>CADCXC010000038.1:2421032-3631548 GCA_902806595.1 Pyrenopolyporus hunteri | reverse complement strand
TCTTCTCAAAATGACGGCAGGTGAGGGCCCAGTCGCGTAGTTCGCGTTGAGTTAGGTGGTAGGCCACCTGGTAGAGGGTTTCGGACGGAAATCTGAAGAAGGCAGAAGCGCCTTCATTCTTAGAGAGATCCATGTCTTGTGATTATGGCACAGGACGAGCCGGGGAGAAATATAGGTATCTGAATCAGGTAGATATCTAGAACTTGGATGTTGGATGCACCATAAGCTGCTGAGTATGGGGAATGAGGTGCATGTGGGATGAGAAGAGATGGGAGAAAAAAAAAATCGTAAGTTGAGTTGGAAAGCAGCTTGGACCATTAGAGGGGGGGTAAACGTACAGCCAAGGGCAACAGAGCTCTTCGGTCAGGGTGACCGAAATTCAGAAGATAGAATTACCACTGGCCCGTTGATATCAGTTGAGTGTCATAGTGCAGCCGGTTGACGGTTATACGCAGACAACAACCGTACGTAAACCACCAAGCCTCGAACACAAAGGGCCAATAATAGAAAGTATTACTGTGAGGAATGTAGTAATAAGCGTCCTCGGAGGGGAAAGGGATTCACATTATTCACCAGCCTCCTGCCTGTTATAATACGATAGGCAAGGCCGGTTTGGAGCAGAGAAGGCGTATAGGGGACGGATACAGTGGCACAGAATTTACAATCACACGGCGTATATACTGGAAGAATATGCCATCATTGCCAGCCTCCGTCATGAGATTCGGCATAGAATTGGTTACAACAACTTTGCCGTTTTATGAACTACTAAACTAACCCCGAACCCAGCCAGGTATACGGCTTCGAAACTTTGACTATAGTTTGCGTTAATCCTTGCCTAGGGATCTGGTTGGTATTCAAGTTAGAAACCCCTCGATTATATACCCCCGAGCGAAATTTCATTCTAGGCTACTTTGAGAGCGATATTAATTGATACCGATGTTGGGAAACGAATCTAAGAACGATACTACGACTCCCCAAAATTTACCGTTAGGATCTAATTCATCTCCTTACAGATCTGGTCTTTCAAAGCTATACCTACTAGACATACCACGTACCGCCAGATATATAGCATAACTCTAGCTGTGTAGGTCAATAGGTGGAAAACAAGCCCAGACCTAAGTAGGGGAGAGACTCGGGCGGTCTTCTATTCAACAAGGGAACTGGATACGACTGAACATGAAATGGGTTACTCGTTACTCTACACTCTATTCAAGCCCCAGGACTTACCCATATTCTACCTGTATGCCCTTATGCGCCAGGTAACATGTCCTGTACGTCGGCCATTGCCCCTACATATCACCTGCCTTGGAACAATAGGTCCTAAGTATCATTTCCGTTGGCAGACAATCGGGATGACGGCGCCACAGACTTAGAATAACCTTTACGACTAGATGGTACCGGAGAGGGCGTACCAATGACTAGGAGTGCAGCTTGAAATAATGACCCATTAAACTCTTCGTATACAAAGCGCCGCCATCGCGGAAGCCATCAAGAGTGGGACCCATTTGTTGAGGAACAAAAACACAGGTAGGGCGTTGGCCGAATATCGTGAATTGGCTACCCATCTAAGGCGTACAATGTGGTATCGTAACTGAAAATCACCAGGATATTTTTTTCCCCAACCAACCAAGCCTATGCAATAAGTTCGCTAATCAAAGTTCGGAAAACATTCGTTCTTAACCACGATATCTATACGCGCCCCTAACCAGATTGCTGTTGCATATGAGTAGGCAAGTTATAACTCGCGTAGTCAGCGTGAACGAACGCCCTATCGACAATTGGAACCGACTCCAACACGTAACCCAGACTTTCGCTAAGATCATGGGAATCACGTAGCGTCGTGGATGCGTCCAAGATGATATCGACCTCAACGTTCAGTTTGTCGCCAACATGGTAGGCATTGAGGCCCTGAATCTGCTTTATCGTCTTGGCGAAGCGCATCGTGAGGTATAATACTAGTTGACAGTTAGAATGTTCAAATTTCGAGAAGAGGTCGCATATAAACTCACAGACGTTCCGTTGGTCGGCGGTAGCGGAAAAGCCGCTTAGATTCTTGATGTGTTGTAATGATGTTTGAGACCAGTTGAAGATGACAACGAGTGATAGGACGAGACCACCCAATGCATCCATCCACCATATCTTGGCATAAAATCCGACTATAGTGGCCATTAGCGAGGATCAGTATGTGGATAGAATATACGGCACATACCAATAGGGAAAAAGATCGATCCTATATTAAATATAACGTCGGTCATCGCGTCCTCGGCCCTAAAGCGTCATTAGCGTATACGATATGATATAAAACCGTTGACGGCACCTACAATGCTTGAACACTCGAATTTTTAACCAGCCGACACCATAGCCAGCAGAGCCCCTTGATAAAGACCGTCCCAAGCATAATACTGAGAGCCGGTATTCCACTTGACGCAGGTTAGATTAGTCGGTGCGAAAAGGTCTCGGCTAGGTACTTACACTTCGACTAACTCGTGATTAGGCGAGGCTAATCGCTGTATCGACTCCAGGGCAACTTGAACAAACGACGTGATCATGATGACCGAAAAGACTAGAACACCTAAGGGCTCTAGCCTACGTCTCCCGACTGGGTACTTGTACTGGTCTTGCCTGGAAATCAACCAGGTCGTCGTCCATACTATGATCGTCGATAGGAAATCCAGCACCGCATCGACCAAACTAGCTATCACCGACATGGAGGACACCGAGACGACGACAGCAATCTTGCCTGCTAGCAAGATCACATTTGCTGCGAAGTTGACGTAGATGGCCGTCGTGACAATCTGGTCACCGCTGTCCAAGTCTTCATCCTCTTCGAGCCACGGAATTTCGGGTTTCGGTCCATCCCATTGTCCCTCTTCTTCCTCAGTATTGTAAAACAAAGGCGTAGTCTCGGTGGCGCGGTAGATGTCTTTCGGAGTACGCTTGACCTTTTTCGTTACGACGACACCTGGGAGTCCCATATTCGTGTTATCATCGCCAACCTCATTAACCGCGAAACCCGCATTCTGAGGAGTCGAATAGCTTGTCAAGGGGGTTACTTGGTCCCCTGATTCGTCGGCGCCGTGTCGACTTGCTGTATTGCTTTTGCCTATACTAACAGCACTCGATTGCTCTTCCGAAATAGTAGTCGGGATATCTATATCTCTAAACGAACTATGGGGGATGCTGTTATATTCATTAACGAGATCATGGGGTAAGCTGCTGTCCAGCAACCGGTCAATATAGAGATATTGCTGTATCAAGTAGTTGGTGCGCTCGTAGTATTTGCGCAACGGCTTCTTCATAGCGCTCAGCTGCTCCTCCGTCTTCCAATAGCGGGCCCAGTTATAGCGAGGATTCGACTTGCCGATAAGCCGCATAGAACGCATAGGAGTGCTGTTGAGTAGTTGATTTAGTCGCCGCTCGTCGACTTGGGGTCGGCGGTGCGCCTCATCATCGGATTCGGACGGCGGACGAGAGAACATGGTGGGTAATAGAGCAGACTCCTCATCTTCTAACGCATTAGGCACTGCACCTCTCCAGGTGCTGCCGTAATTGTGTAAGGATCCATAGGAACGGCTTCTGAGAAGCTGGGTGAGAGCGCCTTGGCCGCGTGGCGATATTGGCGGGGGATTCTCGTCCTGCGAGAGCAGAAAGGATCCTCGGGCGAAGGTGATAACACCTCGGCGCGGATCCGAGGTGGACAGCCGTGAGGCCGAGTTGTCCCAGGACATGTTGGCAGTCTCGCAGGAAGAATGAGCGGGTGAATAAGAGGATGAAGAGAAAAGAAAGATGATTGGCAGATATCTATAAATCCAGCCACTGTGTATATGTGGGATACAGGTAATTAGTGTAAGAATGGAACGGCGCTGCCCCGGCTTAGACTAGCTAAGATTCATCTGATTATTTCATTAGGTTCTAGATACGGCTTCGTAAATAAAATTGAAAGGTTCGAGATTCGCGGACCAGAAAATAAACGGAAAGGAAATAAGCTTGCAGGTAAAAGAGATAAAAATATATAAGTACATGGCAAAGTGAGAGGACGCGAAGATGCGAGGTACATTGAAGGTACGAGAGGTGTTTTCCATCCAATGACCCGCTTATGTAAAAATGCGATTGTCTCCTTCACCTGTTCTTTCCCGTTCGTTTGTTTCTGGGGCGTGGGCGCGTTTGAGAATTGCAGCTGAGTAGCATCTGGAGAGACCCTGGAGGCCGCTCGGAGCCGTTGGTTTTGAGGCTAAAAGCTACGTACAGTGACGTACACTGTACACTCTTAACGCCGATCTTGCCGCAAACAGTATGGACCGCCAAGTCGCGGCGTCTGGCATTTGCATCATTCGCCTCAATTGCTGCAAGTGCTACGGGCCTGCAGGTTTGAGATGACTTGCACGTTGTAGCCGTGGCTTCCCTTAATTACTGGATTACTGGAGTTTTAATCTACAAAAGGCAAGAATTGCCTCTGATCGTTAGTCCTCTTTTTCTTTTCCTCCTTTTCCCATTTTCTTTTTTTTTTTTTTGCTTATCTCCGAGAATGTATGCGTATCTAGCTGTTTGGAAACGAACCCCCAACCTCTAAAAAAGCGCCAATATGTTCGCGGTGAAACATTTTATAACGACTTGGCTAGTCTCATATATTTCCCTCAACCCGAAAAAGCCAAAGCCTTGTGGGAGACTGCATTCACAGCTTGCCGGTAATGTTGGCTTGGATATATCTATCATATATCACCAACAGAACAGCATCAGCGGCAGAGACATTATAAACTCCAACCCCGATGCATGTGCATGGTCTGCGGTGAAGACCCCTGCCTTACCTTAGCTAAAGTCAAGCAGCTCCTACATATGTAGCTGCAAGTTCTGCTTCCATTCTGATTATACCCGGCCTATCCCGTCGTCTTCCGGAGCCGGCAACAATACGACTACCCAATCCGAGTTTCTTCCTTCGAAAGCCACCATGCGCGATCCTTGCCGCATCTCATGTCTTAGATGCCTTCGCAGCAGATATCTTTTCCGCCAGGAGCGCCGTCGCTTTAACAATCAGCTCATGTTCATACCCGTGAATCTTCCGCTCTAGATCCTCGAGGCTTTCTCCCTCCTCGATCTTGATTTTCTGAACCAAGATAGGTTCGCCGCGGTCGACTTCGGCAATGACATAATGGATCATGATCCCCGTCGTATTGTCCTCTAGCTTTCCAGCCTTGAAGTCGGCATATGCTCTTTCAATCGCGCCGGCACCATCATATTTGCCTATTGACAGCCGCTGTTAGAAGCAAAACGAGAGTGGCTACTTAGAGTAAGCTTATGTATACCTGGTAGAGCCTTGATATAAGGTTAGAGAGTCCCCTTGTAGGATTGGAGAGGGGTTACGTACAGGGTGCAGGTTGATAATGGGCACTCCAGCATCGTTAACTGGGCGCAAGAAATTTGGCGTCAGAACATGCATCCAACCCGCCAGAACGATCAGATCCGGCTTGTCTTGCAATATCCTCTCCGCCAAAGCAGCGTCGTACTTGAGCCGTGCCTCCTTGAGCACCGCCGGGTCCTTTTCCCCAGGTTTATGAAAGCCGTCCTTGACGAGGTTGAAATAATCCGTGGGAATGCCTGCCTTCTCGGCCCGCGTAACCGCATATGCCCCTTTTCTGTTCACTGTGACCTTAACAATCTTACCTCGTATGCTATCAGGTGCGTTAGACGCACACGAATCGATGAGGGCTTGCAGGTTTGTCCCATTCCCACTACAGAGTACCGAGATTCGTGCTTCGGTCATGGTCGAACAGATTGGCGTATCTGGCCTATTGCGCTAATAAACGATGGCTTGACAATGTTGTATAAGAACGTGTCTAATAGCTTCTGCGTTGCCGAAACTTTCTCCAATTTGAGATACGTGAGATAAAAAAAAAAGAATTGCGTCGCGGGGTACCAACTCAATACAGAGATAATCCACTCAATTAGATTTATAGCCACCATCAGTCCTATAGCAGTGATATCTTTATAGAGAGGCTTCCTAGTGGGGCCATTGGCGTTTCATTTTCTCCTATCCGTCCCGATGGTCAGGATCTGAGTACCTCTTAAACTTCTACTTCAGTCCGATCTACTGAGAACTAAACTTTGCAAACTTGCGGAGTTTGGTGTGGTTAGGTCCGCTTTGAGTCAAATGCTTAATCATAATCGTCCCCATGTCATACTAGGCTCGCAGGTCGTGCAGTGAGCTCTGTCCTACCTACCCCCTTTTTTTTACCTAACCCCTTTTTCTTCTTTCATTTTTCCCACGTCCTCTATATAGACCGCAGCGGACGACAGGTTTCCTAAGCCACCTAATCATTCGAACCCCCTAGATACCAAGCCTCCCTGCTTAGCCTAACCAACCTAGCCGTCATCTCGTGTAGCTAGCGATGCTTTCTCTATAGCCTATTGCGGAATATTAGGTCCTTTTGCGTTTCCCCTTCCCTCAGCCATAGCTTAGACGCCTACCTGGTAAGATTTTATCTTCGTGTCAATCAATATAATCGGCGCTTACATTAAATTTAATGTCTCTTCAAATGTGAAACTGATACTTTAATAATGGACGTAACTCGTTTGGCGAGGTGACGCGGTGTTTTATTCGCCTCGCGGCGCCGGACCCCCTTTCAAGTAACCATGAGCGGCACTATTCAGAGCCCTATAAGGAACCCTCGCTTTTTCAGTCAGCGCGATTTTTGGCACTCGCGGCCAGTAGCTATGATATGGGACCTAACAGTCCTGAAGACAACTAATATACGCCTCATGGCACAGTTAATCTTACTACCCTGTTGCAGTTACAAGTTAACTATCAACAACTATAGATACAAGTAAAGCCCGCATCCCGACGGGCTCTACAGCCAAGCGGAATTTTACGAGTCGGTATGATTATTTATCACATTTGGTACTTATATTATTTACGGCCTTGTGTTATTGGGTTTCTCGTTTTGTTTCCATAGATTCTAACAATAGCTATTAAGTTTATAGGAATATTTTTATCAATATCCTGCCCTAGCCCTGGCCTCCCTTTCTATTCTAGTCCTTTAAGATACCCTACTTTAATATCATTGATCCTACAACACACTAACCTTCGTAGGACTCAGCTATGCCTTGCCAGGACCACAGGAATTTATGATAGTAGTCGTATTTCTTCGAACGAAGTTGGTCTAGGTCCTAGAATTGTCACCATATATCCGACTTGCCGCTTATATAAGCCATCATTTACACAACTATACAACTTGGCGGTCGATATAGGGGCGAATTCTAGAGACCAGTGATGAATTATCATTGATGCTATAAAGAAGAGGGGGGGACAATCTCATCATGATGATAACGGCTGTAGCTTTCTCGGCTTAACTTCTTTACGGTTCAACACACTAAAAGCCTAACAATCAGCAGCCTTATGTTACTAATTATACTCATGATTGAGGCTATCTACCATGTTGTGGATATACGATACATGTCCCTTTATCCTTATTCAGTGTGTATACTAGGCTAGAGGCCCAGTTAGATAGCTCGTGTAACAATGGAGGAGTTGTTTCTCTCACTATATGGCTGACTTCATGATACCATCGTCGACAGAAATGCAACTCGTTGACAGAGGGGTGACTCGTCGATGGCCACAACTCGTCGATGGCTGCACCTCGTCACCCGCTCAACCCACGATGATTATCTCATCGATGTTAGAACATTCCGGAGCAGGACAGGTACCTTCCTCCCCACAGACGGGGTGAAGCCCTAACCTTCCCTTCGAAAACATTGTTCACGATCCTAGTTTTCAAAAGAAAAAAAAACTTTTCTTTCCCACCCACCAACCCACCACCCTCATTCCTTTCCCAGGTCTACCTTCATCCATCTCTCATCACCAACCAGCACTTCAATACTATCCCTCAACTGTTTACTTTTCATTATCCCCCATCAAAGGCACTTCTAACAATCAGTCAACTTTGGCATCTTGACTTTTGACTTCGAACGAGGCCGAAACCAAGATCCCTTTGGGCTATTGTCTATTTACTTTATCGTCCTATTGACATTCGTCTTGGGCATACCCTATTATTTCTCAGGAGTTTTCGATAGGTTCCCGCCTCGAAACTTTCCTTTTGTTTACCCATACCCTATTCTCTCTGGTCATCTTAGTGACGAAAGGTTTTATCACCATTTACTTGTTGACGAGATATCAACGCCCTACGGCAGTATTCCGATGTCTACTCACGGGACTTCGTCGCGCTTCGGCGGCCTGCCGGTGTTCACTTATGAGAGGTCCCCTAACAATATGCCCCCTAAAGATATGAATGCCATTATTGAGGAATTCTTCACGGAGCCCGACAGTCCGCCGCCGTCTCATGACGACGCGCCTCAGGAGGTATGCTTCCGATTCGTCTATCGCTTATACTTGACTTTGAGAGTTAACCTTGTATATATAGTTCTCCCAGTTGCCTATGCCCCACGAGCATGATGGCGCCTCGGAGCTACGTCAACACGATGGCGTCTCTTCTGAAGGCATTGATAGTACTTCGCCCGCCGGTGTAGGGCTAGAGAGTCCCGAAATGATGGAATATCTTCGCGAGAACGGTTACGACACTGAGGATCCATCTACAGTAGGTTTCATGTTTCTTAACATCACAATGTAGGTGCCCTAATGCTAATTACAATCATCTAGGATCAACCCGACGAGGCTAACGCTCAGCCTACGAACGTCGCTTCGGATAGCCTTACGCAGCCCGTCTCCAATGGTGGTGCTGCTACCTCCGGCGCCGGCGCTGCTGATGCTTCTCGTCGTCCCACTCTTGACCAGGCTGTCAATTCTGAGAGCGCCGACACAATGCCTACTGGCGAAAGCCTTCTCCTGAATACCGGTATACAGGGTGTACGCGGCCATTTTACCTATAGCGCCCCCGGCAACACCGCTCCTATCGGCGACTTCAACGTCGGTCAGTATAATCTCCCAACTGCGGGCCCCGCTGGCCTCAACATGCCTGGCGAGGTTATGAGTGGCCTTTCCGGACCCGGTGCCGGTTTTAATTGGGGCTCTGCCGGTAACCACGGTATATATATTAACCCCCATCTTATCACTAACCATGGTCCTGGCTCTAGTAGCCCTTATCCTACCCTCTTCAATTTTGCCAGTAACGCTCCTACCACCTCGAATTCTGGTGCCCCTATGGAACTCGCTGTTCCTGCAGCAACCAGCACCGTGCCGGAGTCCAGTGCTGCTGTAGCGGGCGCAACTGGTTCTGGGGTCGACGCCATCCGTTGCCGTGGTCATGGTCATGGTCAGTGCGGTCGTCAGCCAACTGGTAATGCTCCCGACCATATTTCCTTCAACCGCGGCACTGCACAGAATTTCAATTCTACTCTTCCCATCAACAACTACGCATCACCCGAAGCCGCCTCCAGACTTAGCACTACCAACAGCTTTGACAACATGTCTAACGCCAATACCACCTCCCAGCCGGGCCCTGCCCGTACTCGACTTCCGAGGGCCGCCCCGGTCCGTGCACCTATTGTAGGTGCCGTCACTCCCGCCGGCGCCTTCACTCCCATCAATGCCGTCACTCCCGCCGGTGCCGTCACTCTCGCCAGTGCCGTCACTCCCGTCAATGCTGTCACTCCCGCCGGTGCCGTCACTCCCGCCAGTGCCGTCACTCTCGCCAGTGCACCCGGTCCCGGCGCTGCCTCGAGCGCAGCGGCCAATGTCACTCCCGCCAGTGCTCCCGGTCCCGGCGCTGCCTCGGGCGCAGCGGCCAATGCCACTCCCGCTAGTGGCACTGCCGCTCGCCGCCAACGCCGCGACAGACGATCTCGGCATGTGCCCATGGTCCACATGCCGCTTGTCCAGCTCAGACGGACGGCGTCAACTGCTAAACCGGCTCGAGGAGTAAGCATATCATAACCCCAACACCCTCCCGCTCCCCCCGCCCCCAAAAAAATAATCGTCCGTGAGAGAATCGTATTATGAGTAACTAACCGTTTCTAGATGCAGTTTACCTGCCCGGTTTGCGACGTGCCGAGTTCCTCGACACACTGGAGACGCCACATGTGCGAACATGTGAACGAGTGTGGCCATCCTGCTTGCCGAGGGAACGGGGTCACATATAAGGACTTCAGGGCCGTGGGACAACACGCCCTTGAAGTCCACCCCAACCTCGATCCCAACCCGAAGCGCCGTTGTCCGGTAAGTAACTGAGCATTCTTTCCTTTTTCGACATTATGTCGAGTTACAATTTCTCATCGTATCCCTGCCTTTCTAGTCCGTATTTAAGGAACAAACACTGACTATGGTTATTCTAGTGGCCGGGCTGTGAGAACGAGAGCAAGCTGAGGGCAAGCGGCGAGCTTGCCTATCATATTGCCAAACACTTTGTGTTTGACCCGATTCCTGCCCAGCCTGCCCAGCCTGCCCAGCCTGCCCAGCCTGAGACTGTCGCCGACGCGGACTCCGACTCCGACGACTCGATGGAGTCGTGATAGCAGTCTGGCTGAGGGCTTGCGGCCATCGAGGCGTAGTTTTTCGAGATCGTGTGCAAATGGCACACGAGGCTTTCGCGTCTTTGGCTTATGGACAGGTACGCCCACGGACAAGCTCGCCTGCCCACCCGATGGGCCGAGCAGAAACCGTGGAGGCTAGTAAGCTGTTTAAACAGCCTTTAGCTTAGCTTAGATAGCTTATAGCAATGCAGAATCGGTTAGGGAACGAATTGACCGGCGACTCGGCAAAGGAATAAGCCACTTTATAAGTA
Organism: Pyrenopolyporus hunteri; assembly: GCA_902806595.1. Taxonomy (NCBI): domain Eukaryota; kingdom Fungi; phylum Ascomycota; class Sordariomycetes; order Xylariales; family Hypoxylaceae; genus Pyrenopolyporus; species Pyrenopolyporus hunteri. The sequence continues at coordinate 3,620,821 of CADCXC010000038.1, read as the reverse complement.
TTGGTTGTTTCCAATGACTTTTTACTGATGCCTTGTCCTACAGGCCTGACTGTGCTGCGCATGTCCACGGTTAGGAATTCTACGTACTATTCTCTCGTAAGGTGACTTACTCAACCGTAGTTTTCGATATACAGTACACCCATACGGTGGGTGTCTTAAGAATGAAGCATGTGGCTGATGTCATTGGCATGCAGATGCTCGGAGCTTGCGAGGGCTTTGTTTACACACTAAAACGTAAGTATCTACCTAGGTAGGTAGGTAGGTAGGTAAGGTAGGTATGATTTCGCTTGGTGAAGATCTGCCTGGGGATCAATTACCGTACGCGAAAAGGATTCAGAAGTTTTAATGACGAATACGTCGGCGGCGGGGGTTAGGACAACCGCTTAGGTGCTATGTAATGATCTGTTCGATTGATGGACCACGATCCTCCGGGAAGCTCAAGCATTCTACGCGCTCTCGCGCGTCTCCCTGGCAGTCTAGACGGCTTTATTGCTTGTTTGACAATTGGTCTCCGGCCATGTTGTTCGGTCAGTTTCGATAGTCTCCTCCAATTACTTACCTGGGCAATACTAGATGATAAAAACTAACTTGTTCATGGGTCGTACTTTGGACCCAGGCGGCTCGCCTAGCACCAAACTAAAGAATTAGCGAGCGCATCTTAAGCCGGGGAAAATGCTCCGCTTGGAGTATTCACAAGGCGCCATACTGTATATCCATACCTTACCTACCGGTATGTATGTAGACTTATGCAAAATGTACGATATAGGGGGTGGTGGTATCCGGCCTCCCACGTCAGATCTGATCAGTGATCTCCGGGCTGCCGGTCGCTTTGAACCTCTAGAGCCCCTGAACCCCTGAAAGCGCGGTCCATTGACGTTAAGGATTATTGGATGGAATATCACAGTATGGGGCTTCGCTAGGGGAGCCCCTGAGAGGGTACAAAGTAGATACACAATTGAAAAGCTTCGACATGTTTTTTTCCCCCGACGCGGTATCTCGTTTCTGACGAGTCGAGATCTACGAAGAAGATCGCGGCCCACAGCTATGGTAAGGTAGGTATATAAGTATGGAGTATTTTGAGTAGTCCGTTGATTACTTTGTTGCTATTCCATCTAGATTTATTCCGAAGTCCGTATGCCTAAGAATACTGTCCAGGGTTAGGCACGGCTCTGATTTGAATATTGTAATATAATATTTATAGCAAAGGCGGTTCCGGGCTGTATGCCGCGTATTCGTAGGTACCTACTTATAGACCTACCTGCGTAGGTATGTAATATGCGAAGTATGAGCATGGGCTCCCCCGGCCGTCAGGGCCTCATACTTTGAGCGGAGATAGAGACTACTAGTATTCGCATGCGGTCTTAGCATGTGGGGTTCGAGCTGCACGCGGCTTAACAGCACTGGGCCTTAGCAGCACTGAGCGAGATCCGAGACGAAAAGAAGGCTAGCCGTGAGTTAGGTAATATTCAATTTTCTATGACAAGTCCATTTAACATGCCAGTACTATGGATGCGCGGTCAAGTCAGATGGTAAGTGTAAAGTAAGTGTAAAGTGAGTAAGGGCCTACCTGTACCTGGGCTTACCGCAAGTTCGGACGGGATTAGGAAGTTTGGTGTTGGGAGGTTAAAGGTTGGTAGGTCAAAGACGTTGGTCTAATGTGATAAATTTGCTTTGGGCGGTTAGCGAGTTGTCACTCTGTTTGCAGCTGACAGCGTCCTGGAAGAGTGCCTAAAGCAAGTTGGCTGTCTTAATGTTTAAGCGCCTCTTTCCCCTTCTTCTCGGGCCTCTCTTTCTTTTCTTCTTCTACTTCCCTCTCGTTCTTCCTCCTTCTCCCTTGACGGGACCGGGCTAGGAAACTTACGCGGACTATGTGTACCTTTTTGGACGTAGCTTACCTGTACTGCGTACCTAGGTACCTACATGTAGTGTGAGCGACGAACTAATGGTTCGTGCCTCGGGGCGGCGCAACCGCTTGGATGGGTCATCCTTGGAAGCTAGAACGTTAGCAACGGGTCCCCAAGTATACCCCATAGGTCGGCTGTATGTAGGTACCTACATAGGTGCGTTAGGTGGTACCTAAGACGGTAGCACTGATAAAATACCCACCTACTTAGGTACCTACTACCTATATCTAACATCGATGATGTATTGTATGGCATAAAGTGAATTAGAGCATTTATAATCAACATCGGCCGGAGAACATACCCAACTTGCGATACCTTAGTTACATCAATCTGCTTCACGAAGTTTAGGAAAGATATGAGCCACGTACGGGTCTTTTATCTACCTAGGTAATGGAAGTGTGAGAATGATAATTGACAGCCCCTCCAGAAAGCCTATGGCGTGTTGTAATCTTTCAAACTCAGCTGGGTCGGTGCTGTGGCCCCGTCGCTAATCACTTCCTATTGACGCCGAACCTCGTGTTAGTGGATCGGCCTGCAATTGGTTAATCCCCAACAGCTCCTCTCAACCGTCATGTTCATAAATCAAGCAAGTTTTGCGAGTTTGAGATACGACCTCTTTTCCTGCTTTCTCGCCAACTCCGTCTTACTTGGAAAGAGATTCCATTGCCCCGAAAGCGTTTCGGACACGGCGCCACCGCCAGCTACAAAATTAAAAACTCTTTATATTTATGCTCTTCATGTTTATCCAGCAAATCTGAAATGGAATAAATCAGTTGCATACCTCCAAACCCCGCAGGTAGTTCAGGTACATATGTAAACTTAATGGATTAGAGAATCATTATTAAGATGTAGCTCTATAAGGTGCGCAAATATGGAAGATTATGTGCATTCCTAGGTACATAGGTAGTGACGCTTGGGTGTAGGCATCGTACAAACATCGAATATCGAATTGATAAGCCGTAGAGGAGGTTGGCGGGTGAACTAGAGGTACTCGTCCCGTACAACACACCAAATTCGCACCATTTTGGCCTAATACCTTCTGATCTCAGCGTCTTGCTTGCCCCCACACCTTATATACCTAGGTACCTACCTACCTGTACATATGTACCTATGTGCGTAGGCAGACCGGGCTTCTGGCTCTCCGATTCTAGTGCCTTTTCTTTTAACTTGCCTGCTTCCCCCCTGGCTCCATAGGCTGGTACCTATTGTCCACAGTACACCCAAGCCCCGTAAATTGGTTAGAATCTTCTTACGGTACGATGCCCACCTAAGTAGCCTAATAAGGTATATGAGAATACGTATGTGATCTACACAATTTCTTGGTCTGTTCATCAAGATGAAGCACTCAGGTGCAAACATTTCCCCAGATTTTCCGCACCTGAACTGGGAACGCTATCCGGTTTCTCGGCGTATCTTGCGGAATAAGTAGTAGGTGAATACCTAGATATTGAAAAGATAGATATATGTAGATAGACGGCGTGCGGTAGCCGAGTCTTTCGATGTTTTGTCGAGTACGGTAGTAACTACACGTACGTATGTACACATTTCCTCACCCCTGCCCGTTTTCTTTCGAAGTAGTTGCCATGTAGGAATTGTAGGAGGCATATATGTGGTAGTGGGTGTTGCGAGCCTAGGACAGTAGCCAATTGACGTGCCACGGTCGCTGTCTCTTTTAAAGTGGACAAGCTGATCGTGCAATGCAGGATCGAATATAGCTAGCGCGGACAAGGTCGCCCCACCCATTATCCGCCGACCGGCTTGTCTAAATGAAGCATGTACTTCTGGCATTGGTTATTCTGGATATGCGCCAGAACAGGTAGGTACTATGCTGTTATAGTATAAGTCGCAATAGAACTGGAACTTGCCAGCCAAAGTTCCATGCCACTTGACCTTACAAAAATAGAGTCTGGTACATTGACATACACATCGCGGTACCTTGCAACGGACATGAATGTACAGCCCGTTCCGTACCCAGGTACATGCATGTCACGTACGAATTACACGAGACCTTTAGGTACCTACGCAAGTAAGCCAAGGTCTTCCAGCTGCAGGTTTTCGCCGGTGATTGGGACAGACATGTACCTAAGCATTGGCGAAAACGAAGGAAAATAACGTCTCGCTGCCTCGCCTGACACCATACCTCCTCCATCCTCGTCACTGAACACTCACGCCTCTCTTTTATTTTTTAGTTTTCTTTTTTTTATCTCCTTGCCTCGCGATTCTTTCAACTCCCCACCATTCATTTGCTCATCCCAGCCACTTTTCGAAGTATCTGATCTGCCCAGGCTCCAGCTAGGAAGTCTGATAATCGCTTGTCTGTAGGATTCTCTCGTTATTATTCTCTTGATAATACATACATACATACATACGATACAATACAACAAATACAATACATACAATACCCACATACGGAAGCCCCTCGATCGTTTTCGCTCGGCCGCTTCACGTCGGCGTCAAGTCGTGTTTCGGAAAACTAAACACATTCCGACCGTGATCAACAACGTGCCTCTTCACGTTGTCGTCCGTCCCATCGTTTAGTCCGCTTTTAATTCTATTAGTTCGACCCCGTCCTTCGATTCGCATCCCTCCACCGCATCGCGTCCACTGCGTCTTTACGCACTCTATTAATAATTTAGGTTTATTCCTATGCCCTCAACTCGACAGGTCGCTCCTCGCTACTAGCAACACGCGCTTGTCCGTTGCATCTTTATCGTCTCCTCTGTGTAAGTGATACCTATTTGTTTGCTTGATTTAAAACAAAGCTCGGAGAAAGATGACACGGATCTCTATCCAAAGTGGAAGAGTTCGTATAAGTCGCTTGGGTCAGTTCAATCTCACCAGGGGGATTGCCCAAGGAGTCCGAATTGGCATAGACCGGAGCAATAAACCTTCGTCTTTCGCCATAAGCTTCAGCTTGTCATCCCATTCTTCCATTCTTCCCGCCCTTTTACAGACGGACGTTATTACATTTCTCGGGCTTTAAGACTAGTGCTTCCCGACTGTCCCATCACGGCAGGACCCAGGACAACGGGCGGTTACATGTCCACAGAACACGGCTGACTTGAATTTCTCCTCGTCATGCAGTTTTCCGCGTGCTCGTGCTATATTCATATCCAGATACTTGACAGAGTCTGAGCGCCAGCGCAATCCTCGGGGTAACAACTCGATTCGGCATTGAAATTCCCTTCACCGTGACACGCTAGCAAAGACCTCGCACGAGCTGCTCTTGTCGACATCCGCATCCGTTGATCTTTGCCTGTTTATGGGTGTGTGGTAACCCCAAGAACCCAAGGCGAGTCAATCTATATGCCTAGGTTTCCGGTCACCTTTCGGCGGAAATCTACCGCGGCAGAAGATTCAAATGGACCGGTAGCAGAACATTCGTTCCGGGTCCTGGACCGGTCCGAAGTGATCAATGGGAAATCCTTTGATGGCGGTGCCAGGTTGGCAAAGATGACAGGGGCCGCGCCCAAGCCCAACAACGCCCCGGATCTCGCTGTGGAGGATAACCTCTTCGCTGGCTTGAAGAATAACCGGTACGTGCGAGCTAGGTAATCTCTACAACTTTTTCCTGACCACCCTACACGTTTATTTATGTATTTCTTTCCTTTTCTATTTTTGCCATAGGGCATACCGCCAAGAGCTGGCCCGCGCAGTGACCTAGTGGACCATTTTACGGGATCCATTACTCAGATTTTAGCACGCTATTGTCTCAGACATTCGTACATTTATATTACTAGGCTGGCCCTAGCGTTGTGCAATTTTACTGATCCTCCCTTAAGTGGTAGTGGCAGCTCCAACACCACGAAGACAGCCTCCGATAATTCCTCTCGTCACAGCAACGCCTCTACAGCCCCTTCCTCAACCGATCTACCACCACAGGAAGACTGGCGTAGCCTCGGCAGAAAATCCGTACCGGTGGTAGATGGTCCTGTCCCACATACGCACAAGAATTCCGGCGGTTTTCTCAAGCAGGCAGGGAGAACTTTCTCTTTCGGTAGTAGAAAGAGCACGTTACCGACGATACCGGCGGAAGACTCGATCCCTGCCGTTCCTACAATGCCTGATGAGTACGCCCCTGGCACACCTCACGGTCGGTCCCGTGCCGAGACAGCCTCGACGGTCAGCACAGCGACACCTCCCAAGGTTGACAATAGAGATTTCATGTTGGATCTAGGAGGTGATCTTAGTACTGTGCTTAAGTTCGACAAGCGTGCAAGCGTTGCTGCAGCGAAAGAACGTGGCTTGATGGCAAATCGAGTGGGCCAACCCTCGCCGCTTCATCTCGACAATTCCGTTCCCGTCGAGCCCCCGCAGCATTCGTGGAACAGCCAGCGCTCGACGGACGGTCTTTTGACTTCTGGTCGGACGCTAACATCTCCTGCCGCCCATGAATTACCGCCGCCGCCGCCACCGCCACCCGTTCCGAGGCACGGCGATAGCCCAATAGAGCGCCGACGGTCGGACGATGATGATGACGAGGACACAACGCTGTTGCAGGACACGATTGCTGCCACCCAATTCCTAGCCATCGAAGAATCGGGACCCGGCGATGGGTCTAACCGATATAGAAGAGGCGAGGATAACGATCCAAGCTTTAGGTCTGGACTTACCGAGTCGTACTCTAAATCCTCCCGGTTTGGCGCGAAGGACGATGACGACAGTCTCTTCGATAAGCATGCCACCCGGCCCAGGTTTGTTCCGAGGATTGGTGGTCGCTCGCATACCCTACCGCAGAACAAGGTCATGACTCCCGCAGAATTTGAGAAATATCGACAAGACAAAGCCCGAGAGGAGATCATGGGTCTAGCTGATGAGGAAGAGTCAGACAAGGAGAATGAGGACAATTACGACGATGACGAAGACGAGCGAGAGAAGACAAAACAACTTGCTAAGCAGAGACGGAAGCAGGAAGCTCATATGACAGTCTATCGACAACAAATGATGAAGGTGACGGGCGAGTCATCTACTAACACACATGCTTCTCGCCCTAGCCTTTCCATGTCGATGAGCACACCGAACTTAGTACTAAACGATCCATCCAACAATAGGGCCTCCCCTTCACCTCCTTCAGACGGCTCCGACGATGAAGAGGTGCCCCTCGCCATTCTCGCGGCACATGGCTTCCCCAATAAGAATCGACCACCGACACGTCTCACCAACATGTCGTCGAATCCCAATTTACGAGCTTCGGTCATACAACCTTCTTACGTTCCCGGGCCGGGATCAACTGCAGGAGAAAACAATGGCCAAGGCGCGAGTAACGGAGGTCATCTGCCACCGTTTGCCAGGAAACTTCCCCAGGACCCGTATCTCGGTGCGGGCCTAGTTAATCAGCCCACCAGGGAATCTTTCTCTTTAGGGGGAGGGGTTCCTCCGAACAGGGTGGTGCCTACTGGGGGTCTGGTCGGCGTGATTGCCAACGAAGAAAGGTCAAGGGCAATGCGACGTGGTAGCCCGGCGGTAGATAGTGCAAGGAATTCTCTTCCCCTGAACATACACGCTGGCGGGATGCCAATGAACGGAGGGTTTGATCCTGTCGCTGGCATCCCTCCTCAGATGATGTACCCAATGGGTATGCCTCAGATGCCTAGTCAAATGCTGACTCCCGGTGACCAAGCACAAATTCAGATGACGCAACAGATGCAACAGTTTATGCAGATGCAGATGCAGTTTATGCAAATGATGGCCACACGTGGCCCTGGGCAAGAACAGACGCAAGGACAGCTTCGGCCCCAAGGACACATGCCGACGCAGTCTATGGGATCTTTAGGAGATGCGCCGCGTAATTCGTTCATGGGCGATCTAATGGTGAATAACCTGGGCCACGGGATGAACTTGGATGTGCCTAGGGGTGATGCGCAAATGCGGACGATGAGCATGGTTCAACCTAGCTCGGCATCGTGGATTCAACCCCCTCAGCCCGGTTATGCGCCTTCGATACGTGCCCCGGGCTTAGGCTACGCGCCTTCAATTGCGCCATCAGAGCGCAGCAATATCGGTTTGCCTGGGCGTTATCGGCCAGTCTCTAGCGCCGTAGCGTTCGATCATAGCAGGACCGCCAGCATGTCCGGCGCTATGCCCGTCACACACTCGAAGCTTCAGGCCGAAACGAAGGTGGCGCCGGTGAGCAAGGAAGAGGATGACGACGAAGAGCAGGGATGGGAGGCAATGAAAGCGAAGAGGGAGAAGAAGAGGAGCATCTGGAGATCGAAGAAGAGTTTTGGGTCTGATATCGGAGCACTCATAAGTTAAGGTCGTACGCGCATTCCAATAATCTATTGCATCACCCGGGGTTACACAAAATAGCGCGAACTCCTGTCGGTCCGGGCCCTCGGCGACGCTTCTTCCCTCGATACCGTATCCGCCTAATAATGGGTTCCTTGGAGTAGAGAATGGGTTGGATTTTTGTATATTTCAAGATCGCTGTTGAAAATATGCCATAGGGGATAATGAGGCGCGCCTAGCTTCACAGGAAAGATTTGGCCTTTTTTTATTTGGACAAGAGAAAGAGCTGCCAGTTAGAATAAAGAGACCAATTGGGTGGATTCAGGGGCATGTTTGAATTTAGTGGTGGGACGATTCATGATAGAACACCCTACATATCGGTAATCTAATACTTTATCCACCCAGTCATCTGCAATAACAGTATTTCCACTCGAACAAGAGCATAAGAACATGATCGAAGAGCGATGTTCTTGAGCCACACGAGAGACGAGTTTATTATCTGCTCGATTCATCCATTCCGGTAATGCCAACATGATAGCTTATATTTAGGTGCCTTTGAAGGAATCCATCCTGCAAGCCTGGACAACCTAACCAAGCTAGCCCGAGATGCGTTCCTCTGGCATTGTCAAGCCTCCCTCTTCAGAATGAGCAAGATTCATGCAAATCCTAGCCGACAAGCCCGCCGGCAGGTTTACTTGCTTCACTCATCCTCTCCCTGCCTCTCTACCCGTCTACCTTCCTAGGTATGTAACGTCCTCACCCTTACTCCAGCTTACCCGCAGCCCAGGCGCGGCGCTTGACGCCCAGCTCGACGGCCGCGAGGCCCCAGTCCTCGCCGTGGTTGTGCCCGCCCGTCGTCAGCCCCGCGCGGGCCTGCGCCTGCCCGTCGTCCAGCACCGTGAGCACGCCGAAGACGACCGGCACGCCCAGGTCCAGCCCCACGCGCATCAGCCCCTGCGACACCGCGTCCGCGATGTACTCGAAGTGCATGGTCTCCCCCTTGATGAGCACCCCGATCGCGACGATGGCGTCGAAGGGAGGCGTGGACGGGCCGCTGGTCGCGGTTAGGTCCGCCGTCGAGCTGCCGAGGAGGTCCCCCGCCGAGGAGCCGCCGCTGCTGGATTGTTGGATTTGGGAGGCTGCGTACATGCTGCATAGAGGAAATTCAGGTCAGTTCGGGGTTGTATTTAAGGTGACGACTGGTAGGTGAGGTAGGGCTTGGGGGAGGTAAGAGAGGGAAATATTGCTAACCGCTGAACGGCGAAGGGCAGCTCCCACGACCCCGGCACCGACTGCACGACGATATTGGACTCCTTAACCCCGCAGCTCAGCAGCTTGTCCTTGGTGCCCTTGAGCAGCGGCTCGATGATGGAGCTGTTCCAGCGCGCGTGCACGATGCCGATGCGCAGGCCGCTGCCGTCGTGCTCCTGCGGCGTCGGGCCCTTGATCGAGTGTGCCATGTTTGCGTTGGTTTGGTGAGGGGGTGGGTAATCGATGCGGAGGCGGTTTGGTTTATAGGTTGGTAAGTTAGGTAGGTTAGGTAGTAAGTAAGAGGTAGTTATATACAGTCGACGAGTGTCAGGATAACATATATCTGAGAGATTCGCGTGTAATTGGGTATGTACCTAGACAGCCGGTTGGGTTGGATATGGATATGGCAATGCGAGAAAGTATAATGAGAACTCGAGGTGTACGAGGTGGGCTGAATGGGCCGGAGGGGCAGGGCATGACGCAGCCTAGACAGGGGTCTACCCGTCCAATCCTACCCCTTTACGGGTACTTAGGTAGGTGTCTGCGTTTGTCATCCGATGTAGAGCTTATTCGACTATCGTTCGACTCTATTTTTTCCAGTATGTACTTCTACTTCGGCTTTTTATATGATTTTGATAGAAGGGGCGTCTTTGAATAATCTGAAGGCAAGTGCTCGTCACCGGGGAGGTACGATGGCAGCTAGAAAAGTCTTTTCCCGTTTTCTTGTTGTCGTCGATACTCGACATACGACTTCCTCTCTACCTACGTCTTCTACTCGAAGATATCTACGGTTTCTCATATCATCCTTCAATATGAACGGCTAGGCTCTATCATACCATGCTTAGTTTTAGTAAAATATACTTCAGATATTTTACGTTCTCATGTTACGTCTTCTCGTCTTCTTTACTATGTCTATAATCTCTCGTTTACCCGAATCTACCACTAGGCTCCTAGGTGCTCCATTAACTATCGCGACTCCGGTTACATTAGTCAAGGAACTTCTAGATAATTCAATCGATGCCAAAGCAACGTCAATCGAAGTCTTAATCTCCACGGATACAGTGAAGAAGATTGAGGTTCGGGATAATGGCCTTGGTATCCACCCGAACGATCACGATGCCTTGGGACGACGTGGTCATACAAGCAAACTCAGAAGCTTCGAGGACCTGAGAAACCGCTGTGGAAAGAGCCTTGGGTTCCGTGGTGAGGCGTTAGCTAGCGCAAACTCCTTAGCCCAAGTCACCATTACTACCAAAATAGCCTCGGAGCCTGTCGCAGCTATCCTCCACATCGCGCCAGGGACGGGAGGGGTGTTGAAGCAGCAGCCAACATCGGCGCCGGTTGGAACAACAGTGAGTATCACCGGATTATTCAGCCAACTGCCTGTTCGAGAGCAGGTAGCTATCAAGGACTCTGCAAAGACGATAGAGAAGATCCGTGGACTTCTGCGCTGTTACGCCATGGCGAGGCCTCAGCTTAGATACTCGCTCAAAGTCCTGCAGCTTCCCAAGCAGAATTGGACCTACTCACCAAAGCCTGATTGCAGTGTGAAAGAAGCGGCTGTTCAGCTGTTCGGCGCCGAGATTACCACTAATTGCTTCGAGAAGATATTCAAAATAAACGGCCTAACTAGCGACAACTCGCCCACCAGGAAGCAGGATACCCCTTTAGATTGTCATTATTTGTTTGAAGCCTTCATTATAAAGCCTAGTTCAGATCTTTCCAAAATTCCAAAACAACACTATTTTTCCGTCGATGGCCGTCCCGTCACGACAAAAAGGGACACTATGAAGAAACTGTTGAACATTTATGTTGAGCACGTCAGCCTTGCTCATCAACGGAATTCCACAGCCTCTGCACCAAATTACTGTTTCATTCGACTGAACATCAAGTGCCCTTCCGGAAGTTACGATGTTAATATAGAGCCGTCCAAAGACGATATCCTATTCTCTGACGAGAAGCTAGTACTGGATAGCTTCGCGAGCATGTGCAGAGATGTGTACAAGGTGTCTACACCCAGCGAGCCAAACCAACAGTCAGTTAGAAATACGTCCACATTGCATAAGGATGGGTTGGTGGTTCGGGAAGCACTATCTTTGAAGCCTCGGATTGAACTTCACTCCAAAGGAGTTGACGGCTATAGCTCACCGCCAAAGGCAGAAGACCAACCCATGCCACAATCAACACTCGAAGCCTACACGCCGAGTCAACGACCCTTTATCCCCCAGAAGCCTTCAAGGGGCTTACAGGGAACAGGACAGCGCATGAATAACCCAACCGGTACCAGATTCACCCCTATCAACGCCCAACCCCCAGATACTCCGAACAAATCAGCATCTAAAGAAGCTCTATGCCAGGGTAGCATTATGCCGGGCCTAATACCTACCCGATGTAAGATTGATATGTCTACAGATCTCAACGAATATTGCCACGATCATCCCCGCAAGAAATTTCCTCGGTCTACCGACGCATTCCCCAGTCTTCAAGAGAAAACGGATACAGTTGAATACTTGGCCCCTGGAGATGTGAATCCATGGGTTATCGCGAAGATGAACGCATCTTACCGTGGTATAGAAGAACGGGTTGAGGAAGAACCGGTCTATCAAGGTGGCTCTCCACTATCGGTATACGAAATACCCGTGTCTCCAGACCCTCCCATCCTTCGTCAAACAGGAGCAGCACCACGAGACCTCGATGTTCCCCCAAGCAAGCAATATATGGAATTGAGGGGCAACCTTCGTCCTTTAAGGCCTGGGGCGCCAGGCGGCCCGTACCGTAGCCCTGTGTCAAGTCCATGTGGAACGGCTTCGCAAAAAGTGCTGAGCAATCCTACAATTCCTACCGCTCTAAAGAGCCGACGGCGGCGTAATTATCCTCCCTGGTCGCCGCCTTCCTCCATAGAGAGGACCGTACCAAGCAAGGATCACTCAGTCAACACCGGACAGGGACCTATCCCAGACGGTATGAAGCAGACAACAATATCCTTCGGGGATGCCAAAGGGAAGCATGGGCGCCGGCTGCAGGAAGACAGCAATGCATGTAACCGACAAAATCTGCGAGACCAGGAACCGCATGAGGAGGGCAGCCCCCAACGTGAATTAGTACCAAGAAGACGAAGATCGGTCAATGAACTATCCCGGGAGAAAGAACTCCGCTCCCCCCAGCAAAGGCAGAACCAGACTAATGTTCTCACGAAGTTGTCTCCAGGCTGCTCGTATGCCAAGTCATATACTATTCACACGAAAGATAAAGGACCTCCTTCAAAGGTAAAAGAGCCTATCCAGACAACCCTACCCAGCGGTGATCCTCGGGCATACCTCTTGCGTCGACAGAAGTCGATGGTTGCAGAAGAGACGAAGGTAAATCCGAGGAAACTTCGACGACTGAAAAGCTTTCTCTTGCCTCTGGAAAATATCCCATCTGATGACCAGACTCATCTGCTTGTCTTAGTCCAAGTATTGAATACCGAAGTCCTACGTATTTCTATGAGGCAAGCCGTAAAATACGACGAATATGCAGCAAATAGGACCGCCGGCAATGGGCTCGATATGAATCTAGACGAAGGCCGTAGGGTTGAGCAACGACTCAAGTCGATCCTCCATGGATGGAAGGGCGCGACGGGCATGGAAGATAGTGAGCCTGAGATCAACATCTGTTCTTTGCTAAAAGGCAAGGGAACTACAACTGGTTCATAGTGGCATGTAGAGCATATTGCCACGGTAGTGTGGCTATAAGTGAACGACATACTTAGTCGATTACTTGTGCCTTGAAGGGATATAGCAATTCTATCCAGAGACGAAGTTACGGGAGAATTACGGGAGAATCGTAATATCCGGAGGCTGTCTTGCTATGAATGATGGGATACATCACCGGACGTTTGCACAATTGCTTTATAGATGAAAAATAATATTCTGATCCACGTTCGCGGCTTACCAGGTACCCGCCGTAGAAGTACAGATGACTTGTAGATTATGTATATGAAACCGTTAAGATTAGCTTAGTCCCAAGGGCACTACCCCCTATTATATATCCGCATCTTGTGCTACTCGAACAACACCCCCTTAGTTCTCCCAACGCCTTTTCCGTTCCACTCAGATAGCTAGGTAGGTATCTAATAATCAGGATCAATGCTTGACTCCATCAATTAATAACACATCCAAGCGAAAATCGACTCCCTAATCGCGCGGGCCTATCCGTAGAGCGATATCTCTCCCTTCCTACCAATTACAAGCTCTCCACGCCTCCACCACAAATCTCCGCCTTCTTCACAACGACGGTGCGGAAACCCGAGGCGGTCTTCTTCGCGCAACCACAACTACAACCACCACCGGTCGAGGCCTCCGTGCTCAAGGTCGGAACGGGCTCCTCGGCCGCCGTCGTAACCGCGACGAGTGCGGAAGCGGTAGAGCGGCCGGCCGACTCGTCGAACGCGGTCAGCGCGCGGTCGCCGTCGGGAGTCCTCGTGGGCCAGTCGTCGTCGATGGAAGGCATGGTCTCCATTTGTCGCGTGGTGGTGGTGGTGATGGAGGCTATGGTGGGCTTGAGCGCTGTGGTGGCGCTTGCGAGGATGACGGTTAGGAGGGTGAGGAGTTGCATTTTTGGTGGTTGTGGGGTGGTAGATGGTTTCTTTCAAGAGTGAGAAGGAAGGTATATGTTTATACGCGTAGGTATATATGTTTCTCGCGATGGTCGGGCTCACGGTGTTGAGAAAGCGTAGAGTACAGTGGTTAGACTTGTTAAAGCTGCTGGTGTTCGTGCTTGACGATGGTCTATCTGATGGCCAAGTCCTCACAGGTGACGAAAACGAAAGTGGAAGACACGGCATAGTGGTTGGGGGGTACAGTTTTGTAAATATATATTCTTCAGCTGTGTCACAATGTGATCTAGGTTAGGTTTAAAATACTTCATTGCGGTGCTTGGTATTTTCCTTGGGCAGAGGTCGATATGATTATTACCTAGGTCCGTGATACACATCCGAAGGTTTACCTAGAACTTTGAAAGAATCTGCACAGGCTGGGCTATTGGGCTTTGGAGTTCAAGCCATCTGAGTTAGCGAAATACCCCTCTAGAGAGACATGTAAAGGCTTTGCCTAATGTGAAGTCCCGAGTAGATACAGCTTTGGTATAGATTTAAGGGTGGACTCTAATGGCGATAAGGGCCCTCCACGCCTGTGCGTGTTGGTATCGCCGAAGGGAAGAGCAATTCCTCCGTTTCAAAATATTCACAGCCGTCCTTTACCCGAACCACCAACTGCAGTGATCAAGATGACCCGTCTTACCCACTGTAGTGAAGTTGGCCGGTAGATGTAGCACTTCCAGGAAGCAGATATGCAGTAGATCAGGGCTTTTCGCTCGACTGATAGAATTAGAATTTAACCCGGGTCGAAGAAACTTATGCCTAATAATAGGATGGGGAATCAGACTTAGGATATAGTTACCTTACTTCTTAACGCCACGTAGGATATCAATGAACTTCAAGCGTCAATCCCAAAGCTTATTGGTACACCTACGCAGGTGGTTCGGGTGGCTATGCGGCCCAAGTTAGACTCGAGGATTAAGGGAATCCGAGCCAACTAGGTAGTTAACTAGAAGTTTCTTGCCGAAGGCTCGAGATAAGACCGTCTCTTAGAGGGCCGCGTCCATACCGGGCGAGGAAAAAGACGTTCGGTTTCTTTTTCTAGATAGGCTATTCTACACGTACCTACATGTGTGATTGATGAGTAGGTAGGTACTTATTTTGGCATATTCGGGTAGTACATGTATGTATCCTCACCGTGGTGTGTGTGGCTTTGACAGCTCTGTCGCATCGAACAAGCTCAACCCAACTGGTTACGAGGAAGTGAAGTCGGGATACAGTGGGAAGAACCTGCTTTTTCCCACGACGCTAATGCCGTGCCACGTCTTGACCCCAGCCGTCGATCTCGATTCGTTCAAGCCTCAGGTAAGCTTCCGGCTCGTATTTGCATAAGGGCCGGTATGCAATGACGCGTTTCGGATTATATGAGCAGCGGGCGGATCTTAAGATCGGCGGATCCGGCGGTGCGAAAAATCATGCAAACAACGGGCGGTTAAAATAGTCGGGCCCAACGAGAAAGATGAGTGAGTGACGTTGATACGATGAAATAATAAACGAATTCATTTTCTCTTTATGTGTTCGATGCGCGCGAGGACCTCAATATGCCAGAGTAGTGCGAACGTCGCGTTTTTGGAATCATCTTACCACATGGCGCAGAAGCCAAGAACCAAGATGGGTCACCGACCGAGTCGTCGATTGGAGCGCGCCCTTCAGCCACCGCTGGCCTGCGGACCTGTGTGGTCCCCCCACTGTCAGGCCCGTATTGGCCTGGGGCCAACGAGAGGCTCTCCCTCGCTTCGGAGCATTTTTTCTTCGACGGCTGATGGCAGAGCGTCGAACTAGATGCCTAGCTCAACGACGGAGGTACTAGTAGTCGACACGAGGGTGCCGTGACCCGGTAGCCACTATTCGGATACGGCACTGGAAATAAAGCAAAAGAAGTCGTATCTTTCTTAAGCGACTGGTATCAATAAAAAGAAGGGGGAGATTGGATCTCGGGATGCGCATAGAGGCTCAGTGAGGGGCACGCAACCCGGTCAGGAACGGGAAAGCTATTACAAGACATCGTGACACCGTTAATTCCATCATTGGTATAGCTCTCGTTACCTAATTGAAGTTGTCGCGTAGCACCCGACGTCTAAGGCGAGATTGATTGGCGTTAACAGTGTGTATGTGTATATGTATGTGTACCTAAATATATATATTTTGCTGTTGTGGAATTATAGAAGAGCTAAAGAGAAGCTTCAAGTCGGACGAACCCTCCCCTCCCCCTTCCCCCCCAGTCTCGGGGTTCGAGGCTTCGGTTCGTAGAACGAAACTACGAAGCACCGGCCGCCTTCCTGCGCATTGGTACCACACATTTGCGCAAGCATGTACTTATTTACCTACATGTACACATACATAGGTATATATATAGGTATATATATTGGGGTAAGTAAGTTGATGATACTTACACAGACGTATGGAGATATGTGCCTATATACGCGTCTATGTGGTATATTCTCAAGTACCTAAGTATGCATTTTGTGTAAGGAGCGTCTCACATGATGCATAGGTAGGTACCTACCACATACATATATGTAACCTGCATGTATGGAGGTCATGATACGATATGTAAGTACATGTAGGTACATGCCGCTCCTTCGTAGGCAGCACTAATAGAGATACCTAACTTCCAGCTACATGTAGCGATGAGGTAGGCGGTCCATACCAAGAACAGCAGGAGAAGGGGAAAAAGGTTCAACTAACGTTCGACGGTCTGATCTACACTGTCGGGACTTCACCATTCATATTGTACCTGCCTACATTTTTGATGTTGGCCAACTTGTGTATTTAATCGGGTAGTACTGAGTGAGCCGTCATGACTTCATCATTATCATTGCCGCCTCCAATTGGTTAGAAACAACAAGGTCGTCAAGTATAGCAAGTACATACCCAGGTAATTATTCATCATTCAACTTTGCAGACTTGACTGCTGTTCTATTCATAACTGCCCGACGGTCTTGGTCATGTATTATTATATTGTCTATTATCACTAGGTCGTTGTAATCGCGGTTCGAATGTTGCCGACGCTTAGTAGGGAAGACGGAGCGATACATCGCTCGGCTTGAGCACTACGCAGCATATACATGCTTCGTACATTGAAATTGTATGGTATTCTTGTACGATGTACGAGGTACGTACTCGCTAGTCTTGGGCGCTAATGTATCAAGATGCGTTGGCGTTTAACACGGCTTCAAGGGTCCCTTGAGTAGTACATGCCTCTCTCCACCTTTAACGATTTTTTTTTTTTTCCTTTCTTTGTTTCTATCTTCCATTTCAATTCATACCCGCGAAGTATGAACAGCTAGGTAAATATATTCGTAATGATATTTTGTTGATTCGCGGCGCTATAATTGTCGTCACTCTCGTTTACGGTTGGCACCTCTATCTCTATCCCCATCACTATCGCTATCTCCCTTCTACTTATCTATCCGCCTTCTCTCGCTCCCTCTCACTATCGTGGGCATTATTAAACCCCAGCGAAGAGCTTCAACAAATCAATAAGCTCGCTGCAGTAAGCAAGCAAGCAACTACATAAGCAAGCCGGCCGGGAAAACAGGGGTTTTGGTCTCTTCGGTTCAATGTTGCTAGACAGGCACGGACGATGCAACTTTGGTGTAGGCTAGATTTGGTAACATCATAATCACTGCAAACCGAACGACGCACTGCCACAACAACGCCCCAAGAACCCGATATCCGATCTCCTTTCCCAAAACCCTCCTCCCTCCGTCATCTTTCTATAATCCTTCTCCTCGTATCTATATCCTGCCTGCTTCACATAGTATTCCCCCGTAGCCTGGGACCACGCCCTCTCTCGACTACGCCTAGAACGCCATCTCCTGTCGCACGCGCACATTCAATTGCAGGGCCCAGCGAGACTTGCTCTTCCCACCACGATGCGGCCCTAGTGGTCCTAATATCCTTCTGCGTTAAGCCTTGGGCGACACCATCTTGGTACCACTCGCCGACAATAAACCATGCGAAGCCATATTCCGAGGCCCCCTAGTACGCCTATGCCCTTTTCGTGGGACGCCGACATCGAGCCCCGCGAGAGTCAAGATGCGTATACTGCGGATCACGCTTCGCCCGACAAGATGACAGGCACCTATGGACCCGAGCAGGATAGACGCTTATCGTCTTCGTCGGCCTTTACCCACACGACACGACATACCAAGTCCTCGTCGCTTTCTAGAGTCATCGCACTTAGTTGTCTGGTAGCGTGCACTTGGATCCGTACCGCCTCTGCTGTGAATGTCACGTTCCAGAACTGCCTAGATAGCAACTACATCTATAGCAACCAACCAGCGGAACGAGCCCAGCTCCAATGGGTTCCCGTGTACGTTGACGCCCGATTCGACACCGTGAATCCGAATCACAACCTATTAGTCACCGTCTGGGGAAACGTGACGGGCCGTGTCGGTAGCGAACCGCTACCGCCGTGGAATTCTACGGTTTGGGACGATCCCAATCAAGTTCTCAACGGGAAGATACGAAACGAGCCCGAGCCAAACCTACCGCCCGATCAACGCAAAGTGACGACCCTACACTCCAAAGTCGATGTTACGACGTACGAGCCCTTCGTCTCCAATGTGAACTTCTGCGACAATCTCTTGAATGGCACATGCCCACTCGGCCCTGTCTTTAGGGGTAATATCTCTGAGTAGGTTGTTCCCGCGGAAAGGAGGAGGCGATGACAGAGAATATGAGGATGTTGGTCAAATAGTCACTATAGTAAACTAACGTTTGATCTTATATAGAGATTCGCCGCCTTACATTCTTCCCGCATTCAACCTCTCGCACGATTTCTCCTCGACATACGCCTTCACGTCGTTCGCTCCCACTTTTATTATATGGTACGGCGACACTGGGAAGACCACAATCGGATGTATCTCTACGATTCTCACGCCAGATCTCGGCGGGGTCGCATGGTCCCTCAAGTTCGTCCCGTTATTCATCCTGATCTTGGTGGGGTTTGCGACAGCCTTTGCCGGCATCTTCAGTCCATGGGGCACCAGCGACATCTTCCATTGGACGTCCAATTATGGCAGAGATCCCGACCTTCTACGTCTGGTTACTCCCGGGTTCGGGGACTGTCTGCAGTATATCCAGTACATACTTCTGACTGGCAGTCTGACTCTAGAGTACCCAGGATTCTACCAGCCGGTCGCGAGCCAAGTCTCCTGGTCCGCGTTGATGTTCAACCAGAGTTTTGTCACTAAAGCCGAGCCGTGGCAGAGCTTGGTAGACGGACTCTATAAAACCAACGGTACCCATGGCCTCGAAAACATCGCGCAATTAAACGGTATGTCTCAGGTCGAAGATATCTGGGCCGGTATGATGGTATGGCTGCTCGTCATCGTCGGTTCCGTGCTCTTCCTAATACAGGTCGGCTTCCTCGTACGATGGCTTCTACGATATATCAACCGCATCCCCGAGGAAGATCTCCGAGCTAAGAACATACCTTTCTCGGTGGGCAATGTCGTCCGTATCGTCTTCGGCTATTTTCTGCTTCCTATCGTTGCGCTTTCCACCTTCCAGCTCGTGGTCGCGGTGCAATCCGCCGGCTACCTTGTAGGACTAGCCGTCGTGACGTTAGTTCTAATCATTGGGTTTGCAATATGGCTCATGTACCTTATCGCGACTACAAAGCCCAGAGCGCACCTGTTCGACGATCTACCAACCGTACTTCTCTACGGTCCCCTTTACAATACGTATTCGGACGAGGCTGCTGCCTTTGCGCTAATTCCCATCATACTTACAATTATGCGAGGTATCGCCATCGGTGCGGTTCAGCCTTCGGGTACTGCTCAGGTAGTAATATTAGCTGTTTGTGAAGTGATACAAATACTGACACTCCACGCATTTCGGCCTTTCCATTCACCCACTTCAATGAACGCTTACCATACAGGGTTCTCGGTGATCCGCTTCGTCTCCGTCATATTAATGGTTGCTTTCACGCCAAGCTTGGGGGTTTCGGAGGGCCAAAAGGGTTGGATTGGCTACGCAATCTTGCTAATACACGGTTGCGTTCTTGTCTTTGGCTTCTTCCTAAACGCGCTACAAACGATAATCGAGGTCATCGCACGACTATTAGGGGCCGGAGGTGACGACATCGATGGACAGACAAGGGGTGGGCTTTCTAAGATCTTTGGTGCTCGCCAGCTATCGAGGCGGGTCGACAGACGCGGCGGCCCATCCCGACAAAGCCAGCTCAGTAGCACCGCTATGCTAAGCTCTGAGACCGCGACCAAACGAGGCTACGGCCGCGTGAGAAGCGAATCCGCTGGCAGCATAGGGATCATCATTAACCCTCAGCAGAGAAGCTCTAGCGCTCTGGACGCTCGGAGCCTCGATGCGTATTCGATCCCGCTTGGTAGCGGTGGCGCTTTTACCCCGACTACGACGACCCCTGGAGATGCTAGTACCTTCTCGTTCCTACCGTCTCCAGGGCAGGCTACGCGGCCCCAACCTACAGCTGATCCTTACTACCGGCCCCCACGTGCTCGCAGAGCAACCATCGACGAGGTTGGTTCGTCCTCGCCGAATCGAGCGCGCAGTTCCTTAGCTAGCATTGACCTATCGAATAAACGGCTGAGTCAACCCACGGGACTACCTACGGAAGGAGACGATGATGCTCCCGCTTCCGGCAAGATAAATCCTGCCCCAGCACTCGCGCCATCCTTACCGGTCTTTGCGCCTCGCATAGACTACTCAACTCGCGAAGTTGACTTCTACTACGGAGTGCGAGGTCCCGCATTGAATTCGGAAGGACCAGGTCGCAAGTTGGGCACGGGTCCAGCCGATCCTACAAGTCCGGTAGCGACCGCTACGGGTTGGCTCAAACGTCTCTTTGGCGGCAAGACTAAAGAGAAGGGCAAAGGTTTCGAGGTAGTAAGGAGCGCTAGGATGCCACCCGCGATGAAGGCGAGAGGGGGCGAATTTAGCGAGGACCCTCCCGAAGGCATCCCCGTAGCAATGGGGGTGCTACGCAATGGACCGATAGAAAGCGATGACGAAGAAGATACCCCAAGGTCGAAAAAGACCAAGCGTGTCCTCGAAGATAGTGCTCAGGGCGAGTTGCTTAACGCTGATGGTGAGCCCCAATCGGATGACGAAGCAGACCTCGAAATTAGCAGGGTTCCTAAAGAGCCACCACTTCTACCCGACCTTGACGCAGGCGAAAGCTTTAGGGTTCCTAGTAGAATACACTCCAAGGCGAGCAGGCATCCGTCGCAAAGGACGGCGAGGGCTGCATCGGAAGTTGAAGAGGCACCAGCGGTGCCTGAGGTTCCCAGGAAGAGCTCAAAGCGGCACTCTAGCCTAAGCCACCTGACCAATAGGCGGCCCGATCCCGCGCTATCCATAGGGGTGGCGGTGTCGCAAACACAATCTAACAATACGGCACCCGTCGGAAGTAGCTCAGCAAGACTACCATTTGACAGGAGTAATTCGCAGAAGCGTCTTTCGGTGTCGTCGGCGGGAGGGACCGAGGACTCGAGTCAGTTACCTTCGGCTGACGGCGGGGAAGATAAGCCTACTGGCTACGGTTATGTCCACCAACATAACATCAGCAGAGTCGAGCCCGACCAAGAGGTGGATCTACTTGGGAGCGCCGCGGAGGTGGTGAACGTATCGAGGAAGCCGAGCCCCAGTTCATCAATCTCTCGGCGGTCCTGACATCAGACACGCCATGCCTGAGTATTGCATATTTACGCGTGACGAATTTCTTTGAATCGATATATAGGATGGATGTATAGACAATCAACCCACCTTTGTTAACAACTTGGGGTTATAATTGGGAACAGCGAGGCGGTTTGAAATTTGGCGATTTGGGACGAGCAAGGCGCATAGGATCTAATCGCTTCACATCTTTCGGCAACGCTTTTCCGATGTCATTCCTCGATCCTTGTTTATACTCGTAGATAGCGAGAAACTGCGTTAAGCGATGGCGTACAAAAATAGCGGCGCGGATTCAGTATAGGGGGTCGGTGGGGGGGAACAGGTACATGTCGACGGAAGGGCGTAACGCACACATAATTACACCTGGGTGGAAAGGGGGCGGCGGGGACTCGGTGAGAATGGAAGACCCAATAATATATACCTAGGTATCTACAGACAAAGATAGCTTTACGCTGTAGCCTCCTATTTAGCTATTTCGTGACCTAAGATGATGATGTATGTGTGTAATTGAGGGCGAAGAAGTTTGGTATTTCGAGTTACGTGGGGGATGTTAATCAACGACCCGGAGTCCCGATAACGGAGCGGAGACGAAGGTCGGGATCCATTATCCCATTACGCTCGCTCTATGGTGGTCCATTGTGGTCCATATGTCCGTCCACGCCCAACGATGGCGTAACATTGGCGTGTCGTGCGATGTAGCTAAAGTCGGGCCTAACTGAAGCTCCCGCTTCTAACTGGGAGAGTAAGCGCATTGATAGGCCCGGTAAGTCGCAATAGTGGAGAAGTGCCTCTTCAACCTTTGTCTATCGAGGAACAGCTATCCGGTATAGTTTTCGAAACCGTCGCTACATACCCTCGTAAGGCTAAGGGAAAGTTCTTACCCAGACAGCAACGAAAGAAGATAGCCTGTTGGGAATCTATATAAAGCAGCCGGACCATACTCGACTCAAGGGATTAGAAGAGCACAGGAACTGGATCATGGCGGGAGAGGAGAGTAACACGGCGGGGATATCCGTACAAGATCCCGCTAAGCCGGAGCTGGTCGAGGGCATGGCTCACGAGAACCCCGTCGTTATCAGCGACGGCGCACCTGGCCAGGAACCAGATACGGCGACGACACTAGCATCCAGACTCCAGCACCTCTCGCTGTCGGCGCAGACCATCCACGCCGACGACTTCCTCAACTCACACCAGTCCGTCGCTCCGCCGATGCACGTCTCGACTACGTTCCGGTATAACAAGGACCCGGATGAGCTTAAGCCATGGAGTAATATCAACGTATGCTATAACCCCTTTTTTCGATCATTAGCACGTCCTCCCACCCGATTCCCTACGTACCTGTTTCTTATCCCTAATGAAGAGGGTACGAATAGGGGGAGGGAAGGGAACGAAAATGGAAGAAAATAATAGAGAATAGACAGTAGCTAACAAACACCACAGCCCCACAACCCCTACGACTCGCACGTCTACTCGCGCGACAGCGCCCCCAACACCACGCGGCTCGAAGCCGTGCTGACGTCGATCCTGCGCGGGCCCTCGCTGACCTACAGCTCCGGGCTCTCGGCCTTCCACGCGATGCTCGTGTTCCTCAACCCGCGGCGGATCGCCATCGACGCCGGCTACCACGGCTGCCACGGTGTCATCAAGGTGCTCTCGAAGCTGACCGGGCTGTCCACCGTGCCGCTCGACGCGGACTTCGGGACCGCCCTGCGCCCCGGCGACGTGGTGCACGTCGAGACGCCGCTGAACCCGACCGGCGAGGCGAGGGACCTGCGGGCCTACGCGGACCGCGCGCGCCGCGCCGGGTGCTACCTCACCGTCGACGCGACCTTCGCCCCGCCCCCGCTGCAGGACCCGTTCGCGCTCGGCGCCGACGTCGTCATGCACAGCGGCACCAAGTACTTCGGCGGCCACAGCGACCTGCTGTGCGGCGTGCTCGCCGTGCACCCGCGGCACGCGGCCGCCGGCTGGCTCCGCGGCCTGCGCGACGAGCGCCTCGTCCTCGGCTCGGTCATGGGCAGCCTCGAGGGCTGGCTGGGCGTGCGCAGCCTGCGGACGCTGGAGGTCCGCGTGCGCAAGCAGAGCGCCGACGCGCAGAGGCTGGTCGAGTGGCTGGCGCGCGAGGCGGCGGACGAGAAGGGCGTCGTCGGGTCCCTGGTCGCGGAGGTGCGGCACGCGAGCCTGCAGCTCAAGGCCCTGGGCGACGGCGAGGAGGGCGCCTGGCTTAGGCGTCAGATGCCGAACGGGTTTGGCCCCGTGTTCGCGGTGTGCATGCGCGACGCGGACGACGCGCGCCGGCTCCCGAGTAAGTTGACGCTGTTCCACCACGCGACGAGCCTTGGTGGCGTTGAGAGCTTGATCGAGTGGCGCGCCATGACGGATGCCACGGTGGATAAGAGGCTTTTGCGGGTTAGTGTTGGGCTGGAGGGGTTCGAGGACCTGAGGGACGATTTGATACAGGGGTTCAAGGCGCTGAAGGCGGAGAGGGCGGTGAGGGAGGCGGATGTGAAGACGGTCGATCAGGGAGGGGCTTATATACTTGGTGGGACGTAGGGGGTGAATTGTAGGTCACTTACCCCTGAACCTACCTATGTTAGAGGTCGTAGAAGATAAATATCTAAACTAGAAATTAGAAGACCGCCTCAAATTCTGCGTTACATGGGAAATAGACTCAATTATGAGAGTATCCAGGGGCAATGGAGAGATGAACGTGCGGCTGTAATGGTACCCGAGAACGATAGATTATTAATAGGTGCTGAAATAGTCGAGAACGGTGTAGGCTTTCTATCCATGATGGCCTTGTATACCGTCTCACACACATCTGACAGCTTTTAGAAGGCGTCCTGAAAACCCGTTTCTTAGAGACGTTCGCCTATATCAAGTCTTAGGAACCCCTATCCTGATAACCATGGAGGAATTTAGTCCCCTACCACTCGATCTATCCCCTTGTCTTCAATATCTAATAGGAATTAAGTATTTAATAGCCTTATATACAACGCCTTCTAATGGGTACACTCGTATCTACCCAGGTGCCTTCCTTCATTTATGCAGTTTGCTATGTAAACCCGCCTTGTACGCCGACCAGCGCCCCTTTAAATACTATCAAATGTACAAAAGGTCAACATACCGATAGTTGAGCCTTTTCGGTGGTACGCATTGCAGAGTGCCCGGACAGCACCGTGGCAACGTATTCGGCTTCAAGGAGTGGGGTTGGGCCTGCCACGGTAGGCCTTCTACATCGACATCGTACTAGACGTCTCTGCCCTCCCCCTTTATGCCTATGTGTAGACCTTGTGGTATCTACGGATATTCTCCAGCATCTAATTGTTATCTCTCAGGATGCTCCTCATGCTATTCACTTCTGCTGCGTCGCCTCCAGCATCTCGGTCAAGCTAACGACGCGATACCCGTCCTTCTTAAGCTGCTTCAGCACCTTCCGGAGCATCGGCGCCGTCCAGGAGCGGCGGTCGTGGCACACGATAATCGCGCCGGGGCGCACCATGCTCAGGATGTGGCGCGCGTTCAGCCAGGCGAGGCTGATCTGGGCGTCGTGGGGATACACGCTGCCGAGCACGATGCGGTAGCCGAGCTTGTCGACGAGCGCGCGCATCCGGTCGCTGAAGAAGCCGGACCCGGGACGGAAGTACTGCGGCGGCATGGCGGGGTTCTCCTCGCCGTTCGCCTCGGCGTACGCGTCGCGGATGCGGGCGCGCACCGCCTCGATCTGGGCCGTGAGCTCGTCGTCGGACAGCGCGCGGGAGGGCTCGTCGTGCATCGCGTGGTTGCCCAGCTCGCTGCCGCTGCGGACGATGTCCGCGAGGGTCTCCTCGCGCCCCGGGACCTGGCCGCCGATGACGAAGAAGGTCGCCGTGGCCTCGTGGCCGTTGAGCACGCCGAGGATCTCCTGGGTGTGCTCGGAGGGCGCGTCGTCGATCGTCAGCGCCACGATCTTCTGGTCCGTACGCACCTCCCACAGCACGTCCGGCCACCGCCGCGCGAAGTACCCGATCAGCGCCCGCGGCGGCTTGTACACCGCGTAGAAGGGCGCCAGCAGCAGCGCCGCGATGGCCGCCAGCGTGACCAGGGTGGTCATCCTTCGCCGCCGGGCCCGCCGCCGCAGCTTCGAGGGCAGCCGGAAGAGCGCGGGCAGGCGAAGCATTGGCTTGCTTGCTTGCTTGCGGGGGCGAGAGAGGGAGAGAGGGAGGAGGAGGGGGGGGGGTGTGGAGGATCAAGGAGGCAGCATTCGAGGGATGGTTGGTTGGGTGGTGGTTGATGTGTATACGATGTATTATTTTTGAGAGGATGACGGGTTTCGGTATCGACTAGGGATACGAATGTGGATGACGATGATGACGTCCCCGATCTGGACCACGATCTCGGCACGTACGCGGCGGCGTGTCGGTGGTGCTACTACGGGGTACGACTACGGTCAGGGTCGGGTTTTCCGTTTGTCGTGCGTCGGTTGTGAGACGAAGGGGGCATGTCTCGAAGGGGAATAGGAAGTTGTTGATGCTGTTGTTCGTTTTCTGTTGCAAGTCTCGGCCCCAAAAAAGGAAGGGGAGAATAAAAAAAAAAAAAAAAAAGGAAGAATGGAAGCATGTACGTCAATTTTTCTGCTGTACCCTTGTATGTACCTGTACGTGCTATGCTGGATGTAGGCTTTAGGGGGTTTCAGGGGTTCATTCAGTGGGTTCGGCGGGGTTCAGCGTCGATCAATCAGTCTACGGGCATGCTAATTATAGGGTCTGCATAGCATCCAATACCGGATTCTCCACCGCAGTACTACTTCACTTACAGGTACGTACGGCTTGAAATGCCTTGTTTCGGCCCAGCGTAGATCTTCTATACAGAGAAGGCGTACGGCCTGTGTACTATGTACACGTGTATATACAAAGTCACAGTTAAGGTTTTGATCAGCCTTTGGGTATCGGGGCGTTAGGACGTCAGTAACCGAGATAAGTCTCTTAGTCTCTTGTAATTTCTGCTTGTTATCTTTGATCACCTCTTACCTGAGGTAAGTTTTCATAAACATAAAAGTTATACCCAAATGCAAAGTAGACGCATATCCAAACACCATACCGTCTGTTGGTATTTTCTCTTTATATTCATGAAACCCGCGGATTCCTTGCTGCATATACACATGCCTCATAAATCTAACAACCCGCTCAGACGCCCACCGGAAACACCCCCGCGTCCTCACCGCTCGAACCGCCAAACCCGATATAACGGTCCCATTTTCAGGATTCATAGATGCCTACCTACCTACCCGGTACACATGCGTTGACGTACGTACGTATTTACATACACGCCAAGGCCATAAGACAGCCTCTTAATCTACCTACCACAGTAGCATCTTGAAACAACTTCGCCCAAGTTCCGAAAAGGTGGCTGATGCCATCTGCCTGGCCTCCCGACGGGCGGGGCGACCGCGAAACTACCGGTCGAGGCCGCGCCGCCTTGGTACTGTCGTAGGTTAAATATATACCGACGCAGATGCCCAGGTCGGTAGGTAGGTAGGTAGGTCGGTAGGTCAGGTATTCTCGGATCCGAAGCCGTGACGACGACGACGAACCGTCAACTTGCCAATGTAGAAGAGGAAACAGGCCAAGACCTACTCTACAGGTATGGGATCTTCTGTTCGACTAGTGGAGACCGAGAAGTGGGCGATTCCTTGCGTGAGATAAAGTTCTGATGTCTTACGCTATCCATTATATATCGTGATAGGTAGGTATTGTGTTGAACTCCGATGGAGGGGGGCTTACGTAGCCCCCGTGAGCCCGGTAATCCCGAGCTTTGCGAAAATCTGCACCACCCTCTCTCTGCATAGGACACATCTGTGTCTGAGGAGTTTCTTACCCACTTTCTTACCTCCTACTCTATTCGTCTAGGATCATAAGATCCCGTAGAAAAGCTGTGGGTTGTAAGCCGCGTTGTCTTGCTTCTGGTTGTCCTATCCTAAGTCACGCGGGGTCGTTCGGTAGGTAAGTTGTCCTCGGTGGTGCTACTCCAAGAATCGCCCCGTAGGTAGTTCGGTATAAGAAACATTTGAGTGCATCGGTACTATCCCCAAAGAAGGAGGAGACTTTCATCGTGAGAGACCCCACAGCAGACACCCAGACAGCGAGCTCTCTGCCGTCCGTGGCCTATAGCAAGGTGGTTGCGGTTGTTGTGCGGGGGAACTATGTAATGCATTTGCACATCACAGCGGCCTGTCTAATGTAACATGCCGTGCAGAAATAGCTACAGTGACGAAATACCTATGTGATAAATGATGCTACGGGGGCACTTGACGGTCTAGAAACCTCATTGCATTCATTAGGCATAGATTAGCCTAATCGTCAGTAGACTGCCCTAGAACATATCTTGTTATTAGATTACTTTCCATCATTAGAAGACTCGATATTGCTAATACACTTGGGTACATGGTCGTAATTCTATTTGCTACCGCTAGAGCTCCGGATGGCACGTATTGTCGGTACTCAACTACTTAAAACTTTTTAAGGTAGGTAGCTATGACACATGGGTAGAGATTTGTTTGATATCTTTTTAAATATATCGAATAAATTCGTCGCGTAAACATACTATGCATCTAACATTCAGTTCTTCGTCTTCTGAGGCTACGTAAATCTGACCCGTAAAAGAAAGGACCTATGTCCATATCAATTCTTAAAACTGCCTGTGCCTTGCGGTAAAGACACCTGGTAGATAACAAATTCCGCTCCCATGCATCAAGCTCAGCGAAACAGAAGAAACAACCGGTAGAGGTCTCGTGCTAAGTGTCCGGGTATTAAGCCACAAATCGCAAACCGGCCTCTCGAACGCCAT
The DNA here is from genome assembly GCA_902806595.1 of Pyrenopolyporus hunteri. Classification (NCBI taxonomy): domain Eukaryota; kingdom Fungi; phylum Ascomycota; class Sordariomycetes; order Xylariales; family Hypoxylaceae; genus Pyrenopolyporus; species Pyrenopolyporus hunteri. Next base: position 3,592,315 of record CADCXC010000038.1, on the reverse strand, counting down.
GGTCACCTCTTTGAACCTTATCTCGCGTGTAATAAACCCCAACTCCCGTCCAGCTAAATCCGTAAATCTGATCGCATTGTCCCCTATTCCAGGCCCATTTTTTGTTTGGCGGGTTTTGTGCGCAGACCTGATAGTCGATTGTCCAAATATATACATCGAAATGCCGCAGATGATAAAACGCCCCCCGAAGCTCCGGCTGTGAGATTTGGGGTCGAACGTGACCCGTGTCGCCGTTTAGATCCATACCTGTTCTATCTCGACGGGCTCGGGTTGGAAGAAAGCCGCAAAGAGTCCTTGAACCTCCGCCAGATAATCCTCAGGTCGGAACCTGCAGAGGCCTCGGGCGATAAGCTCTTGCTCCTCCTGGTCGATAATTTGCATCTTATCCTTGACGCCTAACTCTTCTGCGAGCTCAGATACTTGCGCCAACTCGTTGCCGAAGGGGTGCTGAGTCTCGGAATAATCTCGTCGGTAGTTGGGACGAGACGGCGGCGGCGACGTCACTACAGGAGGCATCGGAGGCATCTTGGTTGAAGACACGGAAGGCTTTCGCGAAAATGAACCCGACGACACAGAGGTAGCCGTCGTCGAGGTTGACGACGAACGGGAAAGCGGATAACTCGCTTTGGTGGAAACGGACTTGCCCGACTGATTAGAAAGACGCGTGAACTTGTTTGCTAAATTATCAATGGACGCTTTCTTGGTGTGCGACGGAGCTCGCTTAGGGATACTCGGTGCCTCGTTGATAGGGGCAGCCGACTTCTGTTGACCCGGAGCGACGAAATAGCAAGAGAGGTGATTAGGTTCCGCCGGCACGGATCGATCTGCTGACGGTATATCAGGGCTGGTTGGCGGTGACGATGCGCTGGTACGGGGACTATCCGAAGAATCGTCTTCAGATTTGCTTGATTCGACTGGCGAGGTTTCTGATCGGGGATATAAATCAGGCGCGTTGTAAGCAAGCATATTAGTCGTATGGGTGAGGGCCATAGGACTAGATATCTTGCTACGAATTGCGGCAGAGTTGCCCTTGGCAGTGGTATTGCTTCGTTGCGGCAGGAGTCCCATGTGTCCCAAATCCTGCGACGACTGCTTTCGCCGCGTCGTAAAGGCGCGTGCAAGAGACATATTTGCTGAGGCTATCTAGAATTTTTTTTTGGCGATGGGTTGGAATTAAGGACTGACGTTCTACCCCAGAATAGTTCCAGAATATGAAGCGAAACACCGAAGGAGTCCTAGGTCCAGCTCAGATATATGTTGCGCCGCTTGAATGCGGGAATCCGGCTGAGATCCCTCGACGTAAGCTTGTAAGTGGACCTATAAAAATCGCGCCCTACGACTTTCCTAGATCTGCACTATTCTGCTTCAAGTGTCGAATCTTCTTCCGGGGGAGGCGATGGAGGGGATTTGGCGCTTAAAGGCTGTCGCCTGAGTTGGTGGTCGAGAAAGCCGGGTAATGTGACAATACTAAGTTGAATCAAAGGCTAGAGCGATAGCAGCACACTGCAGCGTATGTCCTCGGCGTGTGATGAACGCCCGGTTGTGGATGCTCTCAACAGGCGCTTGTGCAGGAAGACGATGTTACCCTGATTAGGCAGGTGGATAATTGGTTGGTCTGGCCGAAACAACCTGACGTGATCCTGTGAAATCGCGGGGCCCTCTTTCCTGTCTATTCAGGTGTATCGTTACGTTAAATGGCCGAGGAGTCCAAAAATGGCCGAATCTAGTAGTTGCGAATGTAAGGTTGCCGTCGCGAACACTTAGACGTTTAGCTTTTGCGGTGTCCCTATACGCCAGCAGTATAGAGGGGGGTGAAGAGATCGTGGCTTAGTTTTCCGGAGTCCCTTAACTAAAGCCTTTTCGGAATTCCTAAATGGAGGTTGAAGAGAATATAAGGTGACCTAGAAATGCTAGAGTCACGGCGATGAAGTGAAATGTGTGCGACGATCGCAGCCGAGAGATATCAAACTCTCACGGGATCTCTTAAATTGGTGGCTGTGGAGCTCGTTTTGAGGTATCCGTGTGTTCACACAATGTCGCCGCCAACAATGAAAGGGTTGGCCGGCGAGCAGAAAAAGAGAACTGGTAGTCTTTTCAAATGATGTCAAACGCTCTTTGGTTTGTTTGGTTTGGTGAAGAATGACTTTGTATGTACTAGAACGAAACGGTGAAACAACCAGGTTCCTGATAAGACTAAAGGATGGAGACAGTCGATAGACGTCTTTAATGTGTCTTGTAAGTAAAAGGAAGGACGGCGGTTGAAGCCTCAAAAGACTTGTTAATTCGTAACCGGCGACAAGTCCTGGATGAGGGATCCGCGGAGAGAGAGGAAGGGAGAGAAGAGGAATGAGTGAATGGGAAGAGTAAGCCCCCGGTAGGATGGGATAGTGGATATAGAGTGGGAAGAGAACGAAGGAGTGCACGCACTTTTGGGATTGAAAAAGGAACCCGCGACAAGAAAATAATAATAATAATAAAGGGCAACCAAGGGTTGGGGACTGGGGGGGAGCAGAGAAGAAGAAGAAGGGTGTTGAAAAAAAGAGACGGAGAAAAGACATGGGGGGAAAAAGAAGCACTATGCAAGGCCTACTATATCCCATCACAGCGTCTCCACCCTGCAGGGAGCCTGGGACTTCTTTTGGGACAGGAACTTAGGGCGAAAGTATTTCCTAAAGTCTCAGGTACAATCGGGCCTCCACGTGCCGCCTTAGAATATAGTAAGGATTTAAGCTTGAATGACGAATGAGCAGTTGGACCGGTTGTATACGCTACAGTCTCACCATGTCTCTTCGGATGTTCTTTCTCTTCAATATTTTCTTTCTCTTGCATACATGTACATACATATGTACAGCATTTAAAGTGGCCCACATAGGGTACGTAGCGTAGACTAATATACTTAGTGCACTTACACGCAGCCAACTCGGATTCTTCCTCTGTAAATCTCAGTTCATCTCACTCAGTCCCAGTAAGCATTCTTCAACCTTTTCGATCCTGAACCACACCATTTAAGCCACATATCACGTTCCCTATCTTTAATTCTAACTTGCTGACCCTTGCCGCGTAGATAGGTACCCTCCATTCTCTAATGTCCATCCAGGGAGAGACACGCAATTCAGTTCACATAGCAGCAGCAGCAGCAACAAGGACAACTAAAGGCTTCCTCAGTTGAGTCAGTTGAGACGGCCTAGAAAATCCCTGCGGGGTTGTCTAACGACTTTCCATGCTTGAGCTCGCCTGTTAGCGCGGGACGGGAACCCCAGTCAGGCAAATCTAGCCAGAGGGACTGCAGATTGGCTGACTGGACGTGTTGCCCCTGGTCCCTAAAAGCTCGGCAGGCGGCGTGTTGGCAAATCAGGTCTCGACCTCTCCAAAGACTCCTCTTTAACGGGGGTTTTCTTAATTCTCATTAGCCAGGAATCCCGGCCTCAGTCTCCCGACTCCCTCGCCCAACGCCACGTTGAGCAAAGATGGTCAGCGGCCATATGCAGGTACCATCTCTGCACTAGCCAGTATGATGAAGGCGAACATCGAAGAGCTCGAAGATGGCCGAATCATCCTTTGGGGCACTGACCTATATCGCCGATGCTACATAATGACATACATACATACTCTTGCTTCTCTTCAGTGCGCAACGCATCCCGTTCCTGCAGCGTAAGATTGTGCCGTTACGTGGCCGTTCCTTTGACGAGGTCTATGTCCTTATATCACATCCATCACATTACGGAGACGGTTGCGTTGTCAAAAACACAGAATCGCAAAATGCATACCTATGTAACATAACATAACAAAGGCCTCATCTCATTACCGTTGTGAACAAAGCTTTTAATGCGCCCGAGGAAAGCTTTGACTGCAATTTACCACGCCCATGTCCCAGGACTTTCACCCCTCTGGCCGTTGACATGGATCTGATCAATCATCAATGATCCACCGGGCAGAAATCGGTGGGAGAGTGGGCATCCCCTGAGCATCCCTGTCCTGAACACCTCGAATTGATTGCGCGACTTGGGTAGGCTTCAGAAGGACTTTCCCTCTTCGGGAATGGGCGAAGAAAGCAAAAGAGGAAACAAAACTGATCGGGGCCGCCTAGGGGGGGTTCGCGCAGTTTGAAACCGACAAGACCTGGACCTGCAAGGCGTTTATTGCGGAGAAATTCTCATTGGATTAGCCGTTCACATCCGCCATTGGCTGTGGCTGCTCGAGTGTTTCATCTTTCGAGCGTTCTCCTCCAGACCTCTTCTGATTTCATGCGGTTTACTCGCCGTGGGAGCGGCTGCAGCAGACGTCGTCGTCGTCATCCGAGCGGTAGGTCGTCAGGCGCGAGAGCTGAATCTGCTCAGCCTCGGACGGCTACAGCATTTCGCAACCGAGATGTTGGTAACGGAAGTGGCCGTGTGACCTCCCCAGTGTGAAAATGCTTCAATACACAGGTATTGCTCCCTACATAACGAAAAAGTCGTCCCCTTCCGAGCCCCCGATCTGGTAGCAAACATCGATTAACTGCTTACGTACATTTCTAGGTATGCTTGGTCTGCTGTTTCGCATGGTTGCCCATGCCTCCTTTTTATTAACTGGCTAGGGGGTATCCATACTGCGCAACGTGCTACACGATTCAGCCATTGTATGAATTGCTTTTGAATGCTTCAACAATTGAGGCGACTTGCTTTATAGTAGGGACTTGCTTTATGTAAGTGAAGATATGAATGTCATATCGAGTTTTAAGTTGACTCTGCAGTCTTCATCCTAAGCTTACTCGGACCCATGTAGGCGCCGTCGGGGTTTGGTATGTTTAGACTCAATCATAACGCACAGATATGCCCAGCTAAAATTAGTTCGAACCCGTCTCAAAATGGCAATCGATTACGTTCGGTTCGACCTGCCGATGCGACTGAAAGTGCGTGTTATCCATACACGGATCTTATGATCTCACAAGACATGTCCATATGGCCTCTCTTCGTTAATGATCCACGCATCTACATACGCAGGTAGATACAACAGGTAACACATGGAGTAAAGCAGTTGTCGAGATCTAGCTCACGCCAGATGTCACCCCATCCCTCTAGTTTCAACCGCGCCTGGTTCTAGCCTTCGCTCGAGACATAAAATGAAAAGAGGTGTTCGTCCGAAATCTTGAAACTAGAAACATATTTGTGGCTTGCGTGACGGCGCTGAGCCAACCCGACCGCATGCCTCCTACGTGCACTGATCCGAAGATGCACCTAACCGTGAGACATCACAGCTCCAGCCATCTCGCCATCTTTTCACATCTAGTCCTCATCCATAGATTCTGGCTCGTCTTCGTTCTCGCCATCCTCGCCATCAGAAGAGCTCTCGTCCTCTTCAACGCCGATAAGCCTCTCTCTAACTTCGCCATCTGATTTGTTTGAGATCTTGTGCGCGAACGCCTGTCGCACCGCGGCGTTCGTGCTGGTGTCCCACACATGCATCGTGCCTTTGCTTCCCGCCACGGCGAGACGGAAAGCCACCTCCACGTCGGGCGCAAAGTTTGTCGAAAACACCTTCCCGACGTCCAGGTTGCGGGACACGACCATTGCGGGACCTGTTGGCTGGATGTTCCACAGCTTGACCGTCTTATCCGTTGACCCGGTAGCCATGAACCCTGGTATGTGCGCATTGATATCGAAAGACGACAAGGACTCGTCGTGAGCTTGCAACGTCCACACTGGCTTGCTCGCGGAAGGGTTCGGGGGTGCGTTCCGGATGTCATGGTAATGTATAATTCCGTTTTCCGTAGAGACGTAGAAGAAGTTCGGGTCGTGCGGGTCCCATCTAACGTTCTCGACGTCGCTTTCTACTCCCCATCGTGGAGACTTGGCTTCAGGGGCTCGCATATCTGCCGCAACAACTGTTCGGTCATAACTTCCACTCAATAACACCGTCGATTCGACGGAATGCCATGCCAGCGAGCAAACTTTGTCCGTATGGTACGAGTACGACTTGGCGCACTTCGTAGTGTGTAAATCCCATAGTTTTACTGTCTTGTCTGCCGAAGCGGAAGCGAGGAGATTCCGGTGTTTCCTGTTGGCGGCAAGCGACAGGACCGCATCGACGTGGTACTCGTCGTTAGCCTTCTTCGACTTCTTCTTTTTCTTTTTCTTCTTTTCCTCCTCCTCCCGGTTGGCCCCCTGGCCCAAGATCGCATTGGGGTACATGCAATCTATCGTGTCCAAGTCCCAGATCTCGATATCGGGGTCCAAGGTACCTATGGCGACGAAGTTGGCCACCGAGTCCTTCTCCACGCTGCTTTTCGACACGGGGATGTCTAGCCATTCGACGCAGAGGGGTATCGCGGGAAGCATGATGTCGTGGTGTACGTAGAGGTTATCGGCTTCGTCTTCGTATACGTAGACCTCGAGATGCGCAAGCTCGTCCTCAACCTTCGCGGCCAGTAGGAGATTGTCTGTCGCTAGAATCTGCAGCTCTTCCCTATCTTCGTCCTCCTCGTCTTCGCCATCAGGTATTGTGATGTATGGGTCTTCCTTGTTGGATTCGTAGTACGCCAGAGACTTAATGTTTCCGAACATGTCCATCCTCTGAGCTTCGGGGTCGTCGTCATCGTCGTCGTAGTGTTCCAGATCGTATTTCTTGAGGTCCTCATCGTCTAAGTCGATCCTTTTGGCAGGATTAACAGCTGGTCGCGAGCAACAACAAAGTAGATCTTACTCTTCAGGTTCACTATTGTTCTCTGGGGCTTTGTCGCCGGAATTACCCATATTTTTTTCGTTACTCGATTCGTCTTCGTCTTCGTCTTCCTTTTCTTGCGCTTCCTGTAGATCCTCATTTGCGTCGTCTAGCTGGAGCTTAGCCAGGTTGGCTATCCTCTCGAATTCGTCCTCGTCGAAATCGTACTTGGCGGGGAAGGGCGCCGCGAAGCCTCGCGGCACCCAGGTGGATGTCGTGATCATAGACGACATTTCTAGTTGTTGGCGACTCGATCTTACCAAACAAAGCCTTGTTAAGAGGTAAGGTACGGCTACCGCAAGAATTGCAGATCGAGAGAGCCCCGCGAACTTTTGATTTTCACAAAATTTCGAGATAAAATTTTAGCGGGGCAGCTACCGATAAAAAGATTGATAAGGGAAGTTTAGCGTGGTTTGCTCAGCGTAGCTCAGCTGCTAGCGCCGAAACGCTGGGCTTGGGTGTAGGTACCTTAGGCTGGGTACTAGGTACCTAAACTTTTTTATTTTCCCTTCTCCAGCACCTCATTCACTTAAACACGCCACTTACACCGCTGAAAGCTATCTCGACTCGCCAAACCGCGCACTCTTCGGAGGGCAATATATCTAGGATGGATAGGGAAGACGGGAGCTTTAGCCCGAAGAGGCGCAAGATTGACTTTAACCCTCTACGATCCGACGACCGCTACGCGTCTCTTCCGAACCGCAGTCACTCATCTCGACCTCACGGCCGCTTCCAACGCGGTTCTGATTCGCGTGCTTCCACTCCTCGTGCCCAATCCAACTATCCCTCGACCCCAAAGCAGCACGAATTTGACGGCCCGGAACCGCTAGTGAGTGTGGAGGAGCAAAATGCCCTTGATCGCGACTGGTATACCGGCGACGAGACCGGTGGTCATACCTTCGGCGATGATTCCCATAACCCCTTCGGGTCGTACGATACGTCGTGGGTGGAGCAGCAACAACGAGAGGCCGAAATGATCGAGAGGAAGGCTGGCCGACACATGAATGCGCGCCAGCTGCAAAGGCAAAAAGACAACGATGCCTGGGAAACAAACCGTATGCTTACATCCGGTGTCGCTCAACGACGCGCCCTAGGGGACGACTTCGACGAGGATGACGAGGGGACCCGTATTCACTTACTGGTCCATGACCTAAAGCCTCCATTTCTCGATGGACGAACGGTTTTTACAAAGCAGTTGGAGCCCGTTCCCGCTGTCAAAGATTACCAGAGCGACATGGCTGTGTTCAGTCGGAAAGGAAGCCGCGTGGTAAGGGAGAGGAGGCAGCAGAGGGAACGCCAGCGGCAAGCTAAAGAAAGTACCAACATGGCCGGTACCGCGCTCGGGAACCTCATGGGCGTGAAGGAGGACGAGGGCGACAGTGCTCTCCCGATAGCGACAGAAGACGACGCACCGAAGTCCGGCACCAACAAATTCAGCGAACACATGAAGAAGAATGACGGCGCGAGTGCTTTCAGCCAGAGCAAAACCCTGAGGGAGCAGAGAGAGTTTCTGCCCGCATTCGCGGTCCGGGAGGATCTGCTAAGGGTCATCAGAGACAACCAGGTCGTCATCGTCGTCGGCGAGACTGGTTCGGGAAAGACGACACAGCTCACGCAGTTCTTATACGAGGACGGGTACGGGAAACTAGGCATGATAGGCTGCACCCAACCTCGGCGAGTGGCGGCTATGAGTGTAGCAAAACGTGTTGCTGAGGAGATGGAGGTCCCGCTGGGCAGCACGGTTGGTTACGCCATCCGATTCGAAGACTGTACCAGTAAAGACACCGTCATCAAGTATATGACCGACGGTGTCTTACTTCGAGAATCTCTAAACGAGAGGGATTTGGATCGCTACTCATGCGTCATCATGGATGAGGCTCACGAGCGAGCTCTTAACACGGATGTGTTGATGGGGCTTTTCAACAAGATTCTACAGCGCCGAAGAGATCTTAAGCTAATCGTCACATCAGCTACCATGAATTCGAAGCGATTCTCGGATTTCTTTGGTGGCGCTCCCGAGTTTGTTATCCCAGGTCGAACCTTTCCCGTCGATATCATGTTCCATCGATCGCCGGTGGAAGACTATGTGGACCAGGCCGTTCAACAAGTGCTTGCGATCCACGTATCGATGGGCCCCGGCGATATCCTAGTGTTCATGACGGGCCAGGAGGATATCGAGTGCACTTGCGAATTAGTGCGTGAACGTCTAGATGCTCTAAACGACCCGCCAAAACTCAGCATCCTTCCGATTTATAGTCAGATGCCCGCAGACCTTCAAGCCAAGATCTTCGACCGGGCTCCGCCTGGGGTGCGGAAGTGTATCGTCGCTACGAATATCGCAGAGACAAGCTTGACGGTCGACGGCATTATGTACGTGGTCGACGCAGGGTATTCTAAGTTAAAGGTATATAACCCTCGTATGGGTATGGATACTTTGCAAATTACACCCATCTCCCAGGCAAACGCTGGTCAGCGTGCGGGCCGTGCGGGCCGGACAGGCCCTGGCAAGGCATTCCGCTTGTATACTGAGAAGGCATTTAAGGACGAGCTTTATATTCAGACGATACCAGAAATCCAGAGGACAAACCTCAGCAACACTGTGCTCCTGTTAAAGTCGTTGGGAGTTCGGGACTTGCTCGATTTCGACTTCATGGACCCGCCGCCGCAGGATACTATTACCACCTCGCTCTTCGACCTTTGGGCCTTGGGTGCGCTGGATAACCTGGGAGAGCTAACGGACTTAGGCTCTAAGATGAACGCTTTCCCGATGGACCCATCTCTGGCAAAGCTTCTCATTATGTCCGAGCAGTATGGCTGTAGCGAAGAGATGGTGACTATCGTCTCTATGCTGTCAGTTCCTAACGTCTTCTACCGCCCGAAAGAACGGCAAGAAGAATCCGACGCTGCGCGTGAGAAGTTTTTCGTACCCGAATCCGACCACCTAACCTATCTGCATGTGTATTCGCAATGGAAGACGAATGGCTATTCAGACGGCTGGTGCACGCGCCATTTCCTACACCCCAAGTCTCTACGGAGGGCGAAGGAGATCAGAGACCAACTCCTTGACATCATGAAGATGCAAAAGATGCAGATGATCAGTTGCGGTACGGATTGGGACATTATCCGCAAGTGCATCTGCTCGGGCTACTACCACCAAGCAGCCAAGGTCAAGGGCATAGGAGAATACATCAATCTGCGCACGTCGGTCACCGTGCAACTCCATCCTACAAGCGCCCTGTACGGCCTCGGCTTCCTCCCCGATTACGTTGTCTACCACGAACTCATCCTCACCTCGAAAGAGTACATGTCTACAGTAACGTCCGTCGATCCCCACTGGCTCGCGGAACTGGGCGGTGTATTCTACTCCGTGAAGGAGAAGGGATACTCAGCCCGGGAAAAGCGCATCACGGAGACGGAGTTCAACCGTAAGATGGAGATCGAAGCGAAGATGGCAGAGGATAAGCGCAGGTACGAAGAGCAGAAGAGGCAGGAAGAGGAAAGGACCGCGAAGAAGCCCGCCGCCAACAAGGATGCGAAGAAGATCATCACTTCCGGCGCGGTGAAGAAACCCGTGGCTAAGAGAAAAGGCAGGGGCTTTTAAGCGCTTCTATTGGAACATATTTAGAACAGCGGTTGTATAACGATAATAGCCTGTCTAGATACCTAGGTTTACGATTTATGTGAATACACCTAATTTTAGACTTTCATCCCCCCTATCTTCGTATCTCAAAGTGTGTTTCTCCTTCTAGTACGTCTCTAGGTTCCTTATCCAGCCTGACCACATGGGCGTGCGTTGGACCTCTATCGAGCTCCTTTAGAAAGAGTTTGACTGCATTCTCGTCCCCCTGAGCCTCGCCTTCAACCTAAATAGTGTGAGTTTTGAGTAGTCTTCTAACTCGTAGCAACTAATAAAATGGTGAAATGGAAAGCCGGAGACCGCTTACTTTCCCGTGATCGGTATTTCGACACCATCCGGTGATATTGTGCTCGGCTGCTTTCTTCTGCGCGAAATATCGGTAGCTCACGCCTATCGTACAGTGACGTCAGTTGCCTAATCTCCATACCGATGCCGTAGCTCACCAGCTAGCTATCGGATTAGCTATCGCGGTGGAGTCAAGCCCGTACCTTGAACTCGGCCGTGGGCGAGAAAGTAAACCTAGAATCTCGTTTAGTTACCATCACGGTAGTAGCTATATCCAAAGCTAAATATCACCTACTCTTTGTGTCATCCTGAGAGCTGTAGTAGATCGCATGCACGGTGATAGAGTGTAGATAGGAGAGTGTAGATAGGAGTTGATTGGTATCCCTACCATGTACAATGACGACGGGGACAAGCTTTATCTAAATATATATGTATCTAAGCGGGCTTAGTCGGGAAAAGATAAGCGGCGGATCTTCGGAGAATCCTCGAGTCTTTGAGGGCCCCACTCTTTGACTTGGCTTCAATTGGATCACGTACCTACCTACCTAGGTACATGTACTTAAACTTACCTCTTCCAACATCAAATCCGATTTATTTAACATCGCGAATACAACAACAATTCGGTGCAGACGTAGTGCCTATCCAACGTCAGACAAGCATATTCGGGGCCGCCCGCCGCCAGGCTTTCATCATGGACATTACTACTCCCGGGGCGACTTCCGAAGCGACTCCCGAACCCCAAGTGGTCTTCCGGGGAAAGAAGAGGAAGACTTACAGGCAACGAACAGAACCCGCCGACGACGACGAATCATCGAACCCCGTCAAAGCGCAACAACCCGAAGATAATACTAACGGGTCGAACGGTCCCGACAAACCCGACACCAACGCGCGAGCCCAAAGCGAGGACGCCGCAGAGGAAGAAAAGGGCCTATCCGTAGCCGAGGTTCTCCGTCTACGAAACGCGCGAAAGGCGCGGCTCGGCGGCGTCAAGTTCGGTGCCAACGCCAACCAAGCCTCCGGCGACGCGGCAGCCGCCCCCAACGGATCGGCGGAAGCCCTCGACGACCTGAGCCTCATGATCCGCGAGGAGGAAAGCAAGGCGCTGGACATCGCCGCGGGCGTAAAGAAGCGCTTCGCGCCGCAGACGGGTCTAGCGACCGAATTGGTCAACAAGCACATGTGAGTCTCGCCTTCTACCCTTCCCTTCCCTTTCCCCCCCTCCTCTCCCCATCTACATTACCATTCCCGCGGGGCCCCCGTATTCCCCGTCGCACTCTTGCGCAGCTGCTGATGGAGCAAGGGAGGAATACATAGAAGCCGAATTGGCCCGGCGACACAACGCTGCAGCGGCGTCATCTCCCTCGTCATCGAGTCTCTCGCACGGCCCCTTGTCTAGTCGGGAGAAGCAGCAGCAGCAGCAGTCACGCTCGACATCCGAGCCAGCAACGACGACGACGACGGCCATCACCACCACAGCAGTGCCTAGGCCCGAGGTCCCGAGCCGCGCGCTCCAGGGTCAGCTCCTGGAGATCGACCTGGGCGACGAGGCGCGCAGCCGCAACGAAGCGCTGACGGCGCGCGCGACGCGCCGCTTACAAGGCGAGGCCGTGGACGAGGACGAGGACGATGAGGCGCAGAGAGGCCGCCGCGCGAAGAAGGTCCGGCTCGGACGCGATGGTAAGCCCTGGCGTTCGAGGAACAGGCGTAATAGCGACGATATTAGGAGGGACCAGCTGGTCGAGGAGATACTTCGGGAGAGCAGACGTAAGATACCTTTTCCCTTTACCTTCTCTTAGCGAGAATCACTTCCCCTTTACATAAAAATATGCGAACAAACTAACACCCGCAACAGTCGACGTCTACGAAACCCCCACACCCCCCGGAGCCAGCGGCGCAACCACCACCGCCGCCGGCGCCAACCCCAACGCGGGCCCCGGCGGCGACGACGACGGCGGCGCGGCCGACGACCGCATCGCGGAGGAGTTCCGGCGCGAGTTCATGGACGCGATGGCGCAGCGGCAGCAGAAGCGCAAGAAGGCCAGCAACGCGCCGCCGGGCGGCGCCGGCGGCAAGGGCGCCGGCTCCTCCTCCGCCGCCGCGTCCGCCGACGACGTGCTCAGGGGCCCCAAGCTCGGCGGCAGCCGCAACGTGCGCGCCGCCATGCGCAACCTGCTCCTGGAGAAGGCCAAGGAGGCCAAGGAGAGCAAGGGCGGGAGGAGGTGATGCGGGGAGGGTTCCGCTGTCTTGTCTTCCGTCGTTCTCGCCTTGCCTTGCCTTGTCCTGGGGAGGGGTTTGAGGGAGGGGAGGAGGAAGAGGAGGAGATGAGATGAGATGAGATGATACATACCTAGCTGGTTGCGTGTGCTTCGAGAGGTGTTGGGCGTTCAATGAGGTCTGCATATATGCATACGTACGTACATACATACCTACCTACCTAAGGTATATAAGGGGTGTTTTAAGCCAGTATGGCCAAATTGGAATGCATTGAATACCCGCCTACCTACCTTCCTGCCTACCTACCTACCTACCTAGTCCAGCGTCGTCTCTATTCCCCATTTTCTCCTCATTCGTTACCGAGTATATAATCCATTGCGTCGATCAAACGAGCCCGATAAACGTAGCATAAGTTGCCAACTTGGGCTGGTATTCTTTTCACGGGTTAGTTAAGTATGGTGGGTATATGATCTTCACTTATACGCCTACCATAAATCTACCTCTTCTAATCCGCATCTAAAGGTAGTGTATAGCGGGTATCTATAGGAGGTCGTTCGGTATGTATGGGTTGGGAATCTAAGTACCTATGCTTGTCATATATATGAGAAAGTAGCCCAAAATCATGTAATAATGGTTAAACAGTGGGAAACCCCCCCCGTCATAATCATCGTGTATAGCATCACATTCAGAAATAGTGATGGATCCAAGATCATATTTAATATCTACTTCGTAAAACTGGTAGCGTCGACCATACAATAGTGTAGGTCGCGAACGTAGAAATTCACTCTTTCGAGTGTTATATGCCTGTGCTGCCCAAGTAAAGATTTAACGTAGTGTTCATGATCACATTGCTATTTATAATCTTCGTCTCGACCGTGGACGCCCCGTAAAAATCGTTCGCGTGACCCTTTCCCGAGATAAAACAAAAAGCCGACCAGCTGGCGTTTCGGCGCGAGTCTTGCTGCTGCCGAAATAGGGGCCGTCCCAAACTCGGAAGCACCGTGTAGTAATTCCCTTTTACAAAAGGGGTTTAATCGAATATGAATATCATGGGTAATCCAGCCTCCCCTGTGTGAAACGCCGGTGGAATCGATCCCTCCCCGATCCCCTTAGAAGGTCTGGTATATAAATGACCGGCGACATGCATTGCCCCGTGGCGGAAATATGAAAGTGAATGGATTGTTCGAAATGACCGGTGCTAATGCAAACGCTCTCTATGCTTGGTCCTGAGTACGCCGCTCCTATACGTCATGCGAAGTCTTCGTCATAGTTTACGGGCGTCCCACCCCGAATTCCTAGGTCAGGGCTGTGTTGGGGGCGGTTGGTTTAAATCCGTATCATGGATTCTAGCTTTCGGCTTAGGTGAAGCCTCGCGGAGCCCACTCATTGATCTAGCCGTTTACCAAACCCATGGCCGGGCCATTAATGGATTCTAGTGTAATACGGTAAGAATGGCCCGGTGGGTTCTGCGGAATACTGTTCACTTCCCCGCCGGCGAGGATGGTAGCCGTCCGCTACGGTACGGTTGTCCGGACGGAGAGGCGGCTACGCCGCCAAGCTAGGTCGCCGGCGTTGGGCATTGAATACTTGTCGAGGTGATTCATCGAATATCCAGCTGGAAGGGTTTGAATCTGCCGCCAATCGTGGCGCAGCGTGGGCATTTTCGCCGAGCTCCTTGCTCTTCCATTAGGATATTGACGCAGTCCCGGCACAGTCCGCAAATGCATTCCGTACAAGCGTAGGACTCTCGAAGTTTTGATGTCCTCTGGCACGCTGCACAATAGATATGCACGTCTTGGGACGAGTAGCCCGGCGACGAATCTGAAAGTCCAGATGTTCCGATGTGGAAGTTTTCTCCGCTCTCGCCACTCTCGACGGATGGGAAAGGTTCTGGAATCTCTTGGGCAAAGGATGGTGGAGTAAGAGCTTGTTGAAGAGGTGAAGCTTGGTAGCCTTGAAAATGCTGATGGGGAAATGGGGGTAGGGAAGCTCGGTGTATTGATATAGGAGATTGGGGGACCTGGGAAGTTAGAGAAGGAAAATGAATGTGCCGGGCACGACTTACAGGAGTCCTGTCTTCATCGATATCTTCAGTAGCCGAGGCTGCGGCGTCGATGAGGTCTTCCCACCTTTTGCCATAGTCGGCCGAGGGCTCGACGGAATGGGCTTTACGATCGATCCCTGCCGGCTTAAGGCGCTCGTCATTCTGGATTCTCCGGAGCCAGTCAGTTGCGGAACCACGAGATTTCTGCTTCTTGTGGCCTCGCTTAGTGATGGACTGTTTTCTAGGTCGGTTGGGGCCGAGGGACCGTTGAAGCGGGGGAAGCGTTGACGAGCGACCTGGCGGAGAATTAGAGAGGATCGACGGGAGCAAGTCCCTGCGTGGTGCGGAATTGAGCGAGGGAAACGGCTCGCCGGTCGGTTCGTTCCCGACTTGTATTGGTGGCAATTCAATTGTACTCCTCGGTATTCTGCGGCCATCATTGTCGGATTGCCAGCCCTTCAAGATCGGAAATTAGCATTGCAGTCGTCGATGGTTAATTAACTAACGATAGTAGGCGCGCTCTTACAGCTTCGGTATCCCAGTCCGTTTCAAACTTGTGCTGGCCACCTAGCTGGGCTAAAGCGGCGGCAGCGCTTGCGGCTGGTAATAACGAGCCTCCAGAATACTCGTCATTGTTCCTGGGCGTTCCGGGAGCACTGGATACGTCTCGGGGATATGCATGGCGCTCGTGTGGGTAACCTTTGTTCGGGTCGAGGTTAGGTGGCGGACCGGTAGAATTCTGGACTTGGGATCGATCCGACGGTGGTGTGTTGATCATAAGCAGGAAGCTCTCTTCGGTGGCGGGAAGCTTCGAGATATAATGCTCTGGATGCGCTCGTCGAATATGCTCTTGCATCGAGCGATATCTCTTTTCCTATTCGTATCAAATAGGAGGGTTAGACACAATCTCAGCTCGATTATATGCGACACACAGGTCTCGAATTGAGAACCGTCACGAGTTTGTAATCAAATCCTTCCGGGAGGCGAGTCGATGGGGAGAAGTGCTACTTACGCCAATGCAGCGTTTGCGACAACTGGAGCCATCCTGGTTCCGCAGAGGGCAAACGACCTCATTATTCGAGTCGGTAATAGAAAACGAAGACGTTAAGGAAGATCGAGGCGGCATCTTGACCTATCGACCCCGCCATTTACTGGTCGGGAATCGAGGGCGGGAGGGGCAGTTCGCAAGATCGATACGGGCGTTAACGATAAGAAGCACGAACTGATAGCAATCAATTGACGATGATCCAGGTCCTGTGAAGCTTAAGCATGCGACTGTTGAATCCGATATCGAATAATGGCGGTTCTGCCGAGGTAGCTCGAAGCTCCTATTCAGGTGTTACATGAGGTGTTTCGAAGGGACCTCTGCTCTCTTTCGAGGGTGTTGGTAGAGGAAAAAAGAAGAAAGACTGCGAGGGTGACCTTATTGGGAGGGAGGGGGGAAGGGTAGCTGAAAGCAGCGGGTACTGGAATTTCCCAGCTTAGATAGGTCGGTAGACCACCAGACAAGGAACCTTAGTGGTAGGTAGTCATGGAGGTAGTATGTACTGTAGTACCTCTCTAACTGTGTGTAAGGTAAGGTAAGGGTAGGTACGAGAGGTGGTAGGTGGTAGGTGGTAGGTGGCAGGTGGGAGGGTGGCCAGTGGCCACTCAAGTCAGGGTGTTGCTTGCGTTCTCTGTCAAGTACCTAGCACCCTAGCCTACATGTAGGTAGCTGCTACTGTATTGTACCTGCCTAGGTAGCTAAAGACTAGATGGATGTATGTAGGCGCAGAGCGTCTGGACGTAGGTACATCTGCGTAGATATGTACAATACTCCGCACCGAGCACGCCCTTGAGATATATAAACCATGTACCTAATGCACGTACTGCGGTAGGCAGATGGATAGGCAAGTGCTCAGGTGGGCGAAGGTTGCGGTACAATATACGTACCCAGCCTAGCAAGGCATTAATGTGGGAACTCTGAGCAGCTGCTACTACTCATATGTAACAAAGACCTGAGCAAAGCCCCCCCGGACAGGGTAAACTAATAAGCTTGTCATCCAAGATACATGTAGATGGTCCAACCAAAGCGGGCGAAAGACAGCATCCCCGTCGCAGGTATCGTATCGTACATATATACATACATGTTATAGGCTGAGGTATACCTACAATAGGTAAGGTATGTACATGATGTCTCCCCGGGTTTTGTGCGACAAGTCGAATCGAGGTAGACAAAGAGGAACAAACCTATCTCATTGGTTCTGTTCCGCCTCCCTCGTTCTTACCTACCTAGGTACATGTACCTAATTACCCACCTAAGCTAAGGTATAATATGGAATTTACATAGTGGACGACTAAGCAGCTTCCTTTCTGACTCGATCGAGGATCGACCGAATGCCACGGCTGGCTATTTGGGATTTAGGAGTGGGGTGCCTCTCGTGATGTGATGGGCGGAGGTAAAAGGGGACAATAATAGAAATAAATAAAGGAGAAGAGCCGAGGACACGAGCAACTTCGGTAGTAATATGACCCTATACGGCAAAGGGCTCAATGATTTTCTTTGGGTTGTGGGCGTTGTCATAGCTTCAGATCCGGTTACTCGGGATCCGACGACGCGAGCTTCTACAGTAGCCTCGAACGGAGTAAGCTAAGAAATAACGTATGTACCTAAGAGAAGATCTTTTGTCCTAGTTACTTCTAAGCACACGATATCCACGGCAGTAGCATGGCATCAGATTGTCGAATGATAAGAGAGCTTTTTGATGTCACATTTTCACCTCGCAGAACAATCAAAGCCCATCTCCCTCCCACGAGACCCGGATGCATAATTACATACATAGGTACTTCGTGCCCAGCAAGCCCCAGAGCTTTTCAACGCTCCCTAGCACTCCCCTAGCAGCAAGGAGCTCGAGGGGGGCGAGGGTTCTGCAGGTGGGTAAGGTGGATCACCAACCGAATCCATCTTTTCACCTCTGAGAGCTCCGGCATTGGTTGGACAAGAGCTTGTGGAGGCGATACAACTGGTGGATGTTCGAGCGGAGGTTTGAGCAACGGCGGGGCATACTATGTATGTAGAAGAGTCCGTCGGGTAGGATGAGTGGCTCGCGGGTTTTGTTTCATTCTGATAAAGCTCATCATCTATCAACCTAGGTATCGCTTTTTCTCTCACATGCATCATGCGTGTACCCACGCGTCACCCGCCAGGTCGCCAATCGAGCGCAAATGCTATCTGGCGGTACCTGTGGGCGGTAACCTGTAGGCGGAAGGGTCCAGTAGGATCCGTGGTCGAGCTCGGTCAGCTTATGACATCAGACATGGTATATTCAGCTCCCACCCACGTTGCCGTCGCTCCTCTTTGACTGATTGCGGATGTGGCTTTTTTGACACCTTTTCATTCCAGACGAAGCCGGATTACCTACCCTGGTTGGGCACAACCGTATAGACGCAGGACATGGGTGCGGTAGCTACCCAATATTTTCTTTGTCAATGCAACTGACAGCAGGAAAGCTTCTCATCCTGGTTAATTTGCATTACCTGGCCAGGTTTTTGTTGCACCAGCTGCCATCACCAGCATTCGGGAGGCTGGGCCGATAATGCCAACTCATCCAAACGGATGAGTCGCCTGTATGAATTTCGAACACAACTGAGGAGTCGCCCTCGATTTCCGTTCTTAAGTGATTCCTCAATTGAGGGGATTTGAACGGGGCTTTCTATTTTATTCGGGAATATTTCCGGAGCAACTTGGAAGTTACGGTACCTAAAAACTTTCTAATTCCCGATGGTGCCGCATTAATATAGAACTCTCGAGTAAGAGGTACCTGAGGTATGTACCTTCCACCTGCTATGTAAGCGCATGATTCCATCGTTCTTTTCTTTTGCCTTCGCGTGGAGAGCACGCTACTGCAGCCGTGAAGGATCTTTCCTCTTCTACCGCTTTACCCCGAGCTGGTATTAGGTATGGTGAGAAGCTTGATGTGTTTTCCTCATTCCTCATCTGAACGCTATTTATCATTTGTCATCGTCATAGCTCCCCATACAATTTTGGCTGCAACTGTCGAGCAGGTGCATGTGTTCCTGAAGCTTGCGGAATTGGCGAATCCTCTTTCCACTTTGCTTCTTGCATACCTGTATAGGTATGCCGAATGTATTAGTACAGCACATCTTTGCCCCTCATCGGGGTATCGAGCTAGACCGAATGACGATTGCATACAGCCAAGGTAGCTATCTTTATCGATATCATAAGGGCCCCTATTTGACCCTTAGGACCACTGGAATGTGAGATTGTAACCGTCTGTGTATCCGAGACAAATCTCAGAAGAATAGTTCATATAGATCTTAATATGCAGCTACGTTTATTTGTTGTATCGATCCGCAATGTGAAGAGGTTGTTATGTCAGCATACTAGACTCGACAGCCCCTTGCATTGTACAGTGTGCCGAATCCCAGTATACAAAATTCGTGACGACATTGGGTTTATCTTAGAATGTGGACACCTATGGCGACGATTTCTACCACATATCCTAAACTAACATAATCGTCTCGAAATGAGATAAGGGTATAACATTCAGAGCATGAGCTGTACAGGCCTTTATGTACGACTAACATAATCTCCCCTTTAACAGGCATTATAGAGGTCAGAAAAGTAGCACTGAATCACCATTTTAAGGTTTCCATATAAGATTATCTTCATGAACAATTCAACATCTGACAATATGATGTTTTGTAGACTTACTGAAGCAGGTCGGGATCGTATATACGGTATCTTTACGCACGAGACCCCCATACCGCCCGCCGAGACCTCATTACGCCATCTCTAGGAGATGGTATACGAAATACTAATAAAACGGGCGCTTATATTTTATTCACCCGGTATATTATATACCTATATATTCAATAGGTAGGTAGCTGGGCTTATATAATTGGTTGTACCAGATACTTAAATTACACTGTAGGTGTCAATCTCATCGGAGATAGGGGCAGCTTGGTATGACGAATGGAAGCTGTATAAGTGGTTCTAGGAAATGAGGCATTACCGTGTCGCATGAGAACAATCTGCTATCATTGTCTCTTCAAACACCGAAATGACATGAAGAGTGAGCTCAACGAGTATATATGAAGCACTCCCTAAGTACACGGCAGATGCACAAGGTCGGATAGAGTATGACATCTCACTTATTCAGCTTCTTCGTTATCACATTTCTTTCTTCACAAAATAAATATTACTGGTAAACGTCCATTGCCGTGTCTGAAGAAAAATGGCTCTTATGTCTGGGACTTGATAGGTACCTATAAATATCTACTTTAGGATACCCTTAAGAAGACCCTAAAATATTGGAGCCCCGAAGCCACTTCTCTGCTATATATTTTGGCCTGTTGACGAATCAGCCAAGAACAAATCCCACTAGGACAAGCCCCAACCCACCACGCCTTCTCCAATTTGGGGTAGGATCCATCTCATCCTGGGTACAATACTACATATGCTAGGTATGGCGCACGGACCATACGGCATTAAGGCGAACCGGCGTCGTACGCAATATGTAGGTACTTCCGTACAGACTTAGCAACAAAAACGCCCGAAACATTTCGCTCCATCTGTTCCATTTGTTCTATTCATCCTCATTCGCAGATCTCGAGCTCTTACAACCGCGCATCCACTTCTTCACAGCTAGCCAAGTGGAACATGGCGGTCTATCCATTGTCCAAAACAAGTCATTGCCTGTCACAGCAAGTGTTGGTGTGTGGTGAAGTGGGCGAAGGAATTGTATTTCCAAGTTCGATCTAGAATCTCAATATCATGTCGATATCTCCCCGGCCTACCTATATAGATGTTGGGCCGGTGATCGCTGTTTGACGAGGCTTCGATCATTGCCTGATTCTAGTAGCAGGTTTCTCTTAACAATTACATATTCCTCTTCCTCACGATCCTTCGTACGCCTAGTTCTCGCTTCATCGTCCAGTCACCTTCTAGTAGGACAATTCTCCCCTCTTCGATCGGGGCTGAGACTAGCGATCCTTCTTACGTCTTTTCGTCAGCAACTCGTCTCCGTTTCACTCCAGCTCGTCCCTTCATTTATCCTTGAGTTTACTGCCTTGCCTCGAAACCTCTCGACTACGTACGGATGACAGTAAATGCTCAAATCCCCAAGAGGGAGTCTAAGTGACAAAATCCCCCAGGTCTATCAACGTTCACAATGGCCTTGACCGTGAAGAACCTCAATTCCGATGCCTCATTTCTCTTGTCCTTCGAGCCTATCATCCCCGAATTCGCCCGGAGCTCCGTAATACCGCGGCCTTTCACGATCCTCCTCGACCCTTGGTTAACCGGCCCTTCGAAAGTATTCCATTCCAAGATCTCGATTACAACTCACATCCATCCGGCATGTATCTCCTCGCTCTCGGAGCTGCCGTCGCCGCCCGATCTTGTTATCATCAGTCAACACAAAAGTGACCATTGCAATGAAGCCACACTCCGGCAGTTACCGGCATCCGGAACTAAGACGCTCATCCTCGCCGAGCCGACCACGGCGCGTTTGATCAAGAGCTGGAAATACTTCGACCAAGAGAAAATCCGGACGATCGAACGATGGGAAGACCCGAGGTTAACGGGTAAACAGTCTGTTATTCGAGTTCCCGTTCCACCTGTGACCCCTGGTGGCCAAGGAGGTGAGGTAACTGTCGCCTTCATACCACAGAAGCGAGACCTTGGGGGTTTACACGGAGCAATCGGCATTACGTATCGACCACCCCCTACGCATAACTTACAACTCAGTGTCCCCGTCATATCGAAACCACCGACGCCGCCTGCTACTCCGACTACGCCGGACGTGCGAAGCCCCAATCCGACGCCTACAAACCTACCTGGATCTAATACATTTCTCCTCCCGCCGTCCCCACCAATATCACCACACTCCTTGCGCTCCGTCCAGTCCACAATGACATTAGTTCCGCCCCCGCTGCAACCACGCCCGAATACTGCTTTCAAGCGTTCTACTTCCCAGAGCCATATGCGCCCTGCCACTTCATACAGTACCACCCGTCCAGTCTCCGTCCTCTTCTCGCCCCATGGAATATCTTATGCCCATCTCGCACCTTATGCCACGTCCCATCTTGTAGCCGAAGCGGCCCTTCCACTGACGGCCCTGTTACATTGTATGGATAGCATATCGAATCCATGGTGGTTCGGCGGCAATATCTGTGCGGGGGTACCTACCGGTGCCGAGATTGCGACACGGCTGGGTGCGCGCGTCTGGATTAGTGCGCATGATGCGGAAAAGCACGTTAGGGGACTAGCTACCGGATTGCTAAAGACGAAGCGATGGAGACGAGAGGAGGTAGAATGTGCTCTGGACCCTCCCGAGGAGAGGAATCCTGGGGTGGGGAAACTAGGACATATACGACAAGGCAGCAATGCAAGTATCGGCAGCGTAAGCACAGAGATCATGCGCCTCAGCAGCGGCGACGAGGTCGCCGTCTCCGGGAACGGCGTACTATGGTGTGCCTCTGAGAATGCGGACCAGTGGACCGTTGGTAATCCGGACTTTCGCGCAAACATGAAGGTTAAGCATCAAAGCAAACTGAACCCGGTTGACTCACGTACAGAGAGGGCGTCCGGTAGCCTAAAGACCATGAGATCTTGGAGAAGCGGCCTTTCCTCAAGATTTAGGTCTGCGGCGGCTCCTGCTTAACACTAGGGTATATTGATTTATCCGAAGGCATGGGAATCATCTATATTATCAAGGAGAGTTTTTTTCTTTTCGGCAAGGGTTACTATTTCTAGGTTCTGGCGCGCTTAAGGTGGTGGGTTTCTAAATGATACCAAGGGAGGGTGGAAGTAGGTACTAGGCTGCATTTGGTTTCACAAATTCGTATGTTTGCTCAAGTCCACGAGGAGTCGTGTTCCTTCTCTTAAGGTTCCTGTGTTTAAATAAGGGTATAGCATTCGGCCGGGAGGATCAGGAGACGGGATAGGCAGGGGCGTCACAAAAACGGGTTCTCGGTATGGATTTTCAGGAGGGAGAAGGAAGATAGCACTACTATGATACGTTCTACCATCGAATCACCCGACAAGGTGGAATACGAGATTGTCCTTCACCGGTTATGCAAATTCATTCGTTATCTCTCCCTGTAACCGTGATAGGTTGATGGTATCTACCAGATAAAACAAGATCCACGGACATGCATACCGCTTTCTCCATTCCACTCCTCGAATCATGAATTACGAGTGGGCTCGCATGAGAAATCGTCGGGCACCCATCCTCGTCTTTAAGATATAGGTCCGGGCTCCCCGCTCTCCTCGAATAGTGTAATGATATATATGGATGCATTTACGAACTTCCCAGCTTCATAGCTGGGACTTCTCGTCCTTCTCTATGAGCCTCTACAGAAAGGCGCTCTCACATACCAGTGCGGTAAACAAAGCATCGCTCACTCCTTTGAAACGCCACAATACGAGTCATGCTCTATTGCGAATACCCGTGCTTGAGCTTTGCTCACTTGAGCTGCTTCAGAATCTCGACGAGGAAGTCCTCGAAGCTTAGGGTAATGTAACCGTCGCGGTCCTCGTCGTACTTCTTGAAGACGTCGGTCATGCGCTTGAGGCTGATGCAAGCCTGGACGAAGAGGTCGAAGCTCATGACGCCCTCGTTGCGCTTGTCGTACGTGCGGAAGAGCAGGTCAACGAAGCCGGGGCTGAGGCGGTAGCGGAAGGCCACGAGGGCGTTGCTGAACTCGTCCGGGCTGATGTTGCCGCTGTGGTCCGCGTCGAAGCGGTCGAATAATGCGCGCCACGACGCTAGAAACGACCACAGCCCGCAGAACTCCTCAAACCCGATCGTCCCGGATCGGTCGCTGTCGAACATGCGGATCATCATGCGCACTGTCTGCGGGTCGAATGCCGTCCAATCCCCGTTTACGAGGGCTGCTGAGAGCTCCCTTTCTGAAAGCTGACCCGTGCCTGGTTTTGACGTTAGCCTAGAGGGAAGTGAAGGGAAGAGAAAAGATTGATTAACTAAGGAAACATACCATCCTTATCCACAGCCCTGAACAGTGGCAGCAAAGTCGGATCAGCGGCGCCGTCCTGCGGGCCGGGAGAGGGTGGCGGCCGGCTTGCAGCAGGCGGGCGGTTATGCGTCGTGGGTCGCGGGCCCGTAGCGGTAGGTGGCGGCGACATGGTCGAGTGCGGTGGGTTGGGTCTGTAACTATCGTAGCTATGACTGTGGCCACTACTACTATGACTATAGCCACCCGAGCCGTAGCCAGTAGGAGTCAGACGTCCTTGGTCGGTGCGACGAGACGGAAGAGAGTCGTGCCGAGTGCTAGGGACGGGCGGTTGGGGTTTAGACTCGTAGCGAGCAGACGGTTGGCTTGCACCGCCCTTCTACGATGAGAGGTTTAGTTAGTCGTAGTTCAGTCGTAGTTTAGAAAAAATACGAGGGCGGATAGAAGAGGGGTTGGCGCAGGGGTTAAGGTATGTAGGGCAGATATAGGGCGAAGGGTGCAACGGAGGTGCGTGCGCGTACTTGATCGGGTTCTGCGAATCTGCAGTTTCAAAAAGTCGGTTAGCCCTCACCATCACGCATAAGATTCAGTTGACAGCTCCTCGTCGATCGCACACAAGCCCGCGGCGCCCTTGTCTCGATAGCTAAACTTCTCTTCCACTCCAGACGACCATGGCTCGGAGCGATGACGATAGCGGGGTATGGTAACATTTTTAGGCGCCCACTCACCTTGGTAGTTCGTCGGGGTTGTAAGGTCTATTGTAGGCCATCGTGGTGATTACTTCTTTACGTCGTTCTATGCTTGATACGTATGGATAGTAGAAAAATGAGGACGACGGCAGGGATAGGAGAGGTGTAGAGGATTGTTTATGATACGGAACAAGGAGAGGACGCGCAGTCGCAGCGCAATGCAGCTATATCTGCTTTTTGTATGAGATGCGATGCGATGTGATGGGAGGTAAGATAGGCAGATAATTTGGGCAAATTGATAGACGAATAATAAGCGGCAGTGCAACCGAGCCGTCGTGTAACGGACAAAGAATAAATTGGATTCAGCCGCAGATATCGGTGGGTTCAACGAGTAGAATCAAGGATCATGGGTGTTGAGCTGGACAAAAAAGAAAGAGAGGAGCAGCTGCTGAGGATTCGGCTAGGGCAGATGAATCTCCTTCGTCGAGAATTAAGTGCCCAAAACCTAACAACTTCTTGGCCGTATTGATGCAGGTCCGAAGCTGGCAGATGACAACTTGACAACTTTGGAGCCGCCGAGAATTAAAAAGAAACTAATGTCGGGTCAGGTGTCTGGACGTCTGCCTGACGCCTCGGGAACGGATAATTATTTCTGTGTCAACAGCTTCCGTGTTGTTCCCTCGGCCCTCGAAGGTGAAAATTGTCTGTCTTAGGGCCGTATGGATAGAGATGGAACGGTCGGCACTGGCCAGAGGCCGTCTGACTGATACTGGAGATCCGCAGGCATTAGACTGGCGATCAAAATCACACAGTTCACACCGATGCTGAGCAGCGGGGCTGTGTCTTCGCATTCCACAACGCCTCCAGGACCCTTAGACACATCTTTATAGGTACGCAATTTAGGGTACGTCACCGCTTAGTCGGATTAATCCGCAGCTCGTTCACGCAAATTGCCAGCCCGAAGGAACAGAGCTTCTAGAAAACGAAAGCGAGGCGCATCCCGAGGCGGAATTATAGAAATAAAAAGCTCCCAGTCTGTTCCAAACTCGGGAGTTCGGCTCCACAAGTAAGGCTCTGGAGTGACGAATGCTCGATCTTCGTCCCGTCCCGTCATCGCATAATCTCACTGCGTACGTAGCAGACTGGATTTCACCTGTTACCTCACTGGTCTTCCTTCTATGGTTACTGTTGGTGAACGAGGTGAGGCAGAGACGCCCCATTTGACTGCGGTCATGCAATGCGGGTGCAAACACACATGTTTTCTCCAAGGGTGCTTTCCGAGTCTCTGTGGGGTGCATGTATGCTTCATCTGTGATCCAGGGAAAATAAATAAAAAATAAAATGAAAAATGATGAAGGGGTTCAAGATCGTTCTCGGTTTCTCAATCGGCGAGGTGCAGTTTAGCGTCATTAGGCACCTGCTTCTCCTCACAATGCTTGTCGCGATTGCCTATAAGATTCGTAGGGTTAAATCTGTCGCCCTTGCAGTCACTTACTAAATGACGAAATCCTCAACTTAAATATAGATCTCTACAGCAGGCACTCCTCGAAAAAGGGTAGGAGCTATAGGGTTCGGAATTATGTACCTCTACCTATAGTGTGAGTAAAAATGAGGTATATACGTACTTTGTGGCACATGGGCATGGGCTCCGCTAGCCGGAGCCGTAATCCGCGAAGACGGCAGACCCGATGGCTTATGAAGCCGCCAAAAGGCGAAAAGCTTGGCATCTATTGTACAATCCGACTTCCCCCGTCATATTCAATACTTACGTGACGGTGCCCCTAATCACCGGCTGGAGCGGCGTAAGACGGAATCAAAGGCCTCATGAACTTGATTATTTGAGCTAATAGTCACCAATTCAACGAATCTGCGCCAATCGACGAAGGCGTTTTCTTGGCTTAAAGCAAAATAGAAGCGACTTAATCTCGGGCACCTACGAAGCCTAGCATAAATATGTCCGCCAACGGTGCGCCTCCCGAGACAGACGAGTTTTGGATATTCGGTTACGGGTGTGTTGAAGTCTCAAATTGCTGCCCTCAAATTTGCGACTTAACCTTACTCATAGACTCGCAGAAGCTTGATATGGAAACCCCCTCCACACTATGGTGAGATCCCGTACCGAAGTAGTTTCACTGTTTGCATACCTCCTTTGGTAGATATGAAGAAGCGTGTCTTATGAGCCCGAAGCTCACTGAAATCTCCCGGTAGATCGACGGGTACCCGGTTGGGTTACGGGCTACGTGAGGCGGTTTTGGCAGGTATAGACTCACTTGCCGAACTCGGCCCTGAAATATACGGCTTACAAATCGGCAGGCGAGGTAAACTTGACCCTCATAACAGAACAAATCAATATGTAGCTCGATATAGACATACAATGTCTATCGTGCCAAGTTAGATGAAGCGTATTCTAACAGCAAGTCAAATTTGCAGTCAAGACCACCGCGGCACGCCCACAGCACCCGGCCGAGTCGTCACGCTAATCGAGCGGTCATTCTGGGCCTCGCTGGTCGACGCGCACGACTCGGCGCCCGAGAAGGTCTGGGGCACCGCGTACCGGATCAAGGCGGACAAGGTGGCCGAGGTGAAGGAGTACCTGGACATCCGCGAGATCAACGGGTACACGATCCACTACACGCCGTTCCACCCGGCGGACGGGTCGCCGCCCATCCGCACGCTCGTCTACATCGGCACCCCGGACAACGACCAGTTCACGGGGCCGCAGGACCCCCAGGCCCTCGCCGAGCACATCTACGTCAGCGAGGGCCCCAGCGGCCTGAACCGCGACTACTTGTTAAGTCTCGAGAAGGCGCTCGATGAGCTAAGCCCAGAGAGCGGAGATGCTCATGTCACGGACTTGTCTAACCGCGTACGTGAGTTGGATCGCAAGCGCCGTGAGGGCGAGTTAGAAGTGGAGGGCTTCGAGCACCCCGTATCCCACGAGTTCAGGAGGGTGAGCAGCGTGGATGAGCAGGAGGAGACGGAGAAGGCATGAACGATTGGTGTTGTATTTATCAGGCAGGATCTTGCGTACGTTTATCAAGAGGTTCTACCGAATTTGCATTGTGAGAAATATGTCGTGTTGATTGATCTGAGTGCTACTAGAGCAGTTTTTCTTAACTTATTTTCCCCTATTCTACCCCGCCATTGAAATCCACCGGCGTGGCTACGCTTTTAGGCCCCTTCCCATGAGAGACTTAGTAGATTCATATTCCTGATATCGAATCTCCTAGTCCTCCTAAGTCATCTTTTCATCTCCCGCCATGCCTCTTTCGGGTCTTTCATAAAGTCGTAAACGATAGGTAGCGTGAATATTCACTTTGGTAAAAAAGGGAAGCCATGGAGAGGCTCGAGTATAAAAGAATACGGGAAACGAATGTGTGTAGATGCGTGAAATCCCGTCGCCTAAGTCCTCCGTCCTAAAACTTGGGGTCTAGAGGCTGATGACGCTTGAAGGAAATGATAGTAAGTGGGCAATTGCCTTGGGGGTATTGTGTATAGGGAACATCGGAATGCTGCAAGGAAGCTTAAAGCCTGAAGGGACGATTATATCGCCGTTAGGTCTCTGTCTCAAGTAAGGATTACCCTTACTCGAAACTGCCGTTGCGCCCTCATTTAGATTCCTGACGTGTTAACAGAGACTGGTGCTTCTAATATGGCGGTTGTCCCTGAGGCGGTTGCTGTTGTTGCTGTTGTTGCGGTTGGCCAGCCTGTTGTTGATCCGGATAGCCGTACGGCGCGTAACCTGGAAAAATATCTTAGTCTAAACCTTGTCCCTCTTGAACTCAAGATACTTTCGGGGTTCTATGTCATACCTTGGGGTGGAGGAGTACCATATACTTGCTGCGGGTAGCCTCCTCCGCGCCCGTAAGCCGGGGGGTACATCACCGGGTTTGGCATCCCATAGGGAATCGGTTGGCCGGCAGCATATGGCATTTGAGGTTGTTGTCCGTACCCACCCCGTGGGGTAAAAGCGCCGCCCCGTCCGCCACCGCCTCGGGGACCGGTGTCAGAGGCCCTATCAACACGGATAGCTCGTCCGTCAAATCTATTGTCCTCTTGTTAGAGATGCTTAAGTCGATTGGGATCATTACTTACTCCACGTTGTTCATACCCGCAATAGCTTTCTGGGCGTCTGCCTCGTTTACGTATCGGACAAATCCGAAGCCTCTGCTTCGGCCGGTGTCACGATCTTTGACGACAACCTAAGCGTAATTCCGTCAGCACTGGAGACGGGGTTGTTTTTACGGATGATGTGGTCTGTAGGTTTCTAAACTGCAGGTAATACGGGAAAATGTATGGTGAACCACATACCGCTTCCTCTACAGGGCCAAATTCCTCGAATTTCTGTCTGAGAGTGGCATCTTCGGTGTGCCATGCGAGACCGCTACAAAAGCGTTTTAATTAGTTGAGTAAATTATAGATGGAACCAGGCTATATCTTACCCGATGAATAATTTGGACATCGCCGCTGAATATCAATTTATAAAGGGTAGATCTGCGGGAGCTACGATTAATAATTTAGTTGCGCTAGCGGAGGTTGAATTGGGGCGGCTGAGCTGCCACCGTATTTAAACTGATGGGATGCGTAGGTAGTCTATAAGAAGACAGTAGGGGCGAGGGAATCACGGGGTTGCTTGGTTGTGTAGAAGGGTTTCATGGGCAATCCTAGTCTTTTGGGATGTTATACGTAGGTATATAGAAAAAGGCGCACGAACATTCTTTTTATAGGAAGCTAGAGTGCGATAGCACAGAATATGGCCCTATCCTTTAGGATATAGACGTGTCAGTCGACTAGCAATAGATTGTGAGGCTTCCAGTTTAGAGGACGTGTGGAAGGTAAGCTCCAGGCAACGGGTTCAACCAGAAAGAGGGAGTGGTTCAATATGGGAAGGACGGCGGTGTTCGCAATGTATAAGAGGCAAGATCTAGGCGTTTTTGACTGGGCAAGGGTTATAATTCGTAAATATCCCGGGAATATTTTCGTGATTCGTAGATGATTCGATCAATACCTGTTGGCTGGAACGAGAAATGAAGGCAATCCATGTATTCGATCATATCTGATTTTATACAACATTTCTGCTGGTCTAAAATAGAGGCTCTCGGGCCACAGGTCTGAATAGGTGCACACCATACCATCGCGGGGACAATAGAGAGGGAGCCAGCAGGGATACCTTCAAAACAAGCATCAAACAGAGGAGGTGCAGGTGACCT
Source organism: Pyrenopolyporus hunteri (assembly GCA_902806595.1). NCBI lineage: Eukaryota > Fungi > Ascomycota > Sordariomycetes > Xylariales > Hypoxylaceae > Pyrenopolyporus > Pyrenopolyporus hunteri. The sequence goes on along the minus strand of CADCXC010000038.1, from coordinate 3,562,558 downwards.
CGAGCTACTCTAGGGAAAGAGCATGAAGACTCCACGCGGCAGAACTACGTGTGCCAGGCGAATTGCTAAGTCGGCTCTATCCTAAAATGGAATACCAGGAACTGGCGGGTATGGTGGTTTCGTGGGGCCCGAGTCGCTCGACTTAATGCGGTTGACAGAGGTGCGGCGGCTTCGAGAACGATCTGCGAAGAATCTCCTTTGGCTAGCCTATAATACTCCACACTATCCTATTCTTGCTAGGTGTTGTTGATCGCAGTTACTAAGGTCTCACGCTCAAGGACCCAGGCGGTTGACGTTGAATACTACTAGGGGTTTCGTGATCCTTGCCTAGAAGCTAAAAAAAGAACGTTATAGTCTGTTCGCCGTCTATCTTCAGCCGAGCTTATTTTAAGCCTTACATAAATTTTTGTTAAGACTTGGCCGGGCCTCGAATGGCTGTAACGGGCCCAGGGACAGGAGGAAAAGCGCAGAGACCAGTTACGCAAGGTTTGCCTTTCTGGACCGTCACCGACGTCCAAAATCGACCAATCGTTGTGGGACGTCAATTCAAAACAGGAAGGCTAGCTTGCTGGCCGGGTCATGGGAGAGATGTGCTGCCCCTCCTGGCTCTTTGCGGGCGTATCCATAATGCTAGACCCTGCCTTTACGGTGCTGAAGACAACCATACTAGAAGACAACCACGTTCATTTTGGTAATGGGCGTGTATAGCCCACGTAAGTCGAAATACCGCAAAACCCTTGCAACGCGGCAGAGCTCCGAAAAGAACCCAATGTCATCAAATATCCTAGTACAATGCGAGACGGACAAGGATGTGAATATTCTGCATTTAGTTGCGGATGAAGGTGAAACGTCGACGCACCGTATCCCGGGTATGTGCCCCGAGAGATAGGGGATACACAACCGCTTTCGCGAGACTCGTTCGAATAGGACCCTAATAGCTACGCTGAACCGTCGTGCTAACTTTCGGGTAACATTAGCATGTGTATCCAGAGTCTTTACGACTCGGAAATTGAACCCCGCCATGAAAGGGTTCTAATTTGACCTGGCAAAGCCGCATTCTATAGTTATCATGTGATGATTTGCTAAAATAAAGTAATACCTCTAGTCGTGTGCTGCGTACGCCAGATGCCTATTGTTTGACTGGCCGGAAAAGGGTAAGCCACGCACTCTCAAGATGGATGTTGGGCAGGGCGCTGGGTGTGATAGAAGTCGGATAGGTCAGAAAGGGTACTACATGTAAGCGAAGACTATAGCGAATAGAGACCCGAAGGCTTAGATAGTTTGGCTCAGATTCGACACAAGATGCGTTCCGCAAATCCAAAGCTTCACTCGTGTGGGATGCGACGTTGTATGCAGCCACGAAGGTTGCAGCCGATCATTGAGTAATCTGAGCCAAATGCCGAGCCCATTTGGTGCACCTACAAGATGCGTAAGGCTGCAATTCGACATACCAATTTGACGTACAGGACGCGACCAACCGACCGACCCCTAATTCTAGACCTCGGGTCCTTAGTATACTGCCGTATAAAAATACAAGGCAGTGAAACGCCTCGGACTGAAGTTCAGGAGGGATAAGCAGCAGTCGTATGCTATAATTAATCAAATCCCGACTTTGGGGGATAACTATGAGGATAGCTGAGATGTGCTAAAGTGAGATGTAAAGGGCGAAGTTCAGGGGAAAGGGGTAAAGAAGAAGCAGAGCACCTGGTGTGGTACCTGTACCCGGGAATCCCCAGCAATTCCCGGCACTAGCTAGAACCCATTTGAGCGGAATAGAGTCGCACGGACCAATCCGGCCTTTCCAGCGCACCACCTAGGTAGTACTTACCATGATGTGGTATTGAAAAGTTCCAACCCGTATGTAATCCAGGGGCAATCAGGGGTGTTCTTGGCGTGGTTTCTCAGACGTCTTGGGATTGAAGCTTGGCACTTTACACCACTACAACCCACTACAACCCAACCACAGCATAGGTACATACCCACTACGACCCAATGCACGACACAAACGCTAACAGCGTATGCGGCTCTTATTACGCATCGACCATTTATTTTCCATGTGTACATAACTATATGTACCCTACTAATCTATACTCGAACAAAACTAATGTCGAAAGCGTTGCCAAGTAAGAACAAGCGCCGATCTCTCCTGTGCCCAACACCTAATTATAGTTATCTGGGTTGGACTCATGGTCTTGGAGAAAGAAAACCGGTAACAACCTAGAAGCACTTGGGCTGTTGGGTTTCGGTTGCGACAGAACATCGGGACACCTACCCACATGTATGCCATATCAAAATATCTCCATCTACATACTACATGGGTTGTGTCTTGAGCACGTGTACCTACATGTAGCAGTATACGCCCCGCTGCTCGCGTTCCTTTATGCAGTTTGTAACTCTGCCGCCTACTATACCTGGTAGGTACTATGGGGGCAGGTCCCCCCTTGTAACGTCAGAGACTACGGGAGCACTTTCTACTGACGTGCGTACCTCGACAAGTTGTCGTGACACAACATTTGCTTATCAATTAGATAGGCAGGTACCCAAAATCGCCCTTGCTACAGCTTACATAGTAGATAGGTAGGTACCTAGAGACCCCCTAACTAAGCCTTACCGCAACCTCCGAAGACGCTGGGATATTTTAACCGTGACTCGATTATGTGGCCCTACCCACCTCTTCGTCCACCTACATGCATACCTCCCGGGTAGTCTTGGTTTAGATTCGCTCTCCTTCACATAGCTTACCACGGGCTCTGCCACGCTATACCCTATGCTTACAATATATAGACCTGAGTATTTGGTGTAGTACCTTTGCTGTGTCTCAGGGGCGCTCTGTCGTTTCAACCTCCGCTTCGAGATGGGCTACTTGGAGGCCTCTGTTTCTCCTCTACGTCATTCTACGCATCATCACCGCCATACTCAGCCGCGCGGCGAGATGGACTCGCGCAAGATACCCAATAATAGGCCACGCCTGAAACATCTGCGCAAGACACACAAAAACAACCCGACTCGAAGAGAGCCAAACAACATATCGCAGTCACAAACCCGCTATGACGTTGTCGAGAATTGGCTGGAGCAGATAGCTGAACAAAACCCCCACTCCTGGCCTAGTGTGCCACGAGAACATCAAAAAGACGCCATAGGCTATAGTTTCCTGTCTGAGCCCCTTGATACGACGTCTCCATACAATAAACATGCCAGCCGTGCAGATCCAGAATGGAGTCCTCGTCACGGCTTTCCCAGAGACGAACCGACCCAATCACGCTCTCCCCCCCAGGCATTAGCCCTTGAGAATTCGAGAAGGTCTACGCGAAGGCGGAGAATCCCTAGCGATAGTTCCTTCATTAGTGGTTTTGAGAATTCTACGAAGCCTCCTGGTTATAATCCTAGCTCCATTCACGAGGAGCGTGAAGATACTCCGCCGGCTAGACGTCTAGGAGAGGCGGGTTTAGCGCCTCTAGATGCTTCGTCAGCCACTACTCAGCAGGACGCACAGCTAAATTTCGGGAAGCGACCTAGGCGTAAAACTAGGGAAGATAGATATGAAACAAAGAAAAAGAAGCGGAAGCATGGAGAAGGGAACGCCATGGATCACAGTGATCGCCGAAGTAGGAAGCGTAGGAAATCAGAGAAAAGGAAATCCACGGTGTTGGGTAAGCATATTATGAGCAATTTCACCTCCGACGCTGTACTGAACGATCGTATTACGGTAAGAAATCCATTTTGTGCGAATCATACTAGTCTGATCCATGCTTAGGTACAACCACATCTGAAGCCAGGCCTGTTTGACAACGGACGAAAATCAAAAAGGCGACCACGTAAGCGGACGTCAATATAGTCTTTGGCCGCAGAAACCTGATAGCAAATAGTGTCCGACCTAACATTCTCTGAAATGCAATTCCTGAGGCACCAGAATAGAAATACGCAATCCAAAGCATTGTCCAAATCTCGCCTTAGAGAAAAACGACGCAAGGACAGAGAAATGGAAGAAGTCTCGTTGTTTTTTCGGCCACCTATAGCTGATAAGCATGCTAATAGGCCGAGGCCTCATGATCCAAGACACCGAGTTGGCCAATTAACCTCCGTTGGTTATCGAGAGCCTATTAGGTCCTTGTCTTCAAATCACTATGAGTATCTCAAGGACAACAATGCACCCCGGACCTATGACGAGGCTATTGACACCCCGAGACGGGACCCCTCCAGGTCAACGACTGATGAGAAGGAGTTGACCAAAGAGACAACATATTTCACGTGGTCTAGTAGTCGCCACTCACCTCGGGCTAACGTGAGAGATAGAACCTTAAGTCCAAATATATCAGGTCCGATGTTAACCGTGACTCCGAACTCTGTTAGGAGATCTTTAGTAGCAACAGGCATATATCGCAAGACCGGAATCTCGCCATATGACGACACAATAGTCGAGACGAAGGCAACTAACCAGCGTCAGATGGACCCAGAGGTCGATCATAATAAAGAAAATCAAGAGACCGGGGGGCTTAAAAAGGTGAAGTATCGAGATCAAGCCATAATGACTGATAAATCTCTAAAAGATTCGGAGCAATCAGGGGATTATAGAGCTGGAGGCCACCGGGCGCCAGGGTCCCAGGAGTTGGACCCGCAAATAGCTCGCGCTCTTCAAGCCGTCGACCGCCAGCAGATTGCCAGGAAAGTTCGCCTAGCCCCCGTAGAAAGGGGTAGCTCGAGACAAAGTACGCGAACTCTGAGCGAACCATATGCCAAGGCTCTCGTCGACCACGTGAGTCCTAACGAGGTAGATTTAGAGACAAGTGAAAAAGGGGAAGCACAACCTCGGCAGACAAGCGACCAAGCATCAATAACTTCGAGGGATGCAATGCCGCCCCCGCCTATCCCGCAAAGCAGAGGCCGTTCTGTAGCCGCAGCCCAGGTTAACGTCGAAGTCGACCCTACTGGACAGAACGCACCTTCAGCCATGATGGCAAACGAAGTACCACCACAAGTGCCTCAAATGGTAGGTCATGGGAGGGATATGTGGGACACCCAAGGACCAACCGAGGAATGCAGTCGGACTGCGTCGCTGTCTGAATCAACTATCACCAATGCATACCCCTTATCATCTTTTGATGATGTCTCCTGGATGCCTCAAAGAACACCGTCGACCCGAACTGCGGAAAACAGAATTCCTCTATCTCGACCGAATATAAAGTCGCCTATCCGTGTAGATCAATGTGAAGGGAAGTCAGGTAGAGGTCCATACCAAAGAGATTTGGCGAGGTCCCAGGCGCCCGAGAGCATGGCCGAATTCATTGCGAGAATAGAGAGCGAATCGCAACTACAATACCCTTTCCAGAGTTACGACAATCTAGACTTAGGACTAGGCCGAAGAGAGGCAGCGCCAGAAGCTCCTTCGCTTGACGCAGAGCAACTTTATGAGCAACCTCCCGCCTGCAACGTAGAAGAAAAGACGACTCCTGACTTGGCTCCTAATTTCCGCTTCACTCATTCTGAGCCTACAAGATTAAGAGCAGACGAACTCCACGAAGGGAAACTATATGTTGTCCCTAGGACTTTGCCCGGGGCCGTACAGCCGTTAGGAGACTTTGAAGGGGATTATTTTGAGATGTCGAACTTCTGGCGCCCAAACCAATTCTCGCGGTTCTGATATACGTACTAGACGCCGAGATATTAAGATAAACCACGTCACAAAACTTAGTGGGTTTGTTTGCTGGGCACGGTCGTATTCTAAGATTGATCTATGCATATCCAGTTCATTGAGGTTCTTGATCTTTCCATTTTTCTAGCAAGCCATCGACGTCTATGCCACATTTCCGCGCTTTGTCCACGATCGCCCTCGCCCTGCCGGCAACCGGGGCATCAATCATCTTACCATCTAAGGTCCAGGCCCCTCTCCCCGCGCTGGCAGCTTTCCCATCCGCTATGATAATCCTGACTGCCCATTCGACCTCCTCCTCGGAGGGCGCAAAAAGCCGTTGCACCATCTCGACTTGTGAGGGATGGATGCATTGTTTTCCATTAAACCCCATAGCCTTGCCGTTGCGACATTCCTCCTCTAGCCGCGCGAGTCCTTCCTCCCCTTTATACGAGGTGCATACTAGATCGATTGTGCTGGGCAGGCTATTCGCACGCGCGGCCGTCACAATGGCGGACCGTGCATACAAAAATTCGCTCAAACTCGGTGTCCGCGTGAGCGAAAGGTCGAGGGCGAAGTCCTCGGCCGCGAATATCAAGCCGCTGAGTAGCGGCGACGCTTCGCAGATCGAGCGAAGGTCCATTACCCCGCGCGCGGACTCGATCAGCGCAATCAGCTTGATAGGATTGCTGCTCCCGGCACTATGCCGTTCCGGTGCGGCCTGCTCTAGCACATCGGCTACGTACTTGAGGTTATCCGCGCTGTCGACCTTGGGCACCACGATGGCATCGACGCTGGGTAGGGAGGCGGCAGCGCGGAGGTCCTCGAGGGCGTAGGGGGTTGAGACGGCATTGATGCGGACGGCGATCTCGGAGATAGTGGGCGGGCGAGAGGAGAGGCTCGTTAGGTGCGTGCTCAGTGCGCGGCGGGCCTCAGGCTTCGCCGTTGGTGTCACTGAGTCCTCGAGGTCGTAGGTGATGTTGTCGCTGGTGAGGCCGAGGGACTTGGTTAGCATGCGGGGGGACGAGGCCGGGACTGCGCTGCCGGTTAGATACGAGCGAGACGAGAGAAGACTCGGAGACGGAGGCAAGTATCTTTCTTACCGTAGAGCAAGGCCCGGCGTAGGATAGAGCTCGATCTAGCCGCCATGAGGAGCGGATCGGTGAGCTCATTCGGCCTACCCAAGCCAAATACACCAAGGAGGATCGATTCCTCAATTGACGACGTCACCGTCGATTTCAGGGGGAAGCTTTATTTGTGGGGTATTCGGGGAACAGTGCACGGGCCATAATTAAGGGGATACAGAAGATACATCTTCGAATATCAATCACACACTAACCTCTGACTTCAATTAATTTAGAGAACACTTACATTTCTAAAGGTATTTAGACTAATGTATCAGGGTACTGGCCAAGGTAGGTAGATTATCTACCTGGTGTGTTGCCCTTAATCGAAGTTATAGAAGTACTAAGAACTTAGCAGGTAATTCAATCATATGCGCGCCATGACCCCTTAGACACGAACCTAGCCGCCCGAAGTATCTAGTATCAGTTACACAAGACATACACGCCTACAAGGTATAAATGTCTTTCATTTCGGGTTTAACGGAGCACTTCCTCCTCCTCCTCGCACCATAATACTATTTCAAGGGCTTTATTGCTGTCATCGGAATAAGAGCTCCTCTACTATTCTTTAACGCTACTCACTGAGAATGGCACCGTAGTCGAATTTAACTCCAGCGAGGATAGCGAGAAGACTGGAAAGCGACAATGGTGTATAGAACGGACAAGGGTTGACCTTCTCAACCTGGAAGATCTCCTCAGCGGATCTCACAATACGCATTTCCGAAATCCTTTATCACAGCGATAATCGGCCTACCAGACCTCACAAGGTCTAATAGATTCTGGTACACCCCCCTGTTACCTTCCTCTTCCGTGCGATCAAGCTCTTTACGAACAAGCTGGAACGTCTGCGTTGAAACCATTTCGGGAGGCTACGCTACGTGATGAAGGACCTTGTAACATGGCAATATCTAGGCGGCTAGGGCATGCACACCGACTTTACTACTCTAAGGATCCTTGAAATCAACGGAATGGTCGACGAGGGTCACTCTTGATAGGCTGGCAAACGCCCACAGATACTTCATCATTGGCAAAACTGGTCGTCGCGCTTCAAAATTCCTAGAGGAGGAAATTAGGCCGGTATCATTGGCTGGCAAGGCAATTTCCTCGATGCTTACCAGCACAACGACTCCTGTGGATAGCGGATTGGGTACGTGGCATCTTCCTTTATTAGGTAGATTTTGGGTTCTGAATCATGAACCTGTCGAGTGCGGCCTCGTAGAGGCGAACACTTCATAGCCTCGGATAACGCACAAATTCGGAGGTCAGCGCCACTTTCTCGAAGACTTGAGTTCCACAATATGCCGCTCCCAAAGAGGCACATATGAGGCAGCCGTATACAGGGAGTTGGGCACTAATCCGGATATAGAGCATCTATCACTAGGAAGAGACCCGTCACTTCCGCCTTATTGCGACAAGCGATTTAGACCCACGATAGACGCGCCAACGGATTCCTCTGGGCCGAGATGACTTCATCCAAAGTGCCGTGGACGACGACCTTACCTACGTCATCCTTGGGACCCTCATCGTGGCGAAGTAGGGTGGCATTTCCGTCCTCCTGAGGGACCAGAGATAAGACAAACTGCTGGCAATGACGCGTCTTTCGCTTTGGGATAATACCCGTCCAATCTCGACTGCTCATGACAAGTCGACTGTCACCCGCGCGGGGGCGCGTGCTGATTATCCAAGTGCTTGAGGTCGGGATAGGGAGCAATTAAAGCGCTCTACCAAATGCTCTATGCCCATCGGCATACGATTCCTAGACTCGGCGATCGATTCTCCCAGCGAATCTGGTCAGAGGTGATAGCAAGGAACCACCGGTCGGAACACTGGCGGAGTCGGCCGCTCTACTCCTACCTCGAGACCATTTCTTGTAGTCCTTGGTGTTCCTTGGTGTTCCTTGCTTAGCCCTACGGGGAGGTTTCCTCCAGGGGTTACCCTGATAATCGACTATGAAGACCCCTCTCTGGGGACTGAAAAAGGGGGGTCGACATGGTTCTAACTCATAGATCGGCGTCCCGACCAACTTTAAGGCAATCAGGCTTGAGGATGCCGATTTGGGGTCCTCGGCAAGCACTATTTGCAAGGTTTTGGTACAAGATACCACGAGATTTCTCTCCCCAGAGACTAGACTTCCAGCTACGCTCCTTCTCCGGAGCAAGGTATTAAAGACGGCCATTCTCTCGGAGTGATCCGGTATAGTAATCGCTGTAATATTAGCGATACGGGGGCGGCCAGTAAAATTTTACTACGGCAAGGCCTGGAATGTTCATCCATAGGTAGTCTACGCATATCGGTGCGTCTTGGCCCCTTTATCCGAAAAGGGGCACCCCCTGCTGAAGTCGCCTATAGACCACTTGCAGGTGACTAAGATAATGCTAATTATAGGTAAGACCACCATAAACGGCGTAGAATAAATCCAAAGGAAATATTAATTACGGTAGAATTCAAGAGAATTATACGGCATGCCAACCGAGGCCTTGTCAGGGAAATAAAGTCGGAGTCTATTTTACAATAATAGGCCACTTCGGTTTATAGACTCTTCCTAGTGATTCTCAGATACCTGACAAGTCGAGCTTCACCTGCGAAAACTATTCGCGCTATCGTAAAGGCTCGAAACTTCGCGAGAAACACGAGGACATAAATAGCGAATATATAGTGAATACATTGCGGAAGGGTAGACGAAGGGCCTCATCAAAGACATAACACACTGCTGGAACAGGACGATGAGGGCAAGCCATCTAAGTGTTCCCGAGCTCTGATTTCGGGTGTTGAAGTGAAGGAACAATGGCCACTAGTCGGGAGTACGCGTAATATAGGCCTATTGTAGTACCGAGAGGAGGACCTGTCGGCGATTATAAAGCAACATGATATTTGTCTGTCTTGATCAGGTCGCCCTACTCAAACCTTGGGGATGCGATAGATTTCAACAAATTCAGTTGCGGGCAACTTCGAAAAAGAGACTGCCCGGGACATCCAACGGATCCATGGACCCCTGCCATCCCTATTTAGGGCAGACTTGAGGACCCTGTTATCGCTCTGCTTCTATCGCGTTCCCTTCGTGTCGTCGTGGAGGCCGGGGAGGAAACGACTTGACCCGCACACCGCCGACCCGTCGCCGATGCCTTAAGGTGCTGACGGGGAATTCTGGCGTTATCGATCTCGGTCTCAGCGTACCAAGTCATATCTCGCGAGTTCCATGGGGCGTAGCAGCAATTAGACATTTTGGTGGCACCTACGTAGGGTCTGGTCCGGTATTAGCGATGTGATGACCCGAAATTTGGAAGGGTTTCAAGGTGTATCTACCTACCTGTACCCAAGCAACCTATTGCGGCGCTCGGTGTCATTCGCTAGGCCTCAAGTCGGCGTTTCTAGGCGTTCGCCGGGACTTTGAATAGATGCCCGTAGTGAACTGGAACCATCCAATGCCACACAGGCCCTGGGGCACTCCGAAAGGAGAAATCTGTCTAAACTCCGCGTCTCTACCGGAGGGTATGTAATACGGGCCTAGATCCTTCCCAGACGGCCGTTCACCCCATAGTCGGGAGATATTGTGAGCATATTCGGGTTACCGAACCTACCTATGTAATGTCAAGCTTACAACGACTTTCCCTCTAGACTATCGAACACTGCGAGAGAAACTAGGTAATGCATCGGCCGAGACGCTCTAGACTCAGGGATATCATTCGATACGAGGCTACTTGTCTTCTCATTGGCAGTATTCGCGCCCTCTACAGGCTTACATCAAGATCCCAGTCTTACCCTGTTGTGTTGCGTTCGCCGCCAGATTTAGAATTGCGGCTCCCGGCATGTCAGAAACATCATATCCTAGAAGTTGCGTCACTCGATGAATAATGTCTCGTTGGAAATGGGGATGGCTTTTCACGAGCTTATACATAGAAAAGCTTCAAATTCTGGTCCTCCAAAAAAGGTTTGGACCCTGAGAACTGGACGATGTTACCCTAGATCTATTTCTGGTATATTGGATTTTCCCGAAGCAGAATTCTCGGGACGAGCTACCATCTCCCAAACCCAATGCGGCGACAAAGCCTCGATGCCTGTCATCCCTCCAATGGCGTGACCTCGGTCAGTGTCCTAGAGACCCTAGAAGGTTCCCTATCGGACCAACCTCGAACGGCCGGTCTCCCGATTCTACTTCCGGGTGACGGCGCGGTTACCATTCAATGACCATCCTAAAGACCCGTCCAGATTTCTCCAGGTTTTCGGTCTTGCCAATCTTACTAGCCCCCCTTGCATGAAGCTAGACGCATCGTGACATCTCAGTGGCTCTCTTTCACATGGCGACACCTATGTCAAAATCCACCTGCTACGCTACCGCAGAGTCTGGTCGCTTGGGCCACAGCTGTTGACTATATTACATGATGCACAACTCCGAAGAAACGGAATAGTCCAAACTCGTAACCAGGACGAGTTCTAGAAGTTGAAGTATCCAAAAATAGAGGGATCTCGAGCCGTCGACAAGCCATCACAGTGTCGTTGTAACAGTCGTGCGTCTTGTTGAGCGGCCAAGTCGAGCTCATACTCCGTGATAATGTCCCCCACGAGACGGCGTCTACCTCAGTATGAGCCGGAAGAGATATGGCCATTTTTCCAAGCTTTCTTTTCACGATTCGCGGCGTCTAACGAGATAAGCGGATGAGCGGCAAAGGGTAGACCGAGGGGGAAAAACGCAGAAGAGTCTTCCCACGCGTGGTTCGTGGGTGGTTCGTTAGTTGGGAGGACTCGACCCGGTTAAAGTCCCATCACCCCGGGTATATTGTGCTATCTAAGGCCCAGCCGCGCCGTAGTTGCAATATATCGAAATTAACAATAAATGAACCGAACCTTGTTTGCGAAAAGCGACTAGACTCTTCTTATCTTTCGCGGAGGAGGGGGGTTATGACGAATTGCCTTGGAAACTTTTTGTATAAATGTGGGCGACGAGGGCGACGATCAGGGCCTGTTTCGAGGAGGGCAGACCGACAACATCGTCGAGACGAAGATTAAATACTACTTAATCATCTAGATATACACCATAAACCCCAAACAGCCGGGATTAAATCCTCGAACTTAATCTCCGCCAAATCAAGTTCAACATGCACCGAGTCGGCGTCACCGCCCTCGCCCTCGCGGCTCTGGCCGCCGGGGCCCCCATCACCGAGCCGACGAAGACGGTAGAGAATAGGGATCTCATCTTCCCCGACCCGAGTACCGGGTTCCCAGGAGGCAGCATCCCGCCGCCATCCTTCACTCTGCTGCCTCCCATCACCGGAGGTCTGGAGCCGTCTGACAAGAAGCGCCAGGACACGGTCATCGTCCTCCCGCCCATCACCGGCGGCCTCGACCCGTCGGACAAGGCGAAGCGTCAGGACACGATCGGCATCGGCGACGGCACGACTGACCCCGTGAAGGCGCATATCAAGGCGCTCGAGCTCGAGTATGAGACCCTGCTCCACAGCTTTGGCGCCCACCCGCCCAAGCCCATTGCCAAGCGCCTCGCCTCCATCAAGGACGAGCTCCTGACCAAGTATGGCATCACGATCGTCCAGTCGCCCGACGGCACCACGACCACCTTCGTGCCCGGCAAGCGCAGCGTCGTCGAGGACGACAGTTACGTCCCCGGCGGCCCCCTGTTCCCCATGCCCACCTTCCCCGGCGGCGGCGTCAACCCGGACCCGGAGGTTCCCGGCGGCCCCATCGAGGTCAGCGACTAAACGGAGAACCGGTAGCGGCTGCGGCTGCGGAGAAGGAGCCGAGCCTCTTTTCCTTAGCAACCCCGGGGGCGCGGGCACGGGCGCGGGGGATTCCTTACCTCTCAGGGGGCTCGCTTTAGGTGGTGGAGCAGGAATGGAGGTTTCCTTGTAGGAAAGGAGAAAGCAACGCCCCGAAAAGAGCCAAACACATCACATAGTACTAAAAAAGCACACCAAAAAAGACACGCGAATCGATTGAGCGAAGGGAATCTATCAAAGGGCGCTGGCGATATCCGGGTTGCTAGGTTATTACTTTTTTTCCCCCTTTTCTATTCGTCGCTTGAAGATCCACTTAGATCGTTACCAGTAGTCTACTAGCTTTATTCTTATTACGGATCTATTGATGCTTCAACGCCCCCCTACCTACTTAGGTCCCTACCCGCCTTGCTTACAGAGGCCCTCGCCGTGTGTATTAGATTCTAGACTACCAACATGTGATTATGCTGATTTCTGGAACGCTGCCTGATGAGCTAGCCCTGTGATGAAATGCCGCTAGGTGCTGTTGGAAGTGCAAGGCGTGATCGACGAGACAACATCTGATACGGCGCCCTGGATTCACCCTCATGAGTCGTAACCCCCTGTGTACGAAGATCGTAAGGCTGGCAAGTAGATTCGTGTCCATGATATGGAACGCACAATTCTCTCACCCGTCCACTCTCGACTGAGACCAGGTAAAGCCCTTAGTAAAGCTACCATCGGCGCCCAATGGGGCCATGAGCCTTCCACCGTTAGCTTATTCTCCTAAGATTGGCTCTTACGAAATTCCGCCCTAACTTGTGGCCCTTGGCGTGAATTCCGCACCTATGCGGGCCCGTAAGCTACGGCGTCGGTGGAGTCGGGCAAGACGCCGCTTAGGCGAGAATACGGCAGCTATCTCGCCGTTTTCCCAACGGCGCGAGTCAGTCGGTATCATCAGGCAGGGATAGCGCAACATGTATGTCATAACAGGTGATCCCACGGCTAAGCTTCGACTAGATCATTCGCCTAGAAGCCATCCTAACTATAAGGGATGACACTTAAGACATCATTGGGCTAGGGCTAACAAACACAAAGCAAGACGTCTCCAATGGTTATCAAGAGGCTATTAGATATCCACGTACCTAACTAGATCAACACGTAAGAGGTATATTACTAAAAGGAGCCAACGATACCCTAAGAGAGCCGGCATAGCCTTGCTCAGGTCCGAGACTAATCCCATCTCTAACCGCCCAGGATTGCTGTGCCCCTTACCTAGCAGCTCTAAGACGATACTAGAAAACGGAGCCGCTCCATTCGAGACATTACCTATACCGTACGGTGATAGTGTGATGGCGTAGTAACTACGGTGAGCCCGAGATTCCGACGAAGGAGAAGGGCTAGATGGGTAGCAGAACAACGCTAGAAGCCTGCAATAACCCGAGACCGCCCCGAACACGTAGCTCGCCCGCCGTTCGCAGCTCGTGACGGTCATAGCATCGAAGCCAGCAAATGAGCCGGTCCACGGGGAAACCTTAAGGCCCTTTGGCTGTCAACCCGATAACTCTAAAGGGGCAGCAGCCCTAGCTTTGTGTCGATGCCTCCCGATTCCAACAGATCGCTGACCGGGGCATGTTGAATGCTTGGGCACGATACACATGGCAATGGTGACAAGTAAACTCCCTGACTAAGGGGCGGTCCCGTGGAGCTGTGTTGACTTGAAGATGACGAGACGACTTGGTCACCGGGAGTTCCCACCTGAGATTCGGGAGAGCCAGGTGTCTGGTCTGGGCCCAGGATGAATCTAGATTCCACGATCCAAGTGCCCGACAGCAGGCGGTGTCCGCCAGTCCACAAAATCGCCAAGTGAGTTGTTGTTAGAGTGGGCTGGCTATACCGACACGCCCCTAGGACCCAGCGGCTATGGAGCCGAACCTGACTCCATCGTGAAGTGGTTCGCGCAGGAACAAGAATACACTCCGCGATTTGTGCCGCCTTTGAGGGGCATCTAGCTACCTATCGAGCTTCGTAGGCGGATTCCTAGGTCGTATCGTCGTCCCGATTATCCAATTATTGGTTGGTGCTTAGCTACCCTCTTCTACCTAAGGTAAGTAATGTGAGACAACACGCGCTGACGCTGGCTTATCGGCATGTATCGCACGCGACGGAATAGGGGATCCGTCGGGGTCTGCCTAAAGCTAAATTGAGCTCAGAGACATCAGACGAAGCCACCACCTAGATCCATTCAATTACCGAAGATGCGTGTAGGCTCTGCCACTGCGTCAACGATATTCGGCCCTCCCCACCTCTCCGGTGCTAGACGTATGGATGAACCCTGAGTGGGCCACGTTGGATGCGAGGTCTTAGTAGAAGGGCGAAGCGCAAAAAGAAAAATCGAGAAGGAAAAAAAAAAAAAAAACAATAAACAAATGCAGCATATCACGTTGCCGTTTGCGCCCGTCTCCCGTCATCAGAGACATATTGGTCTCACACGCGACGGGCGATATGTAAACCCTAAACGGAACGACCGCAAGGGCTACTGAGGACTAGCTAGAACTGCCTACGACGATGATAGGGACGGATGTTGCGCGGGATACAACTACCTAGCTGCTGACCCCCTAAGGGGCCTTCGATACCATAATTCTTACGTGGCGCGAACAAGAGGGCAGCCTCGGGCAATTTGACTATTGGGACCAATCAGTCCAAGACAATCACGCTTACCGGCGACACCCTCACGCACACATACATACATACACACTACCTTACTGTAAGACACTCAGCCTCAGCGCGTGCTACACACCCATGATAAGTTTCGGGAAGCCCCAGCGAAGGACACGCGTAACCCACCAGACCAAGGCTGAGAAGGGGGGAGGGCCGAGGTCACCCAGTTGTGTAGCTCCCCTTGAATTCGCGTAGATGGCTGGTTAGGGGTCCTGGAGTTTGGAGCTATAGCTGGAGCTGGAGCTGGAGCTTCGGCCCGGCTCTCACAATTGAATCGCATCCATAGGATGGAAGTAGGTACACCGTCTCGATCTTCGCTAAGGGGACCTATTCCGTGTCCGCGTGACCAGCGCCATGTCGGGAATAGCTTTTCTTTTCTTTTCTTTTTTTTCTGTTTCTTTTTTTGTCTCTTCTTTGGCGACGGTCAACGTTGTCCCCTTGACACGAAAGCTGCTTGTGCCGTGTTGATCTGATCTATGTAGGAGGGGCCAGCCAGGACAGCTGTGTAAACGAAGACGCATACATTACCTAGGTAGATAGGCGTTCGTGGATTGGATGAAATATGCCGAACGCCAGGCCAGCCTAGCACCGGAGCCGCATTGCCTTCGTGTTCCCAAACAAAGGCTACTATTGGCGTGGGACGGCTCCCCGGCCACGGGGTATAATACTCGCACTATATGTTCGCCACGCTAATAATATCGAGACACGAAGATCTGACCGTAGCCCCGGCTCCGCCCAGCAAGCTCCACCGCCTCCGCATCGGCATGGGAGCGGAAAACCACATCGCTACCTGTGCCTAGCGTCCGCTGCGCTGTATCTATGTAGGATACCTATTAAGGGGCAGGAGGGAGAGCGAGACCCATCGTTCCCGGCCGTGTCGTTCGCTCATTCACTGCCGTGGGCGCCGTGCACTGCTAGATAGACGCATGGGGGACATGGGGAGATGCTTGAGACAAATATTACGACGGTAGGCGGATGCTGTGGAACGCCCTGCCAGCTTTTTGGCTTACTACATGCTTCGGGGTTCTGTCGTGCCTTGAACTATTGGGAATACACAATGAAACCCGATAGAGCGAGTGAGACGATCTCTCATGATTTCGCCTTGGAGACGCATGCACGGCGCAGGCCAGGCGGTGTCGGGAGTTTCTATTGAGGTGTCGTGAATGGTAGACGCCCGTAGATAGGTTAGGTAAGGTGAGGTGGAATACATAGACAACGCAATCGTTATTAGGTCCCTGTTATACTGGGCCGCTTGACCACCTAAACCCGACTTGACTTACTCAGGCCTGCCGGCGGTATGTATACGACCCGATCAGGACTGCCAGTGGGGATTATCCAACCGGCCACATACGTATTCGGGAGCCAGATGCTTCCCAAAACACCACGAAGAGGATCTCAGGCACCCGACGAGGAGTCGAAGATGGAGCAAGGGATGGTCCCATTCCGATGCCAAGAGATAATTCGTGCCCCAAGGGGATTTGTTCTTGGGCTGATTAGGCTCAGAATAGACGGATAGCATCCCGCGGCCCATCCCCATGTGTACCGTAGTTCCTAGCGTGGCAGGCATCAAGATGACACGCAGTTGAAAAGGATCAGGTGCCACGACTCGACTACGTAGGACGGTGGACGAGAGGGCGAGCGAGAGAGAAGACGGCGACAGAATGGGCTGTGGGGATCTGAACCAGCCCAATGAATGCCGCTACGAGAGAGATCATACACAGCGGATCGAGTGATTCGCACCGCCTTAACGTTATAAGTCGGGTTAGGAAGGAGAAGGTCGAGAGAAGGTATGCCCCCTTTGTCGAACGGGACCACGTCACTGAGTACGCAAGGCCTCTTCCCCCACACAAGTGGGCGGGAACAGTTCTTCTTTCTGCCGGTGCTGGGTTGTTTGTGCTGGGGGTTTGCTCGTGATGGTGCCGCCTTTTCTCCAGCCTCTCTAAACCAAAACTGCATCATACATACCCTACTTAGGTACCTAAATCATATATACAGCAATGCCCTATTATAACAGTACCCAGATGTGACAGCAGTGCTCTTGTGGAGGCTGCGAGCCACCTTTTTGGGTTGGCGATGCCTTCATCGAACCGTGACACTAGCGACCTGGGTAGAGATTCCAGGGCCTGACCGTCTCGCTCCGATTTGCTTTGCGAGCTATTTCGGGTCTTGTCCGGTTCTTTTCCCCTCCTCGTTAGAAAGGTGGCTAGTCAGGCACGCGTACGGAGTACGGCTCACACGTAGCGATCGAACTAGAGGAACCCGTATGGAGTTCATGATGGCGAGCCGACGAATGACAGCCGCGTCCTGGCAATAAACATGATAGCCTACGATGCAGAGGCGCCTCTGGTGCCTGCGCTATGCGAACCCAAAGGACCTATGCGCATGTACTCCATAATATCAGGTCTTTCTCGCCTGTCTTTCTAATACGTGGTATTCTTCTGTATGAAATGATTATGCCTCTCCACTCGGAAGCAGGCGGCATTGTGACGGTGATCGTAAGCAGGCTTTCTGAGCTCTTCCCGATCCAATCTCCGCCCGTATCTCACCAAACCTTTCCCCAATATCACCATAACACCAGCGGCGAGGGAACGGCGGAATAGCTAGGTGGGGTCTTACCGAGCTCGCGACGAAACCCTCCCACCTTCGAGGGGATCTCGAAGAATCGAATCTGAGGCTTGGGAAGGGCAACGCAGGAAGAATGGGTGACCCAGCGCGAGGCACCAAGCCACTAAGACACCACAGAGAGAGTGCGAGGGAGAGACGGACGTAGAGAGAACTGAAAAGACCTTTCACCGCCATGTGCCAGTGAACCCAGGCCATCGGTCCAATCACCGCACGGAAGGCAAGGGATGACGACCCATCACCATACCTAAACCATCGACCCGCATACGCAGCTCGGACTGGGGTCATGGACCGCGCGAGGACGCTGATTCGCCCGAGGCAGGACGGTAGGGAGAAAAGAGGTGTGAGGAAAATCAAGGAAGAAGAGGGAAAGAAAATAGGAAGAAGAAAAAAAGGATAAAAGAAAAAAGAAAAAAAAAGAAGAAGAGAAAACAGCGTTTCCCACACACCAACGCACCGGGAGCGCGCTAGGCAGAGTCGAGCGTAGAGAGCATCTGCACTGCAACATGGGAATCAAGACCTCGACGAATTTGCTACGGGGGAAACATGGAAGGGGAATGTTCGCCTTTGCCCTTCGACGCATCTGCCTAACGTTTTGCCTTCCCTACGTACATACCTGTATCATAGGTAGGTTAAACAGCATTCATCCACAGAATCCACACATACCTACCGAACTTACCTACCACCTACCTACCTGCCTACCTACTACATGGGACTCTAGTCTCTCTCTCTCCGCGCCCTCACTGCCTCCGTCTCCTTCTCTCTCGACCAGTTATCCTCCAGCGCCGAGACTGGGCGGAAGAGAAGAAGAAGGCCGCCCGGCGCCGCGAGCTACTGCAAGTCCTGGCGTTACCTGCTACCACCACTTACTACCTACCTGCCTACTAACCTGCTGCGTTATGTACTGCGCACATATGTTGTATGTATGTACGCACGACTTACGTTCCAACAACTGGGGGGCTGGGCTGGCTGGGCCCCCCCCTCCTCCTCCCTTCTCCCCTCTCCCCTCTCTCCCTCCAACCCCATTTTTCAATTTATTTGACGGACTCTAACTTGCTGCGCACACCTGTTGAACCGTGCAGTAGCCGAGATGGATGGATGTGGATGTGGATGTATGTAGGTATGTAGGTAGGTAGGTATGTATTGTACCGACTGTACCGGGCGTACATAGCGTTGCTTTGCGCGATGACTGACCGATTGAACTGATTGACTGATTGAACCGAACCGAACTGAACTGAGCTGTGCCCCATATCGTGACGACGTCCTAGGTACCAAGGATCTGCGCCTGGCTCTTCTCCTTCGCGCCCAAAACGGGGAACCCGTCCCCATCCCGTCAAAGCCCATCCAGTCAAGTCTATTACATAGTACATTACCTGGGTATCGATTGCGCCCATCACATGTAACTACTGGAGTAGCAGGAGTGGCAGTGGTAGGTTAGGTAGGGGAAGCATGTAGGTAATAGCTAGTATTGGCAGTGTAGATGGGAGGGACCAGGCATGTAGGGTTGGTGGTAGTAGGTATCGATCCAGTCAGGGCTCGGGCGCGGATAGCTACCGTTAGCTAGCTTTATTTTCCTTAACCTTACACAGATCATCTTCCTGTAATTTGTAATTCTTGTAATTACCTACCTACCTAAGTCGCTAGGTTAAGGCGGTGCCTAGTGTAGTCCGAGAACTTGCGGGCTTTTTTCCCGTCTCTACCTATGTAGGTACCTATTTTCTAAAATTGCAAATTTCGCAAGGCTGGTCCTGGTAAAGTTCATAGCGGGCGAGCCCGGTCGCTTCTGTAACCGAGGAGGAAGCGAAATGCGCCCGACGAAGTGAGAGAGAGACGGAAAACGAGGTATGGCTTACCGGGGGGCACGGGGGGAACGGAGGGAGACAGAAAAAAAGAGGGAAAAGGGCAATAACAGACACAGAAAGAAGGGGGAAACAGAGCGGACTCGACGCTTTCTCTTGGCTCTTCGACCTTGGGACGGCTGTAGAAGCTAATGCATGCTTGCGTTGCATCGACGGCAGAATTGTGATTATGAGAGCAGAGCAGTATGCAAGCCGATGCACACTCGCAAGCCCTGCCCAGGGAAAGTAAGGCGAGTGGCGTCGGCAGGTTTCCTCCAATCAGCGTCGTCGTCGTCTGAACCATCAGCCTTGATGCAGAGGTCGGTATGTCGTTCTCGTGATTCTCGTGATCGTCGACGTCGTTTGGTGTATCTCTGAGATGTTGGGGGTTCGGGGTGAGGACGAGCGATGCCAATAGAACCTATCTAGACGGGATGGTCAATGAGTTCGCGTCGTGGTAATCCAAAGCCATTGGACAAGAGGTCCGACCACCCAAGTACCTAAGATATGGAAAAGTTCAGTTAGTTAGACACTGAGACACTTCTCATAATGCCCAAAGCAACGTTTACAGAGGCACTACATCACTCGTTGCGCGAGAGAGCGGACTAGCCATATTTTTGTGGTTGTTGCGACTGTTCGCAAAAACATTGTATTGGGTTTTTGAGAGCCTATGGATGGTTATGTTTTCTTCTTCCTTGTCTCCAAAGGCTCCTTGAGAGGATCACCGCCGCTGATGGCAGTGTATCCGTAGGTAGAACGTATAATTGTGCGCCAACTGTAGTAGTTAAGCGCTGTAGGGTTATTGGCCCCTTTTTCTCTGGTCTATCCAAATCCAGCTTCATATCCATCCGTAACTGGTCTCGATAAACTTTTCCCATGGTTCTCGAAATCAAGAATCCATAATCCCTGTGTATCCAATAATCAAGAAAAACGTTGGTATCATCCAAGCGAAAGTATTCGACATCCCCCTTTAATAAAGATGCAGCCTGCGCAAAACAACATATTAGAAATAACAGGTGTGCGCGCAAATATAGCCTCCCTGCTCGAACATCTCCAGTTGTATGTCCTGCGCCGTGTAATGATGCTTTCCCGTTTCAGTCCCGGATTGTAATGAGATATGGCTCCATGGCTCCTTTGGGTCTTACGGATTTGATCCTCGTCTCTCAAATCATCCACCAACTCCACGCTGATTAAAAACAAAGAAAATAAACATGACGTCGAAGTAAGTACAGTTTTGTAAATGTAAACAGGGGCATCTCGCTCCAGAGAATTTTCTTACCGCGTTACGTAGACGCGGCCTTTTTTTCAGGTTCCATTTTTCGGATGCGTGGTTTTCCGGTTATGATTCCCAAGGGCTCCAATGGAATGTGCATTATAACGTAATATCAAGTTGAACTGGTTGTGTCGAAGTTAATCCAAGGGGTGTCCTGGTCCAGACCCGTGGCCGGGGTGGGTTTCTCCATGGCATTATACTCCTCCTGTGTGGCCTATCTCCAGGAAAACGGCAATATAAGCAACATGACCTTTGGTAAGGTGCCTCAAAAGAGAGGGCAGCTACACGTGAATCAATGCGGCTAATAGCAGCCCTGGAAGTTGGGGAAAAGAGGAACTTGTGGGTGAAAAGGAATGGAATGTATGGGGGTGGGTTGCGTGTACCTATTCACCACTTCCCAGAAATATGGGAATGCGAACTTGGTTGGTGCGCAACTGGCCTGCACAGGAACCTGGACTGCGCAGGGCTGGCAAGGCTCAACAACAGGTCCCGAGTACTGCGGGACGTACTCCTGTGGAAACGTAATTTTGGGTTCTTCCGAATCATACAACTGGGGCTCCTGGGCAGGAGGGATCTCGTCCTCAGTAATGACGAAGTCGTCTTCGTCGAGGTCGTCGATGGTCGAGACGCTCGAGGTTAGCGATCCGTCGTCGGATGAACATGTGGATTCCGTGTCGGAATCCGAGGCGGCGGGAGATGGCGGCGAGTCGTAGCTGAAGTCCTCGACAACGGCTTCTTCGCAGTCAACGTATTCGATGGGCCCAGGCGAAGTGGGCGGGGTGAGCGGCGCCGCGGGGGCGGCCGCCGTGGGTGAAATCGTAAAGCTGGAACAGGCGAGGATGCTGTTCCGGAGTTCTGGTAACGTAATTCGGTGGTCTGGGTTGCGGGTGAAGATTCGCCCTAGTATGTGGTTGAGGTCATCCGACAATGGCAAAATAGTCCGTAGGAAGTCCTGGCTCCTGGTGTAGGCACGGTATGTGGAGTCTTCAAAAGAGGCCTGCTTCCACGGATTACGGCCACAGGTCAAGTTCACCAAGATAACACCAAGGCTCCAGACATCATTGGGGGCGCAGTAGTAGAACGGCCTTCGAGATGACGGGTCCAGGCATTCTGCGAGTGTGAAAACGAACTAGTTAGTATATCCCCCCATAGCGAAGTGTGTCCGCGACGGAATCCTACCTGGTGACATGTAAAAAGTCGAGCCGCAGCCGTAATCCTCAGACCGGTCTGACGACGTGGCTAGGCCGAAGTCCGCCAGCTTCACTGTGTCTCCGCGGTTCGAAACTAGGATGTTCTCCGGTTTCAAGTCGCGGTGGTAGATACCCAGGTTATGGCAATGCTCAACGGCGTCCAGGATCTGGAGGAATACGCTCTTGGCCAATGCATCCTTACCCACATATTGTCCTCTTTCTGTGATATTGAGGAATAGGTCTCCTTCCGGGCAATACTCCAGGACAACATATATGCAATCCGGATCGTCAACGATCTTGTGCATGGAAACAACGTTTGGGTGTGCTGAAGCTAGATAGTGTAGACGTAATTCCCTGTGCTGAAAGGCAATTTGTCGTCGATCCAGAGGCGAGCCGTCTGCGTTGAACTTGCTGAGCGTCTTCACGGCATATCGGATCCCCGTCTTGACGTCGACCGCCAAGTAGACCACGCCATAGGCACCGGTTCCAATGATTCCTATCAACTGCAGGCTTTCTCCGAGGAACTTTCCTAGCCTATCTTCCGGAGCAACGGGAGGGTATCGAGGTTGGCATTCAGGAGGGACAGCTAGCGGTGGCTGTTGAAAAGCGCACTTCGTGTTGTCGTAGGAGGGCGATGCCGGAGGCGTGGGATACCCGTACGCTGCCGCATTATGCATGGTACGCGACGGATTATGGTCCTTTCCTGGTCAAAAAGCCGGGGAAGATTTGGGATCTTTTAAGAGCAGTAGAGATAAGGAAAGGGAATTAAGAGAAAACGGCCTTCTCTACGGGGACGATGTCCACAAACCAAAAAAAAGAAACGCAAATGTCCTGGGAGCAACTTCACGGAATCCTTGGGTCGTAAGCAAATTTTATATCCTTGGGTCGTATTGTTTGGAATGGCGTCGAGTCAACGGGCCATAAAATTAGTATAGTAGTCGCCGTGTAAAGAGGCCGGGGTGTCGATGGCCTTAGAGTGCTGAAAGGATAAGGAGTGTTGGTAGTGGTGATGGGCGCGTATTATGTCGAGGGGTTGATCCGGGAGGATCGAAGTGTGAAGTTGTTGAGGGTAGAAGGGGCGGGTAGCTTCTGCAATGAACGGAGGTAGTGAACGATGTGAGGTTGAAGCAAGGTGCAGGCTGGGAGGTTGATGTAGATATTGAGATACTGGCTGCGTAGTAGGCGTCAGGGGCCCTGTCTTTGGGTGTTTGGACTTCTTGGGAGTGAGTGGCTCAAGCAGGAAGCCCTGGCCACCTTGGTTTGACTCTTCGGTCCACAGTGATCAATACTAGCCAGCTCACATCCATGTCTGACCTACTGGTGCCACTTCCCACACATGCGCTATTCTTGAATTCGACGCTTAGCGTAGCTGCGAAGGCGGCCTGGCGAGAGTGGAGCTTCTCGCAGGAGAAGGGGAGCAAGGGGAGGTGTCAAGGAATGGGACCAGTGCTTCTAGGGCGCTCCACTGGAGGGATGGATAACCTAGCCCGAACAAGGACCCAAGATCTTCGTGGCTCGTCGTAATATACGAGGGCAAGGATGGTCTGACACACGAAAATAAATGGTCCACTCAACGGTCGAGGGTGGGCCACTGTTACCCTAGCAGAGCCATGTCCAATATTTAATACCACGCCTTAAGATCCCAGTCGAGCTAGTCAGAGACCGAGCCGAAGAAGAGGAGGGGGGCGTGCGTGTGATCTTTGTTGATAGGGACAGGCGAGACTGGTACAGGCTGCTGACTCTCCGCTCTCTTCTTCATCTTTCATCTTGTTAGTACACCCACCTGTTCCCTCACTGGCCGGGCAAATCGTCATAAATCGGCGACCCGTGACTCGCATAACTTTTTTCATTACTTCTTTGCCATTGGGACGCCGGGCGGTTGGCAAGATCCTTGATTTGGCTGATGAGAAACAGTCCCATCTAGCCAAACTTTGTGTGAAAACAACGTAGAGGAAGGTTTCGACAAGCTTGTATCTAAATTTGTAATTTTCTAATTTTTTGTTTTTTTTTTCCTCGACTGAAAATTTTATTTCGTACAAACATGCTCATAGACGGGTCGTCTCATCTTCAAGGCGGAGATAACGGTTGCGCTGCTTGCGGCAAACCGTTTCCTCCGTGTGTAGCTCGTGATACCTACTAGGTAGCAGGCGGGTTTTCCCAGGCCATAACCGGCAGCTTGGTGACGCTTAGAAGCATTCTTGGGGGCAAATACAAATAGTAAACCGTGCTTGGGTTATCTCTCCTTACAAGCAGCTGAGTCTGCTACGAGGAATCTCACGAAGAGAGAATGCATAAAGGTCACTCAGCAAAGGCAGCACACCTGAGACTAACAGTTTGAGAGCAGGAATTTACCCAGCAATCCTTCTGTTGCAAAGGTTGCCTCGTGCCCCATCTGATTAATGCTACATTGGCCAATGAGTTGCCGTTGCGCAAGATCCAGTGTCTCTGTTATGTCGCACTCTCGACTATGCTGGTCCGTAGGGAAACAACCCGATAATCTGCCCATATGGACTGACAAGTTCTGGTACTGCCGCTTGCTATCGCGTCTCGTACCTACCTATGCACTGGTTCTCTGTTTCGTATGTAGGCCGATGTTTTCTTTATTGCTCGCAGAGTGAAACTGCGGACAACCCGTACATAACGTGCGGGCCATACTGACACCAGGCGCAAAACACCGCTCATACGCAAGCAATATAGCAGTTTGATACGCAGAGGACATATTCGGTAAAGCAGTAACACTGGTTTGCTGTGTCTCTGGACCAGAACTTGCCGCCGCAAACAAGTCGTTTGCTTGGGAATGCGCTGACGGTCTAAGCCATTTGTTAGTCCAGCGGCAAGACCGTACACATTACTGCGCAGAAGTGTAGGATAGGTATTCTCCGTTGGGGCCGTTCGTACCCGCGCGGATCGAGCTGCGCCAGCACTAAGCAAATTTTATTTTACTTCTTTTCTTGGAAAATTTCTTAATTTTTTTTTCTTCTTCCGCTTGAAAGCGTCGGTGCTTAGCCGCACGATGGACCTAAGAAGAAAAAAATAGAAGGAGGAAAAAGAGAGAAGGAGAGAAAGGAAATGAGTAGTTCGCCATCCCGCCTAGGCGGTCTCGTTGAATTAACGGCTACCTGACCGACTTGATCATTGGAGCTGCAGAAAATTTACTAGTGGCGGTAACGGATTCCAGATTCGTAGAATGAGAGTGGTAGCATTGCAGCCCCAGATGCAAGCAACTGTCCAATGGCGCAGAGCGTTCTCGTTGCATCCCGACAGTGTACAGAAGAGACTTCCCTGGCTGTCCCGGGCGGTGATTGGCGGGCGATATTGGGAGGGTGTGGACGGTAATGAATCTGATGGAGCCCCAGGTTTTCGAGGCTGCAGGCTGCAGCCAAAAGTGAGGGATTATCTCCGAACAGTGTGGGTGGTATTGAATAATTTCTTTGGTGCGTCTTTGGTGCGGCCGTGGGTGACCGCATGCAGTAGCCTCGTAATACGGGAAAGGGATGAAGGATTGATTCGACCAGATTGGTCGGCGGCTTCTCATGTCTTGCCGAGAAGTGAGGCTGCCGGTCCAGGGCGTCTGGGCCAATCCATGGCTCAGATACAGTCCTGACTGCTTTGTCGCTTTAAAATATGAGATAAGCTAGCAGCCTGCAAGAAACGGTCGTTGCCCATGTATGGATTCAAGGCTTAAGGCATTGGCATGTGTACGTAGTTTGACATAACATCTATTTTTTGCTTGAACGGGATGTAATGTGGTGGGTACCTAACTGAATAATAGGGCGTTTGTATGATGTTGAAGTTGATGTCAATGTTTGGAAAGTGAAGACATCTGTGGAGATAGAAAAGAAATAGTTAGGTGCTAAGTACTAGGCGCCCAGGTCTTTAGCAGGTATTCGGGTACCTAATAATGGAAAATTGACGCCCGGGAATTACGAGCGCCATCCATGGGTCTTGGGCAAGAGGTACATAGGTACCTATCTACCACCTTGGTTCAACTCAGATCGGAAGATCGGAATATTTTTAAACCGCGTAAACCCTGTCTCCCACACCATGACCACCATGACCTAGCCCGCTGGAACTTAGGTACCAGGTATTGATCTTAAGCCCTAAGTTACGGTACCTACGGATAGTCTTAGGTACCACCTAACCACTATCACAACGCGCACAAGCCCTTCTTCCAGCGCCCAAACCCTGGGTCAGTTAATGTTCAATATTCAATATTCCGCTGGACTGTGCCATCCCCGACCCTATACTACACGCGTACATGTTATAATTACGTATATGGGCAAATATTTCTCATTCTCACGATAAGAGTCATTACATGGTCTGAAGTCCCTACAATAGAATCTCTACCTAGAAACTACATACTTAGAATTTCCATCGGCGTGATTCATCTGGCCACAAATTAAAGGTCACAATACCAAGCCTCTTCAAGTCTTTCATCTCGAATCCTACTGGTCACTTACACACTTCGAGTCAGGTAATATTCACCCTTAGTCCTTGACAAGCGCGTGGTTGTATCTCGGTCTATTCCCTCCTTTCTCTCTCTCTCTCTGTCCTCTACGGACCTATCAGGGGTAAGCTGACCACTCTGCCTGCCTCGCCAATCTACATACACTGCCAGCGGCAGTCGGCGGATTGGACGACGAGGTGTGGTAAGAATGTGGGATGAAGCATGTACAGGAGATTGTCACGGCTACAGATCGAAACTCACCGCCACGAGCCACAATCTCTCTCAAGTCTCTTCATCATACATATGGCTGATCTCTCCTTGACGACCACAACCCCATCACCACCAATCCGAGCGACGTTCTGCCACTTTCCTATTTTAGCCTATTCACACCGCAACTAACGTCACCACAGCGCTGCATGAACTTATTGATTAACACGGCTTGCGCTGGATTAATGCCTCGACTGTGCCGTAGCGCTCCAGATTGACGTGCCAATCCTATGGCGCCGGCAAACGCTCATCACCTTTCCCTCGATCTCCTGGGCTTACTAAGTAGCATCCTTTATCTCGGCCGGATCTCGAGACCGCTGGGGGTTGTTGGATGTACAGTACGTACGCCGCTGTGTGTGTACGTGTGTGTGTAGGCTATGTAGGCTATGTACGGGAGGTCAGGTAGGTAGCTTTCCAGAATGCGGACGCATTGCCATTATTGCCCATTATTGCCATGCTTAATCGCCGTACTAAACTACGCGGCACGCATTTCAGCACCGCGTCCATATCCGTACATAAGATATGTACGGAAAAGGCCTTAACATTCGACATAACGTTTCAAACCCTGCTTCCCATGAGGGTCAAACGCTCATCATCGTGCACCGCGTGGTCTGTGGGCAGCTATGTAGTCCTAGTGCGATCCCGAGACATGGAATTGGGATGGCATCACGTCAATCCGCTTCGGCTAAGTTATCCCTTGCTTCTATCACCGCTTGGACCATCCCATTCCCGGTCCCTAGAAGTCTCGGTATTGTAAGCCAAATACGGCCAAGCTTTCATGGGCCCGGGGCCTCAAACAAACTACGTCGTCGTGGTCATCTCGATGATGGGGCCTTTGCCAGGTAGATTTTATATACAATGTCAAGGGGGGCCGGACGCCCTAATATTCAATCATACCATCTAATACAATTTTCAATCTCTAGGACCTAGAATGGCAACCTACCTCGGAAGGACGAAGCACGAACGCAAGTTTCGACTAGGTATTGGATTGCGGATTAGGGCTTTTCTTTCTCCCTCTCTGCTCGTATGACGAGACAATTATATGACCTCGCATGGCGTTACGAGCAAGCGTCGATAAGCCAGCCTTGACGATCGGGACCTTGTCGTGTATTGTGTGCTTGCCTCGTGATTCGACAAACCCCTCCCCCTGAAAGATCGCCGGCGATGGAAGATCTCAATCAAGTGGGCACCGAGGCAGTACTACGCCCCAACAGGAACTTCCCGCCCTAAGTAGATTTGAATCTTGATAATAATTTCCTCCACTTCGATATTAAGTGCCCAGCGCCGTCCCCTGCACGTGTTTAGCAAGCGCGCAAGGACCACACTGCCCCCTTTTTGATCATGTCGTACCGGTAAGCCGTTGCTTTTAACGAAGCAGTAACGTATCCCAAGATATGCTACAGCGAGGGAAAGATGCGCCTTAGCTCGGTCATTGATCGTGGGGTCCCCAATAAAGAACCGCCCTGCTGGTGCTCGACCCAGTCCTTTTGACGTTGTGATCGTCGCCGCTCTAGTTTGCCCCTCCCGTTCCCGGAAACGCTCCGCCGACCTCTATCGAGGTTAGATGCTCCCGACTTACACTTATTACTATGCGTATCGATAAAGTGGAATATGATGACGGTTCCAGGTTGATCATTGAGTTTGTTCTACGCCTTTCAGCTTCCTGGTTCGGCCTAGCATGCGGTGCGCGACATCGAGCCGGGTAAGAAAGGCAATGGGAGTAGGATCGTTGGTGTCGCAATTCTTAATATCACCAGCCCGAATGGGAGGTTACTGCATTGGGACGAATATGAGATGACACAGATCGCCCTCACCGAGCAGACCATCGCCCCATACACCGGCGTCTACACATTTCAAAAACCACTTATGTAGCATGCTAAGTTTGTGAAAGTCAGATGAGTCCGGCGGCGAGCGAAATACATGAGCATCACCTTTACTAAGGAGATTTCAATCGAGGGACGAGCAATTATCTACTGTTTAACAGGATCAAGACTGGCATTGATATCACGTGTCACAGTCGACGAACACGAATGCCTGGCGTAGTAGCATCTATTTACTTGAGCACTTCGCTACAAGGGTCTGGCTAGTTCTCTCGCTGCCGTACCACGCGGGTCCTAGGCACTCGTCACAACCAAGGTGAGGCACACGAAACAAACATCAGCATCACGATACGTCAGGATCGCCAGATTTAATTTATTCGCTGGGAATCCGTAAGCAGCAGTAGCGGTGCTAGTAGCAGATAGGGATAAACGAGCATTCCCTATGGCCCAGTAATCCGGAGGGAGGTTTGAGGGCTGACGCCGTCGTACATTCGGGTTCTTGAGATGAGAAGTCAATTCTATCAAACATGGGGTCCACCGGAGGGAGTTTCGTCGTTACCGTCATGGGCAGCTCGAGATCTACCAACTAGACCACCCCGTTGCGTAATGGCTGCCGATCCGTAAGCCCCGTCGGACTGGCCTCCAAATGCGCACGATAGATAGTAACGATGAGCTTTCCTATTGGTGCGCCCGGGGGATAGCTCGGGTCCGCTATGATTCAATCTAAACTTGCTTGTCTTATAGACGTTTCTCACACATCATCAATTTCATCAGTGGCTCGGGATCTTTCATCTCCATTCTGAGCCTTTTACATCACGGAAAACCTATTCGTCCTGGTATCCCCCTGAGCAGATGAGATTGTCTCTCCCTGCATCAACATGATCTACACGCCTACCTACAAGTCTGCGCACAGCATAGGAGGTGGGGAAGTTGGCTTCTTGTGATACCCTGCCGTCCATCGATGTTTCTAACGGAGCCCTTGCTCCCCTCCGCAGCTACGAAATCCGTTGGATACCGGAGCACAATGGCCGCGCCACTGCGACCCGCCTGCCGTCAGATCTGACATATCGCCTAGGCCGGGCTCCGGCATAGGCCCATCGGGTTTGTTACTAAGGTGAGGGGGAAGTTTCGGGTAGCCGCCCGTCATAACCCCGAAATACTTACCTGTAGACGGGGTCCTTCATGAACCAAGCGTGGGATACTACAGGCTAGATGGGCGTAGCTAGCACAACGGGGTTCCATGTTTACTAACAACACTGAGATGTGACTTTGCCCCACGTTGGTCCGCTTCACCATCGACAACCTCGCCATCACGAACCTAGCCACATGAGTACATGAGCGACTTGCCGCCGGGACGAGACAAAACATGCCGTATACATGCGTCCCCGTAACCCAGAGTGAGGGAACGTGGCGCAGGTCTGGAACCGCAACGATATCCTAACATCGTATCGTCCCCCACGCTCAGTGAATCCACAGCTTCGTTGTCGTCGCCGGTCTAAGACCAGGTCACTTACACATAGTGCCTCTAATCCTGTTATCCCCCAGTTGGGGTAAGGCCTACACACCTAGACGCCCAATCGTGGCCTCTAAGTCGGCCATATAACCAGGGCTGAGACTCATGGCGGCGGCCTTTTAACGGGCCCGCGGCCTACGCATGAATCTGAAGAGTATATTTAGAGTTTGCTTTTCTTAACCCCCTAGTCCCATTGGCCAATTCGATAGCGACGCCGATGTAAAAATAAACAGTTACATGTATGAAGAGAGGGAAAAAAACAAATAAGACAAAAAAAAGTTTTGTAACTCGATCTGATGAGACGTGATACTAGAAGTCCAGAATAGTACCACCAAAGAGGTACGACATCGATGGAATGTGAGCCATTGCATTCTTCGGGTTGGTGATACACGACGGCGGCAATGGCATCAGAACACAGCCTCTAGCACCACACTCCGGTGACACCACTTACCAACCTGTTCGTGCTTCCCATCTCGCCCCGGATCACGGCAGCAAGCCGATACACCTCGACGGGTATTCGCATCGCATCTACCTACTAGTCCACCTACTTACCTTCTAAAGGCACTCCCCCGCCTAGATGTCTAAGTCGGCATGTATCTCAACCCCCAGACCACTCACTAATAAGTGCGTCACAATACCTTGCACGCGCGTGTCCCGCCGCCGCCAGGCCTGGGTGGTAGTTGGCGTCTCTATTTAGATCTGATCGATTAGTCACCTCCCAAGTCCCCTGGCTACCCGTTCTCAGATCTTCGGGAGAAGAGAGTGCTACCGGCCATGGCACAATACAACCAAGTCAAACACGGCAATGGCGATGACCACGCCGGTTCTATATTACTCTTTATCACATGATCTGCCACCGACGAGCAGGGCTTACGGAGGCGATAAGGAGAAAAGAAAAGCATACGAGTCACGGCTAAGAATAACCAGGTCCAGTGACAATTTTCGCCTGTACGTGAGAGGCTCAGCCACGGGCGGTGACGAGTCGCCCCGGATCTTACTATGCCCCCTTAACGCTCTTAAGTGCACATTTTCGCCCGCAGGGCTACCTAGCATCTGATAGGCACGCGCCTAAACCCGATTTTCGAGAGAAGGCTGGTAAAAATAAGGGTCTGGGGACACCCGTTGCTAACCAAGAGGCAGACAACCACAATCGCAAGTAGAATTTGGCGGCCGGATTCTCTTAGCAGTATGCCTCCTTCCGATATCTACGTGCGTGGCGGTCAAAGACAGATCACGACCCCATTAGGTGATATGTAGCGCCGACGAAAATTACCGAGAGTTGCCCGACTTCATCCCGGGGTGATAATTGCGGCGGCTAGGACTTGGGGATCGAAAGCTGGGTTTGCTGCACGATGTGATGCATTCCTGGTAGCTACTCGCCCGGGGCCAGAGGCCAGCTGAACCACATTCGGGGGCTCCTTCAGCTACACGCTTACACATTTGTGTCTCTGCGAGGGGCCATCGGCTATAGCCTTCTAGAAGCTTAATGATCCTGTTGGCTTTGGGGGTGCGAATGTCGGGATTGGGATTCGTAGATTATTACGGTAGGATGAAGAGAGCTGGCTACGGGCGCTAAGGCTGTGCTTCCCGCTCGTTGTAATTTGACTTAGACACTTATCTACATGCATAGTCAGAGCGCCATGGAGGAAGTGTAACGTCGTTTTCTAGTAGAATGATAGTAAGGATTCCGGCCACCCCTTTTCTTGCTAGAGTAGGGTTTTGGTGACTCCTATGGTATGACAGGAATAGCAAATACACCTTCAATTCTTCACCATATCTGGAAAATATGGTCACTTGATTAATTGACCCTCCTACGCCTGAATTTAAGCACATATTTGCCTGCATCTTCGTAGAGGCAACAGAATCAATTCACACCCACCATCTAATTCTCGAGGTCAGCTTCGGGCAGGCTAGTCGTTTGTCTAACCGCCGGGTGAACCCCAAACGTGATATGAACCCACGCCTAGCTATAGACTCGGGTATATGGGACGTGAACTAGGTCAGAAGAGTCTATCCTACTATTATGGTCACGGGTTGATGTGCGGTTACGGGATCTTCTACACACCAACATTAACTAAACGATACAGGGCAGATAAGGACATCCCCAACTCGCGGCGCTCGCGAGCTCCTACGGATGGATAACCCTAGTTGGGCGAATAGGCTGTCCTCAAGGGTTGGTATTGGGACCTTGAGACCCTTATCATAGTTTTCGAAGTTGTCATGCTATCAATAATGTATGCGGATGATCCTTCTTCATGCGAAACATCTGCAAGTCGAAGATTTCCGTCGGAGTCAAATGGAGAGATAGATGCTAGCGTCAACATGCTTTCGAGGTCCCATGCTAAAGGCGACCGGATGCTAACTTATTAATCCGTGGGAGGGTATCTTTGAGGCCTAGCTATGTTGCTTGATATTGGATATACAATTAAAATTGCGTTTGTCCATTTATTGGATTGTTATATACCTATTCTAGCTAGGACCGCGTTATGTCAATACCCCCTGTCCCAACCGCTCGATTTCATAAGAGATTATTATATTCGTTTAACAACATCACTATACCAGACTCTTGAATCGCGTAGGTACAACACAACTAACAGTGTAAAGCTAGCGAATAGTTTTCGCTCAAGGGCGGCAGCCGGTGTGATACTACTACATGCTTCTGGAAACAAGTTCCACCGTCGCATCGAATGGTACCAGGATGGCTAAAGAGCACTCTAGGACTACTCCATGGGCGCTGATGGTATCTATAAATGAGCTTCGCGCACAGGACGGCCAGAAAAGACCCCCGAAATAGTGCATATCATCTCGACGTAATCATCATGAGAGGAGCCGTGGTGCTATCTTGGCGGCCCGGTGACCTTCGCCGCGAAGAAAGGATGCTTCAAAGCTTCGGTCGGAGTGATCCTCTTGTCCGGGTTGAGGGTGAGACATCGTTCTAGGAGGTCTATGAAATGGTTGAGATCCCTAGACTCCACGTCGTTCATCCCCCCGGAAGCAGCTAAGAGGCGAGTGCGTAGATCGCGGGTCGGCTTGACAATGGCAAGGGTCCGTACTGTGGTCTGAATGTCTGTCAGCCTGCATAATCCAAGCACAACTATTTCGAGATTTCGAAAAAGACGAGGGGTTTGGTCGAAATTAAGATCAAAATAGGGAATTGAAGGTTGACCGGGGAGCGTCAGCTTGACGCCGTGAGATCCGGGGTAGCACTGATAGTTAGGCTCATTATATGCACTCCAACCTGAGACGGGTGATAATGCGATATGATTGTAGGATTGCACATGGAATGGCTCGCTGACATGAAATGGAGTAATCGCGACGGCCAACATGGACAGGGATTTCCCCGTGCGGCTGGTTGGCGTCGTTCCGAGTTTACTCGTTCGCGTTGCCTGTGACTCGCCTGCAGCTTGCAGCCGCGCATCCGGCATCCACAACCGCCGGGATTCCCACGAAGCGTCTACTGAACGCTATATATAGAAACACGAACGTGATAACGGTATAACTCTCTAGCGAGGTGCTGCAAGAGGAGTATTAGCGAGCTAAGAAACATGAACATACCTTGCCTAGTGCTTTGTCCCTCTCGAGGCTGATGAAGTTTCCAAAGTCGTCGAAATGCATGTGAGATAATTGGCCGCGTTTGTATAACTTGGAGCTAAACTTGCCGCGGATCTCCATAATGGCCTTGAGCATCTGGTTGTTACTATCGCCGGTGAATAGGATCTTGCCGGTGTAAAGCTCATACAACGTGCATCCTATGGACCACATGTCGACGGCATAATCATACGGCATCCCTAGGATAATCTCCGGTGCTCGGTAGAATCGACTGACTAGGTACGGCGTGATCTCAGTATTTGCGGTCGCAGCGTCCGATCTATCTATCGCCGTGCCTAAGTCGCAAATTTTGAGTATGTTTCGAGTCTCGTTAACCTATACGAACATTAGCTAGAGCACAGTCCATCTTCCACCGTATGTTTGCTTACCAAGATGTTATCCGGCTTCAGGTCAGCATGAATGATGCTGCATTTGCGAAGGTGAGCCAAGGCAACGAATATCTGGTGCGCGTAGGCGCGTGTTGCATTCAGGTTGATACCGATATTATTGCCGAACTTCCTCAAGACCTCTCTCAAGTTCAAGCTAAGATTTTCAAACGCTAGGCAAAGGTGGCCCTTATGTTCGAAATAGCGCTCGAACTTGACAATATGCTTACGATTCTCAGGGTCAGCCTCGTTTAACTTTTGCAAGATTGCGATCTCGGTAAAGCCTCCTTTCCTGAGAGCGTCGTTGTTACGCATCATCTTGATCGCGACCAGCTTCTTACTCGTGATGTCGACTGCTCGAGCAACGCCCGAGAACATGCCTTTACCTAAAGTCGCTTGAACCTGATAACGGCCATCCATGATCTCGCCAATTCGGATCTTATAATACCCGTCCTTATCGTCGCCCTCGAGAATGCCACCGGCAGTCGGCTGAATAAGAGAAAGGGGGTCTTTTCGACCGTCTGCAGTCGTGTCTAGATGTGTAGGCTTGGGCGCGGCGAACTTCTCTTCGTCGAAATCTTCAGCGAACATATCGAAATCTTCGTCATCTTCAGTCTTTGATTTCTCTGCTCGTTGGGGCTCTTCCGCCGGGGCAATTTCAGCCTTCTCGTTAGAAGGAAGCACCTCCCCGTGAGGGCCGAGATTGCCATGCCGGCGCTCATCTCGTAGTTCATCCTCTCTCATATCTACGGTTGGATCATAGTCCGCTGCGGAAGGCCCATCGTCATCAGTACCTTTAGATTTGCCGTGAATATTGATGAGCTCCTGATCGTTAGAAATATCTATGACGGCAGGTGACATTCCTTCTTGAAGACCACGGGACGGCGAATTCGGCGACGAAGCAACTACGGACAAGGTTAGAGATCATGTAACCGGATAAGGGCTCAAGGGAATTCTTACAGGAACCGGGGGTATTTCCTTCGGTGACCATTGGCGTGCTTGCTCTCGTTTGTCCTGGTGAGGATGCATTCGTCTTCTCTGAAGCTTGTAGTGCTTGCACTAGCATTGGTGTAGCACCTCGAGACTTAGCAAGAAGCTCCTCGCGGCGTCTTCTCCGGCGCTCTAACTCTGCTTCTATGTCGATAGGCTTCTCTTCGTAGTCTTTCTCTGAGTCATTGGGTTGCGCTGCAGGAGTAGTTTCCTCTGAACTACCTGGTGCACGTTTAGTGTCATCTCTGCTAGTACCTTGTGTCTCTATCGAAGCTTGCGTCTCAGAATACTTTGCATAATCTTGAGAATGCCGAGGGGTGCCTTGTTGGCTCGACTTAACACTTTCCGCGCCATCCCTATCGGGAGGAGCGCGTTGATGTCTATTATCGTCGTGGCGAAACTGACCACCCCGGTTTCTATCAGCTCGCTGCGGTGGCCGATACGGGGAACGGGTCCGGTTTCTATGACGCTTCCTGGGGATACGGTCGCGGTCTCGGCTTCGGTCTCTTCCCTTATCACGAGCGGCGTAGTCTCGGTCCCTGTCGTCATAATAGAGGCTAGGAGCGGACGAACGCGGAGGACGGTCTTCGTCATCGTAGGACAAGCGCGAGCGGCGGTAGCTGTCGGCAGCATCCTCGTAGTGTACGCGAAATCGTCGGGGATCCGGGTCTAAACGGCCCCCATGACGCGAGTCACGATCATCGCGGGGACGTTTACGCCCACGGGGAGAGCGGCTTCGCCGGGAAGAGCTGGGAGGATATCTCGAGCCGTTCACATACTCGGGTGATCTTGATCTTGAATATCTAGCTCGAGTTCTGTCGATACGGTCAACACCAGTTCCTTCAAACTGAGGCAGTGGAGTTGCCTTCGAGTCTCCAACGCCGTTCTCCACTATCTCCCCCTCGTCAGAACTAGCAGGAGTCGCCATTATTGCTCACTATGTCAAGGAACAGGACCCTAAGGAAGCTTAACTAGCTCCTAGGTCTTAAGTATAGGGGAATACGTGTCAGCCACAAGAGGTTCGCTATTAGAGGTGCAGAGAATTGAGCCGAACCGTCAAAGCGTCTCTTCAACCCTGTTGCATTGCAAATTAAAGCGTCGAAGATTGGAAGAGGATATATATTGTTCGGTAAGGCGTTCGAGTGCTGTGTGATAAGAGAAAGGTGACTACGGGTGGGATGTTGTGTCGGAAGCACGGATATGGATGCTCCTGATCCGTGAATCTTGAATCGATTCAAGTCAGGAATGCATGTGGTGACGACGTGATAAAACGACTCACGTAAGAAACTTGATTGCTGAGTCCACCGGATGCCAATGTTTCCATGGTTAGATAAAAAGGGATTTATATATCGCCGGGTCCGAGCCGTCAAATGGGGCCCGGGAATTCAAGGTTTGGGAAAAAAGTTTGGATCTATTACCTATGGAATTCCGCTGCTAGAAAAGGTGGGTCCGTCTAGACTTCGGATGACTGGGGCCTGTTGTAAAAATGGAAATAACGAATCGTAATCCGTGCCTGAAATACTATGGTACTTTAGGTATGTACAGTGTGTTTTATTTTAGATGGTCCAAGCGTTTGGTCCCTTTCGCTCTTACTGCCCCGCGGTCATCTTTTGGCTGGGCCAGAACTCTAATAGCCTTGCCTTTTCATCCATTTCTTTTCACTGCTTCCTCCTCCGTCTTTCTTAACGGATAAATCCGATCCCTCTGGCATTTCGTGCGAACCTGGTACCAACACAAGCGAAAACCGGTGCGGAGAAAACAACTCAGTCAAGATGGGTGGCCAGAACAGAGAAGGTATTCCGAAACCCGAAACTTGCTCCGTGATGATCTTTAGTGGGCTTACAGCTGACACCGACGTTTTCGCTAGGCGGCAAGATCAAGCCTTTGAAGGCGCCGAAGAAGCAGCAGAAGGACCTCGATGACGACGACAAGGCTTTCCTCGAGAAGAAGAGGGCCGGTACGTCTCTCGACCACCGAGCAATACACCTTTCATTACTAACTTCGGATCGACAGACGAGAAGGCTCGCGCCGAGTTAGCCAAGAAAGCCGGCGGAAAGGGGCCATTGAACACCGGTGGCCAGGGCATCAAGAAGAGCGGCAAGAAATAAGGCAGATAATTCTACGATACACGCGAGCGACGAAGCCACGACGCCGAGACGATAGGGGCATTCAGCGTGGGCGCTTACGGATAGATATGACTTTTTATACTGCTGCTGGATTTCACGGGAATACATTAGGACGATGATTCTCAATATACTTTGCCTTTCGCCTGATAACCCGCTTTGAGCTAGGCGTTGCGAAAAATTGTATCCCGGTTCTCGTTCTATGATATCCATGGCCGTGCTGATGACATTACCTAAATTATCGATGTTGAGAAGGGACTAACTTTATCGACCAAGTGAAGTCAGCTGCCAGGCCAGGCCCTTCAGGATACAACCAGCCAGTGCCACTATTCCACTATTTCTCAACAAAACTTGCCCGACTTACAACACAAGCCCAACAATATATTCTCAGAAAAATAAATAATAAACAATTTTTACATTAGAATACGAATTGATCTTTCGGATTATTCTTTAGCGTCATATCGATACCAACATTCCGGGCATCTCTTCGTATTCAAACCCAGGAATTGAGCGCCTACCTCCATGGCATCCACCACTCATCCGGACTCCGGCCTCCGGCGCCGCCGCGCCAGCTCAACCTCATCCACCCTTGCGCAAACCGCCAAGGACGTAGAGCAGAAGATCGCCTCCGCCCTCCTCGTACTATGGGACGACCTGCCGTCCTGGCGGCGCGACAACCAGTTCATCGTGACGGGGTACCGTCCGGACAGCAACAGCTATTGGCGGTCCTTCGCCTCGATATTCTCCGTGCACAACGAGTCCGTCAACATCTGGACGCATCTGCTCGGTGCGCTGTTCTTCCCCGCCGTCGGCGCCTGGTTATACCACGTCATTGCGCCACGGTACGGGTCGGCGACTAGCTCGGATGTGCTCGTGTTCTCGTGTTTCTTCGCGGGTGCCGTGCTGTGCCTTGGTATGAGTGCTACGTATCGGTACGTATGAGAAGGCTCTCATGTATCTTGTGATGATTCACTCCGTGTCTTGACCGCCTACCTCTTAATAAAATTATAAGTTTGCTAACGAGCATGTAGTAAGTCGGTTAATACATTCTTTATTACGTATAGTCCAATTCTTCGTCTGTAGATCGTCTCTATAATACTATAAGACGAAAGAGAAGTAGGAATCACGCTTGTATGGAAACCCCCTAACTTGGAGCAGACACCCTCTCAAATCACTCCGAGGAAGTTGCAAAATGGGGTAACAAGCTCGACTACTCCGGTATCGTATTTCTTATTGTGGGAAGCTACGTTCCAGCGCTCTATTACGGTCTTTTCTGTTTCCCAGAATTAATGACCATCTATTTATATGGGGTACGTATAACTCCATCCTCTAGGACGGACCCAGAGCATACAGTCTATCTACATACGCAGGAAACTTGGACCCCAATACTAAAACGCCGTATTTTCATATAGATATTCGGTTTAGGTCTAGGCTGTGGTATAGTGTCCTGGGTTGAACGGTTCCGAACACCGCGCTGGAGGCCCTATCGAGCGGCAGTGTTCGTCGGCCTGGGCGTTTCTGGAATCGTCCCTGTCTTCCATGGACTCAGCATCTATGGCTACCGGTCACTTGACGAACGTATGGGCCTCAACTGGGTGTTGCTGCAAGGGTTCTTATACATACTCGGGGCCTTTCTTGTGAGTACCTACACAATCTGGAATTCCTTGCCTCCCCTACCCCCTTTTTTTAACCCGGCCGGCAACTTCGCCTTATAACAATCTCCCCTTTTACAGACACAAATCACTGACGTTATGGGTTATAGTATGCAGTAAGTTATCAGGTCGATTTCACCACATTACTACGAGATACTAACATTCCTATGGGTTCGATGGCCTGAACGAAGCTTCCCACGGACTTTTGACATTTGGGGCAGCTCCCACCAATTGTTCCATATCCTCGTTCTAGTTGCGGCTGCAGCGCATTTAACAGGCATGATCAAAGCCTTCGATTATCACCATAGCATCATGGGAGGGAAATGCTAGGGGAGCACCCCCCCCCCCCCCCCAACAACCAAAAAAATTGTCGCCTACATAACCACCTGTGACTATTTTCGAGGGCATAGAAGTCTATTGAATTAAGCATTGCATAGGTAACTACATAATTGCGAGATTCTAATATCCTATGCTAACTACCTACTTAGATGCTTAGAGGTATTTAGACTTGGACTAGAAGCGGTGTGGGTTAGTCAACAAGGTGGGCTGTTACCTGGTTTTGTATTATGTTGAAGCGCTCGTAGGTGGTCAGTATGGAATTCCATCTTAATTGTAAGATAGCTGTAAAGCAACTGTAATGATTCCGTTTATCGCTCTACGGGTATCAGATTTAGTCTAAAATCAGTTGATGAAATCGTGAATCATTGCATGGTGTTAGGCGAGCGACGGTGAGCCCATTCATTCGACCATGTCGATATCACCGTCCGACCCTTCCACCTCAGCTTCATAAGTAGGTCCGTCGTAATCAGCGTCGAGCTCCGGTTCCGCAGATTCCGGCTGTTCGTCCAATTCTTCCATGCTCTCGATACCAAGGTCCATGACCCTCACAAGCCCAGAGCCCATTGCCGCTGCGGCCCACCAACTAAACTCTGCATTCGGGTTCCAAGATAAGGCCGTGATTCGGGTCAAGGGTTCATGGACGACTATAGGAGCTGGAACCATCGTATAGTAATCCTCGTCTGATTCCGCCGGATCCTCAAATAGGTCTTGGTCACCTAACTTCTGGGCTTTCTTCTCCGCTGCCCTCTTCTCCCCTCTAGCACGTTTCACTCTGCTCTCCTTGGCGATTCTTGTGCCTAGAGGATGAAAATTTACCTGAGGTAGAAAGCCGTGGAGGATACGGCATGCTCCACGGCTCGAGGTTTGCTCCTCATTATTCGGAGGTTCAGTTACCAAAGGTGCGGAGTACTCATGCTGGAAGACTTTAACCTTGTGCGTCCTCTCTCTGTGCGATAAGACTTTACGCATGACGTTAAGGGCCCAGACCGACCCATCAGAACTTCCGACGAGGAGAAATGGATGACACGTTCCTAATGCGAGACAGGTTGTCTGGCCTTCGACGGTGCATATATGTCGAGAAAGGGGAAATACCCGGGAGTGTACGAAGGAGACAGTCGAAGTACCGGGGAAAGACGTAGGCCAAATGGATGCGAAACCCCTTAAGTGGTCGCTCCAAGAGAGAACGTTTGGCTGAAGTGAAACCAGCGGGTTTCCGTGATACGTCTTCTCCGCGGTAGGCCGGTTTAGGTCGGTCAAGGTAAACACACCACCCATGGGCATCGTCGCGATAAGAAAGGGCTTAGAGGGGTAGCTGGATATGATATCCATAATGGGACTTGAATGAATGGGATGGCGTTGCAGTTGTTGGCAGGGCGCAAGTGACCACACTGCCACGGAGCCGTCCGAAAGACCGACAGCGATGCGGTTCATGTTTATCCATGTGAAGCAATTAATCTCTAACGTGTATTCTCTGGGAGCTTCGATAGTGATCATTGGTCTCTTCAGTTCCTCTGGTGTTTCGTTAGCAAGTTAACCCCCATAGTTTCACGGATACCTACCAAAAACTTCCCGGTTATCCCCCTCTACATTCCTCTTAATTTCTATAACTCGTAACTTCCCATCGCTAGACAATGCTGCTAGTAGGGCTACATCATGTGTAGCGGTTAACGGAACAGGACACCAACGTATTCGTTTTACTCTTCCCCAGTGTGAGCATATTGCCTGTACTAACTTTGGAGAGGCTCGTGCCGGCCGAACAACTCCCTTGGAATCTTTTTCCGTCTCGAATCTCCAAATCTGTATGTTTCCCTCCTTCAACTCTGAGGCTTTGGGTGCATCGTTCAGGTCCATATAAAAAGACTGGTCAGAATATGGGATGACTGTCATGGCTAGGAGTTGGTCGACTTGGCCTTTCACGGGAGCCCATTCTATAGAGAGCACGATGCCCCCTACATCAAGCAGCCAACCGCCGTTCTTTAACTCGTCACCATTTCCACCGTCAATCGGAAGTCCGGACTCCAAGAATGGTACACATTCCCCTTGTTTTAGACGATATTCTTTCTGGTTTGATACATGCCCGAGCAAGACACTCATCTCACCTTCAACATGGGGGAGAAACCATCGAAACGCCTTAGTCTTGTCGATTAGGGTTGATTCCTGCGGTACGGTTCGCATGGAGAGATATCTCTCATACAGGCGGCGGAACTGGCTTTCTAGGCCACCGACGAAGCCGTCAGACATCCAACCGTTTCTCGCCGTTTCTAGCTGTTGGCATCCCTGTTGAAGCTTTGGGGGGAGGAGTTCAAAATTGAACCATAGGTTCATAAACTGGTTGAATACATCCCTGCGGTCTTCTCTGTCGCCAAACCAATAATCTACTAGATATTCAAGCCGTGTCCATCTTTTGACTGGGCCAACGTAAGTTCTCGTCCATTTCTGCGCAGGATCCGTTGGGTAGGGCTGGACTTGGCCGAGCGGTCCAGCCGGGTTTGGTGCCCAGGAACGCCTATTTTTCTTGCGCCTTGTCTCAGATTGCTTGCCACCCTGGGACCCGTAATCTGACGAGTCCTCGGGGTCGACGTTATGATCACCCTGGTCATCCAGCAGCTGCCGAGGGTCAACTACGAACTCTTCATCTAATAAATCTCTATCCTGTGATTCTGGTTCCAACTGCTCTTCCTCGGAAAGGCCAATATTTGGAGGGACGTCGAAGCGCTTCCCCTGATTTGATTTCCGGAGCCGCATGGTGCTAGTAGAGTGTTAGTTTTCTACCAGTCGATGAAATGTGACGATGGTGCATGTAGGAAGTGAACGATCTCCACGTCTAGAAAACGCGAAAATATTGGTGGGGCAGGATTGCCGAAATGCTCCAAAATGTAGCAGTTACGATGATCCCGATTCGTTGAAGGGGAAGGACTAAAGACAGGTACAATACACACTACCTACCAGGTATTGGGAGCTACCTAGGCTAGGAGGTAGGTGGGTTAGGGGTACCTAATGCACTGTAACCTTTCTAAGTAGGTACCTAGGTAGGTACCTACATGCACGCCCTAAGAATTACAAGAACATTGAAGGGTACCTACATTATAAATTGGTTGGATGAATTAAAAGTGCATGTGATATGTACCTAGGTAGGTAACTATATGGATATTCCACTTGATGGATTATTTCCACGTCTCAACATACAAACAGCAAATACCTACAATATAGCCCATCTCGGGAAGAAGGAAAGAGGTAATTAATTGCCTGCCTACCTACGCACCTAAAAACCAGAAAGGTACCTAACTACGTCATTTCGTCAGCAAGCTTGTATAATATCTAAGTCTGCTGGGAGGTTTCACGAGAACTATATATACATGTATGCCTGATATGGTTGAAACTTGTTACTTTAATTAAAAGGTTGTCTAGAGATGACCTACAACTCCCGTTCGCTCGTATGATCATGTAGAGAAATCATACATATATCCTGCAAGTCGTCAGACCTGCCTTGAAATGAGCCCTGCCCGTTCAATAGGTAAGTTAAAGATTCAAGGTTGCTAATGTACTCCAAATTCAAAGAGCAAATTATATCTACACATATAGGCCAGGCGACCGAGCTGAAGGCGATGTCGAATCCGGTTTGACATACATATAAGGGAAGACGCCTGCTGTTAGGTGCCGGTTGGGTTGAGTTGAAGACGGCGTTAGGAGGATGGCGTTAGGAAGACGGCGTTGGAAGCGGGTATGAAGTTCCAGACCGCTAGAGGATTAAGTCGCGAATCAGGATGTGGGGAACCAATCATTGGCTAAAGAAATTTTCGGGAATGTGCCCGATATCGCCAATCGCCACTCGAGGATTGGACATGGGAGGTTTAGTGGCTGAAAGTGGCTACAATAGCGAGTACCATAGTAGCTGGCGACTTAAACGGCAAGAGTTGGCGTGGCACGGTCCCTCCGTCGCCCCGCCCTTGCAGTACCCCACAATCTTTGTCTTTTTTTTGTGTTCCGCTGTCGGGTTCAATGAATTGAAATCCTCTTATGACTCTTGGGCGCACTAACGCTTTCGATATATTGTTGCCCTCTCTCTTGCCATTGACCACGCATCCCTTCCTACCCAAGGTCTTGGTGAGTAGAGTCTGGAGGACACATCACGACATATTGGTTTTGTTTGCCAATACCCTAGAAAACGTCGTTGTTGTCGTCGTCGTCCACTTACAACTCGCTCGTCGTCCTTTTTCCTTTTTTTTTCTCTTCTTCCCTTTTTACTTTTTTTTTTAACTTCACACTTCCCTTCCTCCGGCCATGCTCCGTACCCGACAAGCCAGCCAAGCCGTGAAGGCTTTGGCACGAAGTTCGCAGTCGCAGCGCTGCTCCCTTACCACCTCGGCCATCTCGTCGACCATTCAAACCAGAAAGAATGGTCCTTCTGGTGTTCGAAGTCAAACCACCTCGGCTCAGTCGTCTCCGTATGTTGGCGTTATTTCATTGCCTCGGGTGACTCCATAATGTTGCCGTTTGGTTAGGTTATAAGCTTCATCTTGCCATCAATGCTAACGCAGTGGGCTTCGTAGTCAGGTCAGGCGTGCTCCCGCGCCAGCGTTTAACACTGCCGACGCAAAAGACCGAAGCCATGTTCAGCCCCTGGTCAACCCTCGGGCTCCCGAGATGGACGAATCGTATGTGCCCCCTCCCCCCTTTCACCCGTTCCATTGAAGGGCGTAATATTGACGAAAGATAAAAGGTTCATTGGGAAGACGGGAGGAGAAATATTCCACGAAATGATGCTTCGAAGGGGCGTTAAACACATCTGTATGTTGTGTCCCCAGCCGAGGAAAACTCGAGAGACGACTAATATGAGTCATAGTTGGTTATCCTGGTGGAGCTATCCTGCCTGTTTTCGACGCCATCTATAACTCGAAACACTTCGAGTTCATCTTACCTAAACACGAACAGGGCGCTGGTCATATGGCGGAGGGTTATGCGCGAGTCTCTGGAAAGCCCGGTGTTGTATTGGTCACCTCAGGCCCAGGTGCAACCAACGTAATCACGCCGATGCAGGATGCCATGTCCGATGGCACGCCGTTGGTCGTCTTCTGTGGCCAGGTTCCTACTTCTGCAATCGGTAGCGATGCTTTCCAAGAAGCGGACGTGGTAGGAATATCAAGATCTTGCACGAAGTGGAACGTCATGGTAAAAAGCACGGCCGAGTTACCGCGGAGAATTAACGAAGCCTTCGATATTGCAACTAGCGGACGCCCTGGCCCTGTGCTCGTCGATCTTCCTAAGGATGTTACTGCGGGTGTTTTGAGGAGGGCTGTCCCTGCCGAGTCGGCCCTTCCAGGCCTACCCAGCGCAGCATCGCGCGCTGCGATGGAGGCGACCCAAAGACAGCTCCAAGCCTCCCTTCGCCGCGTAGCCGATCTGGTGAATATCGCCAAGAAGCCAGTCATCTATGCTGGACAAGGTGTTGTCACCTCCGTTGGTGGACCGGAACTCCTTAA
Source organism: Pyrenopolyporus hunteri (assembly GCA_902806595.1). Taxonomy (NCBI): domain Eukaryota; kingdom Fungi; phylum Ascomycota; class Sordariomycetes; order Xylariales; family Hypoxylaceae; genus Pyrenopolyporus; species Pyrenopolyporus hunteri. The sequence goes on along the minus strand of CADCXC010000038.1, from coordinate 3,517,854 downwards.
ACAGCTCGCTGACAAGGCTTCGATACCCGTCACCACCACCCTTCTTGGTCTGGGAGCTTTCGACGAGCTAGACGAGAAGTCGCTTTACATGCTTGGTATGCACGGCTCCGCGTTCGCTAATATGGCGATCCAAGAGGCCGACCTTATCATCGCTCTCGGGGCTCGTTTCGATGACCGTGTGACTACGAATGTCACCAAATTTGCGCCGGGAGCCAAGGCTGCTGCTGCTGAGGGCCGAGGTGGCATCGTGCAATTCGAGATCATGCCAAAGAACATCAACAAAGTTGTACAAGCAACCGAGGCTATCGAGGGTGATGTCGCAGAGAATCTACGACAGCTTCTTCCCTCTGTGCACGCCAGGACTATGGAAGACCGCAAGGAGTGGTTTGACAAGATCAACACCTGGAAAGCGAAGTGGCCGATGAATGACTTTGAACGGTCCGAACGACCCGGGATGATTAAGCCACAGATTCTAATTGAGCAGCTCAGCAAGCTAACAGCCAACCGGAAACAATCCACGATTCTCACAACAGGTGTCGGCCAGCACCAAATGTGGACCGCGCAACATTACAGGTGGCGGCACCCCCGAACCATGATCACGTCTGGAGGCCTTGGTACTATGGGATACGGCTTGCCTGCTGCTATCGGCGCCAAGGTCGCGCGACCTGACGCTCTCGTAATCGACATCGATGGCGACGCTTCGTTTAACATGACTCTAACAGAATTATCGACCGCTGCGCAATTCAACATTGGTGTTAAAGTCATCGTCCTAAACAACGAGGAGCAGGGAATGGTAACCCAATGGCAAAACCTTTTCTATGAGGACAGATACGCCCACACGCATCAGAAGAATCCCGACTTCATGAAGTTAGCCGATGCTATGGGAGTCCAGCACCGGAGGCTCGTCAACCCCGAGGACACTGTAAAGAGCCTGGAATGGCTTATCAACGCAGATGGACCGGCTCTCCTAGAGGTTATTACGGATAAGAAGGTGCCTGTCCTACCCATGGTGCCTGCTGGCTCGGGTCTGCACGAGTTCTTATCATGGGACTCAGGTGAGCACCTATACCGTTTCCCCTGCAATCTTCGTGATCATCTAACTAATTCGTAAAACAGAAAAGGATAAGAAACGTAGGGAGCTGATGCGTACCCGAACTTGTGGTATACATAGCTAGTTACCTTTTACGGGGGTTTTCATTGCATCGGCAATTAGCGGTTTTGTTTTACTTGGGAATATCATCGAGGAGGTAAAGGAGGCTCTGAAGCCATCATAAAAAGGCTGAGTTTTGGTGACGAGAAGGAACCGAAAAGTGATTTTTGGCCTCGCATCTAGCATTCATGTTGAAGATTCCTGGCGGCTTAATTGGTGTCGCTATCCGTCCCTGTATATATAGGTACTCTTACATTTGTGAGTTCAACCTCAAAATTTAACGAGGTTCATGACATTCTTCTTCCATGGCACCGAAGATCTATTCTGTTGGAACGAAAGTGGCAGTGCGTGTTGGTATCCTCTCGATTAGAGGCTCTGTTCGTTTTGAATGTTTCTTTGTGGCACTTTCGGGCAAGTAGGGTATGATTAGTTGTCTGGAGTGAGCATCGAGGGGAGTCGCATCTTTGCCAGGCGATTCTAGGGGCCCATGTGTACATTTATTCATCATATTTGCCTTTTGTCAGTAGGGAGCCAAAGGTATAATAAGCGTAGAAGTTGTTTTCCGCCCTTCGAGTATTTACCAGTAGGTTCTTTACCCACCTAGGTTAAGTAGTTTCTGGGACGTTCGTCACGCCGATCGAACATAGCCTTAAAGCGACAACTAATTGGGTCAAGGTAGACGAATTGGTGTATGGCGATACCATTGCTTAGTCCATTTCCAAGGCAAGAATCAAAATCTGACATTGTAAACGTCAAGTGAAATCTGAACCCGGTAGCCGTTCTCGGCTCCGATGACCCGCCGTGGTTGAGCTAGAAGCCAGGTCCAATGCCGAATATCGCCAATCGTAGCCGAAAACCTGGTAAGCGAAGCCGGCTAACGACGTCGCATGCACGGCTCGAACTGACCGAATGCTACTCTCAGAATCGAGAGGTATTTAAGCAATGAGGCCCGTGACAGGAAAACCGGGCCTTGGCCAGGTTCTCCAAGAGTCAAAGTAAGGCTATCGGCATTCCACGTCGTCATGTCAGAAACCTCGTCTTGCGGCAACAACACGGACAACAATAACAACAACAAGACCGAAACCAGCGAGGGCGAGAAAAGCTTAGAGGATGGCCTCGACGCAAGGTCGAATTTGTCGGAGAAGGATGAGGATGCCGGCCCGCTAGCTGAGCCCCCGAGCGAGCAGCCCGTCGCCGACCAGAGGCCCAATTACTCAGCCTTCACGGAATGGGAGAAAAGGGGTATCGTGCTTGGCGCTGCCGCCGGCGCTTTCTTCTCTCCTCTCACGGCCCAGATTTACCTGCCGGCGCTCAATACCCTGGCCGCGGAATTTCATGTCACGATCAGCCAGATCAACTTGACTGTCACCACTTACATGGTAGGTTTAGAGCGGGGGACCCGCATGATTCGTCGGGGACAACTGGCCGAGATTGCTGACCGTCCACTTACAGATCTTCCAAGGACTGACCCCGATGTTCGTCGGCTCCTTAGCAGATACGGCGGGTCGCCGTCCGGCATATTTTATCTGCTTCGTCGTATACATCTGCGCCAATATCGGGTGCGCCCTAGCACCTAGCTACCAAGCTCTGTTGGTCCTTCGCATGCTTCAATCCGCGGGTTCTAGTACAACCGTAGCGCTCTGCCAGGCCGTCGTGGCCGACATCATTACTTCAGCCGAGAGAGGCCACTACGTCGCCTATACTTCGCTGCCGATTCTCCTGGCGCCGGCTATCGGCCCTGTGCTGGGTGGCGTGTTGTCGCAGACCGTGGGTTGGCGGTTCATCTTCTGGCTGCTTGCCATCTTAGCCGCCTTCGTTTTTATCATCCACGCCTTTTTCCTGCCTGAGACATGCCGGGAGATCGTGGGAGATGGTTCGATACGGCCCCACCCGGCATATCGGACGCTCTGGCAATTATCGAAAGACGCCCTGCGACGGCGTAGCAAGCGGCGTGGCCAACAGTCCAGCGGCGCCTCCCTAACCCACACGACATCGCGCACATCGACGAGACGGAGCCTCCGCCTGAAGAAATTCAACGTGTGGCGGTCCCTGATCATCCTCTTCGAGAAGGAGATGTTCATCCTGCTCGGCTACGGCAGCCTCATCTTCACGGGTTTCTACTGCGTCGCGACCACCATGCCCACGCAACTAGCCGCGATCTACGGCTTCGACGATATCAAGGTCGGGCTCATGTACCTGCCCATGGTGGGCGGTAGTGTGATCGCGGCCGTCGTGAATGGGAGGTTGATGAACTGGAACTACCGGCGACACTGCAAGCTGCGGGGCGTTCCCTTCGAGCGCAGGAAGCAGCAGGATCTGTCCGGCTTCCCGATCGAGCGCGCGAGGCTCGAAATCGGTATCCCGATGCTTGCTCTTACGACCGCTATCATCATGGTCTGGGGCTGGGCCTTCCAGTACCGTGCTCACCTGGCTGTGCCGTGTGTCCTGCTGTTTCTATTAGGAATATCCACGGTCGGCTTCAGTAACACGGTGAACGTCCTTCTTGTCGACGTGAATGTGGGGAGCGCGGGTGCTGCCACGGCAAGTAATAATCTGACTAGGTGCTTGGTTGGCGCGGCGGCGACGGCGGTAATCGAGCCTGTGATAAACGGGGTCGGTATCGGGTGGGCTTTCACGATACTTGGTTTTACATTCATAATATTCTCGCCTATGTTGTATTTGATTCTTAAGTATGGAATGAAATGGCGGAAGGAAAAAAAGGATCGTAAGCTCGCCAAGGAACGGGACGGCGTCGGAGCTGAAAGATAGACAGGTAGTTAGACAGGTAGCATGTCTCTTTACACCGATTTATCCACGAATAGAGATCCCCGTGGTCTCCAGCTTGGTTAGCTTCCCCGGCGCGACCTGGAAAGTATGAGGTCGTCGTTTTCTCTTGATGCTAATTCCAACATCTGTTACTCGGAGTTCCGGTAGGTCCGCTCTCCTTAGCTTGCTGGGTTATTATACATCTTTGTGGCTGTTCACATTGCTTTTGGGGAGGTTGACATCGAGCTCTCTTACACTACAGTATGTTGTGCCCGATAAAAAAGCCCCAATACGAACCCGAGCCTGCCGTGAACGTGCCTGTGTCTCATGAGGGCGCCACACCCATTCTATTCTGCCAATGGGAGGGGCCGTTGAAGTTGGTCACTTTTACAGCCAACATGAAGGGCACTCGGTGTTGAATCTTAAGTATTCGATATATCATATACTGACTCGTTGTCAACCATATACTGCAGATATTTGAAGGTAAACTATCGCCCTAAACTTATATTAGACCCCTACCGTAGTTTTGTAACTTGTAAGTTGTAACCACCATCTCTCTCTAGCTAGCCACGCGACCCGCCGACGGCCGCGTAGGTACCTACATGTACCTATTAGCTCGGTCTGGGCAATATATACCTGGTGTGTCCCCTAGGAATATCAAGCCACCAACTCATACTCCCGTCGAGAAGTCGCGAATCATAAGGCTCGCTTAGCTCCGTCAATTTTACAATTAGACGCCTCGCCCCTTTCCCCGCAGGTTCTATACGAATATCTCAACGACTACTAGCCTCGTTTGTCTTTTGTGGTACGATCCCATGGTATTCTTAGGTATCTACTTATGTAGATGGCTACTTGGCGTGGTGTAACGAACTACTAGGTACGTAGGGAGGGAAGCTTTAGAGGGTAGATACAATACATGTAGTTAGGGTACCCTATTTAATAATAAATACTTTAATAATAATACCTATCTTCGGCCGAAGAAATTTTTACTTCGAAATTCGCTCTCCTTTCATGCTATGATATCATGTAAGCGAATCAAATGAAAGACCCGATACCCTATCTGAGTTACTCTGAATTGTTAATGGGGAATGACGTGGGGAGCGGGGATGTCGACTTATAGTGAATTTATAGAATAGAAGGCAAATAGGTACCTGCTTCCTGCGAGGTACCTACCTGTGTAATGGCCGGCCAAATGCTCGGCGCGGCTGTTCGCGGGGTATTCTGAGTCTTAGCTAAGGTGGGCAGGTACCTCACGATGATCATGGGAAAAGATGAATCTGTTTGCGATCTTGTGACTCGTCTCTATGAGTGATTTGAGCGGCTGGTATATATTCCCATGTTTTCCTATGTACTATACTATACAATACAATACTTTCCTTGGTCCGTCCTAGACTTCCACTATATGTATCTGCTATAAATATACCGAAATCCCTACTTATCTAGGTACCAGGAGCGCTAGTAAACTCAATTGGCAATCTGGGAAGGAAGCGAAGCTACTTACCCCTCCGGCTAGTGAAGCGCGAAGCGGGGCAGTTCTTCGACACTTCACTTATACAAAGCTGTTTCCAGATTTCCTTCCTCTTTCTCCGGGACTTTTCTCTGGAAAACCGCACAACTCAGCATCATGTCAGGCCCTGTACCTACAGTCACTGCGCTGCAGGACATATACACCCAGCAAGCTCTAGATGACCAAACGGTGCGGTGGAATAAGTTGCTCGACAAGTTCCAAGCCCTCTATGGCGCACCCGCTCAGTTCGTGTCGCGATCGCCAGGTCGCGTGAATATCATCGGCGAGCATATAGACTACTCACTATACTCGGTATTGCCTATGGGAATGACCCCCGATGTCATCCTCGCCGTGTCCACTGATCTTGAGCCTTCTCAAGAAGGCACTTACAAGATTAAGATAGCCAACGTGGACAACGAGCGGTTCCCGACCCGCGAGTTCGACGTACCCTATTCCGAGGTCGAGATCGATGCGACGATACATGAATGGACCAACTATTTCAAGTCCGGGCTAAGAGGAGCACTACAGTTGCTTAGGAAGAAATATGGAGCTGATTTCAAGCCAAAGAGTATGCAGGTGCTTATGGATGGCACGGTGCCGGCTGGTGGTGGTCTCAGTTCCAGCGCCGCCTTCGTGAGTGCCAGCGCATTGGCGGTCATGGTCGCCAACGGCGAGCGCGAAGTTGATAAGAAGGCTCTGACTGAGGTTGCCATTGTGAGTGAACGAGCCGTTGGCGTTAACTCAGGAGGGTAAGAACATTTTGCCCAATTATAGTTACGGGCTTCTATTGACTGTTCGTAGAATGGATCAGTCCGCTTCGGTATTCTCCGAACGAGGGTCGGCTCTACTTGTCTCTTTCACCCCGTCCCTATCGGCGCGACCGGTCTACTTTCCTAAAACAAACCCCGAACTATGCTTCATGGTTGCGCAATCTTTCGTTACCTCGAACAAGCAGGAAACGGGCCCAATTCACTACAATCTTAGGGTAGTCGAATGCAGTATGGCTGCGGCATACCTAAATGCTAAGCTATGCCCTAACGGAACTGAACTTCCCAAAGACGCAGGTCCGCTAGGCGTATCCATACGCGGATTCCACCAAAATTACTTTAAGGACACCACAAAATCGATGCCGGAGCAACTCACCGAATTGATTGAGCTAACGAAGAACACACTCACTCAAGAAGAAGGTTACACCGTGGAAGAAGTTGCCTCGGGTATTGGTATTTTGGTAGATGACGTTAAAGCTCGATTCATGTCCAGCTTTCCAGTGCGGGGCGAACGCTTCAAGCTTCGTCAGCGAGCGCTGCACGTATTTACCGAAGCTCGGCGCGTTCTCCAGTTCCTATCCCTTCTCGAGGATCCCGCGCAGGCTCCCGATTCCGAGCACACTGCCGAATACAACGCCAAGCTCGGAAAACTACTGAACGAGACGCAAGACTCGTGTCGAGATCTTTATGAATGTAGTTGCTCTGAAATAGATGAGCTGTGCAGGATTGCGCGCGAGGCCGGGAGCTACGGCAGCCGGTTAACGGGCGCCGGCTGGGGCGGATGCAGCGTCCACTTAGTGCCTGCTGATAAGGTTGATGATATCAAGAAGGCGTTGCTTGACAAGTACTACTCCAAGCGGCAGTTGAGCGCAAAGGACTTGGAAGAAGCCATTGTCGTCAGCCGGCCAATGAACGGTAGTGCGGTTTATAAGCTGAAGGACGGAAAGATTTGATGGTGCTTGTATATAACGGATGTGGTCAGTAATTGTACGCCATGAGCGGCAGATTTAGATTTAATTCTCTAACCTCACACGTCCGATCTACAGTGTTCGCTTAGGCCACTCAACCCAGTCTCTGTAAGTTTGCGCGACACTGTTAATACCATACTACGCCTACCTACCGATGTAGCTATTCCTAAACTTTTAAATTATTAATATTCCTGGAAGACGGCGAGAAGAGAAATGGACACCCAGGTACAAAGTGTCTTTCAAACATACTATAATCTTATAAATCTATCATCCATCGCCTACATCAGCTATTTCAGGGCTATACTACATTTCATCCATGACTATGAAGCTCTAAAGGAGGAAGGTTATAGGTTTATGAACAAGATCATGTTGTTTACGCACTACTATTAAATGTGAGTTTGTGCATCGAGTCGTAATTGGCCACACTCCGGGTCTCGTTACTCGTTTAGGAAACAACGATCTACGATTTAATATGATAATGTATGAACGAGGCATTACGAGATGTTTACGTAGGTAGGTAGCTATTATCGAGGGGAACTCTACTTCTACCGCTTGATTGATTGATTAGAAAAATAGGACCTGACTGTTTTATGTATATGGTGCTTTATAGCAGGGGGCGAAAAATATATATCAGGTCAAATCTCATTACTTGAGAACCCACCTACATTCAATTCTAGGTTCAATTCCGACATCCGCTACTTAGGCCGATAGTTGACTGGTTGTGGATTCACGTATTATAGCAACTAGGCGTTCGGACGCCTAAGGCTGATATTTTTGGTAGATTGCCCGCTAAAGTCGGTGGCTGTCACAGTGGCGACGGATTCCAAGGGTATTTTACTTCATACAGTATATTTATCCACTGGTAAGTGAACTAATAGCTACCATATAGCGGACCTTTCCTTACCTATTTTAAAAGGACGTTCGCTAGAGCTTAGAAAGATCTACCATTATAAGACAGCACTCCTATATTCAAACACATACTAATTATTCGCAGTGGAGTAGGTGACGCGCGATAAATTCGGCCCCGATCTGCGTGATGTGATTGAACTGGTAACTGGGAAGATTCGATTTATATCGAGGTAGGTACCTAAGGTAGATTTGTCCTTAGCCGTATGATACTAGGTCCGACGCGTTCCAGCGCTTGGTTTGCGTGAGTCCCATTACTTCTCCCATGATCGGGACCAATCAGTCCCAGTGCACAAATAAAAGATTAATCCTTAAACCTGCTCTTCTCGTAATCTCCTTAAACATACTCCATAGCCGCCATGCCCGATCCATAACGCCGGCGTTAAGAAAGCTGAGTACCTATATTATAATAGCCAAGGGATTCCCGGGTGATCTCATTGTTGGCGGGCGAACCGACGACTTATAGTGCTATTCCAGGCTGGGTAAGATGTATGCCAATAACCATCATCGTAAGTACCTGAGCTCCAAGCCCAACTTGTCACCGGTACAGACGTTGTCCATACGGCCGTGGAGGAGATGCTGGCAGAGGTGGTTGGTTGCGGCGAGGCGTCTGTCAGTGTAGCAGTCGAAGAAGTTGTCGTACTTGATGGAGTAGGATATGTGATAGGCGAGACTGGAGACACGGTGGAGAATGTGGATGCCGTTGTTATGCTGGAACTAGTGCTTGAGTGAGTTGTAGTTGAGGTTGATGCATCGTCGCCTTCAGTCACAGTAGTCGTTACAATGTCTGTTGTAGGTCGGATGTCGATAATGGAGACCGTAGTAGAAATGGTATGTGTCGCCGGGTTGGCTGTAATTACTATTGTGTTGGTGACTGGTGGGGATGTCTCGACGATTGTCTTGGTCGAGCCAGAACCATCCCCGCTTCCATCAATGGGGACTACAGAGTAGGTAGCACGAGCTACCAACGATTTTGAAGATTGGCTTCTTGCTGGAACAAAAGGCAGAGCTGAAGAGGAGCCAAGCACAGATAGGAAAACGAAGAGAAAAGAGACCAACGAGTTCGGATGCATCTTGGTCAAACACCTCAAGGATTCACTTGCACTGGTTGAGGGCTGCGAGATTTTGCACCTTACAGTTTGGTAGAAGGGAGTGATCTGCAAGATGAAAAAGAGAAACTGGACCTACCACAGCACACATATTGCCTTTTAATGCGCAAATAAGCTGACGATATTCAGATGGTTGGGAAGCGGGCAATGCTTGATTCGCAATCCGGGGATGATGTAGGTGATGAGGAGGGGGGTTCGATAAGAAGCTGCGAGGTTTCATTTTCCCCCAATTACTGGGTGGCTGGAGAGTGGGCCCACCATTGCAGCACCCTTGCGCAGTTACAGTGTACCTACTGTACATGTAGTACGTATCGTTTTGTATAGGCAGTACCTAGGTACTTATCCTACCCCCAGTCCAAACGCTCTGCTTTGCCAGCCACTACGATACGCAGGTGCGCACGTAGGCAGCTGGTAGGTAATAGAGAGTACCATTACATGCTAGGTACCTAGGTAGGTAGGTAGGTACCTATACACGTACATGTAGGTCTCATCTCAGTCCACCCAATAGGCACCATGCACCTAATTACCTAAGTACCTAGGTACATGTGGGTATAGCGCGTACCTGCATTAATTAGAAGAATTTCATTCGGATTCAAGCACAAATCCAGGTAAGTACCCACCCAGGTACCTATGTGTACCTTTTTACCTGGTGCTTATCATGATGATACCAAAAGCAGCCGCGTGCGGACATATAGGAAGCAGCCTCAGTCAGTGAGTGCTCGAGGAAGGAAAAGCTAGGTACCTACAAGTACATGCAGGATCTCATTTATTTAGGCCCGGGCAATTCACCTTAAACTCGATTCCCTCCTCTCTCCAAGGCGCACATTCTGATCCTCGTATATTTTGCACATGGTTTCCAAGACACGTTTCCTTACATTTCTAAACCATCGTCTTCGATAGTATATAATATCTTTTGAGCTTTGAACTTTCAGCACCGGAGCATGCCCTAGATAGAGCGTAGTGTTTCTCAGCATCCAACCGGAACCTTGCCTGAATGGACGTCGATGCTAGAGGAGAGGAGTGCAGCGCGACCCAAGATCATACCAACACCGACGCCATGGAAGACGACCACCCTGATACCGTGCTTACAGGACAGATACATTTCACACCACAACAAGTTCGAACCTTGGCCAAATTATTCGCCGTGAATATATTCGAGAACTAGGGGAGATTGAAAATAATCATAGCACATCACGCAGAGACAATTCAGAGGCGCTGGACCCTAAAGTCGAAACCCAAGCGAAAGGCGTTATTGCTCCAAGCTTGGCCTGGTATGCCGTCGTCCCATCGCCCAGAGGTTGCCATCTGGAGAGACCAAATCCGCGACCCATGCCTGCACATCATCAAGGACATCGGGCCCTTTATGTGGCCTTACATCAACCTTGAGGACTTATGCAAATTGGAGCCACTTCTGCTGATGCTTTACTCCCGAGGATGGCGTACGCCTGACTCCTGTGTCTATGAGGATTTCGAATCAATAAGTTTTGGAATAAAGACTGGGTATCTCACATCGGTAGTACTTCCAGGTTATTGTATGATATTCAGAGAACGCCTCACACCGGATACTTATGGCCAGCTTTATCCTTTGGACGATAACGACGACGAAATCAAATTAGAACCAACTCGAGGATTTTACCTGCCGTATTCTGGTCTTCGTATTCTAGTAATTCAAGATCGTATTTACCGCTTCCTTATCAAATGCTGCGGATTGATCCTCCACGATATTCCGTACGAGAGATTGATGCCGAAGGACTTGCCGTCCAGTCCTCAACGCCTATCGCTTACACCTAAAACTACACCTCAAGACAGAGACCACGTTGTTACTAAGTTGTTCTACGACCTATATGAATCAACTGGAAACTTCTCTCCCAAGAGCCTAGAAGCCTTTATCCAGCCGTGGCTGGAGCACGCCACTTCTCACCTTCATTGCATGAAGACCGATCCCAGCTATTTTATAATGATTATTAATGAGAGGCGAGAGCATACGCTGGAGTGCCTACCTGATGCCAACGGTCAGCGACACCCGGGATACGAACAAGATTTGCATTAGGGACAAATAATCCGTGCAACTATCCTCGAAGCCGCCATGTCCGTCGAGCTCCTAGATACTCTGCTGTCACAGATCAAGCTTATGGATGAGCAATTCGAACAACCCGATGCTATATCACGGGATGGCGTCCTGTCGACCCTTACGGCTCGACGGTTCTATGAGCTCTGTTTTGAGGCAATATGTTCCTTGAGGCTATTCGTCGATCTTTCGCATTTCGGAAACAGTATTTACGCGTCGCCGCCACTACGAGAAGACTACTTTCGTATACAAATGGACCCTCAGAATATGAATTCTGTGGAAGTTTTCCGTCGACCGGAAGCTGTTCATAATGGAACTCGCGATGATATCCTGCATATCCTTGAAACTCTGGCTCGTCCACATCAACATTTCTGCTTGGGTTATAGAGGCCTCATCGCTGAGCTAGAGTTTCTCATTCAATGCCAACCCACAGCAAAGTCCTTCATAAGTGCTTGGTTAAGTGAGCGGATCTCAATGATGGGCGCCCTCCTGTCGTGTGTACGTAACTGCCAATTTTTCGAGCCTTGGTTTACAAATTACAGAGTATATGTCGTTCGACACGGTTCTGAATTTGCACAATGGTTTCATCGCCGACATGGCTTTTTGCTCCGCATGTCTCAGACTGGCGACCCGTTCTGGTCTGAGATGGCGTCAATGATTCGAGAAGATCTGATAGACCAATCAAAGTACCCAGTTCGACAGCCTTGCAGCAGGGAGGTAGTTAATAAACTACGGAAAGCGGAGATGATATTTAACGACTTCTGGGATATAACATTCGAGAGCCTGGAGGCCATCGACGCGATATCTTCAGTGCTAGATCCTTTCTCAGCTGTATCTTGCCCGATAACCGCGCCTTGGGTTGAGCCACGCAAATTAAGTAAGAAAGAGAAGGAAATTAAAAGGGGGAGCGACGATCAGCTCGACCAAGTACTTACCGAGGCCAAAGAAAAGGCTAGAAGTACGGCCAATGGAAAGACTACGGAGTCAGTGAAAGGAGAGCTAAGGAGCCCCCCGTTTCACGTTGATAAGCGGACTTTTAGAGTGTTTAGGATCTTGCTTTTCGATGGACCGGATCCTTCTCGGCTAGAAGAGATCTCGTGGAATGACTTCGTCCACGCCATGGTTACCATGGACTTTACAGCAGTGAAGTTTTTCGGATCAGCCTGGTTCTTTTCACCCGTGCGTTTGAAGGGTCCAAAAACAATTATATTCCACGAACCGTACATGGGTGGCAAGTTGACGCGTGAGAGGGCCAAGTTCTACGGCCAGCGTCTTCGATCTGCTTATAACTTGGACAGCGATATGTTCAAACGGGCTGGTGAGCCGGAAACATGACCCTTAAGACCGAAAGACGCGCTCGACGTACAGGCTAAGATTGGTTTCGAGGTTGATTTGGAAGCGACGTATTCTTTCCTTGGTGCTGGGTGTAATTAGAAGATAGACGTTCGCTAGTAGGCTCCTGTGTTCGTTGGGCAAATATGGGATAGACACACGGGAGATCTGGCATATTCTTTACTCTGCTTGAATTCTAGCGAACTCACCCTGTAGTCTAAGGCTGACATGGTTGACTCATGGGTGACCGTATGCAGTTCCATTGCCGTGCTAGGGTTAATTCATGAGAGCTAGCGGCCAGTACATAGATAATGCAAGAGGCTCAATTTTATCTGGATTTCTTTCCCTACCCAACTCGCTTATCTTTGCTGGTACTTATACAGGAATAAACTGCCATAATATCTCACAGCCTAGATGCCCTCAACATGGTAGTCAGTACAACCAACCTAATTTCCACTTAACGCGTAACGTAGGCACCTAAAATACAAAACCCTCACCCGACCACTCTCCGCTCGACGGGACTCCTAGTCAGGTAGGTACCAGGGCCCAGGGCCTCGGTCAGCGAGACTTCGCCTCGCATCGCGTTCACGTCTTCTTCGCTCCGGTCACGGGACACACGCCCGAGGACCCTTCGACCACCGGGTGCGCGATGACCTTGTCCTTGTGGTGCCCGACTTTGGCCTTCGTCACCGGGCACACGTCCTCGTCCGTCTTGTTGGCCGTGCTGGGGTGGTCGGGGGGTAGGACTGTTGTCACGGGTCCGACGACGGGGCACACGCGGTCGTCTGTGGTGGGGCAAGGTCCCTGGTGTTAGCGATTGCTCGTTCTGAGGGTAGGATCAGGAGCAGGGTAGGTATGTTAGGTAGTTAGGTAGGTAGGTACATACCCATCTCCTTGCTCTTGGGCTCGTTCACCACATTCCGTAGCGCCGGGCAGGCCTGGGCGTCGGCCGAGCCGACGGACTTGGTGGTTGCAGAGGAAACCTTCTCGCTCGGCACGGAGGGGTGCTGGTGTAGCTTGGTGTGGTGCTCTGTCTTAGCACCGACGACGGGGCAGGTCTGGCCCGGTTTCGAGAGGTCGATCTGAGGGTGGGAGGGCGGTAGGGTGTGGTTGGTGGTGCCAACTACAGGACATACTTCTGCCATGGTTGCGGACGGCGTTGTTGGTGGAGGTTATACGAGTTGTTCGTTGAAGCTGTCTGAGGACGATTTCGTGTAATTCGTTTAGGGTAGTTGATGATCAGTAGTCTTGGTCTAGTGGTGTAGCTCGTAAGGGGAGAAGTCTGACTTAAAAAGAGGAGAGAATGGGTTCATTTAAGGTTGCGGGTCGAAACAAAGGAAACTAAAGCCATCAAGACCGCTCTTCAGAGTTCTGCTGCTCTGCACAGTTTGCGTCGTACGTCATTTTATCCTCTTTGGGGATCTGAAGTAGGGGTCCGGCGATCTTGATTGGTTTTACCTCAACGCTCATTGGCTAGCAATATATGTCTGGGGGTCAGAATGGGCCAGGGAGAGGTCTAGAATTATGAAGTATCGAATGTTAAACTTCCCCGTCGAGCAATACATAGTGACCCGCAGACCCTGGCTAGGTTGATAGGCGGCAGAAACATCCATAGGTAAACCCCCTAGTAAGCTGCACTGTGTATAAACAGATATCATCGGACAGTATACTTAAGGTAACTATCTACTTGGCTGGTACTTCCTGGTGTTCGGTGGCTGAATATTTCTTATGAGGCGCTGGAGATTTCTAGCTAGTATATTATGCATCTGTTGTGCTCACATGTATGGCTTGGCGTGAGGAAGCTGATACAGTCTTCGGCCTGAACAGACCGGTATAAATACTGTATGTAATTCTGGAGAAGTGATTCGTACTTTAACATGAGCGATATTTTGCCTTGTAGTCTCCGGTTACAATCAGAAGACAACAGCTTATAAACATCCAAGCATGGAATATTCGTAGCTTGGGAGTCGGCGCTTTATTTTATTCATTGTTAAGCCGCCCAACACGCTCCTTACGCTACTTTTAAGAATGAACCATGAAATCGGAATAACATAGCTAGACTCCTAGCTTCAGCTTTCGGCCCCCATCCCGGGATTACTGTAATGGGAATTAGGTAGCCCCGTATCATAACATTGTCTGATACGAGCATTGTTGAAACACATAGCCCACCACCAAAGTGCCAAAATTCAGCGAGGACCTCAGAAGGGAATCCGAATATCTTGAGAGTTTCGCGAAGATGGGGCGATGCACCGCATGTGCCCGCTTAACCGTCGAGGAGATCCGGTCCACCATGACTTTCTATCACCCCAATTTACGCTCGCTCCGGGATGCAGCCGCCGCGGGCTGCGAAATGTGTCGGCTATGTTGGGTATCCGTCCAGCAGGAAAACTCGACCGAGTATGTCGATGCTGTCCTAGCCGGAAGGTGCCCCGAGGACCATGGGGGCCAGCCCTTACACGACGAGCGCGTGTGGCTCACGGGGCACTTCCAAGATGTGTTTCGCGGCCGAGGCACCCCTGGCCCTGCGAAGGTTGTTATCAATCCGGATCCAGGTAGCAAGGTCTACGTGGGTTGCGGGAACAAAGCCGACCCAGAGACAACTATTTCGGAGCCGGTGCTATCGAGCAAACTTTCCGTTTTCGCGGATCCAGGTGCTAACCCGTACATTAAACTCCGTCGACATACAGTTTACTGATGGTTTCTTCATTGCTTCTGAACAGGCACGCCTGCCGCGTCTCTCTTTGTCGAACGCTACATCACAGCTAGCAGGAACCCCGACGGGTATATTGAGTTCGCCCGTGCGCTACTCAACATATGTAAGAAGTCGCATACAGAATGCAGCTCTGTAGACGTAGGCGTCATGTCCGACATGCCTACGCGCGTAATCGACGTAGGGACCACCCCAGGAGATGCTAGATTAGTGTTTACTCATGACGGCGGGCTGCGTGAGCCGTATCTTGCGCTTTCGTATTGCTGGGGCCAGGGGGTGCGATACGCGACGGAACTAAGGGACGAGAATCTTAGCTCTCTTCTCGAATATATCGACGAAACGGCTCTAGCAGCGACGCAACAGGAATGCATCACCATCGCCCGCCAACTGGGTATCCAGTATGTTTGGATCGACTCGTTATGCATCATCCAGGGGAATCGTGCGGACTGGGAATACGAATCCAAGAGAATGGCCCAAGTATATGGAAACGCAACTCTGACTGTTGTCGCGGCGCGATCAGCAGATAGTCGGCTGGGTTTCGTCGCTAATCGGCTCGAGCCGGCAGCGCCCCCTTGTGCGCTACCTTTCGGCAGGAAGGACGAGGACGGCAGGGATATAGGAGACGTTTTTCTCTGTCTGCCGCGTCCGAAGAGTAACGGGCCCCTTCATGCGCGAGGTTGGTGCTTCCAGGAAGGAGTTCTGAGCAGACGGATGCTCGTCTTTGAGACCGGCGAAATCTATTTCTCTTGCCAGCGATCCCAACGTTTTGAAGATGGCCAGTTGGGAGAGTCGGACCAGTTACGGACGCGGCTATTCCAGCTCCCACCAGACGATTCTCTTGCTGATGCTAGCGATACCGTTGGAAACCAGAAGATGGAACGAGCGCGACTGAGAAATCAAATGCTAGAGCTATGGTACAAAAGAATTTTGTGGAACTACACACAACGACTACTAACTAATCCACACGATATATTCGCCGCCATCAGCAGTATCGCGCAGTTGGCAAGCCGGACGATTAGGTCCCGCTACCTAGCAGGAATATGGGAATGCGACTTGGTACACGGCCTATTATGGTATACTTGGTTCTCCTACGGCGCAAAACAGAGGAGAAATGTCGGGTCATCAGTTTCTCCCTTGATCTCTATTGAACCACGACGGCCTATTGATCGGGATGGCAAACGGGTAGTTAGGTCCCCATCTTGGTCGGTATGTATCATCCGCCAGAAGAACTTGGTGTACCGGATACTGACGTTTAGGTGCTTATAATCAGTGGGCTTCGATCCAAGGCCAAGTATATGACGTTTCAACAACCCGGAACAAAGCTCGGTATCAAGATCCTTCTAATTTCCTTATCAAACCTATGTCGGAGCCGCAAGGCCAAGTGGGCAATCTCCGCGATAATGATAGTCAGGCAGCACAGACATGGACTGCGCCGGGCGGCCCTCATTGCGATGCAGACGTCTTATCGATGCCATTCTGCGAGCTTCACTTCTTAGGGCGTCCGAAGCATGTCCGCCTCTTCCAGGCTAACCCAGAAACTTCCTTAGCTGACATGCTATTGCATTGGCCGGTTGGACATCCATTTTGTAGACAGGGTCGTCGACTAGCGGGGCAAGGTTATATGGCGATACTTGAGCCGGCGGAGAGCGAGTACGCTCAGCTAGAAGGGCTTGGACTACCCCCGTTCGAGGAGACATCTTCCACGAATACCTCTTCTACCGCAAAATCACCTGCTTCAGCTTTCGCGGTTGCGTGTTTTGATATTGCCGAAGAACGCGTCGGGGTTACTGACTGCTGGTTCTTGCCCTTGCTTAAGGAAATATGGGAGGGTTTGTTACTATATAAGGACCCGTCAGATGGGAAATTCCGCCGGATGGGGATTGTTACAGCGATTAAGGAACAGGTACGCCCTCTTCATCCTCTCTCTCTCTCTCATTTTCTTTTCTTTTTTTTCCTCCCCCTGTTCAGTTCCTTCTCACTTCAAGCCATCGGCTTTTATCAACTTGACCCTATTCAATCTTTCTCCACAACTAACAGCAACCCTGTTAACTTTTCTCAGTTCTTGCCATGGGTCATCTCTGGATCCGAGGAAGAAATCTATTTGGTTTAAAGGCAAAGCTAACAACCTCCTAATTTTAATGCTTTATTAATCCGTACATGTAGGCCTATGTAGGCCTATTTACCAGGGTGGCTCTACATGTTCTAGGGTTAATAGAGAGGAGTGTTTACCATTCAGAAGCATCGAATAGGTAATACCTCCTAAACTCGGGTTTTAACCCCCGGTGACCACCCGATATAAATTAAGTCCTTCGAACCCATCTCCCTCACTCTACGATCCATTTCTCCCTATATTCTTTACTATTTATTACATTAGGTTAGGCAGTCTACCTACCTAGGCAAGTAACCCTCTTACCCTCCATTATAAAGAAATTCAATTCAAACGCACTACATCGTCAATATGAAAGTCCAACCAAACCCGGCGTTAGTCGTCCTGACCGTATTTACCTCTGCAATAAGTGCTCGACATCCATTCATTTACAAGGGCTGCTTCGAGCCAGCAAAAGGTTTCGAGTGTGACATTGCGTTCGATTTCCAATCCAATTACAAGTTCTATACCACATCCAAGGTGGAAAAAATCGATTCTTGCTCGAGGAGATGCGAAAAGAAAGGACTACCTTTCATGGCTTTCACGAACCTCATGGATTGCTTCTGCAGCGATTCGATGCCCGTGTATAGTAACGCCGTGGACGATTCGTTATGCGACAAACCCTGCCCAAGATACTCAGATGAGAAGTGTATGGGTAGCCAGTGTGCTATGCTATAACAGAACCAGGCTAATAGGGAAACAGGCGGTGACCGGATTTTCTTTTCCGTCTACCTTGATAGCAAATATTCGGTCCATTTCGAGGACGAGACCGCGACTGGGAGCGTTGAGCCAGTGGAGATGAACATCGTACTCCCACAGATCCCCGCCGAGAACTCCCAGGTTCCATTGACAGACATCTCAGAACTGTAACTTGAGGATATGGATCTATAACTTATCTATCCGTAATCCTATCCACCTACTTAGGCACAAGCGTCAGGCTGTGGACGAATGAGATATTTGTTTCTTTGTTCCTATCCACTCATTATCTACACCCAGGCCTTTAACTCGGAAAATTTGGATAACTTGTGTATACAATAACAATTGCTAGAAAGTCAGCTTGAATCTAAAAATTCATCAGTCTCCGTATGATTGCTCACCTCAGATAGATGCGTTATAATATTTAATAGGCGGCAAATCGCGTCCCCGAGCAACCAACAAAATTGTTCCCGCTAGCTCCAGTATGCGTGATTGCACCCGCCAGCTTGCAGGATGTGTTAATGACCACTCGATCCGGTCCGGGCGATCCTTTCGACCCATTAGCTTCACACGCACACCCTCTAGGAAGACGCTCTCCAGACTTACCGCCAGTATACACATTACCACTTGATAAGAGTGGGAATTCGAGATACGGTCCAGACACCGAAAACGAGAAACCTTCGTAATTGTTATATGTGTGCGGATAGCCTCCAGGCGCGCTTCCCGAACTATAGTAGCTGCACGCCTTCTGAGCGGCCTGGTTCACCTGCGTGGCGGTATAGTACGTGGAACCGCATGTCGTTGCGGCCAACCCCGCGCGCTCCTCGAGAATCGGGGCGGCAGCGATAGTTGCGAAAAGGGCCACAAGGGGCAGGAGAGCGGAGCCACCGATTGAAAACTTCATGATTTTAGCCGGAGGATAGGATAATAGGTAAGTGGAAGACTCGCGTATTCTTTCGAAGGCTGTCTAGGACAGGAAGAGCGATTGTAAGATAAACAAGCAGTACCAACGGGCTATAGAGGTAGACTATATATAGTCCGCGTTGACTCGTCCTCTAGGCTATGCCTGATGGCCCTCCTTCCTCTCAAGGCACAAAACACCGGAGAGTGCCTAGTTGTCTAGTTCCCATAGCTTACGAGAATTACGCTCAAATGGAACGGAAGTTGCTTCTTCTGGAAGAAGCACCGAAGCATCTTGCAGCCAGTCGCGTCGATAAGTTACCTCTCGAAGGGGAAGGTAATAGTTCCAACGGCAGAACGTGCCGATAAGGTTGGCGGAGATCGCGCGATGCTTGAATGCGGGGGTTGACGTCCTAGTGCTGAATATTAGGCGCATTCCACGGGTTGTCGCATCAAAGGAGATATCCCATACTCAGCACATGGCCGATGCATTGTTATAAACCCAGATACAACGTCGATTCAGGGTCATGGGCCCATTATATCTAATACCATTGGTATTATTAGCGATCATCTCCCCAGCGGGGGACACAAGGTTCTCGATATCAGAATGCGCTTTGTTTAGACATGCCCATTCCGACACATGATGACTTCTAAGTTTAACCTAATTGGCTACTAGCACTTATGCTACTCTGACGATGGAACATTGACTATACTCAAAGAATCATAGGCATTCATGGGATAAGCACCCCTGACTTGCGCTACTCTTGAATAATACATTCTACCGAGATCTGATGTAACCGTCGTGAGCAACAATACGACTGAAGATAGACCAATCTCGCCGTTAAGGTACTATATACCATGATGATTATCCGAAAAATAAACCAAGTAGTTATCGAAAATATGTAGACTTCTTAACTCTATTAGCTATTCGCCTCCCCAGGTGCTTATTGTGGGAATAGAACCGTTTGCTATTTAATAGCGACGACCCAGAATTAGGAAACTTATATATAATTTGATTAGCGCATGAGTCCGCACACGTTCGTAGCCGTTATATGGATCTATAGTTATTTTTCATGAACTTTCCCTTATCCATCCTCTCCCGAGTGTCATTTGTCCCCATTCACTATGTATGGGTATCTACCTACCTACCTAGGCTTTTGGTCAGGATAGATAATTCGTGTAGCAACAAAGGCGGTTTCCTTACTATACGGCTTGCTTCTTGACGGCGTACTTCAACTTTAATTGAATCCCTTTCGAGTGAAGAGAGACGGAAGATGAGTTACAGCTTACGGTTCTACGTTGATGGACTATCCGTTATACGGGCTAGGCTAGGCGTCAATACCCTACGCCCAGTTAACTTCGTCTTCTTCATCCACCGTAATCTAAAGTCGCTCCATGGATTTACGAAACAGTTGATCTCGTTGAATGATTTAGACTATCCCTGGTACCCTCGAGTCCGTACGTTAACCCCCCCTCCCCCTCCCCCTTTTTTTTAACGCCAGCCCTCCCATGTTGCTTTGGGGTTAAGAAGGCTCGTAAGAGGTACGCGAACACTCGTGTCTGTACATCCGACTGTGCACCAGTGAGAAATCAAGGCTTTTGGACGGCGGGACGGCGTCGAATTTTGATTGACCTAATTCTAAGAACAAAGGACTCGCTGAATTTTCGGGCGACGTGGGCGCCGGGAAGCACTAGGCAGCAAATTTTTACCACAGACGGAAGATTATTAAACAGTAAAAACACCTCAATGGTTAACGTCCTGTTAACATGCGGCTCTTAGCATGGTGGTTTGTAGCCTTAAGCTCCCATTTAGGGTAGCTATTTGCGTAAGTCATAGGGACAAATCCGGTTGCTCACCACTTCAACACCACATATTTGCGGGGTTGTCGATTCGAGTAACCCCTTTTTCATTCGTCCTTCTATTTTATTTAGGTATTTATTTACTTTTTTTCTTCCTCTCGGGATCGTCTTATTCACATACCGAAATGTATGATTACAGATGTCCATCACGCGCCTCTGCCTCGGTAGCGAGGCGATGTAGTTCCACTGGAGCGCCCCTCTGGAGAGAGCTGGCCTCCTTCACCCTGTTTCGAAGTATAGTTTTAACAGCATCATATATGTCGACATTATTTAGCATCAAGAGTTAGTAACACCAGTCTTCGCATTTACGCGCCTTCCGGACACTACGCATTACTCACCTACCTACTTAGGTAGGTAGGGACTTCGGAAAGGAAACCGACAGTAATTGAGGATTCGTAAGAGCCAGTAGAAATGCGAATATAACCTCAGAAACTACTGCAAAGACAAAATACTTTATACAGAGTTATGGATTTGTATAAAGACTTACATTTAGGTAGAAATCTATGAAGCGTAAAGGATTTCCCAACAATATTTAATTACTCTCCGTTTCCTTAACCAATGCGTAGTTCCTGGAGAACGCGTAGAGGCGTAGCAGGTGTTAATAACTTACTCAACCTATCTAAATCACTTCATATACAAGTCGCTGAATGTATCGGAAAACACCGTCGGAAGAAAAGGCGTTTCATTTCAAGCCACAACATAGAGTAGTTAAATAGATTGACGGTTTCGGCGGCGAAGGAATCTCCATTCTAGACACTGCGATTACATTCGTTAGGTGACTTGGGTTACGAAGGATAGCTACTAATAATTCAGTATATTGATGCGCAGTGAGTGGTATAATAGCCCTCTTCGTGGCCTCCGAACATGACAAGACATGGCCTGATATTTATCCTATTATTGCTCCTCCCAACCACCCACCCTCGTTCAAACCTCGCCCCAACGCCAACGCATCAACTTTCCAGGACTTCGGTAGCTTAGTTTCGGTGACTGTTTACGGAGGCTACCTCGGGCTGGTTCTTTGAGGTAGGAATAGTTGCTTCGTGGTCGGGGGTCTGAGACTTGCGCCTGCGGAGAACTACGAACGCGACAAGACCCACGATAGCGAGAGAAGCAACAATCACGCCAACGGCAATACCCGCCTTCGCTCCACCACTAAGGCCATCGCCAGAAGAGCCTGAGCTGGTGGCGTTAGGGGTTGTCGCGGTGTTGGAAGAGGCCCCTGTGGCGCTTGGCGCGGGTGCAGAGGTCGAGGACGAGTCACCGCTCTCGAAATCGGACGTTGTTACATTGAAGCAAAGAGGCGGGCTCTTCAGGTCCTTGGCCTCGACGAAAGTCTAAGAAATATGTTAGGAATAGGTATTTTCAAATGAGATAGTGAGTTGATGTGGTGTCTTACGATGTCGGCGCATGAGTAGAATGTCTGGTTAGCGCCATTAAGTTCGTTTTCGACATTCGACCAGTAAGCCAGTTGGATCGTCGCGTTGGTACCAGCGGTCACGTCGCTCGGAATATCAGCGATCTTGTAGCACTGGTGGCCAGGCTCGATCTCCCTAACACCGCTAACAACCTGTTGAGTGAACTGGCTCTGGATAGTTGGTGCTAAAGACTTGTCAGTATCCTCTCTCATGCTATTTATATGTCTGATGACGCTAACCATTGTCATATGCAATAGAGAAGTTGACGTTCCAGGCCTCGTCGGCGATTGATAGAGAAACGACTCCTTGGGCTAAACGACGACGATAGCGGTTAGCTAAGACATATTTCGTCGATACCTAGTTGTCAAGACTCACTAAGAGGGAAATCAGTTCTGTTGGTCACGCCGCTGGAGCTTCCGCAAGGTGCAACATTATCAGCTGAAGCACTCCAGGGTCTGTCATCAGGCCATAGGAAAGCAACGGGCCCCATAACACTCCCTTCGAGGCCTTGACCATGAGCCTCTCCATCACCAGCGACGAGCTGGCTGCCTGCCAGCGCAGCTAGATATGGCAATTGGCTGAACCTCATCTTGATGTAGGTATAATGTCGCGAGTATCTCCTGAGGGGGTTGTAGTGATACAGTGCGTACCTTGCCAATATGACTGCGGGGAGGTGACTGTGGCTAGGGGGAAGCGATTCGAAGGGGTGAATGCAGGCGCAGAACGATCTTATAAATATTGGGTATGTAACTGACCTACGACTGACCTGCAACCCGCGGGTAGTTCATTTAGGCACATAATAACCGGCCCCTCGTCACAAGCCAATCACTTCCTTGCCAAGCTATATTCCCGCCATCGAGCTGTTAACTGGCACGCCCAGTCATTCGTCCGAGATAAGCCGGCCTAAGACACCCCTTAGGTCACTTCTAGACGGGGACGCTGTCAGCTTCGTCGCTGCGTAAACTATATTAGACTAGTAAAGAATAGGCATCTCGGATGTGTCAAAGCGTCTATGGCGTCTATGATGTTGATTATGTGATGCTTCATGATATCTCTAGGACGCAAAGCTGCCCCTGTGATGGAAGGGGAAGTTGGGCGTTGGCGTGATACCGGGGGGCTAACCAGCCTCGAGCCCTGGCCATCGCCAACCCAGTACTCGATGATTCCACCCTTCGAGGAGTGGACTCTGTAGCCAATTGGCCGAGCAACCACCGTAAACGGTAACCGAAGACCTACAAGTTGGCTGTGAGATGTACAGAGAGAGATGCAAAGGACGATGGGTCGATGACGGCAGACTAATTGGCTGTATGAAGGGTGCTCGTCTGGGTTAGGAAGGTCTCACAGGGATTCATCTATTTTTGCCCCCCAAGGTGGAATGGGTTACGATTTATTCCCACGCCGTCCGAAAGCGTTAACCACCCACACCGTGTGCGGACCAATACACAAGGGCCTTCGATCCTTCTCCATTTGCCGAATATATCCTCTCTACCTACCTAGTTACTTCTCTTAAATCGGGGACTGGCATTTCGTGCGCTAAATTTCCTTGAAGACTGCTTCTCAGCTGATCTCTAGGTTAAGCTAAAGGTATATATAGTGAGAGCGGAATATAAGCTTGAGGTAGTTAGTAGTAATTGACGTCGATGATATAATTGATCTATACTTTTAGATAATAGAGATCGGTGGCGGCGGCTATAGCAGTTCTAGAATGCTCGCACAGTACGTGTGACCAGATGCTAGTGAGATGTGGACGCCAAGTAACGAGTGACGGCGTATCCTACAGCTAGTAACGTAGTAACTGAGCCCGCCATCCCTAGCACTACCATTATCATGTGGCAGTTGCTCGAACAGCGGGGGATTGAGTCTCTAAATCAAGTTAGGGCGCACCTGTCTACCTATAGAGACACCATTACATACCTAACATAGAAGAGGAGACTACCAAGGAGAAAATAAGCGAATCGGACTTGCAGGTTGATACCTAGACAAGAGGGATGAGTGGCTAGACCGGACGGATGGTATGATTTCTCATTAACGTCGAGATCGCGAACTCCCCGGGCCCCCTGTAGCGAAAACTTTTCAGGCCAAGTCACTCGCATAACGAGGATCGAACCAAACTACGTACACAGAGAATCTGGGTACTGCCCGCGAGGCGGAGTCGGCATGGTGCACAGGGCCGAAGTTAACTCCGAGCAGCTGTATAAAAAGTTTTTAGCATCCGTAACACAGAGCGCGATTTATCCGTCTATAGCATCCTAAGGCTCCAATGAAGGATGATATACTGCAAATACAAACCGCGCTCGTAATGGTTAGATTTGAAAACTTAAGAGTTCAACGGTCGACATTCATCTCACCGTTTCTTCTCCGTCATCTTGTTAGTTTATCTGATGGCGCTAAGAGCAGAACCCCCTGCCCTAGGCCCCTGCTAGTGTGCTTCTAGGTTGCAATCGATCCAACTCCATAGCGGAGAACAACTAATAGGGCGTGGCACTCCATCTAATCTTATCAATCTAATCAGATCGTACGTCCAATACGGGTTAAGAACTCCAATAATTCTGTAATAGATTCCAAGGAAGTCCGGGAGGGAGGGGGAGGCAAAAGAAATCTCGTGTCGATTGTTGGTGGCTCTGGAATATTAACACCCTCAGAGGGGTATGCGCAGTTACGTGTTGGTTGGTTGTGTCGGGTCTCGAGTGACGATGTTCAGGAACTCGGCTAAGTTGAATTGAGCGGCTTTGTTGACGAGCTAAAAACCTGATGAAAGTGCAACGGGTTGAAGAAACATTTCGGATCAATAATTCAACATAGCCATATTCTCATTAGCAGGTAAAACACTATAGATCGTGTCACATCATAACATATGTGGTGCTATCATCTACGTCGGGGGATCTAGGTAATCGTGCCTCGGAGGACTTGTTTGGCGGTCTATTGGGCCTAGGCTATAACCGGGACGTGGATTCCCTCGCGGACGTAACTCTCCAAATAGGCCGAATTACCTAAAGTAGACACTTGATCCTACTTACAAGACTTACCTACAGCCCAATCTCCGAGTATCGGCTATGCCCATTGTCATTCGTTCAAGGACCCCGGCTGGCGCTCGGTCGAACCCCTTGCCTTAGCTGAACGATTGTTTGCATGCCTAGGATTCTCCCCGGGTGCCTTCCCTAAGATTCGACTGCATATGAAATGCATGCCGACGTAAGTAGGTAGCTATAATATATAAGATGGTAGTAGCTACCATTGCCATTCACTTTGGCTTCACCCATCTCCTCATCGACCATTTTGCGTAGCCGAAATTCCCTAAAAGCCGCTCGTTTAAGCCTATACGTTCGTTTCTAGGACAAGAAGTTGTCAAGATGATCGTCGCTCGCTGGACTCTCGGCGCAATTGTTGCTGCCACTGCCGCTGCGGCTTCTACTGACGAGCTACAGCTCTTCGCTCGTCTGCTTAAACGTCAAGAGCCCGGCTCGCCCAGTTACAATTGCCACGACAACTGCGGTTAGTATTCATCCTCAGCATCTATGCAGTAGAAATAAGGGGCAAAATTCCACTAACATCATCCCTTAACTATAGGCCAAGCCATAATTCAGGGGCGGAATAGCCCAGATGTTTGCCACGACGATATCTTCCTAACCGACTACAAGGCTTGCTTGCAATGTGCTGGACCAGATAACCAAGACATTTGGCAATACTATGGCAACACTCTTACCAAGGACGCTGCCCCTTGCGGTCTCTCCACCACGCCTCTGTCCGGCAAACAACCAGATGTGGGACCAGCCATTCCCGCGGGATCATCCACCCCAACAAGCTCCTCGTCCGAGTCGAGCTCATCGGCCCCCGCATCCAATACCGAGACAGCGAGTCCTACCGACTCTCCAACTGCTACCGAGTCGTCGACGCAGGGGCCCACCGGCACTTCTGCTTCTTCGGAAGTAACCCCGACTGGAGAACCCACTGGTTCTTCATCCGGCCCTACTGCCACCGACTCCAGCTCCGGGTATGCTACCACGCCTACCACCGGATCCGGCTCGGTGACTAACCCTTCAAGCCCAATCACCACCCCTAGCGCCCCCACCGGCACCGGTAGCGGAAGCGGTAGCGGCAACGGAACAGCTACCACGGTATGTTTCCCACATCCCCCTTATTCAATCTAAAGAAAGCCTAGCTAATATGTTGTTAGACATCGTCATTTGTCGTGGTCACTAACGGTGCCAATGCCTTTTCTGGCAGTGCCGTTGGCTTCTACGGCGCCCTGGCCCTTGGCGCTCTGTATGCTGTCGCGCAGTAGGTGAGACGTTTGGGGTCGTGACATGTTAACTACCTACCTACTGTATCTACATCTATGTATTATAAGCCATAATCAGATAATATAAAGTTAATGCGGGTTGTGCTTTCTAATGGGGATACTACGTATATACTATACTGGCATATTATCCCTGAATATGTTCTTGAGGATAAGTCTCTGTGCCTGGAGTAGGTCTTAGGGAAGCCGAGGTTGTCACGTCTATCATTTGGCGTACTACGCTAGATTTTAATCTGATAATTTGGTATCACTTTCACGTAGTTCACACTACGTGTAGCGAGCCCCCTTGTCGGTGGCTTTTTCTCGATGTGAGACTATATCTCCACGAGCGCTGCCCGGGGCCGCTGTTGCGACGTGAATGACCTTTGCTACCATCTACCAGCTGAGCCATCCCCATAAAAGGGCACCAGAATGTAATTGTCAGTACATTGTATCCTTAGATGGAATACATTGTTATGGTGAGGACGTCATTATGACAGCTGTCCAAAATATCTCACGTCAATCGCGACGAAGCTCCTTTAGGTGACGCCGGCGCATAAATTAGGAGGAGCTTGCTACCTCCTGGGCGATAGGCTTCCTTACTGCTTTCACTCCAAAAAAAACACACATTCTAAAGCACCGAGGACTGTCGTTACGTACCACCCTTTTATCATTCATAGTACTGAGCACAAATCAGCGAAATGCTACTTCGAGTATCTAAGTAATAGATTCATCTTCGCCCTTAAGATTGAGATTGAAATTACCTAGCACCTCCTTCTTTCAGTCTCTTCCTCCTAGAATTTTCTAACGAGTAAAAGGGAGAAGGGGGGAAACCCTTAATGTATACGGATATCTTATTATATTATTTTCATAAGTCCTGATATTAAGTCGGCAGTAATACACTACTTTGTGTTGATAGCTTAGTGGAAAATATGTATGTTGGTTTCGTAGTGGTTGATACTAACTCGCCCCCTTTTCCCTGCATGACTCAGCAGATGCGCATCGTTTCCTAGATGGCTAGACGCGCATCAAATCGATCTATATTCCCACAGGTTAACCCCGTCCAGAGTAATTCTATTTGACCAGCGAATAGACAACAACGCCGACTACATACTCTGCCCCGGTACCATAGGCCCGGGATGGGCTGGTTCTGCGGAGGGTTCCCAGTGTGCGACGTGTTTCCTTAGAGATCTGCAGCTGCTGCGGGTTCGTAAGGCGGGAGAAGGATAATAACACCATCCAACACCATTCAGAGATGATATGTCAATTCAAACTATAGTCGCGAGTAGGCTATTCTCGATGCTTCTGCGTTTCGCATTAGACTGAAGCAGCCCAATATCGTGTGAAGACCCGGACTGAGCAAACCGCCTCCAGCATGGCGGTGAATAGTTAACTAGCCCGGACAAACCGGAATCAACCCTGGAATGGGGATTGAATCGAACGCTCAAGTAGTCGGGCGGTTATACGTCTGGCTCGTACAGGAAAACATGGACGGATTGGCCAATTTACGAGTTCGAATCGACAGAACTCGACTTGGTAACAGACAACTGCTGCGAAAAGCCTGGAGTCGTATAGCCCTGAGCTTCAATGGGCTTCCTATGGACATATCTTGTAAATCTCACTCCTTAGAAGATACCGATGTTGCAATGACTATAGAAGGACTACAGTCATGTTTATTTCGGGGTATAGATCAGCAGTTGACTAGTTTAGTTGCTACTATATCCCTAATGATATCGACTGGCTTTAGCATCTCAATTCTCTAAGAGCACGCTGCCCGTCGTATTGATTGAACAATCGGCGCATTCGACTCGCTTTTCAAAAATGCGTCCCCCCGTCTTCAATAGGCTATACGTATAGACCTGATGCTGAAGATCGACGTAGCGACGTTGCCCCGTATTCTTCATCTGGTGGCCTAATTTTCAGGAGAGAGGGGATCGACAGAATAATGGGGCTCGGCCGCGTATGGTCTCGCTAGAAATATTACGTATTGAAAATACTTCTCTTAAACTTACCTGGTCGTTGTGGTCCGTGTTTCTATCCTTATGGTGTTGGTCTGGGGTTCTTTATGGTACTCCCAGCAATACGAGAACAGCAGCCGTTGTTGAAGCGGACCGGGCACGGCGCGGCTGGATCTTACGAGCTCCGTCGAGTCCGAAAGGAGGAGCCGATCAAAATAATTCAATCAGAGTCCTGAAAGCAGGTCCGACGTTTAAGCCACAGGCGGCTCCGTCCACAATGCGACCAGGATCAATTGGAGTGCGACCGTACCGTACTCACCGCAAATAGAAATCTGACACTTCAAGAATGGTCGTATATTCCTCCCAGTGGATCTAACGGATAGTTTTTATGCACCCACGGAATGGTGATCATCCAATCTCGTGTTCAGCACCCCACGTATATTCCCGGCCGAGAGCGAGTGGCGGCTGAGCGCAGATCGTCCTCAGGGCTGCCAACCTCAGCCCCCAGAACACCTACAGCCATGATCACCGTATGTGTTAGGGCTTACCGTAAGAACGTTTTGGGCAACCAATAATGGAGAAAAATCGTAAGGGGTCGATGTTGACTTTTCTATAAAGTCAGAGGTTGAGTCCTGCAAAGCTGAATCTTAATCAACACATCAACAACACAACCTTCAAAGCAAACTACATCTCAATCAACTCACCAAACAACCACATACCTTTAATTTCGACGCCAGTCAACCCTTCAAAACATTCAAAATGCAGTTCAACACCATCTTCGCCTCCGTCATGGCTTTCGCCGGCATGGTCGCCGCCCAGACTCCTGGCAAGGCCATCGTCAACGTCGAGTCCTCCCACGGCGGAGCTGGCAGCGGCCTGGTCAACAAGACCATCGAGTTCCCCTTCAACACTCCCCACACCGACCCCGCGACCTTGAACGAGGTCTCTACCCTCTACCTCATCGGTGCCTCGGCCAACGTCCCGCTTGAGTCCGTTACCTGCACCCCTTACAAGTCCACCGACGGGTAAGTAACACATTCCGTCTACTCCGGTGATCTCTTACATTTGCTAACCCCCAATGCAGCCAGGGTGAGCACGCCTTGCCGTTCAACAGCAAGACTCCCTCTCGCCTCTCGACCAACACGGTCCAGGTCGGCAGCATCGTCTGCGAGAGCTCCGCTTAAGCTAGCGGACAGAATTCAGTCCGGGTTGACATCTCAGCGTCGCACGCGCTCTGGTTGGTGAAGGGTTTGCATTGAAGTCGGTGTTTGTTGCATGAAGGCGACGGGATAGAAAGAGGGTGGAGGATAGATTGGTGGGATATAGATTTGGTACTGTCGTATGTTCGCAGTCTATTCGCTCATTTCAGCCTTTAGAATAGATAATTATACGAAAGTCTTCACGAAGAACATGATGTGGATGTGTCTCAAGAATACCTACCGATATGAATTTGTTTTGTTTTGTTCGATGTTGAGAGCGAAGCCGCCAAGACTTAAGCCAGGTTCGTATTTGGGCCGGGGACTACCGAGGTACTTTAAGTGAGTAAGCACTTAATTTTTGGAGGATTGCTTTTTCTTCTGTACCCCGAGGTACCTACCGGGTAAGTACCTCCGTACCTACAGGCTTAATCGGCATCTTTTTGGCTTGGCGGTATTGTGCAATATAGGTAGGTACATAGGTATCTATTGAGTGCTAAGCTGCTGCCTTAGCTCGTCTAGCGCTATATACCTTGCACAAATTCGCCAAGCAGATGTGGCGCTTTTCATGGCAGGATGCTAAGCCACGCGTAGGTAGCTGCTGGTGCAAGTCTATACTCAACGGTACCTTTCCAAACGCGTACTCCGCCCCCCGCCACGACGCTTGATGACATATTCGGGTCTAGTTGAGAAGTCCATACATACGTAGTTTCTTTATCCTCATGATCTTATTACGACAACTATTGAAAACTTATCCGGCGGTATCAACTCACAGCCTCATTATCGCGTGAGGCGCAAGTTTTTGTAAAACCTGAATAAAAACCTACTATCCTTTGGAAAGCAATCTTGAGATAGAACACTCTTCTCTCCTCTTTACATTTTCTACGTTTCTACTTTCTTGACGAGCCATACAACATAGTCACCTTCCCCTTCATCCACCACGCTTTTAAGTCCCTTTTCCCTAATCCGGCATTCCTAAAATAGTCGCCATCCCCCTCAAGACCATCGAAATCGAATAGCGCGCTACTCCATCCACCTAATCGTGATTATTCTAAATTAGAGGTACCGCCGGACCAGAGACGAGAGTGAGCAAGAGAATCTTTGAGCATATGTCATATCCCTACAGTCAGCAGGGCCAGTATGGTCAATACGGCCAACCACAATGGCCGTCGCAACCACCGCCACCCCAAGGATATAACCAATACGGTCCCCCTCAAGGACCTCCCCAGGGATATAACCAATACCAATACGGCCCTCCTCCAGGCCCGCCACCCCAGCAGCATGGCTATAACCAATATGCTCCTCCGCCCGGGCCTCCTCCGCCTCAACAACATGGGTATAATCAGTATCCCCCTCAGGGCTATCCCCCTCAGGGTTACCCGCCTCAAGGTTATCCGCCTCAAGGCTACCCCCCTGCCGCCCCGGCTTACCCTCCGGCGTCTGGGCCACCGACCCCTCCTAGTTTAGGATACGGGCCTCTGAATCCTCAATATGACGCTACTTCTGATGCGCGAGCATTGAGGGCGGCTATGAAGGGCTTCGGTACGGACGAGAAGGCATTGATTCGCATACTGTCTACCAAAGACCCTCTGCAGATCGAGGCTATAAAAGCCACTTATTTCCGGCAATTCAGCCGTTCACTTGAGAAAGACATCCAGTCGGAAACGAGAGGATGGTTTGAGACAGGGCTTATCGCGATCGTCCGGGGGCCTTTGCTCCACGATGTCCATCTCCTCAATTCGGCGATGGACGGCCCAGGTACAAAGGAGAAGGTGCTCAACGACGTCTTGCTAGGCCGCAGCAATGCGGATTTGAATGCCATCAAGATCATGTACCAACAGACATTCCGCCGGTCGCTTGAGAGCGATGTGAAGGGGGATCTCAGCATGAAGACGGAAAGGCATTTCATGATCGTGCTGGGAGCCAATAGAGCCGAAGATAGCGCTCCAGTCATCCCCCAAGCCGTGGATCAAGACGTCATGGAACTGTACCGGGCAACCGAGGGGAGAGTGGGCACGGATGAAATGATGGTCTGCTCAATCCTATCTACGCGGAATGATAACCAAATTCGGGCCATCAATCATGCCTACGAACAAAAATTTAAACGTCGGTTAGAAGATGTGATCAGGAAGGTAAGTCTGATTCCATAGAAGCTTTGTTTGTCCTACCTCAAATGCTGACCTCTTTGCAGGAATTCAGTGGGCACATGGAGGACGCCTTATTATACCAGCTGCGAAACGCCGTCGATAAGTATATGCACGCAGCGGCCCTACTCGAGGACGCGATGGCGGGTATGGGCACAAAAGACCACTTATTAGTCTCGAGGGTGGTCCGATACCACTGGGATAAAAATGTTTTGGCAAATG
The DNA here is from genome assembly GCA_902806595.1 of Pyrenopolyporus hunteri. Classification (NCBI taxonomy): domain Eukaryota; kingdom Fungi; phylum Ascomycota; class Sordariomycetes; order Xylariales; family Hypoxylaceae; genus Pyrenopolyporus; species Pyrenopolyporus hunteri. The sequence continues at coordinate 3,485,758 of CADCXC010000038.1, read as the reverse complement.
TCAAAGGTGCTTATCAGCAGCGTTACCGACGAAGTCTTGCCAGCCGCATCAAGGGCGAGACGAGCGGGGACTATGAAAGGCTCTTGCTCGGGTGCATTGGGGAGCCAGTTTAAGTGAGCACCGCCGAAGTCTTGTCATACCCATCTTCATCGACCGGCGTCATTCGGCATTATGAGGGGAATCCCTCGTGTAACTCGAGGATATCCCGTCGAAGTATAGGCTGTGGTTTGTTTTAAGCAATGCTCGCCGTCACGGCAGTCAGGTATAGGATGGAGATACCCAGGTAGCGGCCGGTACCTAATGGATACGCACTCACGTCAGGCATGAGAGAAAGTTGTAGTCTTTGATTCTACTCTTAATCCGTATTCTCGTTCGTGCTCCAGACCTCTACCCTCGAATGATTAATCCCCGAATACATATATGCAGTGTTATCTGTCGTGTACGTATTGTGTGTTATCGGAAGACATAATATCCCTTAGGGATGGTGTAATCGTAAAACGGCCCCCCCCAATGCTCATCCGCCCAGCACCTAGGTACCTAGGTGGTAGGTAAGCCACCAGCGATTAATAGGGTATAGCTAGCTGATAGAAGGAATAGGTACCCTAACTTTAGGGGCATGTACCTAAACCTTTTGGGGTAAGATCCATATATACCCCCTCCAAGCAGCCCAAGACTCTTGGGGTACATGTACCTGCCGAAACCCCACAATCGCCCGGCTGGGTTGGCCTAAGAACAACCTCGGACGGTGTGGGCTGGTATTTAGCATTCGCATTGTTGGAAATTTCCCCTAACCTTAATACCCTTTTATTCCCCTACAGCGCCTTGACTCGACCGAACTGCATACTAAGACAGCTAAGCTTTGGTAGCGGCTGAGAAAGCTCGTTTCGTCTTACTCTTTATCTTTCTTAGGCTTTTTGGCTTTGGTTGACTTCATATAATATCCAGGCACCTAGGCAAGACGTAGCCAGCGGTTAGACGAGTACCCAAGTAAGTCATCCCAAAGCGCATCCGAGAGCCTTCGCGCTCGAAGATGATTATCCGTTCACAAGCTTGTTTTTGTTGTTGTTTTGAAGGCTCAACTCTCTTTGGCTTATTAATAGGAATAAACTCCGCTCTCTGACTGACTTGGCAACCTCCCGCCTCTAGGATCGTGGGGCGTTTACACTACTGAACTATGGGCACGGCTCAGGCCTCGTTTCTACATTACGCGCAATGAGTTATATATATACTAATCAATATGCATTCCTCGTGTCCTTTCCGGAGACCAATTCTTCTCCTTTTCCCTTCTTTGCCCCCCAAGCTCCGTTAGGCCCTCGCCCAAATCCAAGCTCGATGGACGCTGTATCGGGGAGCTCGATCGCACAGGCGGCAATTGCCGGCAGCTGCTTTATAATATATATCGCCCGCCATCTCTTCCCTAAGGGGCCGCAATGGATCCGTCCTTTTGCCAAAGAACAGCCACTTCCCCGTGGTATTCATTCAAAAAATTGGACTTTTTGGACTTTTTGTCTGTTAGGCTTGTCCGTCATCGGGCTTGCCCTCGCCACCCTGACCGCCGTATCACCGCCATTTAATACTCTCAGGATCTTGGAGCTAGCGCCATGGGTTACGGCTCTGTTTATCACCGTCTTGGCGCGCCCCAAAAAGACGCCCAAAACGTTACTTATCCTATTTATCGCCATCGCCATATGCGGCCTAATATCTCTTGTATCATGGTATAGCGAGGCAAAGCGAGTGAATATAGTTCATGTCGCTACCATCAGTGTAGCCTTGGCCGGTATATTCGTCATCCTCTCCATGCCTATGCGAGATCCGGCGCTCGATCCAACGGGTATCGCCAACGCCCATTTTCCTCCGACTTCCCAACTCCGCAGTCCCGAAGATAATCTAAGTTTATGGCAGTTCATGACGGTCTCATGGCTTAGCCCATTGATATCTCGGGGATATAGGAATAGGCTGAATGACGAGGATGTCTGGTTTCTACCATATGACTTTCAACACGAGAGGCTGCATCTACTATTTCGAGATCTTCGGGGCTCTATAATAAAACGTTTGATACAGGCGAACGGGTTGGATTTGATCATAATCACTTTTCTTGGACTTATAGAGACCGCGGCGAACCTTTCGAATCCAGCTCTCCTCCAGCGTTTGCTTCAATCTATCGATAAAGGCATCGATCATAGGGATGAGTCGTTCTTTTATGCGCTAGCTATCTTGTTGGTGCGTCTCGTCGCGTGTCAGTCGGGTGTCTTCTTGCTATGGTTTAGTCGGCGCGCATACGAAAGGTCACGAGGAGAACTACTTACAGCAGTCTACGCAAAAACATTGGCGCGCAAATCGTTTGGACTTCGCACAGATTTGGACGAGGCTGCCCAAGAGGACGACGATACGGATGTCGAAGAGACACATCTACTTGGCCAAGAGCCAAAGAAAACACGCTTAACTCGTCTTCTCGAGTTTTTAAGGCTCCGCACGGCTAAGGGTCCAACCGAAGAGAAGACCATACCAGAACAGCCAGCAACCATGGGAAAGATCCTCAACCTGATGAGAAACGATGTATACGAGGTAGCACAACGGTTTTGGGAATTCCCATCCATTGTTACGAAGCCGTTGCAGTTGATTTTCTCTCTGGTCCTCATATGGCAATTGCTGGGCTGGCCTTGTCTTCTCGGAGTAGCCTGGGCCGTACTCCTCCAAGTTTTGAATGCGGCTTGTGTCCGTTCGTTAATTAAAGTCGAGAGACGCCGAAGAGCCGCGGCGGACGTTAGGCTTCAAGCAACTACCCAGTTCGTCGAGGCCATTAGGCCCCTTCGATGGTACGATTGGCAGTCTAAGTGGCTGGGAAGCGTCATGCAAGCACGAGCGAAGGAGCTACACTTGAGGATTATCTCCAGCCTATGGACCATCGGTATCGGCGCTACGAACCTTGCTGCCAGCGCTCTTTTCCCGGTGTTCACCTTCTTTGCGGTGACCTATCTCGCAGGGCGCCCCTTACCAGTTGACGTAGCCTTCCCTGCTCTTCAACTCTTCACGATGTTGGAATCGAGTTTGAAGGAATTACCCAACTTGATAACGGTACTTCTAAACGCCTCCATTGCGATAGGGCGTCTAGAGACTTTCATGAGTGAGCCGGACAAAGAAGAGGGTGACTATACTGACACCCCGTCCGACATCGAGTTCCGAGACGCATCTTTTGCGTGGCCTACCAATGGAAAATTAGTCCTCGAAGATTTGAAGTTGCGCTTTCGTCCAGGCCTCACGGTTATTTATGGCAAGGTCGGTTCTGGGAAGACAGCACTACTAGAAGCCATTCTAGGGGAGCTCAACCGAGTCAAGGGCGATTGCATTCTACCCACCGGAATGGTCGGATATTGTGCCCAATCTCCATGGCTTCAGAACATGAGCATCCAAGATAATATTCTCTTTAACTTGCCCCTAGACAGAGCTAGATACAACGAAGTCTTGGATACGTGTGAGCTCATCCCAGATCTAGCTAACTTTGCACATGGAGATAAATCCCATATCGGGGAAAACGGCATCGGCCTTTCGGGAGGCCAAAAAGCACGAGTCGCGCTAGCGAGAGCCGTGTATAGCCAATCCAGAATCCTACTACTCGACGACCCTCTCGCTGCACTCGACCATCCTACAGCCCAGTCTATCGTCCGCAAACTCTTTCGCGGATCTTTGCTAGATGGCCGTACTGTTGTGCTCGTCACACATCGGGTTGACTTATGCCTGTCGATCGCGGACCAAGTTGTCGAGATCACGGACGGCAGAGCTCGCGTTCTCCAATCGGATGAATACCCCCGAGACGTGGACGTGCTATCGCAAACTCATGACACCGGTGCCGAGGACGAAACCAACGCAGCTAATGAAGAGCTAACGAACGCTGCGGTTCCGGACAAATTTATCGAGGAGGAAAACCGGGCCTCGGGCGGCGTGGTCGCTAGAGTCTATTGGACATATATTAAGGCGGGTTGGCTAACATCTTGGGCGGCACTTATCGCAATCTTCTCCCTATTTCGGTTTGCCCGTATATTCAACTACTGGTTCCTCAAGACGTGGGGCGAGGCGTACGGAAGCGTCAAGACCACCCTCTTGACGAGCCCATCTGAGATCGCAGATCATCTCTTCGACGGGCTGCCAAACCCAGATGATGATGTCAGACCGTGGCTCGTCTGGTATGCTGTCCTCGGGTTGGTTATGACTATATTATACGTCCTTGCTCAATGCGGCCTTACTATCATCCTGTACACCGCGGCCAAGGACCTGTTCGCAAGAGTTATCAATCGTGTAAGCCGTGCGACATTTCGCTTTTACGATGTCACACCGGTCGGGCGTCTGATGAATCGCTTGACATCCGACATTGGGATGTTGGACGGTGGTGTTGTATACCCGCTTCAGAATTTCGCTTTTTGGTCCCTTACGTGGTTAAGCTCCATGATTGTAATCGCTTTTACCACACCAGTATTCTTCCTTATCGCACTCGCGATGACAGCCTGGTTTATCGTCATCTTCATGCGATTCCTGCCGACCTCACAGAGTCTCCGCCGGCTCGAAATGGTGACCCTCAGTCCGTTGATGTCGAATTTCGGCATTCTCGTGGACGGCCTCGCCACGATTCGCGCGTTTAAAGCGCAATCGGACTTCCAAAACCGTAACATCGCTGCCACCGATACTTTCCAGAAGATGGACCACTTCTACTGGAGCTTACAGGCGTGGCTTCAGTATCGATACGATCTGTTGTCCGCATGTTCCATATTTGCTTTAACGATTCTAGCCTTATACCAAGGACTATCGCCCGGCCTAACGGCGTTCGTTCTCACGAGCGGTGCCCAGCTAGTCGAGGCGACCCACGTCCTGTGTAAAACATACAGCCAACTTCAGATGGATTTCGTCTCTGTGGAAAGGGTTGTCGAGTTATTAGACCTGGACGAAGAGCCTAACGGAGATATCAAACCTCCTCCCGACTGGCCTTCATATCAGGACAGCATCACGTTCGATTCGGTGACAATTAAGTACGCACCGCATCTTGAACCTTCGCTCGTCGACGTTACTTTTACGATCCCCAGCGGATCGACTTGCGCCGTGCTCGGCCGGACGGGATCTGGAAAGTCTACATTGGCTCTGGCCCTTCTCGCAACCATGCACCCCGAAAAGGGGCAAATACGCGTCGGCGACCTAGACATATCTAAAGTTGACGTACATACTTGGCGCCAGCGGATCAGCTTCGTGGCACAGGATCCAGTCCTCTTTCCGGGTACGCTCCGGGAGAATCTGGACCCATTAGAACAACATTCGGACGATGAACGCCAGGAGGCGCTGTTCCGTGTTTTGGGGCCCAAATGGTCTCTTGACTCGGTGGTTGACGTCGGGGGTAAAAATCTCAGTCAGGGTCAACGCCAACTAGTCGGCATCGGCAGGGCCATTCTCAGGAAAAGTCCGATTATAATCCTAGACGAGGCCACCGCGTCTATTGACAAGAATACCGCGCTGGCGATCCAAGACGTTCTTTTGGCGGAGTTGAAGGATAGCACTGTGATTACAATTGCTCATAGGCTGGAAGCGGTTAAAGACGCCGACTACTTCATTAGATTAGATGCTGGTCGAGTAGTTGAGGCAGGGCCAGCTGGGGAGCATAGATAAGGGGCCAGAGCAACTATACCAAGGGGGTATAGCGCAGCCATACCGTAGATTGAACAGCACCAGGCAGAGGCTGCCAGGCAAACAAATCATAGAGCCGAGAAAAGATACAACAAATTTGAACAAATGAAACAAATAACAGTAACGCCTGTTGCTCCAGGGGAGAGATGACCATGTTATCATAAAGTAACAAGGGATGTTTGTATACCAAGTCCCGCGCGCACCGGCCGATGAGACTAATCAAAAACCCGCTACCGATGAGATACACTGCTTAACGAACGGTGAAGCGCCTTCCGTAATGGTAGTATCTTACCAGAGCTGTGCTTTCCCAGAGCTGCCCAGCACCCAGCACCCAGTCTTTCCATGTATTACTTCCCCAAGAAAGGCGGGTCCCAGATCGAAACATCTCTGAGAACGCACATAAAGCACGCTCTTCCCACTAATATCTAACTCAAGCCCACCTCGTCTCTACTCATCTACAATATTGCATCCCGACTCCCCCCCAAAAAGCATAAGCGAGTCTCATCATTGGTAACATGCCTCGGCGATACATCCACCGCCCGCGTAGGGGCACGCCAATCCAACCGTGTACCCTTCCTTACGATGAAATACCAACACTCTCCTGGCTTAAGTCTAGGCTGGATCTAATGTCGGACTTCGATTGGCCGCATGTTCATATACTTCATCAATGCCCGACAGTCCACAACATTTTTGTGCGTAACCTCGACAAGCTCTTCCGTGGCTTTGCGTCGAGCTTTACGTCGAGCTCTAACCGGATAAACATGGAACAGTTCAAAAGTAACCATCTCCGTCCCGAGTACGCGCGTCGTTCGAACGAGGAGATCTTGGAGGACATGGCCAGATGCGCCGAGGATCGAGCTCTTTTGATCAACTACTTACTCGGTTCCCGCGTATCGCCCGTCTTCCACCAGGAGAAGGTCGATGAAAGGGGGGCTCCCGACACCGAATATGAGAGAAAGCAGCTGAGAAAGGAACGGCCGCGCTGGGCGGAGAAGGTGGTCGAGCACTTCTGGGGATTTGAGTATTCGGGTTCCGTGCTGCCGGGCCATGGCTACGGAGATCAGGGTATCTCCGCTTACGACAACTGGGCTGATCCTATCGACGACAAGCTGGAAGCGATGGCCAAGAAGCTTAGAAAGGACCCGCAGCGAACGAAGGATCTGTTCTAGGAGAGCGGGCCTCAACCTTGCCTCGTTCCTACAATTCGCGAGAAAGGCAGCACTAACAACCCCACCGTCATTGGGGACGATCCCCCTTGCGACAACAAGTATCGCGCCGGCAACTGCGACCAGAACGAGCCCCAACACGTGGACGATAAGAAGCGCAAGCGCAAGCGCGAGAGCGAAGGCGAAGCCAGTGGCGAGGACAATGAGCCCGAAGACACATCCACCCGCAGGCCGAGCACTTAGTTCGCTAAGGACGCCCCTTGCAACTAGCAGACACATAAGAGACGCGGTGTGCTATCATCCACGCCCGAGATACCTTTGGCGCAGCTATGCAAGGAGGTCGAGGACAAGGCCTCACTGATACGAGGGTGCGCGCAGTCTCGACAGCCCGAAGAGAAAGGGTCGCCGCCGGGACGGAGTCGACATAGAATCAACAATAGAGTCTGGTGGACGAGATATTTGAGACTCACGCATATCGCTGTCTTTCTTTTCTTCGGAAAGATTCTAAGACTAAAAAAGAAAAATCGGTCTCGAGAGGGGTTTATGCTTTGAGATGAATCTAAGTCCCCCTTTTTTCTCGAGGGGCCCAAGGAGGGATCTAGACGGCCGTATAGGCAGGCTGGTACAGGCTTACCCACCTAGGTACTTAGTCATAGGCATCCGGAATAGAGGCGGTTTCATAAGGACTATAAGTAACATCAGGAGGTAGTCATGTGGATTGTCACCGGCCGATGCTTTGTGTTTCTAGGTAGCATAATGAGACATCTCTTCACTCAAAACTTTCGACCCTATTTAAAGTCTAAGTAGATTGATCCCAACAACTTGGTGGGAGATCGAGTACCTGTATTGTGTGCGGTTTGATCTTATTGGCATTTTCGCATACCATAATCGGGTGGCCACCCTACCTTGCGTAGGTGGCTATCAACTCATGGGAATAGGAATAGATTAATTCGGCAATAACTCGCCCTTTGAAGTTCAGGAATCAAGTTATATGTCAATCTTGACACGGGAGTCGCTATGGCTGTGTAAAGTCTATGGTAAGTAGTAGGTAGGTGTATTACATCATCTATCGTGGACGTTCACGTCATGATACTTTAGGCACTTTAGGCGCGTCGTAGAACACTTACCTGGTATCCTTCGTAGACCGTTAACGATAAACCCGTTGCCATATTGAATCGTACCCTCAATCAAACTACGTCGAACCAAGATGACTTCGATACGACATCCTAACCTTGATCCATCGAAGAGGAAGCCCCTTCTCAAGGACCGAGCCGTCCCCAATGAGAGCACCACAACCTTACCAGTAAAGAAGGTACTCACTGATCCTCGAGGATCGAATAATAATGAGGACGCAAGCATCTACTTCATTGGTACAGCGACAACTGTGATCGAATGGCAAGGACTCCGGATCCTAACCGACCCCAATTTCTTACATGCGGGTGATCATGTGCATTTGGGGCCAGGCGTAAGCGCGGAGAGGAAGACTAATCCGGCAGTGGAACTACATGAGCTGCCGGCAATTGACTGTATCCTATTGTCCCACTACCACGAAGATCACTTTGACCGGCTCGTGGAGAAGTCGTTGAACAGAGAATTCGACATCATCACTACTCCGCATGCCAAAGAATGCCTCTCGGGTGCGTCTAAGGACGAACCGTTCCGGTCTGTCCACGATCTAGATTTCTTTCAAAGCATGATGGTCCACGTTGGCCCAGAAAACCGGGCTCACGCGGGCGGGTACGGCAAGGCGCCCGTCATTAAGGTGACGGGAATGCCGGGGAAACACGTGCCCCCCGGTCCGCTAGCTAAAGTGAATGACATACTCAAAGCGGTGCCGCCGACGAACGGATGGCTCGTAGAGCTTGGGTACAGCTTCCAGTCGGCGACTGGGGATGACTCGGACACCATCGACACGGGTTATCGTATTTACATATCGGGCGACACCTTGTTCGTGGACGAGCTCAAGGAGATCCCGAAGCGGCTTCAGAACGAGAAGGTCGACCTCATGCTGGTGCACCTGGGCGGGACGACGATCCCGAGCCCGTCCGTGCCGCTTGTGATGGTCACGATGGACGCCGAACAGGGCCTGAAGCTAATGCAGCTCATTAACCCCGACGTGACCATCCCGATCCATTATGACGACTACGACGTGTTCTTATCGCCTCTATCGGACTTTAGGAAGCACGTCGACGAGAAAGGGTGGAGTAAGCGGGTGGTCTATCTCGACCGCGGAGAGCAGTATCGGTTCAAGGTCCGAGGCGACTAAATGGGGGCGAACACGACCTGGCCATCCTTTCGTCCTTCTGTATATTTGTCCTCCCGTCCACCGCGAGGCGCAAGCCGCAGGCCGCAAGCCGGGTTTTGTCGTGGGAGGAGATGGCTAAGGTAGGAAGTCGAAAAAATATGGCGGACCGCTAGCCGCACGGTGGATCGAAGCAGATAAAAGAGAATTAATTGAGTGGATGACAAGTCATATACATGGTACATAATTGCTATTTAGCTGTATTTAATTTCCAGGTTCGGTAATATATAAGGTACCTAGCTGTACATACCCAGCTGTACACCTCGGTAGGTAGATGCAGGTTCATTTTCATCAAATAGCTCGGAAACAGGCTAAACTGAGCTCTTATATGATGTACTGGTCTATTAGCTAACGTACTAGCTAGGTACCTCCCTAGGTACCTTATAATATAGCAGGTAGGCAAAGGTTACATCAGAATGGGCACCTAAGCTGGCCAAGGTAGTAAAGTTAACTCCACCTAGTAAGCCACAAAACCGACCTGCAGAATTGTGTGCAACATTGAACAACGTTAAGTAGATAATCTTCTTCGAAGTATATGTAGGTCTCGGATGGGAGGTTCAATAGTAGCGAGTATTCGCCCCTAGTTTTCTGTTGTCTTACATGAATTTCTCGAGACCCAGGACGAGCTACGAAGGTATATGTAGTAACTGCAAGCTCTCATATCCCCCATAGCTTGCTGTGTGAGGCTGTAGTACGTGTATATTGCGGGTGCCGACCAATATTGTGCAAGTTGTACAAGTTTTGACTGTCTCTGTAACGTACATGTATCGTGCCGCGGTAGACACGGGATAGGTACCTCGTATACGCAGGTACCTACCTAGGTATTATGTTGGAGTTAATGCTCTCATTGATGTACTTATGGGGCCTTCGTTTTGGTGATGTACATATTGTACCTCTTACAGAAGTACCTAGGTACTATGTACGTGTATGTACCTAGGTATATAGGGTACCTCTCTGCAGACATAGGGTGTTATTAAAGCCCAGAGTGCCAATGCTGCGCATATCAAACAATCAGAGGAAGATCGATGTCCATGAGGCACTATACTTAAGTCCGAGATAGAATAATACAATCCCTAACTCGCCTACACAGATTATAAATCAGAAGGTGTTTGCGCTTCTGCAACACATAATCCAGGATTAATCCAGGAATAATCCAGAAATAAGCTTTCCGGTGGGAGGAAACTAAAATGATACCAGGGAAAGGGTATCCCAGATGCGTTACTTGAAAAAGGAACATGGGTCGCGCTGGAACCCCAATGATTCATCCGGGTCAAGACATTTTTACCTTCCATGTTAAAAAAAAAGTAAGTCTAATGTCACACTTTTCGCGTAGCAGAAGCGACCACGAGCGAATCATGGGTCAGCTTGCCTCGTAAGCCGTGGGTCACTTATAAGTTGCCCAAATATTAAAAGTACCTACACTTTCCTTATTTTAATTAACGCTAATCGGAGGTAAAATCAGCTACTAATAAATAATGTGGCCCCACCCTCTTAGAAGGAGAAAAAAAAAAAAAGAGAGAGAGACATAATAAGTCCAAGCATCCTCTTTTATTTCGTTCGTTTGCTCGCTCGTTTGATAAAATCAATTTTCGTTGATGGCCGGTGTAATAGACTGCTGTAGGAAGAGAGCTATAGATATCTCATCTCAGGGACAGTAAGTTATTGCCCCTTGGCCCCCCCTCCCATGTCTCAATGCCGTAATTTACACTATACATCTATCATCATTCGAGTCCGTAATTTGCAGACCTTTCAGGGTTGGCTGAATTGCCTGTGCCTGGGCTAATTGATTTGCCAGGTCCTAACAGCAAAAACAACTGGAGGGAGAGATATCAAGTGGTACTTATACTCTCGCCTAGCTAACTTCCATATTCCGTATCCCATATTCCACATATCTATCCGACTCTTGGTCAACGGGCAGTGTGCGGTTGAGGAACCCTCTTAAAAAGTGGCTCAAACGAGCAGATGCGGGTTGCAACCAGTTGGCGTTGATCTCTCTTGACGCATTATAACGGAAAACGCCATAAACGGCCATAAGACACAGGGACCATAAGACAGAGGGACCCCACAAGCAAACATCCGCCCCTTTTAGTTTACAGCATTACTAAAACCCGATTTTTTATTTTTATTTTTATTTTTTTTTATGTACAGAGGCGGCGCGCGGACTGTTTAAGGCGCCAGGTCTACCACACTTTAGCAAGCTTAGCAGAGTAACCAGGGCGCGTCTCGCTATGGAAGCACAACAGTCGCCGGCGGCAGCGCCATCGAGGGCGCCATCAGCACCACCGACGCCAGCATCTGTACCAGCATCTGTACCCGCATCAGTACCCGCAGCAGCACCCGCAGCAGCATCTGCGCCAGCACCTCCGGCATCTGCACCACCAGCATCCGCCGCTGCGCCGCCCGGCCCTAATCCGTCACCTAAACAGCTCCCGTCTCCGGGTAACCCTCCGCATGACCCCGCTACTCATTATCCTAACGGTCTGCCTCGCAGTATTAATGGGCTTAAGAGCGATCCTGCTAACGGATCCGGCTCGGCACCCCCGATCAAGAGGTCGCCGGGTCCGACAACACCGATGCAAACAGTTGCGCCAGTTGCGCCAGTTGCGCCAATTGCACCAATTGCCCCAGCATCGACAGTAACGGCAACACCAGCGTTACCGGCGCCACCAGCGTCATTTTCAAGACGTCAGCCCATACCGTCAATGCTGCCTAAACGGTCACCTAAACCAATTGTAGTTTACACGCCGGAGAAGCCGCCTCCTCACTCCGTCTCGCCTACTCAACGTCAATATCCTCAACTTCCGCAACCTCCGCAACCTCCTCAACCTCCTCAACTTCCTCAACTTCCTCAGCTCCCTCAACTCCCTCAACTTCCCCCACCTCAACGCCAATCCTCCACAGGTTCAGCTCTCAAAATTTCCATCGTCGACCCTCCCCGCCTCCTTTCTAGATTCAGAACAATCCCCCAGTCAACCCAGACCCCTCAGGGTTTCCCTTCTCCTCGGAAGGAACATCATGTCGACAATCCCAAGTTCGTCGATGATATATCGCGTCTCACTCACGCCATACAACAGTCCGTTCCAGCCGCAGTGAGAAGAGTAATCCGTGATAATTGGGAAAAGTGTCTACTGGGTTCGGAATTCCATCAAGCGTTTCTTGTGAGTATTACCCAGCTTCGTCGCGTTATTGATGCGCCTCTTCGTCCCACAGTCGTTACCTCTTTAAATAATACTGTTTTTTCTTTTCCAAGCGCACCCCCCTGTGGCTATTCATTTGCTATTATCTTCCGCCTGAGCCACACTTCCTAAGATCATTCAGAATACCTGAAACGCGTCTTTAATAACTAATATAATATCCATATCCTCTCATAGGCCTGGTAGCTTCTTTTGACGTCCCCACACTTTTCTCTATCTACCTATTTATCTCACACCTCCCCCCTCTTTAAATCGCCGAGAGGCTCATCACACGTCCGGATTTGGGCATTAAACCCCGCCCCCTTTTTCTCCTAATGCATTTCAGACGCGTAGGGCGCTGTTTACTAACATAACAATAGTTGAACGCTGTCATTCACCACTCAAACGGCGTCATCATTCGTCGGTCCATCAAGGACTTTGGCGTCAAGATGGTAACAGAGGCGAAGCATGAGATCATCTCGCATCTCACGGTTAGCGACCTGGATGAACTGGCTGGCGACATACTTGAGAAGGCTAGCGACTACTTCCTAGACCAGGCGCTAGAAAGAAGATTGAGAACAATTGACGCTCACTCTCTCATCAACGCCCTCGCCCGTGCCGAGCGTCTCGGTTACGAGAGTAGTGACATACTTAATAATCAGACGGAAAGCGCAACTAGATTCAATCCCGCCCCAGCACCCTTCGACCAGTCGCCCAATCCCGAGCCACCCTTAAAATCTCAGCATAGGCCTAGCCTGCCGGTCCAGCAACAAGCACCACCCCCGCCTCTCGTGGTACAGTGTCCGCTGTGTTGGCGCAAGTTCGACAGCAGACAGCCGTATGAATATGTGAGTGCCTCCTCGTCCCCTTGCAGAGGTCGGCTACTAATCCAAGAAATAGCACGTCCAGAAGCAAGTATGTACTAGAGAACCGCCTAACAGAGAAGGGTTCCCTTACTCATGTAATCACTGTGGCGCTGGCTTCATAACCAAAGTCGGCCAGCAATATGTAAGTAATCCCATGCTGCTTCCATAGACCAAACGCTCATGTAGGCAACAGCATATCTCCAACAACGTTTGTGGGGACCACGGTACTATGCCAGCGACCCCCAAAGCGCTTACAAACCCAGGCTCACCCATCGCGATCTCATCGGGCAATAATAGCCCGATCCAACCCCCGTCTACTTTACCCTATCACTCGGGTAGTCAACAGTTCACCGCCTCATCCCACCGCACCATAACCCCCATACAACCCAGGGCGGCGGCAGTAGGAACTCCCGACTCTGCGCCTAGGAGCCAGGATCCCTATGCGCATCTACACCCCAGTACACTGGAGAGGTTAAACGAAGAGCTTCGGCAGGCTGAACTCACCTACACTGCCCGCTTCAAGGAAGCAGAAGCAATCCAAGATCCAGCCCAGCGACAACTCAAGCTCGACGGCCTTCAGAATAGCTTCAGCACGAAGCAGAGTATCATCCGAAAGAAGTATGGCGTTCGGCTCAGAAATCGGCGCACAAAGGCCGAGATAGATAACGAGCGCCAGCGTATGGGCTTGAAGCATAGCAGCCCCACTCAGCCAGAGGGTACCCCAAGCGTCAAACGCCAACGAACCGACGATGGACCCTCTTATACTAGCCGACCAACCTCTAGTAGTAACGGCCCCGAGCACAAGAGCCATCATCTGTCTGTCTCTGACATGAACGCGGGATTGGGTGGGTCAAGTGCAACGGCATCTACGGCTGACCCTACGCTACCAAAACCTCCGACAGAAGAACAAACGCCCGCTCAGAACAGTCTTTCCTCTTATCAGCGGAAAGGCTACCGAGTATCGTCTCACCTCCCACAATCGAACCAGGTCTCTCCAACAGACACCACCATGGAGGGGTCCACTCCTCAACGAAGCGGCTCGAACTCCGCACCCGTGGCCGTGGACGATGAAGATTCATCGGATAGCGACTCGGACGCTGATATTCCTGCGAGCCTACCACCCCGCAGAGCCAGCGGTACACCATCAAGGGGCCTGGCTGGATAGGGCTACGGACCCTCTCTTTCCCATAAATAGTACACAAGGTATCCAAAGAATGCGCTACAAGCATATGTATAAAAGATTGCTTCTCTGTACCGCGTTATTTTCACAGGACCTTTCGAGCATAGCGTACTGTTCTCTCTTTCCCTGCAATGTGTATTCTTTCGATAGGCCGACGAGGCATCTCGACCCCTGTGGGTACGAGACAGGCAGATAGGTAGGCGGGCGGGGGATAAAAGGAGGCGAATGGCGTCCAAAGTACCGTGTTTCCGGACGCACGCATTGCTAGTATTGCGGGTTTGCACCTAAGTCGGAGTCTGCCATCTCAGAAAGGGGTTTGATTCACGCTGGCAATTCTTCAAGTCCGTTTAATTTACTGTTAATCCAGTTGTTTAAAACGTCTAGATCCTAGAGCAGCATTATGTTAATAAGGAAATGCCAAAGCACTTGGCGGTTGTGGGTTCACCCATTTCTGTTCATGGGTTTTCAGGACCTCGACCAACTTACCTAGGTACATATATTGAAACGCAAAACATTGAGAAGGTAAAACAACGACGGGCCCAGCACGTAGAAACGGAACAGAAGAAGGGGAAATAACAAAATGGGCCCGCCTTTTTATCTTCTCTCGTATTGTACGTCTCCGTTTACACGCCCCCTTCGAGCATTACAAAGTAGATCGTATCCTTATACGTGTGTAGCTATATCCGCTTTTAAGACATGTAAGTAGTTGAATTTACTCATCATTTGTCAGTTATATTTACGATTACACTCCCCTCTCACTCTCCTCTTCCCCTCTACTCCCTTCTATCCTACACTCGCCGAGGCCACCCCTAGGGAAAGAAGAAAAACGCAAAAGAGGAATGGATATGCCGCGGAACTCCATGCTTCGCCTGCTTGCTTGCCTGCTGCTTGTCTCCCTACCTGCTAAATACATAGGTAGGTATCTCGATGGCTCGCTTCCTCTCCTCTCCCTCCTCTTATCTCCCCGTCTCTCTTCCTCGACACCGAAGAGCCGTCAACGAAAACGAATAGGTAAAGAAGAAAGAAAAGACGAGATGAATCAAGAGCAAACCGTAACGCAGCATAGTCGTACCATAGTCGTAGCAGAACAGAACAGAACGGAGGACACCGCCGTACCTCGAAGATCAAATGAGAAGGTGAAGAAAACAAACGCAATGAATAAAAAGTCGGAGTTGATGCTCTCCTCGTTCCATACCGGCCTTACGCGCTATGTTATAGCACGACGCCTCGCCTTAGAACCCAGTCCTCCTTCGAAACCTCAGTGTCCTTATCCATATCACCATTACGCCCTCCCCCCTTCCCTTCCCTTCCCTTCCTCTCATCCCCTCATCCCCTTACCCCCCCTCACGCCCCCGTAACACGCCTAACCCACAGCGTCGTGGGCTCGTACTCGGCATCACGATCAAGCCGCTTGTACGCGCGGTGGAGCTTGAGGCCGAGCTCGTAGGACTCGCGCTCGACCTCGGCGAGCTCCCGGCGGAGGGCGTCGACCTTGCGCTTCTCGTCCTCGCGGCGGCGCGCCACGGCCTCGCTCGCCAGGATGTTGTCCGTCGGCATCAGCTCCGTCATCTGCTTGATCGCCGTGTTCAGGTTGATCCGCCGGTTGCCCAGCGCCCGCAGCCGCGCGTCCAGCTGCGCCACCCGGTCCTGCGCCTGCAGCGACTGCGTCTCCGGCGGCGCCGGCGGCAGCGACTTGTCCTTGCTCGCCGCCTCGCCTGGCGAGCCCGGCACCGCCTCGGAGACTACCTTGCTGCTACTGCTCTTGGCGTTGCCCTTGCTGGCCCCGGCACCGCCGCTGCCATTACCGCCCTTGCCTTTGCCCGCGCTCGCGCTCGCGCTCGTGTAATACGAGTCTAGGCTGATCTTCACGGGCTCGATGGGACTGCTGTTGTGCGATGACCCGCCGCTTTCGAAGCCCGAGACTACGGGCCGCTTGCGGTCGAGAATCGAGGGCATTGGCGGCGCCTCGTCGACGCTCTCCCTAGGAGTCGACCGGTCGGACGTCGCGTACGTGGTGATGCTGAAGCGGGACGGCGGCTGCGTCCAGTTGTCTTGGGATGTGTCGGGGAGTGTCTGAGTGGGTTGCGTCTCCTGCTCCGAGTACACTGATGAGGACCATGATGGCTGGGGCTGGTGGCTGGGGCCTCCTGTGGGCTTCCTACGGACCGCCTTCTCGTTCGACGGGACTTGGAGGGATTGGTGGGCGGAGCTCTTGACCGGGGTCATGTTGTCGTCTGAGAGGGGCGGGCTCGGATATGTAGGTGGGTTAGCGCTCGAGTTTGTGACCGCAATGCTGGGTGAGGGCGGTTGCGGAGAGGGTACAGAGTCGACGGAGGCGATGGGAGATAGAGCGCTAGGCGATAGAACATTGGCTTCGCGGCCGGCCCGCTTGCTACTCTTGCGGGGAACCTTCAATGGGGGAACGTCTTTCTTATCATTCACCGGGTCGACGAGGGTTGTTCGACCACTGGCCCCTCGCCATGCTGGCCGTGGCGCTGGCGCCGGCTCAGGTTGGGAGGTACCGCTGGGCTGTCGTATTCGACGTAGGCGGTCGCCGAACGACGTCTGGGCCGGTTGGGCCGGCTTTGTTTGTGGGGGAGATACCGAGCCTGCTCGATCGCCAAGGCCCTGGGCATAAAGTTGCGGGTTTATTTGCGACGGCCTACCCTTCGCCGAATCCGTAGTAGGTTCGCCTGTATTCGGGTCCCAGCGCACATCATGGCCATACGGTCTCGGCTGCTTCAACCTTTCGCGAGACTTGGACTCTCGGAGGGCGTTCAGGGCAGCGTCGGAATTCTTCCGGCGCTCGCGACGCATCGCCGGGATGCTAGGGCGAGCATCGTTCTTCGGAGGGCCCCGAGGACTTATAGCGAGTTGAGACATGTCTAGGGTCTCGTCGATGGGAGAGACATCGCCTGGGTTCGGCCTGAAACAGGAGAGGAACGTTAGCTTGGACTTCATGATGTCTCGGCCTCGAACGAGGAAGTTCTTGTTCGCCGTGGCGTATCCAAAGGTCCGGATAGCCATTGACGTTTATATTACAAATGTCTTTCCAAAATATCTCCCAAACAGCTTCCAAAAGGGACATCAAGCTATGACATGGATGACTTATTCACGAGGCGGGGTGTTCGTCCGGCCATGTGACGATGGATGATGCTGAACGCATTCATCCCTAAGTCACACATTTTAAAGGCGACCAGGTGTCTGTTTCCCATTTTCCTCTGAGTGTATGTGTGTTTGCTGCCCTCTCACTCATAGTTTCTTCCGTTTGTTCCCTCCACAAACTTTGAGAATTAGAAGGATCGCACTTACTCGTCTTGCGGTGATAAGGCGTCAGGGGAACTCGGCGGGGAAATCTCGTTCGGGTCGCTGTACGGAACTTGGACTCTCAATTGGTGCGCGGCGAAGGTAGGGGCGGCCGGCGACGGTTGGGAGTAGACGGATGATACGGGGCGGCCGTAGTTCGAGGCGCGATATTGGTTCGGCGCTTGCACGGCGGGTGCGGGCTGGAGGTTTTGGTAGTTCTGCTGACTACTACGATATCGTGAATGTTAGCATCATATGGCTCCGGCAATGCGATACAGGTACGTAGAACTGCGACGAGAACAAGGGGTGTGACAGATGTGGTGCGAGAATGGCAACCCCCTTAAGCATCTTTCGTCCCGAGTCGGCTGAGTTCGTTCATCCGAACACCCAATTCGCTGACACTGAAGGCCGAAGAATGCATGTGATTCACTATAAACCTGCAGGAAGCCGTTTGACGTCGCGCCGCCTCGTCGCTCGAGCAGGACAATTCTGAACCGCACATATCTTATGCCAAAGCTAAGAGAAACACTTACCGCTCAGGTGGTTGTTGGGGTTCTCTCGGGGGTCTTGGGGGCGGAGGGCCTCCTCGGATAGAATATTGATAGTGGCTGTCTCCTCCCTTTACGCTACGAGATGCTGCACGCGACTTTTGCCAGGTGTCGAGCTTCTTCTTTTCCGCCGGCGCGCCATGGTCCCTCGAGGAATTTCGGAGACGATCGAACATTGTGACCTGCTTCCGGATGTTCCCGTTTTTGCTATATTCCTCTGTGTAGGACCAACGCTTTGGGCGTGTTAGATCGCCAGCCGGGGTTGTGATGCCTCACACTGACTAGGCCTTGGCTGCCTTGGCTACCTTAGAGAAGGGATGACTAGAGACGGCGCATGAATCCCGGGTGATTTCGAGTTTTAAGAGATTACCTGCCTCTGCTGTCCGCTCTCAAAGTAAGAATGAAAAGAAAAAGGAAAGTAAAGGAAAGTAAAGGAGAGAAAAAAAAGCTATATCGGATGAGGATTGAGTGGCTGCCGGGATTTCCCCTCTAATAATGGAGGATTTGTCCAGAGGTAGTATTTTGGCCTCCAGCGACGCTGCGTTCCAGTGTTATCCCGGTGTATCCCAGTGTATCCCAGTGTCTCCCAGTGCGTGTCCCAGTATTCCCGGCGTCCCAGCGTATCCCCGGTATCGTCCTGGTGTATTATTTTGTTTGTCAATCAATCAAGAATACCGGCTTCGTAACTATTTATTTTCTTGGCAGGCCAATGTCGAGATCGCGCCTCTTTATTTATTGTTCAGCTGAAACTTTTAAGGCAATTCTAGGGCCAATTCCTACGCTGTCGCAGACTTTCCTATTTTATTGCTGTCGATATCGAGAATGGTTGAGTAGGTCGCATCCAATTCGTTCACCACTCGGGGCCAAATGGTCGCATGGCAGGGTCCCTTCCCACCTATCAACTCAGCCGAGGCCGCGAACTGCAGACGAGATCAGGGCAATAGGACAATAGGTCGATGGGTTGATAGGCCAGTAGGCCAGTAGGTCAATAGATGCGCGTCTGGGCCGTCACGCTAAGGGACCTGATTCCTGAAGATCGGTAACCCAATGTCGTGCGTCCTTGTGGATTGGGTATTTCGAATTACGAATTATGACTATGTTGACGACATCGCAAATATATGTTAAAAGGAAAAGGAGAGAGGGGTCGATCAGAGCCCTTCCATACCTCCCTTCTTGCATTCAATACCTACCTAGGTACTGTACGATACCCTACATACCTAATACAGATTACCCTATTATATGTTGGTGCTATTACGGCAGGTCCTTTAATATTACCTACATCTCGTCATCACGTCAAAGAGCCACCTTTTCGTCAGCTTAATAATAATCCTTCTCCCGCTTTTTCCCAGCTCGCATGCATAGTTTGGCCCTAATATAGATTCTGGGCGTGACAGTTTTGGTGATCGGGTTCGCATTGTCCCTCGCGCTATGAGAGTAATCAGATGGTTCGCGGTACGATGCCGGCAAAGCATCGCCATACTGCGTAGGCGAATGTGTTCCGTAATATCGTTAGCTCAATGCCTGTCACCATGCACTGCACTGTATCTCGCAAACCGGGTACTGCACACAATCCTTTCAATCGAAATCCCTCACGAGTCTTTAACGAACCACGCCGTTCTGCACCTACAAACATGGCATATACACTATGTGAGTACAGTACATACAACTTTGGTTCAGGGGCCAACCTCGAAGGGTTGGCAATGGCCCTGTAAGCTGGAGAACCTAGACCCTGCGGAGATGTAGATAATAAAGCAAGCGGTTTCACCTTAAACCACACACAGAGCGTTCAGGGGTTCGTGAAGAAAGAGGAATAAGAGCAGTCTTCGGCAGTCCTGAATAGGAAAGTGGGCTGGCAAGGGGCGGGCTCGAGTTTCTCGCAACTGGAAGATCCAGACCACCTTTATAAGGCTTACTGGAGCTATATAAGGTATGTGTGATGCTTTTTCTATCTGGACTTTATCAACACTTTACCTGTGACGCACAAGCGAGGTTGTATATGTAGGAATATACCTATATATACTATCCATACATATACTCGGCCGTGTCGGCGAATTCGTATTGGCTTATCCCTCCGTAAGAGATAGACGGCATATTATTCGAGTATTAGTGATTTCCGCTTAGAGGCCACTTACATAGAGGCAATACCAATGTACCACCTATTTCGGGTACTAGAAAGCTAATCAGTTGGAGGTAGTCAAGCTTCGTGCAAATTATTATTCTTTAACCAACCGATTCTGCCTAGTAGGAGTATATATGTCTCGGAATGCATCAAGCAATCTTATAGTTGATCGACGACTATACTACTTAAAATACGTAAGATTACTCACGCTAATATATCTTCAAAGATTACAAGTATTATAAGAAGTGGGAGTATACCCGAGTCAATAGGTAGTGAGTGCCCTATAGAATGATTCACAGACGAGTATCTTTAGTGGTAGTAGTCAAGATATAGAAATCACAAATATGGCGAGAAGAACCATTAGAAGCAAGCTAGGCGAGCACAAACAAATAATTGAAAGGCATTCAATAGAAAGAAGCATGGGTTGGTCGTGGAAGTTGACGGTATAAGTGCTTAGAAGGCGGGTGCAAAGTGAAGAGTTCGGGTTGAAATGTGCGGGTACGTACGCATTCGGCACGAGGGGCGGGAGGGAGGTAGCGTGGCAGCTGCGTGGCTAAGTTAGTGCGAAGCTCGATGTGGCGGGTACCAGGTACCTAGGTACAACAGATGTGCACCCCACCCACTTTCGGTCCAATGGTCTGCCTATTTAAACCCCTTGCACGTGACATTTTTCCTCAACCACTCTCACCGGAACAACTTTTTTACGCTTTGCGCTAAGCCAGATTCCATTCTCCCGACATTTACCCGCCTCCGTATCTGTTTGCTGCAGTCTCCACTAAGAAGGTACGTACCTCATATGCCCTACCCGATTAGGTGTCTACATAGGTACCTAGGTACCTAGGTATGTAGCGCCGGATCGGAATCAGGTCGCGGCCTGGCCTCGGTAGAACTTCGGCTAAACTTTTTGCCGCAGCCCACCAGGTCTCAATTTCTTTGAAGATGTGGGCCCGCGAGTTGAACCCCGCCATTTCGGCACCAGAGAATTTGCATTTCCAGCTTGCACTCCGCGACGACGACTGCGAGCACGAGCTGTCCCCCGGAACACGCTCGGGACGCCGCCGAAAGCCCTCAAAGAAAAAGAAGCATCTGCCTACCAAATACAGGTTCAAGAAGACCAGACCTGCTTCGGTGCCTGCTCAACCCCTTCCGACCGCGTCCTCTTTCCTCGATCCAGATTTCGACAAATCTGACCGCGCTGACGGCCCTGACCACTCTGGCCACCCTGACCACCCTGACCACGCCGACCACCCCCATCACTTGGGCTCTTCCAACCGCTCCGGCAACTCTAAAAATCCAGGTAGCTCCCACAAATCGCACGACTCACCTAAGGGAGACTCCACCAAGGCACCCGAAACTAAGGAACCCCTAGATCGCGTGGCCGGCCAGCTCCAGCAGCTCCCCAAGAACAAGTCCGAGCAGTCTTTGGAGAAATATTCCGAGAAAACACTCGAGAAGAAGATCGAGAAGAAGATCGAGAAGCAGCCCGCTACATTCCAGGCGCGCAAGATGGCGACTCAAGAAGAGCACCACGATGGGCGTCAGCAGTACGCCTTCGTCGAGGGCAACTTCGCGGAGCTGGCGCAGGACATGGCCAACCATTTGGGCGTGGGCGACGAGGTCAAGGCCTTGATCGAGAAGGATGAGCAGGACGAGGTTCTGAAGAGGCTCATCATCGCCTCCTCTGCCTTGCACTCGATCCCCGAGAAGGAGTTCACCGCGAACTACAACCTGCTCATCTACTTGGTCTTGCAGTCGAGCAACGTCGGCATGCTCCTCCCTCGCGTTTGCGAAAATCTCATGAAGCCCGTCACCTCTTCGCCCGTGCATGGCCCCGCCCTGGCCCTCCAGGCTCTTACCACGATCTTCAACTTGCTCCAGCAAGAAAACGAGCGCGACTCCGCGCTGCGTTTCAACGTCTTCATGGCCATCCTGCGCTTCATCAAGCTCAATGGCATGTATGACAATGTCAAGAAGGCCTTGCCTAATATCAAGGAGTGGCTCAAGCAGTGGAAGACGGACGAAGAGGACCAGCGCAAGCTCTTCCTAGAGATCGCCGAGGTAGCCCATGATGCTGGCGATGATGAGTGAGTTACGATTTGCCCAAGGGTTTTTATTAATGAGCTCGGTCGCTAACTATACAACTTTAACACTATAGGACGTCTTACCAGCACGTTCTCAGCGCTCTACGCACTTTTGACGAAGACAAAGTCAAGTCCGAAGAGGCTCAGCAGCTTGCTCTCCGCGCCCTGAAGACCGCGCTTCTAACTCCCGCCCATAACGACTTCCAAGATCTTCTTGCCGTCCCCGCGATCCAAGCGCTTTCCGATTCGCAACCCCTCTACTTCGAACTCCTCACCATCTTTGCTGAGAAGGACTTGGAGGATTACAACGACTTCAACGACGAGCACGAAGGCTTTATCGAGAAGGAACACCTGGACGGCGAAAAGCTCCAGCGAAAGATCCGACTTCTTACTTTCGCGAGTCTGGCTGCCAGCACACCCAACCGCGAGATCCCCTACGCGAATATCGCAAAGGCCCTCCAAATCCCTTCCGAGGAAGTGGAGATGTGGACGATCGACGTAATCCGTGCCGGTCTGGTCGAGGGAAAGCTGTCGCAGCTCAAGCAAGTTTTCCTGGTCCACAAGACCTTCTACCGAGTCTTTGGCGAGAAGCAGTGGCGCGAGGTTTACGACCGCCTCGAGGGCTGGAAAAACGTGATTGCCAACGTAACGGCTAACCTGCGCCGCGAGCAAGCCAATGCCGAAGCGCACAAGAAACGCGAGACGGAAGAGCTTGAACGACGCCTAGCTAACGCTGGCGTCGGTGGTTCTTCTGGCGGTGGCGGTGGTAGTGGTGGACGCCGAGGTGGTGGTGACCGCGGTGACCGTGGCGAGCGTACCGAGCGTGCGCCCCGCCGAGAGCGAACCGACGATGACGATTAGATTACTCGACGTTATCATCTCCTCCCGAGATTCCCGTCTTTCGGTGTGTGCATAGGTACGGTCTACGGCGTCTTATGGCTTTGCGGGGCGACAGTTTCTCTTTCGATTGAAAAAAAAATAAAATGATTCCCGGGTTTATTCTACGGTGGCTGGAGGGCTACGTGGTCGTGCAGTGCGGTTGAGTTGAATTCACGCGGATGGGGTTACGTCTTCTTACGTTTGTTTGCATGACGATCCATGGCCTGCATTATTTACTCCGGGGGTAGAGAACCTCAGTTGATGGGGCCCAAGCATTAGATTATTCAGGGTCGGCCCCCCCTGGGTACCTTTTCGGCGCTTGTATTTAGAGGATACAAAAAAGTTCGCCAGGTAGGTAAGGGAATGCATTACGCAGAATTCGGGGTTAGTAATAAAAAAACATGGCTCTAAAATATCATTGCCTTTCTCCTGTGTGTGTCTCTCTCTGCGTGTGTCTATCATATGAAAGTGAAACGCTACCAGCCCTCGTAGATCATGCCACCCAGGCGAATGCGAAAAAGCACCCGTCTGGACTCGGTTCCCGTATATCCTCTTGACCGTGACGCTTTATAACTCGTAATCGTATCTCTTCTCTCTATGACTTAACTAGGATGAGGAGCCTAACTCTATACTCGCGGCGAACGCCCTTTTTTTTCCCCTCTCTTTCGCCCTCTACTACTACCGCCTACTCATAGTTACCCCTTAAAACCCAAGCTCGGGATCCGAAGAAGGAGGTGGGGGGGGTAGGGTTTTACGAGAGCTGGTCCTTGCTGAGGCGCTTCTCGAGCGCGGCGCAGGTGGCCTCGAAGACGCGGTCGGGGTCGGGGCGGGCGTCGATCTTGACGACGCGGTCCTGCGTCTCGAAGTAGTCGACGACGGGCATGCTGGTCTCGACGAAGGTGCGGAAGCGCTTGCGGATGGACTCGGCGTTGTCGTCCTCGCGGCCGGACGTCTTGCCGCGCTCGAGCAGGCGCCGCTCCATCTCCTCCTCCGGGCAGTCGTAGAACAGCACGAAGCGCGCCGGCACCACCGCCTCCTCGAACTTGACCGCCTGGTCCAGCTTCCGCGGGAACCCGTCGATCAGGAACTTGCCCCGGCGCCGCTCCCTCGTCTCGGCCGCGCCGGAGGGCGCCGTCTCGGTGGTCGTCGTCGTCGTCGACGTGGAGGTCTTGGCGGTCGGCTCGGCGAGCACGGCGCGCATGGCCGACTCGAGCAGCGCGATGGTCACCTCCATCGGCACGATCAGCCCGTTCCGGATGTGGTCCCGGATCAGGTCGCCGAACTCGCTGTCGGGCCGGGCCTGCTCCGCGCGCAGCAGGTCGCCCGCCGACAGGTGCGCGAAGCCGTACCGCGCCACCAGGCGCTCGCACTGCGTGCCCTTGCCGGCGCCGGGCCCGCCCAGCACGAAGAGGACGGTGACGTCGTCGGGGGAGAAGACGGGGGTGGTGCGGTCTTTGAGGTTGTCGATGGTGGACATCTTGGCTTTTTTTTCCTTCTCGGGGTTTGTTTTCTTAGGGTTGTCTTTGGTTTTGCTTTTCTTGTGTCTGGGTTCTAGGTGCGTCGCTTGCTTTTTGTCCTTTATGTGGCTTAGGTCTCAAGGAATAGGGGCGTTAGGTATTAATACTGGATTGGTCTGTTGATGGATTTATATCGGATACGGATACGTTCGTGTATTTCAGGGAGTAAAGTGAAGTGAATGAAGTCGTCCCACGGCAAGTAGGAAACAAGGAAAATTAGGGGTCGGTCTATATTGGTTTTTGTTTACTGCCGAGGTGATGTTTGCGTGGTGCAACAGAATTGAATTCGATGCTACAGCTTAATCTCTTGATTTGATGTCCCGCACTTTGCTACTTGGGTACAACCCCCTACAGTACGTGGAGCCCCTCCTTTTTGTTACTTGTTATCGATTACAGCCCCGACTATGTTAAAACTTCGCTATATCGCTATTCTCGATTCATTGTTGAACAAGGGACGGGGTTGCGTTCTCATCATCGGATGACATATTGGATCTTCAGAATTTCAGAGGGACCGAGACATATGAATGAAACCTAATGGTTTAGCGATAGGGACCTGGCGATTGCGAATACGCCCAGCTAATTATACGTTGGTTGAGAGGCCCTTCTTCGTATTTGAACAATATACATAAAGTGGTAGGTATATATATATATATAACATCGAGGTCATACACAGCAGACTCGGTAAAAGAACAGCTAAAAGCTAACCAAAGCTATTGCTGCTTCTTTAGTTGCGCATTCCTATAAATAAGATGTCAATATCTTGAGTGCATACACAGAAGAGCTCATGTCAATTGTGTTATAAGCTAACCATCTAGCCAAGCTAAGATGGAAACCCAACGTCTTATACGAACAGATACACGGGGAGCGACTCACCTGCTCTCCGCCTTCGCCCTGACCATGTAGACGTATCCCGCGGTCCCGAGACCGATGATGACCAAGAAAGGCCAGAACTTGACCGCGTTGTTAGAGCCGGTTGGGGGTTGGCTGCTGTAGGATCGTAGGGATGATGTAAGGGCGGCTGTTGACGAGGCTTTTCGAAACCGGAAGGGCGACACGGGCCGCATGAGCAGCCGCTGAGAACCAGGTGGTGCGAGACTCGCCATTGGATGCGCCGGCGGTTTCGAGGAGGAGGGGGCGATCTCCCTTTTGTTGAAGATTATTCAGAAATTGGATTTTGAAATTGAATTGTTACGCAGCCCTGCCGCTTGCTGTATGTAGCAACGAAAACTCCAATACGCGCCGCAGAAATAATCAAGTGGGTGTGACGTTATTCGGATAGACAGAGCAAAAGACTTGGTGAGTGAGAGCTTCATGTAATTGTTGGAGAAGCTTTACATAAAGCTTAGTATGTACCCAGGTACCTAGGTAGGTATGTAGCTTGACCAGCCCACCATCAGCCGATAAAACTACACAGCCGGCAGCCAGTTGACAGCATCCCAGACCATTGCACGTATGTAGAAAATGTGCAGCGGCAGTCCTGTCAGGTACGATCTCCAACATCCTCCTAAGCCATCTAGGTCGTACAAGCAGGGTACCAATACGTTAGGTAGATGTCTATATCATGGTATAACAATCCTCCCTATGACGCTACGTCCTAGTATATCTTATATCTCATGGCTTGAGTTGTAAGAATTCCAGGTCGAAAGATCCGAGCTGGTTATCACGAGTGAGGTCTACATGAAACCTTCAAGATAGATACCTAGTAGGTATATAGGAGGTAAATGCGCCCTTAGGAGAATTAGCGAATCTTTTTTGAAATAAAAAAGAAAAAAAAGAAAAAAAAGAAAAAAAAGAAAAGGTGAGGCTCGAACCGTGATCGGAACAAGTCGGCCCCTTTTTTAAATCACGGTTCTTGCTACTAGGCTTTACGCCCATTGTTACCTGTCTGCAGTTTATTATGCTACATAACCTTGAGTCCGGCGGCAAGTACCTGTTTGTCGCGGTGCTAGGCAACCGACAGCGAGGTGCGGGACAGCTTCATGTTGCCCGCCCCGCCTCCCACGTGTACCTTACAGTAGTTACTGGACAAACAACCGCAGCTCTGCGGGCTACATAGGTACCTAGGTAGGTAGGTACGCTTGAGTTTCTTTCTTTCCTTCTAGGTAGCGTCAACGACATCATTTCACGACGCAGGATCTCGCATTTCCCTGCGCCCTCGGGAGCAACCCCATCCGCGCCGCTATCAGCTGAGGATCTGAGGTTACTGCTCCTCCCGGCTGGTATCTGTGATCCTACGGCTTTAACCAACAAACACGTCATTCATCTATCTTTAACCGTCTATTATGCTGTGCGTCCATGGTAAACACAGCCACCGGTGCGCCGCTTCGAGAGGGTAGCACCCGTATAATACAACATAGAAGGTTACTCATCCACCGGAGCCCCGCGGCACGAACCGCAGAAGATGAATCAACCACACGAATAACACACTCGAGTCAAGCAGATCGAAGGAAGCCATAGATGGTTGAACTGGTATCTCATTGTTCGAGACAGAAAAAGCTGCTAAGCATATGTAGCAAGTAATTACGGTAAGATGGTAGGTATAATAATTTGGTAGGCAAGAGCACATGTTTCCATCCCCTCCCGAGGTATATATCCCAAAGTTCGCCGGTATCCCAAATTCATACATACACACGTACAGCCGCAGAACCCTTCGCCCCCCGCCTCCCGTCCCCCATTCGTATGAGAAGCCTCGAGAACGCCGCTCGGGCAGGTATCTTGTGGGGGTTCGGTTTGATTTCGTCGATCTGGTATTCTTTCCCTCGGGCCTTTCTTCCAAGTCGTAGATGGTTCAAAACACGTAAGCGCGTTATAAGGGGGGTTGGTTGGTTGGTTTGGGGAGGGTGGATGTGGCCCGTTCCAGCTCAGCTGAACAAAAGAAAATTAGGCTATATCCAACTAATGTTTTGGTTCCTTTTTCATTTCTTTTTTTATTTTATTTTTTCTCTTTCCTGTGTCACACCCGCTCACCGCGGTTGGCTGAAGTTGGTCTGCGTCGGTGGCGGGCTCTTGACCACCGCGTCGTTGTACGCCCCCGGGATGGGCACCGCGTCGTACTGGACCTCGCCAGGTGCGACGGGGCCGTGCTCGTTGACGTTTGAACTAAAGCTGGGGCCTGCGGTAGGCGTTGTAGGTGTCCTGAACGCGCCCTGGCCCAGCTTGGGGGTGGCGGAGGGAGCCTTGGTCGGCGGAGCCTGAAGCTTGAACGGCTTCTCGGCCGGCCTGCTTTGGGCCGCGAAGGCAGATTGCGGCTCGGCCACTTGCACTCCCGGTGTGAACGAGGGTCCCTCCGATATATCGCCTAGCGACTTGTAGGCTGACGGCGGGAAGCGTGGCGACATGGCGTACTGCGAGAATGACGGCGACTTGGGACCGAAGCCCGGCGTGTTGGGCGCCGATTGCGAGCGTAGTTGGGCTAGGTATAGGTCGGATCGGGCGCGGTCTCGCAGGTCCATCGACTTAGCTAGGCGTCGCTTGGTGTAGTACCGGTAGAAGACGACGCTGTAAAGGGTGATCGTAAGGACGTCGATCACGATCTCGATGATGATGCAGATCAGAGCCCAGTTCTAAGGGAGTTGTTAGTTCTACGGTTCATTCCAAGTATAGCTAGCTCATTTAATTGCTCACCTGAAGTCTGCAGACGAGCTCGTAGTCGACCTTCTGCGAGAACAGTTCAGAGCGGTGATTCTGGACACATGCCCACCCCCACATGTCCTTGTTTTCGCTGTTATTTCTCGTAAATTGTAAGACACCGGCGGCGGCGGCCCATAGGATCACGGAAACGATGAACCAGCCGACTGCGAACAGCGTGTAGTAGACACCGACCTTCTCGGCACGGCGGTGGCCGCCTCGACAGTACCCGACGAAGATGAGGATGCAGATGAGGAGGTTGACGCAAGACACGGCTAACACGAGGATTTGCGGCCAGGTGCTCGTGCCCGTTGCCCATGCTGGTAAGCCATTTTGAGCCGGTAGGCTCTTCGTCGCGTGGAAGATGGAGAATGAGGAGGAAAGCATGGCTAGGATGATAGTGCTGCAGCTGAAGCTAACACCTCGAAGTGCGAACTTAGCCATCCGTACTTTCGTCTTGAGACCCTGTGTTGTTTGTTAGCCTGAACTCATACGTGATTCAATCGTGATGCGGCTTACCAAGTCCCGTGCCTGCTCCTTCTCGGTGTCCTTCTCCCGCTTCTCTAGGATATCCTCTTCCATGAACGTCGGACTTAAGGGGTTCTCGAATTTCCTGCCTGGCGTACCCGGTACCTTCATCGCGCTCTTCAGGGGCGACTTCGGCGTCCTCGGCATATTCACTGGTTCTTGGCTCGAATCGTCTTTTATATATCCAAATCCAACGTCTCCTGGCTGAGCATATGCTACTTGTGACCTATCATCTCTTCCGAAAGGCGTGTTTTCTGGTTGCTCCACTGGCGAGTAGACAGTTGTGGCTTCCGCAAATCTAGGTGTTCTTGGTGGCTTGCCTAGGGATGATGTGGTAGAGGAGGAAACGGTAGATGATGACCGCGAGGGAGCCAGCTTGAGGGCGGCGGGCCGCCTTCTTTCGTCTTGCGACACCATTGTATATGTGGTTGGTGTGAAGAGGAAGGAGAGTTAAAAGAAAAGAAAGGAACAAGACTCAATCTATGCGTGAAGGCTACTATTATGTTCCTGTGATGCCTTTGGGAATGTGGCTAGAATGTATATAACTCAAAGAGAGGAAAGGATTAATATGAAAGTGAATTCGGAGAGACCAGCTATCGAGAGGAAGAATCTTTCATAGCTAGGGAGCCGGGGGAGGTGGGTGGTTTTGAGTAGGCGCCCTTCCGGGTATGCTATCACCTCATTCGGTGTTTCCTGGGAATGTTCTGCATGGGATCATTAGTTGATGGGGCTACATGAGATTCAATGGGATCGCTCACGACGGACCGGGGGTACGAAATCGACCGGATGTAAGTCCCTGATAGGGCGGCTAGAATACGCCCCAATGTCCAAGTAGTACGATTATGAAAATAGACGCCCGTAGGCAGGATGGAGTCTAACGCCGGCCACTTGCTAGGTCGTATCGGAAATCCTGGATCAACGTGTCCGCGTTGATGAAGAATCCGATGGGACAGATCACGAGCTTCTGATACGGAAACTTTTTTTACTCAAATGAAAGAGAATCTAGCGGAAACGAAAAACAGGAAACAAAAAATGAAGAGGGCAAGATGGCATACCGAGAGGAAGGCTGAGTATATGAGAGAGAAGAGGGGCCAACTGTGCCGTTGGGGGCACGATATCCAAGAAAATCAAAGATACTTTCGTCCCTGCCTACATACGTACATAATTACAGGCGGAGGGAAAATCGTAAGATAGCAATTTTTGCGCCTACATCCAGCGGCGAGAAGGTATTTCGGCTCAAAGCTAATATGTCCAGGTACATACTTTGCCGTAGTACTGTTAAAATCGACAAGCCCCCATTGCGAGCAACGCCCTCTTGGATGCGATGCTGAGCCGTAATTGGACGTACTCACAATACCAAGTCCTAATACTGCGAATGGGGTTCGAGGACAAGACTCGCCAATGGCCAGGGGGTCCCTACCTAGTTGAGCGCAAAAGACGGGGAGGATGAGATGTGGTTGGATTAGGTATGAGGGACGAGCCGGCGCCATTCTTCGTAGGCGCTTTCATCAACCCCAGTTGGCGATCTACCGATATGATAGGCAGATGGCAACCCCTGTTGGACCCGTGCCCATATGCAAGGGTGGAAGACATAGCCAATCAGAGGCCGAAGAGACGTGATACCGCACGACACAATGCATGGGATCAGGTTGTGCCTGGGCGGTAAGCTCTCTCACACACCAACATTGAACGACAAGAACAACCGTCCTCTGCTCGGACATTGAACCCCGATTCCCCATCGCTGACTCTCCTCGCGCCCATTTCTGTCGCCGCGGAGACTCCTAACAGCAGATTTCAGGCACAGTTGTCCCCACGTAACCCCTAAACTCCGATTATAGTGACGTAGATCTACGTAGCAGTTCCGCAGGGTAGATGGAACGGAAAGCCGATGAAAAGTTCCATGTCTTTTTTTATTTTAGCATCAATTATGACTTGACTGGGTGGCTCGGCCGATTTGAGGAGAATAATCGGCAAGCTGACTGTCGTGATGGATGTAACCCAAGCACCCAAAGCCTGCCCCCTTTCCGGACCCTTTCTCAATAATCGGTTGCACGGGCGGGCGGGAATGGAGGCCAATTTCTCACGAATCTGCAAGCCATTGTACTACCGCACCGAGGGAGCCCGCATTCGATGTTGATTAGGCCACAAGGTCGTTGTGTGCCTGTGTCTGCGCAAGTCTGCGTGCTGCCAAGGCCTCTTGAGGGCTATTTTTAACGGCCTTGCCCTCTCTAGCCAATGAGACACGCGCTCTCAACCCATCGGAGAAGCAGGTATGTTGGTAGCAGCTCCGGCTGTATAAGGACGCTAGTTACTGAACCACACACCTCAACGGTCTAGATGCCACACCAACATACGTGTGTAGACGAAGTTGTCTTCATTAATATTCCCTTGACGTCGTTCTGGAGCTAGAATAGAATCCAATGACGCCATGTAACTTGCACTTCATGATAGACTATGGTAGGGCTGCATATGAATATCTTCATACATAACCGGTTATCTTAACGTCCGATACGGTAGCATTCTGTAGGCTTACGATGCTTTTTGAGATGCCCGTCTCAGCCTTGCCTATGGAGGTGAAAACCTAAGAATAGACTTCGTTAGGAGACAATGCAATAATTACCCCAAAATGAGGTGTCTTATAAATGAAGCTTGATATTGGGGTAAGTCTCTTTGGTAGCAAAGATTGATACCACGCTAGTGCTTGGATTATCGTCACCACATGGCCGGAGGACGTCTTCGATGTGTAACTTTTATAAGAATCATTACATGGGTAGATCGGTTGAGCTTAGTTATATGTGGGGGGTAGTTAAAGAAGTAGTGATCGAAGCTAGGGGGGGATTCGTATAATAGATAGGACATACATAGTAACAGTAAACAATATGAGTTTAACTTTCATTAACTCTGTTAGCGGAAAGAGAACCTAACCCTGATAAGAATATTATATAGTAACTTTAGCGATTCAACAAGTCCGGGGGAACTGGTAGGTAGCTTTTTATACGGAAGTTACTTTTGATAGTTCCGTCCATATTACGAAAGCCAGCTAGCTGTTAACCTACGCTATTATATCAATTGCGGCATGAATTGGCGGATTCTCAAGACAGCACTATAGCCTAGGGGCTTCAATTCACTGAAAGTTTTAAATATTTTACTAGCCGTCATCTAATTTTGTCAGTGCGGTATCAGCTGGCGCGTATTCAAGAATTATCACGGTTATACTTACACGACGTTAGATTTCAATAATGTCCACTAAACTTTAGTAGTTACAGGCTGAAATACAACGGGTATCACTCAAAGTTCAGCGTATGTATTATAATGGTACTTTATCGTAAAATCAGCCAGCTGGCTAGCACCTGGCAATAGCTTTGACGGCTGGTGGATATTTCTAGTATGGACAGAAGCCAGACCTGACAGCTGGTACACACTACGCGACACCTGTTCAGCAATCTTTAGTGCCACATTCGTAGGTACCTACCTACCTTACCTAATAACAGCAAGTACATTCGTACCTACGTAGCGTCTTTTGCCCCTCACTCTTTATCTTATCGGCGTTGGGGGGAAGAAGACTCATACACAAGAACTTTGCAAAAAATCCCAAACTCGACACCTAACGTCATTCCCCAAAGCCTTATTCTCTCATCCAACAAGCGTGCAAATATCCTCACATCACGGAACAAGCGATAAACATATCTACAGAGCGCAGAAAAGACAGCAATATCCAAGCAAAATGTCGGCGCCCGATAGGTTTGGCAACGACATCGAGTCCGAGTCGGATTCCGGTAACGAGTCGCCAGTGGACGAAGGCCATGACAATGGTGCTGCGGAGCTGGATCAGAAGCCTCTAAAGTCGGCGATGAAGAAATCGCCTGCCGCCCCCCCTCCTCCCGTCCAGCGTCCTCCTCTCCCTCCCCAGACGGATGCGAAAGACCTCGATCTCAGCTCGCTCACCCCGCTTACCCCCGAAATCATTGCGCGACAAGCGACCATCAACATCGGCACCATCGGCCACGTCGCCCACGGAAAGTCGACCGTTGTTAAGGCCATATCTGGCGTCCAGACAGTCCGTTTCAAGAACGAACTGATCCGAAATATCACCATCAAGTTGGGATATGCAAACGCCAAGATCTATAAGTGCGATAACCCCGAGTGTCCTAGACCCGGATGCTATCGAAGCTACAAGAGCGAGAAAGAGGTAGACCCTCCTTGCGAACGCGATGGATGCAGCGGCACATACAGACTTCTACGTCATGTCTCGTACGTTTATCCCTCCCCCCCTTTTTTTCCCCCTTAGCTACTTTTGGTCCTGACCACCCCTAGTTTCGTGGACTGCCCTGGTCACGATATTCTCATGAGCACTATGTTATCTGGTGCTGCGGTCATGGACGCCGCGCTGTTGCTCATTGCCGGAAACGAGTCTGTCCCCCAGCCTCAGACTTCAGAGCATCTGGCAGCTATTGAGATCATGAAGCTGGACAAGATCATCATTCTCCAAAATAAGGTCGACCTCATGCGAGAAGAAGCTGCTCAACAGCATTATCAGTCCATCCTGAAGTTTGTCCGTGGAACACCTGCTGCCAAATCGCCAATCATCCCCATCTCCGCTCAGTTGAAGTTCAACATCGATGCTATCAACGAAGCTATTGTAAACACTATACCTGTACCGCCCAGAGATTTTACCCAGGAGCCGCACATGATGGTCATCAGATCGTTTGATGTCAATAAGCCTGGCGCCGAGATTGAGGAGTTAAAGGGCGGCGTTGCAGGTGGCAGTATCTTGCATGGAGTATTGAAACTCGGCGACGAGATCGAGATTAGGCCCGGTATTGTCACACGAGACGACAAGGGCGCTCTCCAGTGCAAGCCTATCTGCAGCCGTATCGTCTCCCTCAACTCGGAATTCAATGACCTGAAATACGCCGTTCCTGGCGGCCTCATTGGTGTTGGCACGCGTATCGACCCCACTCTCTGCAGAGCTGACCGTTTGGTCGGGTTCGTTCTTGGCCTGAAGGGTCGCCTTCCTGCTATTTACAGCGAGATAGAAGTCAACTTCTACCTCTTGAAGAGACTCTTGGGTGTCCGAACGGCGGACGGCAAGCAAGCAAAGGTTGCCAAGTTAGCGAAGAATGAGGTTCTCATGGTGAACATCGGTTCCACCTCAACCGGTGCCAAGGTGGCCGCCATTAAGCAAGATGCTGCCAAGCTAGCCTTAACCAGTCCCGCCTGTACGAACCTGGGAGAGAAGATTGCTCTTAGCCGAAGAATTGAGAAGCACTGGCGTCTTATTGGATGGGCTACCATCACAGCGTGAGTCCCTACCGTGGTAAATTGAATTACTTGTCATGTCAACTAACGAATATTGCAGTGGTGTCACATTAGAGCCTACCGAGTCGTGAAGCTGGGGCTATGAGCATAAATCCCCGATGAGTCAGATTCGACATGGTATAATTTAAGGGCGTTGATCGGAAGGATAGAGTAACAGAGAATCCCCGAATTTTGTGGTACGATGTCAGGAGCATAGCCTTTAAGCACTTTGCAAAGATACGAACAACCTTAATTTGAGGCTATTAAGGCTAAAACGGGTGGTACCGAGAAGTCCATGGTATTTACACGGCGACGGCAAGGCTTAAGGGAAAAGGGGACCTTAGCATCGACCCTAAGTGCTTCAACTCTTAGTATCTAGAATAGGAACTAAAGAATGTCGCAGCGATCGTCGAGGTAGCTAATGGCATAAAAAATATTACCGAACCAAACACGTCCTGTTAATGTTGTGGTAAGAACGCTCTCGTGCGTTTTACCTGCTCATAATATCGCATTAAGCATCATCCTCGGTTCTTGGGTCGTAAAATTCTTTCGGCTATAGGTAAGAAGAGATCGCCAAGGATTCCTGGGATACCCAATGAATAATAATGGGTTTTTGCTCTTGCTACCTCGAAATTCGAAACTCGGCGCTGCAATGTCCATATCCCTCGAAGTCGTGAACTTGAAACTTTCCTAAGCAATATGAGCATGTTGAGTAGAAAGGCGTATTGCGTCTAGTCCTAATCACCTACATACCACCTAGGCACCTACCTGTACAGTTTCGGGCTACCTTAGGAAGACGAGTGAATATATAAGCTCTCTATAGGTCTAGTAAAAGCTCAATATCCCCTTTCACAGAGAGCTCGCTAATACGCGGATTTCATATAATTATGGGTATATATCATAACACGATATCCTAGAGACGTCGATAGGCGTGAGCTCCTTTGGAATAACGCCAAGGGTTAAGTAGAGGTCTATCTCCTTGTGGACTTGGAGGTTCGGAATAAACAGCTCTCTAGATCAGACTGGCGATACATATATGGGGTGAGCACGGTCGTTGACACCCGCCTAGATATAGCCATTACCGTA
The DNA here is from genome assembly GCA_902806595.1 of Pyrenopolyporus hunteri. Classification (NCBI taxonomy): domain Eukaryota; kingdom Fungi; phylum Ascomycota; class Sordariomycetes; order Xylariales; family Hypoxylaceae; genus Pyrenopolyporus; species Pyrenopolyporus hunteri. Next base: position 3,450,418 of record CADCXC010000038.1, on the reverse strand, counting down.
GGTAGGTAGTCCTGATACCCAGTGGACTTGCTTCATCATCTAGACTTCATTAACGCAAAGGCAGAATCATAATTGGCTACCTAGTTGTATAGGTTCGATGCTAATCGGGATTTATGAATATGGTAGTTGCGTCGTCTGGGGATAATCAGAATCCTATTACCAATACATTCATACAGGACCGGGAGCTCGAGGAATGAAGCTGGGGGTCGGCTACCGGCGAGCAAGAGGTTGATGCTGGCCAAGATATGCTCTGTATGACTATAAGTAGTTGTTTAATAGTCAGTATCATCAAGGCGCCTTAGGAGCCCCGAACACCTAGGAGAATAAAATTTGACTAAAGCCACGTCTAAAGAGGCTAAATCATAACACCCATCCGCGCTGTCTCATATGATATGCTTTAATTAGTAGCATAGCTGGGCTATCAGTGCGGCCACGGCGTGGTAAAAACACGATCATAGCCGTAACGGGGACTACTTATTGCGTAGCTATCACAATACAAGGGGCCGACAGGTAAGAACTGAGTACAAAGATAAAATCATTCTGCGTAGGGCTTAAGCCCAACGCAGGCATTAGGATTACTATATTGAACTTTTCTCATTTCCTAGTTTTCCGGGCGTGCTTCACCAGATTTTCTATAACTCCTTCGAACGCCTCTCTATCCCCAATCTTTTCGTCTGTCCGTTTCTTCCAATATTCTAGCACGTCGTTTGCCAAGACTTCCATATCTTGCAATTTCTTTACGTGCTGCTGGAGTTCCTTGTCGGTCATACCGCTCAAAGCCTCCTCCGTTGTTGTGCATAATTGTTTTGCGGAAACCAGATCCAGCTCGGGTGCTTCGGGTGCTCCTTTTCGCCGTTTCGAGGCCGATCTTGGTTTCTCTCTACCTTGAGAGTCCACGGAGACCGACGAGTTATTATCGGCGTCTGGTTTTCTGAGCCTAGAGACGGAACGAGACTCCGATGATGTGCGCAGGGAGCCATTTGAAGTAACGCGATGAATCGATGGTAACACGAGCTTCTTTTGTTTCGAGGCTGGGAGTATCTCGTCTAAATCTACCGGTACACCGAGCGATACTAAAAATAGTCGTCGGATGCGAGATCGAATCCAATCGGGGGGTTGGAGAGGCGGTGGGGCCGCGAGTTGTGACCAAAGGGAGGCGCTTCTCGGGTTGAAAAAGATGGGGTTGTCCTTCGGGGGCGATGGCAGGGCTGGGAGCTCCTGGATTTCGGGGGAGAATAAAGCATCTAGGTATGGTTCTGTTGCGCCTAAGATATCTTCTGAATCAAGACCGTCGAGATCTAATATGGGCTGGTACGGCGGAGGATAGTTAGTATAGTTTTGCGACTACCTAGCGAGGGACCTAAACATACAAATGAAGGTATCGAGGCCTGAGGCTGGGGAGCCGGCGTAGGAGCCTGCGCTTCCGCCTCGGCCGTTTGAAAGCCATCGTCGAAGTCGCCAAAATCAGCATCTTCATCACCCTCTTCAAATTCGTCAAAGTCGTCGCCAAAGTCATCGACGTCATTGTCGTCGGCATTTCCCTGGCCCAAACTTCCTGTCGACTTTGCCGCAGACGACTTCCTCCGTCGATGAGTCAATGGCGACTTGAGTGAAGGGGCTACAGTCGCGTTATCTACGAGGGCAAGGGTCAATCGCGCTGGGTAGCTTAGGAGGACTTGGCTGTCGTACCAGTTGCTTCCTCGCTGGCGTCAAGCGAGGAAGGTGTCGGATTCGCCTCGCCTGTACCATCGGGCTTGCGGACGAAATCCGGTGCGGCATCTGCTTGGTGGAGACTTTCGTTATAGCGATGAGTCGAAGACCCAGGTGCATCTGCAGATTCATCCACCACGGTCTTTGGGATTGGATGGCCTCCTGGAGTCACGGGTCTATCCGGTGACACAGACTGGGGCTTCTTCTCGTGTATGACTGCAATCTCATCTGGCTCGGCATCCTCCGTACGTTTGTTGTAAGCCTCCGTGCCCGGTACTTCACCGTAGGACGGCTCGTCATCGACTTTTTCGACTCGCGTTCGCGGTACCGGAGAGGCAGCCCCGATACTATTTCTTGGGGATGTTTGGGCATCGGAAAAGTGTTCGTCGGAGTCGGAGGATGCTTGGACAGGAAATTTGTTAGCTTGAGAAGAGGCTTCAGATGGGCACACAGCATACCAAGCTCGTGAGCACCTGGATCTTCCGTACCCTTTCTCTCTGGGGCCTCAAGGCTAATTGACCTCCGTTCTTTGGACATTGCGAGGAGGCGTTAGGCAGTAAGGCAAGATTGCGGCGCTTAAACCGGAAGGGTCACAAATTGGAGATATAATATCTAGTGGAAGGCTGCGGGACTCCCTTGGTAACAGCCGTGGGGCTGCTCTGAGGGGTATCGTAAGACAAATTGGCGGAATATAGGGATGAGAGAGGTCAATGGACTAGGTAGTAGGTAGTGATCTTAGAAAAAGCTGTAGGATCGATTTTCTAGGAAATAATGAGGCCGTATACCCTCCCTACTATCATCCTGCCTCCTGGGGGGGGTTGAGGTAACGCGTAGAGATCGAGACTTCAGTCCAAGGATCGGAGACAACATGTCCTTGGTTGGATAGAGGGAGAGAGGGTGGGCAGGGCTGGGCCAGTTCCAATGTCCTTGTACGGCGACAGATTAGATAAAGGAGATGAGGCTTAGCCTACTTTAGTAATGTGGCGGCGTGGCTGAAGCTCTCTGCTTACATAGGTACCTAGGTACATGGATACATATGTGGGTATCCGCGTGTACATAAGTTAGAAAAGACATAGGTATATCAGCACGCGCCCATATATGGTACGTGCGCGAAGGGAAAAAATAAAAATAATAATAAAAAGCTGGGTAGGTAGGTAGGTACATGCACCCTGGGCTGCGCTGCTATGGGTGTACATGCTATGTACATACATTCATTTGATCCTGGTCGCGTCCAACTTTAACATCTTTTGAAGCTCGTCGCGCAAAGAAAAGTAGTCGGCCTGATTCCATCTACCTATCACTGCACCTGGCAAGACAAAGAAGACGAGCTCTAGGTAAGCAACCTATGCTATTCACATCCCCTACGGCTACGTCGTGTGAATTGATGGTCTGTCTAGGGTATTAACTATTTCAACAGAACATTGAGGCAGCTTCGCCAACTTGGCATCCTCGTCGTATCCTCGTCGTATCCTCGTCAACGTCGTCAACGTCGTCAACGTCAACGTCAACGTCCAGTCTGCGCAGTCCTCTCCATCCTGCGAATTGCCAAACGACGGCACCCCATCCCTTTCCTGCCATCGCAGCTTGAGGATGAGTGCAGGCTGATACACAGACCCGACGAGACGAATCATCGTAACATTCCACCGAATAAACTTGCATTCGTCAGATAAATATCTCATACACCACATTCCTGCCTTACAGACACCATCCATCATGTCGCTATTCGGCAATGCGAGTTCGGGAGGACAATCCAACAATGCCACCACATCCAGTGCACCCGCTCCCGGTGGCTTGTTTGGTTCCTCAACTCCCTCTACCTCGAATAATATCTTCGGTGGCCCGTCTGCCGCCGGCACCGCTGGTTTCTCTTTCGGTGGTGGGAGCAACGCCAACAATAGCAGCACCAACAACAACACCGCGACTAGTTCGGCTGGAACTGCTAGCCTCTTCGGAAATCCAGCTGCTAAGCCGGGAGAGCAGAAGTCCTTATTCGGATCGGCTACTCCGACTAGCGGGACTCCAGTATTTGGTACCAATTCCCAGCCATCTGCATCCAACATCTTCGGTGGTGCAAAGCCGGCGCAATCTACAAGCCTGTTTGCGAATACCGCATCAACACCGACGTCGACCAGTGCGGCTACCTCATCAGCTCCACAGACAGCAAGCGCCTCCGCCTCCGGTAATATATTTGGACAGAAGGATAGTTCGACACCGACCAGTGCCGGCACTCCTAGCTCGAAACCCAGCGGTGGGTTATTTGACAACTTAAAAGGCAATAGTACCAACCTTTTCAGTCCCCAGAACGCGAGCACTACCCCGGCTAGTAACCCCCCGGCTTCCGCTTCAGTGTCGACTCCTACAAAGCCAATGTTCAGTCTAAACTCGACCACCCCCGCGGGTGCCCCTCCGACGGGACCCGTTAACAGCTTGTTTGGGGGACAAGGCTCTCAAAAGGAAAACCAAGCTAGCTCCCTGTTCGCAAACCCAGCTAGTTCTTCGCAAACTAGTAGTGCGACGGCGAAACAGCCGGCATCCTCTGCTCCGGCCGCCACGTCACTCTTCCAAAACGCCGGTCAGGCCTCGAACCAAACCTCTAACCAAACCTCTCTCTTCGGAGCCCCGAAACCTGCCGAGAATCCTTCTGCTTCGTCTTTATTTGGCGCAAAACCTGCAGTCACGCAAGGCAGTGCACCGGCAGCTACCTCGGGAAGCGCGCTCTTTGGACAGCAAGCTTCTAAGCCTACCGAGGCATCTTCCACTAAGCCCGCCAACTCTCTATTTGGAGGCGCGAATACTACGCCAGCGGCAGCCACTGGGTCCTCTTCCTTATTCGCGGGTTCAAGCAATACTTCATCTGCACCAGCCGGCACGCCGGCGCTAGCTGCTCCAGCGGCAGCACAAACTGGCGGGATGTTTTCAGGTGTCAATAAGCAGTCGGGCACTTCTGCTACTTCTGAACCTGCCAAGACGCAATCCTCTCTGTTCTCCACCGCGGGCAAGCCAGCCTCGACTACCACGAACGCTGAGCCGGCTAAGCCTGCGTCTAGCCTTTTCGGCAACACCACTCCTGCTTCGACGGCGGGGACTTCAGCTGCAACGACTGCTGCCGGTGCTTCTACTACGCCTGCGCCAACTTCTACCGCAGCCACAGCTGCAGCCCCGGCTACGAGCTCCTTGTTCGGTGGTAATACGTCAAAAGCTGCCCCATCGGCCGACAATGCAGCACCACAATCTACCACCGGCGCTAACAGCGCTCTGGGAGCTTCTACCGCCGGCCCCACTTCCTCCATGGCGCGACTAAAGAATAAGACGATGGATGAGATCATTACCCGCTGGGCTACGGATCTCTCGAAGTATCAGAAAGAATTCAAGGAGCAAGCTGCCCAAGTAGCTCAATGGGATCGCCTCCTGGTCGAGAATGGAGAGAGAATCCAGAAACTCTACTTGGACACATTCGAAGCCGAAAAGGGTAGCCGCGAGATCGAGCGACAGCTCGTCGGCATTGAGAGTCAACAGGAAGAGCTGGAGACGTGGCTGGATAGATACGAGACCGAGGTGGACTCCATATTCACGAAACAGATTGGACATGGGGAGCAACTAGCGGGTCCCGACCAAGAGCGAGAGAAAACCTACAAGCTGGCCGAGAAGATCACCGAGAGACTGGACGACATGGGTCGCGACCTGGCCAAGATGATCAAGGAGATCAATGAAATTTCGGGCACGTTGAGCAAGGGTAACAAACCGGATGACCCGGTAAGTTTTTCTAGATGCAGAATCGTTCCAATGCTCGGTATAAGCTAACATCGTTTTCTCCCTAGCTGAGCCAAATCGTCAGAGTTCTCAACAGCCATCTTTCCCAACTTCAATGGATAGACAGCAATGCTGCTGCTCTCCAAGCCAAGGTCGCTGCGGCGCAGAAAGAACGCAGCACGATCGGCAACCATTATGGTGGCCCGGAGCAGGACAATGTGGACAGCTTCTATCGATCCTACATGGGACGAAGGTAGTGCTGTAATTCCTCTTATGACTAGGCTATCAAGAGGTGGTTTTTTCCAGGCAAAGCTTGGTGCAGGAGTTTAGGGGATCATGCACAAAAGAACTCAAGAATTCATAGATGATAACACGCAATGGGGCAAGGGAAACCTCGAGAGGCATTATGCCGCGATAGGAGACATGAGTTAATTCTCAAGCATGGCAATGAGAGCATACCGCAACATGTGTGTGTTGCGATTGTATTTATGTACACTAGGACATGGCAACTTCGATGGCTGAAGGGGCAAATCTGGTTCTTGTACTGCTTCTAGTGACTGCGAAGACTCGCGCACCGATGCCAGGCATCTTAATGGGCGGAGCTTCGAGCTTCCTTCTCTTGCATGCTAGTCCCTAATCTAATTGTGCTCGCCGCCTTGGTCTTTGGTCAACTCGTCACTGTAGTAGAAGACGCACCCTGTTAGCGCCAGTTCTGATACCGCAAATCCCGCAGAGGGAGTATCTCGCGGGCTCGTTGGGACGACTTACATGTGGTCGGACAGCTTCTGGAGGTGCTCCTGTTGCTCGCGGAGCTTCTTGCGCAGCTCGAGCAGCTTCTCCTTCTCACGCTGGCGGATGGCGTAGTCCTCGTTGGCCTTCTCGCGCTTTTGGAATGCGTCACTGTTTCCCGTATTCTCGTTAGTCAAATTCTTTTTTTTTCCCCTTTCCTTCCGATCTATAGTTTTCCTGCTCTAGAGTAGATTGTTTGCTCTCCCTTCCGTAACATTCCGCCATTGTTCCCGAGTTCTAGGAAAACCACTGCGAGAGCGGGATCGCAGGACTCCTCTTCCATCTATCCGTCCGTCTCTTTGAGTCAGGTTGCGGGGTGTGTTGGAATCATGGTGCGACGTACCCTTGGCCGCCCAAGCTGCCTAGCTTGCTCGGTGCGCCCGTGTCGCCTTCTGCCATAGCTCGGATGGTCGTCGTGAATGCTCGGCGGGAGGATGCGATGGCGAGACCGCGGGACGGGATCTTGGTCAGAGTTTGACGGTACATGGTGATCTGCTTTTTCTTTATTGAAGAGGATCGAGATAGATCGTCTATGGAGAAAATCAGAGGTTTAGTATTGGTATTTGAAGTGATACTACAGCTAAGTCACGGGACGATCTGGAAGCAGTTACCTTACGTGCTATTTAATTGGTTTGTGGTTGTATGTAAGGTGGCAGGCAACGGGTGTGGTACGATTGAGGCACTTCCCAAGTTGGAGATGGTCGATTGGAGCTAGCTCTTCGCCTATGAAGTCAATGGGCAAATGCCTTCTGAGCCGGAGTTAGACGGTGTGCACGGACCACAAACGGAGCGGAACTCCCCTAAACACCCGTCTACCTACCTACCTAGGTACCCTGCCATGTGCCTGGCTTCTACGTATTGTACGATACATACCTATATACATAGTTAGGTACCTACCTAGGCAAGTTCCAGGCTGCTCATGCCATAATTAACATAGCATCATCGGTGATCAGTGATCACGCAAAAATCTACGTAGTGCGTATATAGGCTCGGGGAACTGGAAAGAGCAAGCCTTTCCATCCATGTCTACCACGCCATCCTCGATGTGGTCATCTGATTATCTGATATAGGGAGAACCGTTCGTGACCAGCCTATCGAAAATTTGCCGTATACATCGTTTATCTTAAACTGTATTTGGCTTGGACGTTTGCCGTTGGTTCTTGTAGATGATTATTGAATTGACTTTCCAGTACCTACTTCTGCAAACCGTAGGTACCAAGTCATATCAATGCCGCCCTCGAAGTTGGGTCCCGCATGAAATGAGATGCATAATCGACCATAGGCGAACTCGTTATGCTACCGATATTTTGAATTAGCATGTAATTGTTTTATCTAGTATATATGCCGGATACGAGAACACCATGGAGCCAACAAGTAGGTATCGTGAGGCTCCGGTCTACAGGATACCTTTCGGGAGCCGTGGACGCATAATGTTTTACAGCGACGGGAGGTATTATAGTAGTTCCCGGTTCGGCAAGGCAAGGCAGGATACACAAATCCTTGGCAATGCGTGGGTTTCCCTCCCCTCCATGAAAAAAGTTGTAGTCGGTGACGTTTTCCAACAAATCGCATACTTTCCTTGGTCCTCTTGATTTTCAAGTCAAATTTTTTATATACCTAGGTAGATAATCGGACAAATAAGACGCCCAGGCCTCGTGGTAACCGGTATGCGCACTGCCTCGAATGACAAAGCATGGTGCGGTACTATGCATATGTATGAGCTATTTGGGCTGCAGATGTTGACGTAGGCTGAAATTCCCTTTCCCCCTTATCGTCCAGTAGTGGCGGTAGAAGGTAAGGTATTCAGATGGAACGCATAAAACGCTGGCCATGGAAATTCCGAGGACAAAGAATGGGATGGGCTCGTGCTGGGGTTGCCTTGAATTATCATACAGCATAGATGATTGGCTACCTCGAGGTCAGACCCTTTCCTCGGTGATTCCTAAGACATTGAATGAGATTTATGGGATCTAGTCGGGATGGCCATTTTGTAGATATCCACATACATACCAACCTACCTAGGTACCTAGTATGGATATCACTATACGAAGGTAATTCCAATATGTAGAATCGAAAGGGGTATATGAAATACACACAGGACAGGCGGAAACAACTTGAAAGATAATACATAGGTAGGTACATGTATATCTCAAGTTGTCCTGTGAGGTGCGTACACAGAAAAGAAACACAGGCTTGAAGTCTGACAGCTCATCAGAATGCCTAAGGTGGGTAATGTAGCATGTACTAGTACATGCGCCGCACGAATTTTAATGGTTTTCTTTAAGCACGTTAGGTACATGGACGTGGGGTACGAGTTGCCTCCAATGTACCCTATGTCAGTGCTGAATGTATGTAAGGTGGTACAGACATTAAATGATATTGAGACTGACGTAGGAGACCCGGGCAGGGAGCGAAGGAAAATAAAAATTATAGTTAAATTAGGTACATACATACATACCCCTTTCATAGTCAAGGCACGACTACGACTGACTGAACATATATAATACAGTACACGATAGCCACGTGAGGCGTGGCTTCTTCGTATCACAAAGATGCAAAAAGGGCGGAAGGCGAAATCAAAGAGGAAGAGCAGTGAGAAGTGCCTTGCCCTATGTACCCAACTTTGCCTCCGGTCATCATCAACGTTATCAGACTTCTATGGAAGATTGTATACCATTAATGTATCTACGTACCCAAAGTTAGGAGATTAGGTATGATAATGATGCCAGTCATTAAAAGGACATTAACGGGAGGAGGTACCAAACATTGAGATTTGAGGATGACCCCCTTAATGGAAGTCTTCTTCCATTGTCAAATAATCCGCCGCCTTGTCTGCCAAGTTTACAGGCTCCTAGCCTGCTGGCCCAGTGGCTTAGGTTCTGTTAGGCACTAGATGGAACCGGTGCTCGCATACAGAGGTACCTACGTTGAGAATTAGGATAGGTACATTAGCATGAATACATGAGGTAGGTACGTGGAAGATATATACCTATGAAGAAAAGGTGCAAAGGAAATGTTAGGTACCTTAACATGATCTTGAAAGTACCTAAACGTCCGTAGAGGTACGTGTATTAAAGGCGATAAAGTAGCAGTAAAAGTATCAATTCCAAGAGTACAATACATACAAATACATGCATCCTCTAAGGATTTCAGAGTATAGGTACCTGAAGTCATTGGTTATTGCTGGTACCTCTGCTGGACGTGCCTGCCCACATCCCCCCCTCCCCACACGCGCACTGGGCACACCCGCTCTACGCCGACCCTCTTTCCCCTTCACCTCAGGCTTCCTTCTACCGCCTACCAACAAAACGCTGCACATTCGTCGACACAAAACTCTCCCAAAACTTTTGCTTCTCATAAACCGCCGAAAACAACAACACCAACCCATCCTCTCTTCTGCCACCCTTCACACATAAACTTCTCGTGCCATCTTCCACCACAGGTCAGTTTCTTGAGGACTAACTCAAAACCACCCAACCAACAGGTAAGTTAACCTCAGTCCATCTCCCTTCTTATCCCATCCCATACATCCCATTTCTCTCTCCTTATTTCGCCTGTCTCTGCACTTGCGGTCTTGTTCCTTGGCCTACTACCCTGAGTCCCGCCCTGCACTTTCGTCATCGCCCACATCACGACCGCCTCTTTCCTACCGCCCTACACACGACAGCGAACCCATCAACCGCCAACTGCGATCCGTCGTCTATATCAATTGATACTTGCGACGGCCTATACGCCTAGCCGTCTCCATTTACCTCACGCGTTTTGCATCCACATCTGCTGGCGCAAACCCCACTGACTGCGGGGGGTTCGTTTCTTCACCGTCACGCCTCTCGAAGCCTCCAGGTATCTACAACAGGGTAGCAGGCAGCGCGTTACTCGGGTTGACTGTCGAAACCACTCTCAACATCGCTCTGGCAACGCTCTCAAAGTTCCTAGGCAACTGTCTGCTCCCCGCCGGCGTGCACCGTCCTTTCCTTTCTTACCTCTTCTGCCCCACTTCCCTTCTTTTCCCATTTCAACTTTACTTCCTCGTCCGCATCCGCCTCTCCATTTCAATCAAACATCAACAGGCTTGCCTACTAGAGATCCAACTAACATAATACATCCTACTAGTTCTGTCACTTTTCCGAGTCTTACCGACAAGATGGGCCACGAAGACGCTGTGTATCTCGCCAAGCTAGCCGAGCAGGCTGAGCGCTATGAGGGTATGTAATTTTAGTATATTCATCCTTCTTGGACCCCACGGAGCAGCACTACTAACTTCTATCTGCTATCAGAGATGGTCGAGAACATGAAGATCGTCGCCTCCGAGGACCGTGATCTGACTGTTGAGGAGCGCAATCTCCTGTCCGTCGCCTACAAGAACGTCATCGGTGCCCGACGTGCCTCTTGGCGCATCGTTACCTCCATCGAGCAGAAGGAGGAATCTAAGGGCAACTCGTCTCAGGTCGGCCTCATCAAGGAGTACCGACAGAAGATCGAGGCCGAGCTCGCCAAGATCTGCGATGATATTCTCGATGTTCTGGACAAGCACCTCATCCCCTCCGCCAAGTCTGGCGAGTCCAAGGTGTTTTACCACAAGATGTATGTCTCTCCTTTAGCGCCGATGCTTTGTATTGAAGCTCAAGCCTATTAACCATCTAACAGGAAGGGCGACTATCACCGCTACCTCGCAGAGTTCGCCGTTGGCGATCGCCGAAAGGAGTCGGCCGACAAGTCCCTCGAGGCGTACAAGGCTGCCACCGAGGTTGCTCAGACCGAGCTACCTCCCACGCACCCCATCCGTCTGGGTCTCGCCCTCAACTTCTCGGTCTTCTACTACGAGATCCTCAACGCCCCCGACCAGGCTTGCCATCTTGCCAAGCAGGCCTTCGATGATGCGATTGCCGGTAAGTGTCGGATGAACATGTGAGATGAAGTAGGCTATGGCTAATTTGGATCCTACAGAGCTTGACACCCTTAGCGAGGAGAGCTACAAGGACTCGACTCTCATCATGCAACTCCTCCGAGACAACCTGGTATGTCCCTAATAGCGATTATGCATCTACATCTATGTAATCTCTCTAACATGGAACTAGACTCTCTGGACTTCCTCCGAGGCTGAGCCCCCCGCAGAGTCTGCCGCAGCTCCGGCCCAGGAACCCGAGAAGGCCACCGAGGCCCCTGCCGAGGAGCCCAAGGCTGCCGAGTAAGGAAAATGAAAAGCCCGCGTCCCTTATTAGTCTCTAGATTTTAAAGGGGTCGATTGTGAAGCTGGGTGGACTCTGGTGTCTATGGAGTGTTTGCTTGAGAATTCTCTTGCTTGAGATTCTGCATTGATTTGATTTTTTCCCCTCGTGGCAGATGCACAGGCCGATACTTGGAGGATCTCTTTCCCCCTCGGCAAAAAGGGCCAAGAGCTTTTGGGAGGTCTTTCATGGAATGCCTCACCCTTTAGACTCTAATGCAAATTCGTCTGGACAATAAACCCGTACTTTCTACTGCATCGGCAATAATAATTCTATAAATTCGCAATAAGCGTAGCCTTAGTATTTGTAGGATGACATTAAGTCCCAGGCGGCAATAGCATTAGCCCGAAGCAGATAAGCCGCCTGGTTTAAACAAACCTAAGTGAAGCTGCCGGTCGATGGTACGGTATCACAGCATGATACATCCGGCTCCGCCACAGTTATTCTATAGACCCATTCCGTAAGAATTTATCCAAAGGTTACAATTTCTTTACATCGCAACGGTAAGCACTTGATCGCAGCAACGCCAATATGTGTTCGACATTCCAGTTAACCTTCTAGACCATAATTCATTCGATGTATTTGATATCAGAGTAAGTCCATGTTCCATGCAATCCCCAGCCCAATGTAGAGTAGATCGACCCTCTCCCTTCCATCCGTTACTCCTAATGCGTCCCTACATCTTCGTGAACATATGTACCTACATGTAATGAAAGCGCAAATACGTATTGAGGCTACCTTCCCTTCACGTATAGTCAAACTTGGATGCACGTCGATACCCGGGCCACGTGATGCGCTCCGCCTGTGGGGTGCCCGCTTCGTAGTTAAAAGCGCGCCTATCGGATAATCCTGCTTGGTGATGGGATCAGCGAGCAGGGTATATGTGTGTATGTGCTTGCTTTTGGCTCTTGATACTGCCTGCTAGGTAGTATACAATACCCAGAAGTCTCATCGCCCCGAATTGGTAAGTAGATAGATGGATAGGTAAGATACCTAGCCTAACTACCTCGCTCGCTACTACCTCCGCGGCCCGCTCGTCTCGGCGCCGGTAGTCATACTCGCCGTCGCGCCCCCGGACAACGAAATCCCCCAGTTGAAGCTCCAGTTGAACGTGAACCCGCGGCCCGTGACGCTGCCGCGCCGCTCGCCCCCCGCCGCCACGGCGTCTTCGCCCCGTTCCCCTCCTACCATCGTTGACCCGGCACCTCCCGCGGAAGTGCTACCCACGGGACCAGGGGCCGCGGTGGTGTTTATAGCGAAGTCACCATCCTCGCCCTCGCTCTCGGCGGCAGCAAATAGCACGCGGATCCAGAGGCTGCAGTCCAGACACTCGACCATGAGCACGCCGTCGTCCTCGAACTCCTCCAGGTTCTGCTCCGTGAAGGCGTACCCGCGCGGGTTCCCGCACCGGCACCCCCGGTAATACACGCCCCCGCCGCGCTCGTCGAACGCCAGGTCGTCCAGGTCGACCGTCTCCACGCCGGTCTGGAAGGAGAAGGTGGATGAATGCCATTGCGAGGATGAGGAGGAGGAAGGGGCGGCGCGCAGCGAGCGGTCGTACTCCGCGCGTTTCCGCCGGTCGGAGAGCACGGCGTAGGCATGCTGGATCTGGTCTACGGTGTACTGGATGCGTGGTTGTGGCGTTTGCTTGGAGTTTGGCTTTGAGCTGGGGGATGGCGATGATGAGGTCTTACTGTCGCGGGGGTCTTCACTATTATTGTTGCTGGCTGCCTTGTCCGGGTGGTGCTTCAGCAGAGCGCGGTGGTATGCCTGCTTCACTATCTTCTGCTGCTGGGCGGCGCCGGCTTGGCCCTCCAAGTGTTTTGGGGTGAGCGCCAGAATGTCGTAGAGCGTGGGCTCGGCCGACGTGTTTGATATGGGAGGCGCCATGCCGCCGAACTACCGATTCTATTCTTATAAGACAGATTCTAGATGAATTAGATATCCTTGCTAAATAGGCCTGTAGGTCTCCAGTTCGCAAATTTAAATTCTTACGATGAAGTTGTTGCGAGTTATCTTAAGACGGGCTTCTTGAGAAACCGGTTTTAAGAAAAAGTTAATCGGCGCCACGCGGTCACGTGAGTGGATTGGGCAGAAGTTTGCCGACGAAGGCTCCAGACTTAGACGACGAGGAATGCAGGCAATGGCTAAAGAGAAATAGAAAAGCAAATCCCTTTAAGAAATAGTAAACTTACTGTCAACCGAGACTGGCTTCCTTACAGTCCGCTGTGCTCTGATACTGGTAATTACGTGGGCTGAAGACGAAAAGACAAGCCTACGATACGGCGTAAAAGGGGAATTCTTCGATTTCCTTGAATGTGTCTCCATTTCGCATGTATAGAGTAACACATGGATTCATACAGTTTGTTTTGATGGGAATGTTGAACGGCAAAATCATGATATATCCGTTTACCGTGGATACTTGTTCCACCTGTTTTTCCCGACCTGTATTCTTATTAGCAACGCAAATCAACATGAACGGAAAAGAGCATAACTTACCTTCCGCCATTCCCTGATAAGCCTCGGCATGCCCAACATAGCTGTTCTCCTCTTCTCCATCCTGTCCCGCTTGTCAGTAATGCAGTCGTCAAGAGGAAGTATTTCCCGGCAGACGGAGTGCTAGCCAGCAGGAAGGACGTGATCGTAACATACTTGGCAGCCAACATTCTCTCGTGTAAGTGGCCCTTGACAGACTGGCCAACACCAGTACCACGGACCCTCAAACCGTGCTCGACTCTGTGACGTATCCTCTCTTCAGTGCCCTTAGATGTGAACGGCAGCAACTCTTCCACTCCCTGCTCCCTCGCTAGCTTCACGAGCTCAGCCTGCCGCCTCAGGGAGAACTCCGGGTCCTGCCATTTGCCGGTTACCGGGTGTTTATGTGGCAGGAAAGGATTCGGCGTTGCGCCGTCCTTAATCGTGTTCGTTCTCGTCGAGGCGGGGAGGATCTGGTCGGGGGGGTACTTGGCGAAGAAGCGCTGTAGCCGCGGGTGCAGCTGCTTCGCGAGCTCGATGTATCTCTGGTTGGTGGCCATCCCCCGAATCACGATCAGACATACAAACTGTGTATGGCGATTGAAAATTCGCAGTTGAGTAGACGTCGTACTACTAAGGTGCAAACATTGAAAATGGAATCGCAAAAGTGCACAAAAACAGCTTCCCTCCAAATTTTGGTCGCGAATGGCGAGTAGCAGGGATCCTCCGTCTAAGGCAAAATTTCCGATTGGCTGATGTCATTGGTGGCCTGAGCGGTGCCTGTGCACAAGCCATACTTACCTCCGATATGCCGATATCAGCGCTTATCATAGGCAGGATGTATCCATAGTACAAGTACGATACCTAGCTCTTCGCCTCCAACTCAGAAGTCTGGAAGAAACAAAGCGAAACAAAAGCAACTTCGACGTTGCATTTCCTCAATCTTTTGAACACACTCAACCAACTTGACCTACCTCGTGGGTTATATGATTCATTCACTCTAATTATATCCACGCCATAATAATTTCGACTCGTTCCCCATTCAAGAAGATTAGAAACGGTATCTAAGTTTTCTCAATTCTGATAGAGACTTATCTTACATCGACGCCCTGCGACCATGGGAATACCGCCGCGAGCCGGGACACTGCCCCACGCCAACGGGGCCAACGGCGCTGAAGGGGCGAACGGCGTAAACGGGGTTAACGGGACGAACGGCGAGGCCAGCAAGCGAAAAGTGCCTCTGGATATCGAAGAGATCTTGCGTAAAAAGAAAGAAGCAAACGAAGCCGCCTCCAAACCAAGATTCATCCCCAAGGCCGAGCGCGAGCGCCTAGCGGCGGAGAAGCAGAAGGAGGAGGAAGAGAAGCGAAAACGTAAGGCCGAAGAAGAAGCACGAAGCAAACCCAACAGTAGGCCTCCACTCGCGCAGGATTTCGATAGACGGCATGCCGATCGTCGCGACAGAGACCACGCGCCAGTTGTTCCAACAGGGCCAAGGGCCATGCGCCAAGCTGGTCACGACAGACGCGACGCCAACGAACACGAAAACTCCGATATGCGAGGAAAACAAAGGGGTAAGAAAGGGCCGGCGGGAGAGAAGCGGCCAGCGCCAGAAGAGGCAGAGGCTGCCTTAATACGGGCCCGATACATGGGGCCAGAGATGAACCAGTCGACGTTCTCAGCCAAGAAGAAACGGAGAAGAACGACAGAAAAGAAGTTCAATTTTGAATGGGATGCGGAAGAGGACACAACTCAGGATCACAACCCCATTTACGCGGAGAGGGCTGAACCGACGTTCTTCGGGAGAGGAAGACTGGCTGGGTTTGGCGACGATATGACGGAGGAGAACGCCAAGAAGTACGCTATGTCCCTTATCGAGCGGGATCCTGAAAACGGAGCACAACGAGCGCAAGAATTACTGGACATGATGCAGAAAGCAAAGGAGAGGGCCAACCGCAACGGGTTAGGAAAGCACTGGTCGGAGAAGAAGCTGGAAGATATGCGCGAACGGGACTGGCGTATCTTCAAGGAAGACTTCGGTATCTCGACCAAGGGAGGGCTCATCCCAAATCCGATGCGAAGCTGGCAGGAATCCGGATTGCCTCGACGCCTATTGGATATTGTCAACAAAGTCGGGTACGACGAGCCGACGCCGGTCCAACGTGCTGCGATCCCTATTGCCCTACAAGCAAGAGATCTAATCGCGGTGGCCGTTACCGGTTCTGGAAAGACAGCTGCTTTCTTACTACCTCTACTAGTGTATATCTCAGAATTACCGCCATTAACTGAAGTTACGAAGAACGACGGGCCGTACTCATTGATTATAGCCCCGACCCGAGAGTTGGTTCAGCAGATCGAATCGGAAGCCAAGAAATTCGCCGTACCACTTGGCTTTACCGTCGTCAGTCTTGTCGGTGGGCACTCGCTTGAAGAGCAAGCGTTCGCCTTGAGAAACGGCGCCGAGATCATCGTCGCCACGCCAGGTCGTCTGGTAGACTGTATCGAACGGCGGTTGTTAGTACTATCTCAATGCTGTTACATCATCATGGACGAAGCCGATCGAATGATAGACATGGGCTTTGAAGAACCTGTCAACAAGATTCTAGACGCACTTCCAGTCACCAATGAAAAGCCAGATACCGATGCTGCCGAAAATCCCCAGCTGATGAGTAGGCACCTTGGCGGCAAAGATCGATATCGACAAACAATGATGTACACGGCCACTATGCCTGCGGCTGTCGAGAAGATCGCCAAGAAATATCTACGTCGCCCCGCCACAGTAACGATTGGTAACGCAGGAGAAGCCGTAGATACAGTTGAACAAAGGGTCGAATTCATCCCTGGCGAGGATCGTCGGAAGAAACGCTTACAGGAGATCCTATCTTCCAACGAATTCGCGCCACCCATTATCGTTTTCGTCAACATCAAGCGCAACTGCGATGCCGTGGCTCGAGAAATCAAACACATGGGCTTCTCAGCCGTCACACTACACGGCAGCAAGACTCAGGAACAGCGAGAACAGGCTCTGGCATCGGTGCGCAGCGGCGCCACGGACGTCTTGGTCGCAACAGATCTGGCTGGCCGCGGTATCGATGTTCCGGACGTATCTCTCGTCGTAAACTTCAACATGGCCACCACTATCGAAAGCTATACGCATCGTATCGGTCGTACGGGTCGTGCTGGCAAGAGCGGCGTTGCCATCACCTTCTTGGGCAACGAAGACGCAGATGTCATGTACGACCTACGGCAGATGCTCTCGAAGAGCTCGATATCCAGGGTGCCGGAAGAATTGCGACGGCACGAAGCCGCACAGCAGAAGCCGACCAAAGGCCCCAAGAAGCTCGAGGAGAAAGGCTTCGGCGGAAAGGGTGGCGGATGGGACTAGAGTCTGACTATACTAATCTATAAGTTGTAATGTAACTCACGACGAGGGCGGATACGCTATGACGGTCACTGTACTGTACCATTCTGATGGGCTGCCTTCTAGCTGGCAGGGCCGCTGCCGAGGCTCGTACCGACTGTAGGTATAGTCTGAATATTTACGCCAAGGATTAGTTTGCGATCAATATCATGAATAAGTAGGCTCGAATTAGCTCTCTGTTGTACTAGCGTTATCAAGAATCAAGCCAAGTCCCCGAAGGATTCAGTATTTATATTTAGTATATCATGGGAACAAACTATATGATATACTGATATAAGTAGACGCACAAGAAGCTGTAAGGGGTAAATGCGGATGGGAACGCTGTTAGCATTGTGCTACCTCGGCCGCTCACATAGATTTGTTCCAGGCCTGAGAAGCATGTGAGAATCTAGGTACTATATAGTAGGTGACTATCGTTTCTACCCCAATGACCGGGATATGTAAATATAGGAAAAGATAACGACACAAACGGCCAAAAGAAGGGAGTCGGCGTTTGCGATATATTATAACGTAGCGGTACGCAATATAGGTGATGACGTTATCCAAGAAACCTACCACCTACATAGTACCTTCGAGGGTTTCTCCTTATATACCAGGTATATGAGGTATATGAGGCATATGTTCGTATGCTGGAATCCGAAGTCGCATGCCTAGGTAATTGACATATTGCCATATTCTAATTGCGAACTTGACCCGGGCACGTATCGATATGTAAGGTATGTAGCACCGAATGGATGGGTTTGGGTTTCTTCTCATGGACGTCGATTCGCTTGTGCTGGGGGATCTACGTTCTAGAAGCCCCGGGTTAGATGCGACCCTGCATGAGACTTTCCACGGTTGTTTCTGAGAGTTGCAGTGTCGGGGGAAACGGCCGACCGCAGCGCTACTGCCACGTCCAGCAGGTCAAGCCTACCAGCAGATGCGATTACCGCAGTAGGTGGGCGCTCGCTCTGTCGGTACGCAATCCCTGCCATCTCCCCGCCACACCGCCTGCCCTATGTAGCGTCGTCTCTTGCACATTCGACTTTCTTTTTTTCCCTTTTCTCCTTCTTCCATTCCGTTTCCCGCTCATGATCCATGTCCCACTGCATATGTATACTTTTTTTTCCCTTTCCTTGAACCTTGAGGGCTGGGTAGCAGGGCTCAGTCTATACTTTTTTTTAGCGCACACACACAGATATACACTGGCCCAACATATACATTCCTCCCTCCATACGTACCTACCTACACACACCCACGCACTCACTTACTCACACACATATTCAAGCCACCGGAGTCCAAGACGGCTGTTAGTCAGGAAAAAAAAAAAGAATTTTCAACGTCCTTTCGGTCTAGTAATGCACGAATAGGGATTCTCCCTCAGCTGCCCCTCACTACGAAAGACCTTGACTTGAACTGTTGTACTTGTTTGTACATACGTAGTTGGAAATACCCCTCTACCGTATATCGTAATACCGCATGTGAAACTCCCGAGTCACTCACTACCTGTCTATGCCTCTTATATGACAACTGTATTATTATCACCCTCTTCCCACTTATTTCCTTCTTCCCTTCTTCCCTTCTTTCCTGCACATGTCTTCTTTGCGCGCCGCTTGCCGTGTCGGGTCCCTCCCTCGGATCTTAACTCCTACACGGCTTCGACTAAGACCACGCACTCTTCCCCCAACCATATCTCGGTGGAGACAGAATCACGGCTGGTGCAGCCCTGCCTTAACCTCTCCACCCTCCCACGGGTATTCCTAACCCAATTGACCGCCCTCCCAACCCAATTAGGTCGTCAGACTAATGCGGAAACTAGGCCTAGTTCATCTTCACGCCTCACGAATCGCTCCCCATTCACTTTGGTCTCCCGTACAACTCCTTTCGAGAAGACTAAAAACACCACTCTCTCGACACCCCTTGTTAGATACTGCTCATACCGGAGACAGAACATGTGTAAGCTTGCCGGAGACATTGACCATACCGGGGGGGCTACCCCGGACCCCACCCGGGATCGTGAGCTTCTCCCGACCAACGTTGTCCCGATACACTACGATGTGACCCTGGAGCCGAACTTCGAAAAATTCACCTTCGAGGGCAAGGTTCTTATCGAGTTCGATATTAGAGAGTACACCGAGTCCATATCTCTCCACACCGTCGACCTCGAAATCCATAGCGCCCGTGTTAAATCCGGGAGTTACACTCTCACGTCAGTTCGTATCGTATCACTACCAAATAAACCCCTTTTCTAACATAGCTGCCCAGTACGTCCTCGGCAATCACTTACGACAAGTCGAAACAAGTCACCAAGATCGAGCTCAAGGACGCCCTCCTGAAGGGCCAGCCAGAGTTAGAGATCAGGTTCACCGGCCAACTCAACGACCAGATGGCCGGGTTCTATCGCTCCACGTACAAGAAGCCGGATGGCTCAGAAGGTATTCTTGCTACGACGCAGATGGAAGCGAACGACTGCCGCCGTGCTTTCCCATGCTTCGACGAACCCATGCACAAGGCGAAATTCACCATCACCCTCATCGCGGATAAGAACTTAACATGTCTTAGCAACATGGACGTCGCGTCCGAATCGGAGGTCTACTCGAAGATGAGCGGATCCACGAAGAAGGCTGTCAAGTTCAACACGACTCCTCTCATGTCCACTTACCTTGTCGCTTTTATCATCGGTGAATTAAATTACATCGAGACTAATAAATTCCGTGTCCCGATCCGGGTGTACGCTCCGGCGAGTTCAGATATCGAGCACGGCCGCTTTTCGCTGGACCTTGCAGCGCGCACTTTGGAATACTACGAGAAGATTTTCGGTGCCGAGTTCCCGCTACCTAAAATGGACATGGTCGCCATTCCCGACTTCGCGGCCGGCGCTATGGAGAATTGGGGCCTGATCACCTACCGTGTTGTAGACCTCATGCTGGATGAGAAGGCTAGTGGCGCGGCTATGAAAGAACGCGTTGCCGAGGTTGTACAGCACGAGCTAGCGCATCAATGGTTTGGTAACTTGGTGACTATGGATTGGTGGGAAGGTCTATGGCTGAACGAAGGCTTCGCAACCTTGATGAGCTGGCTAAGTGTGTTTCCTCATTCATCCTGATTCGAAAGAGTGATGTGCTGACAATAGTGACCTGCTCAGGCTGCGACCACTTCTACCCGGAGTGGAATGTTTGGCAAAACTACGTTACCGATAATCTTCAGAGTGCCTTGGGATTAGATTCATTGAGGAGCAGCCATCCCATCGAAGTACCGGTTAAGCGTGCCAGCGAAGTTGACCAGATTTTTGATGCCATTTCGTACTCTAAAGGCTCGTGTGTCCTTCGTATGATCTCCACATATCTGGGCGAGGAGACCTTCTTAGAAGGTGTTCGGAGATATATCAAGAAGCACGCCTATGGCAATACGCGAACAGAGGATCTATGGGCAGCCCTCGAGGATGCTAGTGGCAAGCCGGTCCGGAAGATCATGTCCATCTGGACTAAAAACGTCGGTTTCCCCGTGGTTCAAGTCACTGAAAATAAGCGGGACACCGCAATTCGCCTCCGGCAGAATAGGTTCTTGAGAACCGGTGACACGAAGCCCGAGGAAGACAAGGTGCTATACCCGGTCTTTTTAGGCCTCCGAACGAAAGATGGTATTGACGAGTCCCTAATATTGACGAAGAGGGAAGCTGTGTTCAAGCTCAAGGACTTGGATTTCTTCAAATTGAACGCAAATCATACTAGCATATACAGGACCTGTTACACCCCGCAGCGCCTCACGAAGCTAGGTCAATCTGCCAAGGAGGGTTTGTTGTCTGTTGAGGACCGTGCTGGTATGATCGCCGACGCCGGCGCCCTTGCCGTATCGGGTTACCAGAAAACCTCGGGTGTCCTGAACCTATTGAAAGGTTTCGACACGGAGGAGTCGTTCGTGGTATGGAGCGAAATCATTGCCAGAGTTGCGACCGTCCAATCGGCGTGGGTATTCGAGGACCCGGCTATTAAGGACGGCCTCGAGGCCTTCGTCAAGGATCTTGTAAGTGAGAGGGCCCATAAGCTGGGATGGGCCTTCTCAGACAAGGACGGTCACGTTGAGCAACAGTTTAAGGCCATGCTATTCGGCGCAGCCGGAATGGCCGGCGACCAGAAAATCATTGACGCTTCCAAGGAAATGTTTAAGAAATACATGGCTGGTGACAAGTCCGCTATTCACCCGAATATCCGTGGCAGTGTCTTCAGTATGGCCCTCAAGTACGGCGGAAAGGAAGAGGTATGATCTCCTGATCCAAGGCTTGACCACTTTGCCTAGGGACTAACCTGACTTCTAGTACGATGCTGTTCTCGACTTCTTCCGCAAGTCCAGCAACGGCGATGAGCGTAACACTGCGTTACGTTGTATCGGCCGGGCGAAGGAGCCGGCTCTCATTAAACAGACGCTTGATTTTGTTCTCAGTGGCGAAGTCAAGAGCCAGGATTTGTACCTCCCAGCAAGCGGGCTCAGGAGTCATGCAGAGGGTATTGAGGCTCTCTTCAGCTGGTTAACCGAGAAATGGCCCGAGATCTACAAGCGATTGAGCGGAAATCCGACTATCCTAGGCTCAATGGTTACCATATGCACATCCAGCTTCGCGAAGCCGGAGCAGCTACGGAAGGTGGAAGAATTCTTCAAAGACATCGACACCAAGAATTTCGCCCAACCCCTCGCCCAAAGCAAAGACGCTATTCGCAGCAAGATTGCATGGGTACAGCGTGACCGCAAGGACGTTGAGAATTGGGTTAAGAAGAACGGGTATATCCCTAAATAGTTTGTAGACGATGCGGCGACGCAGTGTATTCCTTGGGAAGCACACAGCTTTGCAGCTTTGCAGCTTTACATAGAGGGTATTTGGCTGGGGCAAGTATTTGCATAGCACTAAAGGGGGAGCCTGAGAGATACCCGTAGAAAAAAAAAATAGAAAAGCAATAGCTGCATCGGAATAAAAAAAAAGCAATTACCCCTCTATACCTGCCTATGTAGGTGGTGTTCCCTCAAGTCTAGACAGGAGCATATCACGCAATTGTAGCATTTGGCCAACATGAATGTGTAATAGGTACATGTATAATCCCCCCAACGACATAGGTCGGACCTTATCTGAAATAGAGGGGCAAAACTACAGCCCCGGTCCTTGTAGAGTACAGTATATACCTAAATACCTACCTATTTACCTACCTAGGTACCTAGGTACCTATGTACACAGATGGATACGACCCCTTTCTAAACTCTTACTGCAGGTGTCCTTGACAGAATGTCGGGCCGGAAGACTAAGGCAGCCAACGATTTCTCCTTGAAAATTTTAGCTTTCCTAGATTCAAGCATATACATGTACGGTATGCATGTAGCTACTACGGAGTAATTCGAAGGTACTTGCGCAGCCAAGCAAGCTTGGCGGGTGAGACATGTACCAGCCCCTCCTTCTCGCCGATGTCATCCTCTGGTCTGGCTTGTTCGCCTGGCTGGTCGCCTGGCTGGTTGAGGTCCGTCGCCGGACCCCGCCAATTGCGGTCGTGCCATTCCGTTTGTTCACTCACGTTGTCCGTTCAGCCCACGCTGCAGCAGCCCACTTACACCAGATTACACCAAACAGAGAAGCATTAGTCTGGTACCTCTAGATTTCCTGCCTCGTCGGAACTCAACTCATTTTTTTTCTCTTTCCTTCTTCTCTCTTTCCCTCCTCTTCATCCTCAGCTTCCCCTCGCCACCTCGAGTCCTAGCTGTATATTCTGAGCAAATAGTAAGTATACCCTAGCTTCATTCCTTTAACTAGTCCTGAATCAATATCGATTTAAACCACACGTCTGCGTCCCATTCCCCTCTGTTTTGACGATATCTTGAGCTACCCCGCCATCCCACCATCCTTCCCCTCCGATTCTTACTACCCCTACAATTTTCTTCTGTCCGAACCTTCACCCTTGAGGCATATATCCACTCGACAGGTCGAGTCACATACCAAACTTCTCCATTGAGCGAATTTCTCGTCCTACACAGCTCCTTTTCCATTGACCCCTCGAGAATTATTTATACTCCTTCCCAGGCGTTCTCGACTTGAAGCGGCTCCGTAACTAACACCACGATTTTCCGCAAATAGTTCCCAACATAATTTACACCAGACGTCAAAATGGCCATCAAGAAGATCCATGCACGTATGGTCTACGACTCTCGTGGCAACCCTACCGTAGAAGTAGACGTTGTCACCGAGACTGGCCTTCACCGTGCCATCGTTCCTTCTGGAGCCTCCACCGGTTCGTACCGTTGCCTAGCAGCCTCCCAATATATCCCAACAAATTAACACGTTATAATAGGTCAGCATGAGGCCTGCGAGCTCCGTGACGGTGACAAGACCAAGTGGGGAGGCAAGGGAGTTACCAAGGCCGTCGACAACGTCAATAACGTCATTGCCCCCGCGGTTATCAAGGAGGGTCTTGATGTGAAGGACCAGAGTGCAGTTGACAAGTTCCTCAACAGCCTCGACGGAACACCGAACAAGACGAAGCTTGGCGCCAACGCCATCTTGGGTGTCAGTCTGGCCATTGCCAAGGCCGGAGCCGCTGAGAAGAATGTGCCGTTGTACGCTCATGTCTCGGACCTGGCCGGCACCAAGAAGCCCTATGTCCTACCTGTCCCCTTCATGAACGTCCTAAACGGTGGTTCTCACGCCGGTGGCCGCCTGGCTTTCCAAGAGTTCATGATTGTTCCTTCTGCTGCTCCTACCTTCTCCGAGGCCATGCGTCAGGGTGCGGAAGTTTACCAGAAGCTCAAGGCTCTTGCCAAGAAGAAGTACGGCCAATCGGCAGGCAATGTTGGAGACGAGGGTGGTGTTGCTCCCGATATCCAGACTGCCGCCGAGGCTCTCGACCTCATTACCGAGGCCATTGAGCAAGCCGGCTACACGGGTCAGGTCAAGATCGCCATGGATGTGGCTTCCAGCGAGTTCTACAAGGAGGACGTAAAGAAGTACGATCTGGACTTCAAGAACCCTGACAGCGACCCAAGCAAGTGGATCACCTACGAGGAACTAGCCGCCCTATACGGCGACCTCGCCAAGAAGTACCCCATTGTCAGCATTGAGGACCCCTTCGCAGAGGACGATTGGGAGGCTTGGAGCTACTTCTACAAGACCCAAGACATCCAGATCGTCGGTGACGATCTGACCGTCACCAACCCCATCCGCATCAAGAAGGCCATCGAGCTGAAGGCTGCCAACGCCCTGCTCCTGAAGGTCAACCAGATCGGAACTCTGACCGAGTCTATCCAGGCTGCCAAGGACTCTTACGCCGACGGCTGGGGTGTCATGGTCTCCCACCGTTCTGGAGAGACCGAGGACGTCACCATTGCCGACATCGTTGTCGGTATCCGAGCGGGTCAGATCAAGACTGGTGCCCCCGCTCGTTCTGAGCGTCTAGCCAAGCTCAACCAGATCCTCCGTATCGAGGAAGAACTCGGAGACAACGCCATCTACGCCGGCGAGAACTTCCGCAAGGCCGTTAACCTATAAATTGACTGACCGGTTGCGATATGGAAACCACCTAAACACATACGTATAATGCCTTCACGATAAGGATGACTAGGGGCGGGTAGCTCGGGTAAAAACGGTCACCTACGGTAGAAATAGTCTAGCTCATACTTATGAATTCAAATAAAAATATCTGCCCAACTTTCTCTACTAACTCTCCAGACCCCGTGGGGGAGGAGTTCTAATTAAGAGGGGTCCTGGTGCAGCTACTGGTCGCTGTCTTCCAATTATAGCCGAATGCTCCGCATTAGACGTAAACTATTCGGGTACCTACGGGTGTCTTTCCGGTTACCCGCTGGCTGGTATTGCTTGCGATCCCGAAGGCGAGGTTGTTTCAAGGACGTTACCAAGGTACCTAGGCAGGTAGGTACTAGGTATATCGAACTATTATGAGTAAGTGGAGGAGTAAACTTCGACGCGCAGCAGCATGCATAGCTTAATATTAGAGCCTCAGGACGTGCCACCAACGTCTCCCCTGCCCCATCGAGAGGAGCCGAAGTGTTATCTTACATGGGGTCATACGGCCTTCTTGGGTCTTTCGTCTACGGCTAGAGATTAAGGGCGAAGGATAATGAGGAATTCCAATGAAGGTACGGACGAACGAGGGGACGGGTGAGGAACTTGAGGGTATCCTTGAAACGCATGTTGTATATTATTGTGACATAGTGTATTCTCTATAGTAAACCTAGCTAGGTATTTATCTAGAATAGTATGATGCAAGAGAGCGCTTTAGCCAAGTAACCCTGGTGCGGAATCATTTCTCTCTCTAGGATAAGTGCCAAACTGAATAGTAGAAGATGATGTCTACGCAACTACCATGGCCGTAGATTTACTGTGTTACCTGCTCACGATGTTAGTCGAGCTTCGATTGCCAAGCAGCAGTCATGGGAAATAGAAACGCAATCAATCCATCTCTGTCAGAAGTCCGTTTAATACATTTCAGGCCTGAAGACCCGATGATATAAGAGGTACCAGAAATATTATGAAGTATGGTGTGTATCATCATGAGAAGGGGGAAGAAAGCGAGAAAAGGAGGAATGGGTGAGTTTGGGGGAGCTTACCTGAGGAAGATAGGTCACGGAATAGACGGCGCCTATTTCATATGGTTAATAAATATAGTGCAGAACCCAGTCGAATTTATGCACTCTCTTGAGGTATATCTGCAGTTGTCGGTGCTGTGGAAGAGTTATTGAATTGCATCTCGGAAGGAGTGTAGGGAAGAAAAAAAAGTTGAGAAGGTCTAGCCTGAGATCTGGAGTTAGACTGGGAGATCTTCGGATGTTTAGATAAAGGCTTGATAAAATTTTATGGGGCAATGGCGCTTGGACCACATGGGGCAGCGCGACCCGACACACAATTTCACCTTCGGCTT
Source organism: Pyrenopolyporus hunteri (assembly GCA_902806595.1). Taxonomy (NCBI): domain Eukaryota; kingdom Fungi; phylum Ascomycota; class Sordariomycetes; order Xylariales; family Hypoxylaceae; genus Pyrenopolyporus; species Pyrenopolyporus hunteri. Next base: position 3,424,157 of record CADCXC010000038.1, on the reverse strand, counting down.
TTCGAAAATTGTCAATCCTGATAAAAACTTTGCTCATCATCACCAACTTCTCGCCTTCCTCAACAACCGCCACGAGTCGACAAGCACCTCCGCTCCGCCAAAATGGGTCGTCTTCACTCCAAAGGAAAGGGTATCTCTGCCTCCGCGATCCCCTACTCGCGCAACCCGCCTGCCTGGCTCAAGACCACTCCCGCTCAGGTCGAGGAGCAAATCTGCCGATTGGCACGAAAGGGCGCCACTCCTTCTCAGATCGGTGTCATCCTCCGTGACTCCCACGGAATCGCCCAGGTCCGCTTCGTGACTGGTACGCAGAATCATTGATAAATCCGGCAATCGCGTTTTGCATTAGCTAATTCGGACTATAGGTAACAAGATCCTCCGAATCCTCAAGTCCAATGGTACGACATGAAAGAACCCTCCTCCCCCCTCTCCGAAGCCGATAAAGCGGCTACGCATCCAACAATCAGAGATATCACGGTGTTCTCTAAGAAACCGTGACGATGAATAATGCCACTGTTGGTCAAGGCTGACAGTGCGATCTTCATATAGGCCTCGCCCCCGAGCTTCCTGAGGATCTGTACATGTTGATCAAGAAGGTGAGTCTTGGCCCTCCGAATACAAGTCGCCGGCGGTTCTAGATATACTAATAAGGTTTATGACCAGGCCGTCTCCGTGCGAAAGCACCTGGAGCGCAACCGCAAGGACAAGGACGCCAAGTTCCGCCTCATTCTGATCGAGTCGCGAGTCCACCGTCTCGCCCGTTACTACAAGACCGTCGGTGTCCTGCCCCCGACCTGGAAGTACGAGAGCACCACCGCCAGCACCATCGTCGCATAAGCATAAGCATAAGCATTAGCAGAAGCACGAGCCTGCGGGGGTTGTTTTGCATGTGGAATGCGTTGGTCTGGTCATGGAGTTCGTGGAAAACGGAATTGCTTTTCGGGCAGCCTCCAAAAAGAGATGAACGCCCGGTTCTACATTAGCCGCTTAGATAGGCGAGCAATGAACAATCCATAAGAATGAATATCAGATCAAAGAAGAAATTCGTGAATAGCAGTGTCATTGCCTGATCCCTAGTGTTGGCCATAGTCCTAGAACCCGTAAAGTCCATAAACGTGCGCAACCTTCCCCCCAGGCGCAACCGTATCCCCAAAGCAATGGTATCATCGTGAAATACGCAAATCTATGACCGAGGCAAAGTTTTGCCATGCTAGAATATATTTTCCCCTGCCTGAACTCCGTATGATGCTTTCTTGCTCGCCTCCCTGCTTGCTACCTGACCTTCGCGTCTACGACTCGAGTTCCTTGGAGCGCTGGAGCAAGTACTCGCCCAAAGCGCGCAGGGGATCCTTCGGCCTAGAAAGCAGTAGATAAAGTATTAGTAACTATTCTCCAGCCGTAGTTACTCTCAGAGCCATGTGATACGTAGCCTATTCACGTAGGAATACGTAAAACAGACATGGATGAGTAAAAATAGGAAATACTCAGAGAAAGGACGGAAGGTAGAAGTAGAAGCAGAAGCAGAAGGAAAGACGCAAACGTACTGCTCCTTGGCAACCATCTTCATGCCGTCCAGCAGGGGGCCCGTAACCTTGGAGTTGAGGTACTGGCGCACGGGGGCGCCGTGCGGCGGCGCCTCCGCCGGCATCGTGAACCCCGGGTCCGGGTGCTGCGACGCCGCGCGAGAGTTAGTCGCGGCCGCGGCCGCCGCGCCGTTGTTGTTGTTGTTATTGCCTCCCTCTTTCTCCTGCCCGTTGGTCGTGCGAAGGGGTGTGCCCGTGCGGCCGGGCGCCGCGCCGCTGGCTGCTGGGCTCGGGCTCGCTGCGTTGGAGGCCGTGGGCGGCGCGGGTGCGGCGGCGGGGGCGGGTGCGGTGGACATGGTGCCTGCTGCTGGGGACTGGATAGTGGTGGGAGGAGAGGTTAGTTGGTCGGTAAGGACTAGGTGAGGTGAGTTGGGAGGTTGGGAAGGAGAGATGTTGAGAATGAGGTGCGGGTGATGAGGTTGGGTTAAGTAGTAGGTAGGCACCTAGGCAGGTAGATACCTTAGGTTTAGATAGGTGGGTAGGCAGAGGCAAGGAGGAGTGTGTTGCTGGGTAACCTGAGGGTATATATAATGCACGTAGGATGGGGGACCTAGGTATACTTGGGTACTTACGGCAGCCTGCTCGGCGCTAGGGGCAGCAGCAGCAGCAGCAGCAGGATTGACGGCGGCGGCGTCGGACGAGGTGGATTGCTCGACGGTGAGGGCTGGAGTGTCGCCGGCGGTGGACGTCGCCATCTCGGTGGTTTGCTGGCCCGCTGGTTGGCCGTAGACCTGAGGCACGGGGACGGGGGTCTGGCGGAGCTCGTCTGCCATTGACGTCTATGGTGGTTTCACCGTTGCGGTGTCGGGGAAGAAAAGAGGTGTAGAAGGTTGTTAATAGTTGTGACGGAGACGATTTTTGGTTCGATGTGGGAATCGCGAACTGGGGTACCTGGGTATCTCTAAGTGTGGGCCAGGGTACGTACAATACAGGTATGTAGTGATACCTCCATATTATAGTGCGGATGTATTCCACATGTATGCAGATACAGCCCTTGGAGTAATGATAGCAAGGGAATCCGCTGTATCGCCACGTATAAGGTACTAATACTATACAGCTATTAATCTCGTGATCACGCGCTCCCACTCTAGTTACTTTGACTAAGAAAATTCGCGTCCGACTACGCGTTCTATTGTACCGAGTCATCCCCTCTTTCTCTTTTTCCCCCTAATATCCTCCAAGATGCGTCGCCTCTGGACGTACGATAATGGATGCCTTCCTTATCCGACGACCGCCTAAATCCAATGGTAAATACGCTCCTAACACGAACGAACCGCCCCTTAAAAGGGCCAAGAGGGAGGGGAGTCACGTGAGTGATGAGGGTTCAGACAAGGAAATTCTACCTAATAGCCCATCACTAAAAGCGGTACCTGGCGTGCTGAAAGTAAACACGGTGGCCTCGGGGCTCGGTGACGATGAGACTCCTCAAAATTCGGAGACGGAGGTAGAAACCGAGCAGCCATGGCGAACCGCTATCGAGAACTCACTACCCGAGGTCAAATCCGAGAAGGAAGCCTTTGAGGAATACGAAAACTTTAGAGCATCGCAAGGCGATGGCGGTCCTGAAACAACCGCGTCAAGGCTTGATTCGAGGCAATGGGTGAAAGGCAAAACGTCTCTCTATGTCGACGCCTTTAACCTTGCCCTCGACACGGTCCTCGAGGAAGAATCCCACTTATTCGACGAGAAGGAAACGTACGTATTTGATCAATGGAAGAAGTTAAGCTATGAGGCTCAATTCCTGTATGTGACCTAATACAGCACGTCGAATGTGCTGATCCTCATTCTAACTTACATGTAATCGTAGATATGTGCGGTTATTCCTGAGGAAAACGGCCTCTTGGCACCGTATAGGCCGCCTACGTTACCATAATGACATTCAAGATACCGAGGCGGCCGTTAGCGAGTTGCAGAAAAATCGAGATCTACCAGCCGGTTCTCCCAATCTCGAGTCTGCCTCCGAATCTGCCGTGCCAAATTTCAGTTATTTGACCCAAGATCAGTGTCTGTCTGGCAGCAGCTTTACCTTTGCAGATACGTCGGAGCAGTATATTGCCGATATCGAAGAGGCCGTGGAACTCCTAAGCCTAGATGAGATCAAAGCATTAGCTAAAGAGGCAAAAGTGCAAGGCAAGAATAAAGCCGACCTCGCGAGATCCATTTGCAGAATGAGCAGTCAACAAGCCGGCCTCTTCTCGTTAGGTCTTCGCCGGTCTAGCACTATGGCTTCTGTTGGCTCGCCGGACCGAGATGTTTCGGAAACGGACTCTCCGATCCCAGGTCCTAGCGAGGATTCCAATAGGAGAAAACATTTTCTCGATAAAATATTAGCTATAGCCGGACCTTGTGTACGGCTTTCCTTACCAGTTTTCAGACTGTTCGAAAGGGTTCACCTAGTTTTTTATAGATCTACCGAGTGGACAGAAAAGTCGCTAACCACAATCATTCTCGCGAAGATATCCAAGCGCAATTTCCCCAAATATATCGTTAGTAGGTCAGCCAATATCTTCGGTTCGAGAGCTCAATTGTTGGAGTTTGAGGTAGCTATGCGGACCGAACATGACGTCGATAGCATCTTGGAATTTAACGGGCCTGCGACGGAAGCTAGCTTTCGAAAGGTAATAGAGATCTTCGAGGGTATCTATCCACGATGGAAGGCTCTACTGCAGGAGGAACAAGAAAAGGAGGAGAGAGTCTATGAGTCTGGAGAAGGGGCATATTTGAGGCGGCTCAATCCTGCCCACCCGTACACCCGAATCGTCCATAAAGCCGCCTACGTTTTCGGCCGCCTGAAGGAGTACCGGCGTGAGCACGCGTTGCTGATCGAATTACTCGACCAACGCCTCTTCCACTTGGCTCGTCGGGGCTCTTGGTATCAACGGAAGGCTCTTTTGGAGGAACATTATATGTACGCTTTGGAATCTGATCCCGCTTATAAAGACCTAGAATTGCAGAAGAAGCATTGGAGACGGATCGCAGCAACCACTTGCGAGACCGCCCTAGAAGATCGAAACTGTCATTTGATTTACCACTATGATATACAGAAACGCTTGGTAAAGCTCGAGAAGCAGCTAAAGATTCCGAAACGCTTGCAGCATGATTTCGGTCATGTCCGGCTGCAAAAGCCGGAGGAACATTTCGCCGAGGGAATTCAGTTAAAGAAGGACGAAGTAATCGGTAAGAAAGGACGGGGACCGAGCACCAAGACCGTATGGGTAGACGAAGCCGAGGACGGAGGCGAGTGTAGCGTGGAAGCTATGTGTTTGAGCTGGTACAGAAGTCAAGGCTGGAAAGGCTATCACGCAGAAGGCGGTATCATAAGAACGCTCTTCGCGTACCTCTTCTTCGACATACTCTTCCTATACATACCCAATGTCTTCCAGACTGCGTACCAGACGTGCCCGCTTGATTTGCACACCGACGCCTTCTACCCCACCAGGGCGTCCGAGATCAACCACCGCCTAGTCGAGATTGCGAACGGTGATGCGGTGAGGCTGATCGAGGAGGTGGATCGACGGGAGCGCGAAAATCGAACCTGTGTCGTCGGCCTAAACTGGGACTACGAATTAGATGATCTTCTCGAGTTGGCCGGATGCTTTGACGGCGCCGCGCTAGCCGCCGTATGCAAAGTGATGGCACAAGAATATGGTCAGCGAGGGGGAGGAATACCCGACTTGATCCTCTGGAGGACGGAACCAAGCAAGGAAGTAATGTTCGCCGAGGTCAAGAGTGCCAACGACCGCCTCAGTGATACGCAGCGGCTCTGGATTCACGTCCTAACCGGTGCGGGCGTGAAAGTGGCTCTATGCAACGCCGTGGCGAAGGAGGTCAGGGAACTTTGATGAGGATGGCGGGAGCCAGTAGGACGAGCGCACGCACGAGGACCAGAGAGCCGAGACCCTAGATCTCTCCCATCATAGCTTCATCGGTGGCGCGTTAGTGGCGTTCGCGCGTGGGGTGTGCAAGTATGTACAGGGAGGTTGGGCATAAGGCAGAATCGAGCCTCGAGTACTCCGTATGTACCTGAGCTAGGCAGGCCGGTAACGCAATTTCGGACTAAGCCAGACGCACATGGGATGCAAGCCGAGAAAGAGGGAATTTGCTGCTGATGGCTTTCGATCAGCCCTTGTGCTATCCTGTCCATAAGCCACCGAATAGATAGGCAAACCAATGCTCAGCGTACGAATGCCTAGCAAGCTAATATCTGAAAGGGGTGGCTATCTTAGGTACCAGCGCTGTCTACTTACGATGCTCACCCGTGAGATGGTCTGATTAAATGGTTCTATTGGCATTGTCTAGGAAATCCGCGATACTTCACTCTCGAATCCGTGTACTCCAGAGTAGCTCACAAATGGCGGTCAATAGCTCACGAAGCGGAGCCTCGCTAGATGAATGCATGTACGCGATGCTAATGTGGATACCAGGGGAGCCGAAAGAAGCGCAGAGCACCTTGTGGTGCCTCGTCCCGATCATCGTGCTTCTCTAGGCAAAAAGTACTCGTTGTATATGGGCGTGTCGTAGTATATCTCACCCCCCTTGGGTTCGTACTATTAACATTGCGGTCGTCAAGCCGCTAACAAGCACGTATTCCTAGGAACGAGATAAGAAAGTACAAGTGTCTAAAGCTCGCCGCGAACGTATATCCCACACTCAGATCAACTACCAGAATGGCGTTATACGTACGTATTATCACCAATACCTTAGCCGAGGACATCTCATAGGAGAGTCTAAAGCATGGAAAGGCTTGTCGCGATAGTTCAAATGGCTGCCACGTATCTAGTCTTGCTCATAGCTCTGCGCGCTTAAGCACGCATATCATAGAGTGACCCAGAATAGAATAGGGACGGACTAGAGATTCTGCAGAGATTGAGCCGCTGGTTGGCGGGCGGGTCTTCCTGCTTCGGGTTGATAAACAACACCTAGGAAGACTGACAGATCCATGACCTCATTGAGTAGGGCCTAGTTGATCCAAGCTGGGAACTAAAAACGATAGTCCGTTCATGAACTTGTCCTCATAGCCTATCCTAGATTCCACGACGGCAGCGGCGTCCCCGGCCACAGACTCGAAGGCGTCCTCGTCCCTAAAGACGAAGCCCACGGCATCGTCACCAAGGGCTTTCACCACAAGCCGGCGGATGGCGTCCCCGCCCCGGTTGACGATTAAAATAGTATCCATGCAGCGTTAATCTTGGGATTCTTGGCCTGCTCCGTTACCGTGGCGGATCCAATGATAGCCGGTCACAAAGCAAGGGACCAAACAACAACGGACGACGAGAGCAAGCTATATCCAATGCCATTCATCACTCGAGGACTAGGATCTCATAGCTTCGATAGTATTGCCGAAGCTGGGCGCGACTATTTTCTGCAAGATGAGGACGAAACCAACATCGTTAGCAACCATGTTGAGGAAGCTATATGATAAGCGCGTAAAGGCGATTGACGAGGATATTTGGAGGAATAGTTGGCGTAGGAATGAGCATGGTTGACCGGCGCTTAGCCCACGGCACGGCGCCTCCACAGCGTTGGGTTACTTGGCGAAGCTGACTGGCATGGAAGTCTTCTAGACGACTATCATATCAAGTTAGAAGCAGTGTTTATCGCTCCTACGGTCTCATCTCCTGGCATTACGGTTAGAAGGACGCCTCTTTTGACCGGCGCCCACTCTCCAGCCTTGTGGAAGCGCGCGCTGGGGTATCCGATATGAGACTTAGGAGGAGGCTTTGTGGTAGATGTGGTAGATTATAGAATTGCAACCACCAAGGCAGACTTCATGGGAGAGCTCCTGGCCAACGGCAGCTCTAGAATTTCCTCAACCGATGCCGTGCGTCATGTGGCGCGCGCTCCGCTCGAGCCCGGCTAAGACCTCGATCAGTAAAACGGACATGAGATTCCATCGTCTGAAAATAGAGAGCCTCTTGGTTGTGCAAATTTGGCGAAAACCAAAGCAGGCGTAGCGAGCCGCGCGCTGAGTGAAGCAAGCAAGCAAGATCATGATAATGTGTGTAAATAAACTTAGATATCCGGAGATTGGGGGGGGTGGGGGACAGAGGCAAAGAAAGGACTGCAATTTGCATATAAATAGCATCATTCCCCAGGTTTAGGATTGGTAGCCCCAGATAACTATCAGTCGAGTAAGACCCAGCGGGAAGGGTCTTGAGCTCAAAGCTTCTTGAAGTCTGAAACACCGACTCTGAAAATATCTTACCTCTCGCGACGTACGACATAGAACTCTGCTGCATCAGCATCGCGCATCGCACCTCGACGGCCATCCCGTGATCCACACCTCAGCTCACTCAGCTCAGCGTCCCCAACTAATCTGTCAGCTTCCGATCTGACGGAATCGCGAAAGATTAAAATTTGACAGAAAAGCAACCGCAGCGTGGGAGTGCGGCAGGCTCAGCTACCGGGGGCATCACTGTGAATGTGCGTGTTACCGCCCGGGGGTTGGAGGTCAAGGTGAGTGGGTGAAAATGATGACGGTAGTGGTTGTTCTCCGTGACGGAAAAGCAAAGTGGAAGACAGGGGCCGTCAAATCAGGAGAGTGGGCAACGGAACGGCGCTAATCAGGAGCCAAATATAGCAGATACACAGTAGCGGCAGCGCTTAGCTCAAGTACCGAATACCTCCGAACCACTCGAACCCAGCAGAGCTTTCCCGGGATATTGCGCCTGGCAAACCACACGGACTAGGGCCCTTCAGCCAATCAGACTCAACTATAGTTAGGGACTTAGACTAAACTGGCTTAAGTCAACGGCAACCCCAGTTTAGGTAACTTATACATAGCACATCCTGGGGGGAAGGAGACCTCTTTTTTTTTCGGGGGTGAATCATTTTCAATCGGCGTGTAAGTCAAGTGCTCCTTTCCATTGAAGGCTATCGATGTATGTATATGCCTAGACCGTCTTGATGTACCTCGCTGTACCTCATTCTTACATGCCTCCTTCTCCCTTATGCAGCCTGGACCCAGCTCGGCACAACTAGGCTAATCGAGTACCAGATTCAGCAAAGCAGGTACAGGGAGATACTTACCCTGGCTTGCCTCTCCATCTGCGTTGCTCCTACATTACATTGCTCTTCCACGATACATCTACAGATACCTTGCGCATACATCCATCCATACATCCCATTACTTCTACATACCCACATACACATATACACACATACCAGACACACACACACGCGCGCACATACGCACATTTATGTACACAGACACAGACAGACACACACACACACACATACACACACGCGTACATCCCATCTACATACTTCTTTCAATTAAACCCCTAATAGGTTTGGTTCTCTAGAGGGCACCTGATCCCTGCCGTCCCTTCGCAGCCAATCCCAGGACACCCTTCGCTCTACGCTTCCGCTACTGGCCCACTACTACCGCCGCCCTCAACTGAACTCGACCTTTCTCTTCGCGCCAGCGTTGGTTCTCTTCTTCTCTTCTCCACCATCCGGGACACAGATTCGACCTTCCTTGTTTTCATACTGGCATCCGTATTTCAGCGCGTGCGTATAATAATAAACACATCCCGTCCTGGCTACCAGAAAGACGCCTATTCTGTCTAAGCCCTCGCAGCCCCGGACTGCCTGCTGGAGCCACCCCCCCTTGCCATTGGATCTGTCACATCGATTCTAGCGTTCCTAGCCGGGAAGTACCTTAGCTTCCCGTTGGCGCCTTTGTCTCAGCATCGACTAGGTAGTCTGCCACGGTTGCTTGTCCATATCGTATCCCTGTCCACCACGCAGCTTAGCTTACCCTTGATAACCTGCCAGAGTTACATACTATAACAACCGTCAGTCCCTCTCGCCCACCACGCACCTGGTCCTTACTCTTCTCCCACCACGGCGACCACTCTGCAGCTTGTAGGCATCCCGTCTTCCTCTTCCTACCCCCTTCCGAGTCATTCACTTGGCTCGAGACTACTCAACTATATACGACGAACACAATCTCCCTCAGTCCTCTCCCTAACAGGCCATCTTCATCATGCCTACCACCAGGCCAAAGCTCGCGCAGTTGACCACCCCGGTCACGGCGACCTTCCCTTCTGAGCTTTCTGCTCTGTCAGCCAAAACACCTCTCTCAGCAGTCCCGGATATCATCAAGGAGGAATTCCCCAGCAGCGCAAGGACACCCATCACTCCACCGCCAGCCTACATGGATTTCCTCAGGTCCATGTCGATCCCCTCGCCGGTCATACCAGAGAAGAGATCGGGGACAAGCAGCCCAGACGATGACTCGGCGCAGGAATCAGCACCGTCGACTGCGAGCAGCGAACAGACAGACTGCTCCTGCAAATGTGGAAACCATAAGTCTTTAGCCGGTGTCCCTCCAAGCCCTCTTCCTAGCCAGCCCAGATCCGCACCTCCGGTGGGAGCGACATCATTCCCTAGCTTCCATGTTCCTCCGTCTCCTGCCCTATCAACGATAGACTCGCCACTAAGTGCGACGGCACGCTCTCCATTTAGCGCCGGAGGAGTGAGGTCGCCGTTTGACTGGGAAGCGGCGTTGAAGTCCAGGTATGCGCGGGATTGCAGGGCGCACAAATCATCGGGAAAGAGTGTGCGGCACATTCGGGAAGTTGTTACGAGGACCGTCACGTACACGCCGAGAATGGATCCGGCGCCGAAAGGAAAGAGGAGGAAGACGACGCATGTGGATTGCTCGAAAGCTCAAGCGGCAGCGGCAGTGGCAGCAGCAGCCGCAGCGGGAACCCGAACCACCACGATCTAGGCACTCGGCCAAAATCTCCCCTAAAAAGCTAACTCAAGTCACGCACGAACTAAAATCATGGCACCGGCCCCTAATTCTGAACTAGCTTCTACGCCAGGAATTGGCCCGACTCTTCCATTTGTCCATATCTATTACTTCCTCCTACCCACTCATTTACTCAATTTCAAACCTCCTCACATTCTCTACCCTTCTCTACCTCTCTACGAACTTACTCTCCTTCTTCGACATATTTATCAGCATCAAATTAACAACACAACGCCACCGTTGGGATTGATGGGTCCTCGTCCATCCAACCCCTAGAAAGCGGTGGAAATGACTTTATGGTTCTTACGATCTAGACCCGTGGCGTACCTGGCATTACAAAGAGGACGGGAATTTGGGTGGATTTCTGTTAAGAAAGTACGATGGAGTTTATTGGCGTTTGCTAGTGGGCATCAGCAATCCTGGGGACGCGAGATTTTGCACAGCGATACCATGGATATTTTGGAATTTTTTTATTTTGTATTTTTTTTTATTCGGCGGACTTAAGTGGTGCCCCTTAAAAGGGGACCAAAGAGAGGGCAGCGATGAGGAAGCAAGTCACAAGCAAGTACCGATAGGTTACTACTGTGAGATAGGACTGTGAGATAGGACGGGGGCAGAATTCGTGTAGCCAACATTCGCACAATACATGGCATCCCCTAGCTTAGTAGAGCCTAGTGCCCAAACAATGTCCATGTGTGTTTGACGAGGAAAATGTCTATAGGCGGGCCCCAACGTGAAATATTCGTCTGTTCTGCGACGTTTTGTTTATTTATTTGTATGGATGGAGTCGCGGACGGGAACGGACGCTGGAGGTTGTTTTCCGCTAAGGCGACCTGGAATGCGGCCAGGAGGTTGGGCTCGTAAGCGTTGACGATTCGCCGCTTGGCTTGGGCCAAGTTTCGGTCAAGAGTGTGGCCGTCGTTGGTGGCCTCCTCGCCCGCCGCCTCCGCCCTCTGTGCCCTCTGCCCTCTCACACGGACTTTTTATTTTATTTTGGTGACCACGCGAACTGCCCGCGGTGGTAGCAACCGAGATTGGGGACGTCCTTGACCAAGATCGGCCACACACCTCTATTCGCCATTGACGTGTTGTGTCATCACGAGACGGCTGTTTGAATGGGAGACTTACGAGGCCCCGTGAACGCAGCTTATGCCTATCAGGAAGCTCCTCACAGTGATACTCCTATTAAACTACTGCCGAATGTTTACATCATTCTCTGGCTTATACAGCGCTCTCTCTCGACTGGCGCGACCGTCATCTACCGCTGTTACTCTTTAGTTTCGCAAGTATACGATACAAAAATTCCTATAGGGCCAGAGGGTAGGTAAGGTTATGTATGTTAGGTTAGGTTACTCACATTTACATACATCACTTAGCGACCTCGCCGACTTGCGACTTGCACACACGCACACGCACGCTCGCCCATACACAGACATACGTCGGTACCTACCTACAGCATACATACAGCATACCGACAACATACTTACAGCCTACACCTATAACACGCCCACAACATACCTATAATATGCCCTATTAGGTCTTATACGGCAAGTAAAAGTACCCCTTGGTACTCGCGACGCCCGACTTTGGTGTCTTTGGTGTCTAAGAAGCGCCATTGGTCGGTTTGTGCGTCCCGACATCCTGGAACTTGCATGGCGGGGCTCGACCAGGGGGGCCGTCCTGAAAAGAGGCGTTATACTCGTTTCGTGCTAGCGGCGACTTCTTTCGAAACTGGGGACCGAGAGACATGCCATAGTAAAAAAAATAATAAAATAAAAAATAAAAAGTGTGTGAAGAAAGAACAGCGCGCAATCTTCTTAAGCGCTTGCTTCTCCGCCCGAGGCGCGGACCCCATTGGCCCAAAGCTTAGCCTTAGCTAGCAAAGGGGGGGGGAACGAGGGTGTGTCATGCAGCGGTTCGAACTCAGCTCCTTCCTCGCTATTGGCTGCAGATGGGTCCGTTTAAGCGCCCGCGACCTTTCTCTGTTAAATTGGCCCTTCCTTCTTCCTAACGATGCTATAGTACCTAATTATTCCCCTACGATACCTAATACTTCGTACATCGCAACTTCCGCGCACGCTCTGTGCCCTCTGTGCCCTCTGTGCCCTCTGCGCTCTGGTCTCCGCATTCTGGTCTCTGTCCGCACTCTGCGCTCTCCATTTTACACTCCGTCTCTTGTTTCATCCCCAGATCTTTTTTCCTGCTCGGCCCCTCAACGGCCCTTCAAGGACCCCTCAACGAAGGAGGGGGCCCTTAATCCCACTATGTATAGTGACGGACAGGCAGAGAAGCACGAAGACGAAAGGAGATATACATGAGCTGCCGAGACAGGGTAAAACCCGTCCAGGTTTCTTTGCCGCATTGGGAATACCTACATGTAGGCACCAGGTATGTAATGAATATCACTCCCATGACCGGCGGTGAGTAAGGTAGATGGGAGCGGGAGTAGGTAGCCATACCACGCCCTTTCAACTTTCTCCCTCTATTTTTCTCCCTTTCTTTTCTTTTACCTGCCGCGAAGCGGAAGGCCGCTGCCGAAGCGGCCATCCACCGGGGGCATTGCTGAGGTGTTCTGCAAACGGAAGCCGGGTCGAGACACTATCGCAGACACACGGATAATCACCATGTTAGACTTCAACAGTGGGTAAGCAGTTTGGAACCCCGTCCCGCCAAGGGCCCCCCAAGACCCAGTGTGATGGAAGCGCGCTCAGTCCTTTTCTCTCCGTTCCGAAGGCTCGAGCGCTGTGGACTACACACATACAAACACACATGATCATAGGCAGAGGAAGTCAAGACGGAATTCCTTAATACAAGACGAACGAGAACTTTGCCCTCGGGCTACGTATCTCGGACGGCACCACAAGGCATAACATAAAGAGCCCTTGGCGAGAGGATTCCGTGGAAACGGTAGCAGTGCGCTGTTTGTCACGCATCGGCTCAGGCAGGAATTGTGACGAGGGTCGCAGTAGTCCGTACGCCTTGCCTCCTGAATCTCCTGTGCCGTTCTATTCTAAATTCGATCTCATACTACTGAACGGTCGGACCCGTCCTCTTCGCGTGCGTTTGTCCGAAGTCCAACTGTCGCTTCGTCTGATCTAGATATATTAATTATTGGGGTTGCGCCCGTGTGTGTATGTGTATCCGTGATGAATCTCACATCACACTTGGATACGCGTCCCGGGATAGGTTCATGGGTAGCCCCGAATAGACACTCTGTCCGTTGAGAGATTGGATATCACAAAAGTCCAATCGAGATCCTAGTTGGTCCCAATCGACAAGTTATTCTGGAAGAGAGCAGCAAAGAAGATTGTTATTCTCCGAGGCGGCCAACATCGTCCCGATCGTCCCCCTTGCTCCAATCGTGGACCTATAAGTCCCGTCATTAAGATTATCCACTGTACCTCCGCCCAACGCTCAATTAAAAGCCTCAAAAAATTTGACGTCGAGACGTATACAGGCCTTCATTCACGTTCAAGTCTTACGCACGCTCATGGATATATGTTGAGTAGGTACCTACACGTAGGTAAGTATAGTATGTATCTCATACATTATGACATATTTCTCCCTCAATTATTACCTCCTTACAATGCCTCTTGCATATAGATAATTCATTGCATGACGTGGATATGGATATGAGATAAAATTTTGAAAATCTTGTCCCCTAGACACGACACTCTAACGTCTCTCCCACGTGGGAGAATGCTCATCCTTGCTCCCAGCCCACCATCATCCCCCGGCGATGAGCCATATAACACTAGAAACGCAGCGTGGATGGATCTATGGATTGTGACGAGAAAATAGCCGTCTATCAAGTAAGCCAATGCTGACATACGTCAGCTATCCCGCCGCAGCCTCGCATACCCTAACCATCTCGTGCTCGTCTCGTCGCTCGCACCTCGCTTAATCGGTGTCTATCCGCGAAGTTAGAAGCGAAAAAAAAGTCCAGATACGTAGTCGCGCTACCCTCGTGTCGGCGCTTCACGGCTGTCTACGATATCTACCTAGCTAGAGGTCGTATATCGGCCTGGTTGCCTTCTCCCGGCGAGTAAGAACACCGTAAGACCAGCACATCATTAGCGGAACTCGCTTGTTTACCTATGCATCAGAGCCTGCATAAAGGCTATCTCAAGTCCGTCCTGCAGTAATGGTCTGGTTTACGCATATCTACTCTTATATTCGGCGTCCGCCTCATCTGTGTAGCAATAATCTCTCGCAGTCTCTGACTCATTGACCCCTGTGGCACCGACGAAGAGCCGCTTTGAAGCTTCATCGATGTTTTTCTCCCATATCATACGAGGTTTAATGTCCGATGCCCCAATCACTAGGGTGAGGCTTCGCATTGTATTTCGGGTTGATACCCTAAGTAGCATTTCATGCAGTCAGACAACTATATCTTGATACGATGGAAGCCTTCTAGTATATCACCCTTGCCAGGGCTGCCCAAGGCTCCTGTAGGACTCTATCGAGGGTGTGGGCTACCCACCCAGATTATCACGGAGAGCCGTACCGTTCTTGGTCGATATCCTTACAAGCTGAGATCTAGGCAGCCATCCTTCGGCTCACAAGCTCACTAGACGTCCTCGTTACGTAGTGGGTAGGCAATCCTTGAGATAGTGAGCTGTTCGCTGTCCGCCTTGTATCGCACCGAGTTCTTCTCTCGCGATGTTTTACCATCGCAAATGCATACCTGAGAGCCTGACTCTGAAGAGCAACCACGCTATCTCGCGGGAAATAGTTGACTCGCCTGGGTACCCATGACGGGAACTGGGTATTGCCAATGGCACTCCCTCGCCTTGCAGCACCTTGAGATGTGGACTTGGGAATAGCGCTTGTTATCCCTCCTTGAAGCCCAGACACCCCAGTTGTACCCTCCAAGGGTCTTCCATACCCCCTTTTCTACTTTCCCTGAGTGTACGCTTCCCCTCGCATATTACCTAAGTACAACGACATATACGGCCATCCCGACGTCTCTACCGGCGCTCCTGACGCCAGCTCTATGTGGATCAATTAGCGCCTATACCGTTGTCTGAATCCGGTTAGGGTGCTAGAAAAGAGCAGACAAAGCCGCTGCAGAACGGGAGAGATATGAGAAAATAGGGGGGAGTAGTCCTCCATACCTAGGTTATAGCGATCGGAACCCCCAGGGAGCTTTCGTAAACAGCCTAATCACTTTCACACGGCTCAAAGTCGTGGCTTAGATACCATACAGCTATACCTATCTTTAACCCATATCAGGGGTAGGGCATCTCTTCATGAAACGAAACGATTTATGGTCTAGAGCGATCCATTCGGTTGCAAAACGAGCCTTTCGCACATCTATGAACTCTATATGGGTATCTTTGGGCGCTATTGACCTGGTTTTGCTCAGGCGGAAAGCTTGAATTGCGACTCTCTGCCCCTGAAATCCCGTGTCCGAACGCCTCTACGTTTCAAGCAAAGTAAGATAGAACTATGGGATATAGAGGGTTAGGTATTTACGTTACACGTAGGAAACCCATATAGAGGTTTGTGCTAATGATCGGCATGTAGTCTGCGTGGCCATTTCACTCTGTTACTCTATAAGAATAAGTGAGACACGGGAGTCAGGCGAAGGATCTCATATGGAAACCCCTAGCTAAATGTTTGCTTTACTAAAACTTTCATAGACGTAGGGTTTACGTACTTGGGTTGGGAATATCACGAGGCCAACCATACGGTGAGGGAAACAACTTCGTTATTGCACGGCCTATCTGGCTATCTACGTCGAAGATCTCGGTACACACAGTGAATGAGGAAAGAGGGTCATGCGCCTTATGCGTCTACAGCACAACAGCAATGATTTACCCTTCCACACCCACCTCCAATCTGTCTCGCAGTGCGTAATGACGCTGTGGAGGCAGTCCATGGCAGCATACCTACCCTAAGTACCTAATAACTATTGCTGATGAGAGCGATAGTCTAATACACTTACTACATGCGATAGACCCTGTGCCGATTAGACACCAAGGCTGCATTGAGCCGTCAGGGGTAAGTACCTCTATAGATACTTGATATCCTTCGAGTGGAAGAAGCTTTCCATGGCACAGCGTTGACGTTCCTTTCGGGGGTTTCAAAAAGCCAGAGAGATCTAAAACTACCTGCCGGGCGTTACGGGTCAGCACATGTCCGCACGCTTGCGTTTCGATGCGCCCCCTAGATAGTGATGGCCGTAGTCGTTGGGTAAATTGCGGGCTTAGACGCGAGTCTCGCACGTATGTCCTAGATGAGCGCGACCCAAGAAACAAAAATGCTGCTTCGGGCGAGGAAAGTGTTTAAGACAAGCTGGAAGGGGATGAGTCCATCATCTTCAACGTGAATATCCCAATAAAGACTCGTGGCAGAGCTGCTATAATTCCCTCTGGTCGAGATCTGTGTCCTCGAGAGACTGGTCGGTTCGAATGAGCCGGCGAATGCTCCCGTACGTACGGATATATTCTCGGGGGTGGTAAAATTTATTCCCATAGTCCCAGACTCGGAGCCGACGCGTTGAAGCTGGCCCGTGGCGTGAATCTCGGGGCGCCTCGGGGTTAATCGGCTTCGCTGAGGTCGTCTCGACGGAGTGTCCTATCCTATACTCATGATAACTTGATCATTTCTTCTTCTATAAAAGTTCTATTAATCAGTTAGTATATGTTTCAATTTTAAACCTCTCCTCTATACTTATTCAGAATCATCGTTTCCCCTGGGCTCGAGTTCCCACCGAATTTGGCGGTATTTGAGTAACCTTTCCGCCATAGCAGATTATTGTGATAGAGATCTAGGTACAAAACGATCATTAGGATTATCAATCACAGTAAAACTAAATTCCCTATCCTCTCTTGCGTTGTTCTTAGAGATCTTAGGATGAGGGAGGTGAGGCATACCCGTAGAGCCACCCCAGGGACCATCCAGATATTCATTAATAGGGGCTTGAAACTCAACATACTCACTTACATATCATTATAGCTATTCTCCGATCCATATGCAATATCTCTTCTCGTTAAAGGGGCGTGTTTTTATCGTAAAGGGGTCTGGATAACATGATTCGCCAGGTCGTCAGGCACAACTTGTTGTTGGGCTTGTGGCCGAAAAGCGCGACCAGTTAGCTGTGTCCAGGTGGCTCTCCATTATACACAGACTACGATTGGAGAAAATAGTAACCGTCCCTACTGTATGCGGGACTGTGGGATTATATTGAAGGTAGGACGTGTTCCGCGATCAGCGTGCGGGTCGGAAAAGGGGTCGTCGCGACCCTGTCTTCCATCCAACGCCAGGGGAGCCCCCACGATAGCAGGTCATTAGCTAACACAAAATAGCTCGGCGTTTCTCATGAGTGAAAATGATGAGCTATGAGATACCATGGATAGGAATAGAAGCCGGGGATACAAGCCCGAAAGCTTCGTGTTCCGGGCGCCCCCCAGTTCTCGCCACGACGTTGTCCTCTAGCTCGTTACACTCGTGGGTCATGCATTGGAAACATGTAGCTCCCTTTCTATATGAATTTGGCTGCTATGTTACACTAGAGCGACTTGGTGATGCAAGAAGACGACTTCACTCGATATTCTGGACCTCCTGGGAGCTCTCGCACGAGTAGCATAGCATAGCATAGCGTACGGCTATGCTGGTTTGAACATAGCATAATAATGCGCGATAAAGTACCGGACGGGGAATTTCCTCACAGGCGAAGTCCCTCAAAGTATAGACTGACGTCTCGGCTAGCCGAGACCTTATTCTTTGCACATATACAGTATTAGAAAAAGCCTACTGACGGACTCCAGTATCATATTTATTGTTGATCTGTTGTTGACATCGAATATTTCTACAAACGAAAGGTGTCAATGATGTCCGACTTCACTTGAGTTCCTCCTACTCCTATTGAGCCAGCGCTTAACTATTCCCCAAAAGGATGGCGAGGCAGTGTCAGTGCCGATAACTACTACCACTGGACGCCAAGTTCGAAATACTGACACCTTCCCCCTTTTCACTTCATCTCCACAGAACAGGCCGGGGCCACTTCTTCGCTGTCCAGCTCGCTAGTGAGTTTGACGATGATACCCAAGCGAGTTCACAAGAGGATGGTATGTTGAGAGGCGATGAGAATTACGTTGAGAGCCAACACGTGTTGCGTGACAGCTCAGTTCGAGATCACCACAATTAGCTCATGATGATGGGGCCGAGAGCCAGCGTATTGAGATCCTCAGAAGTGGCGATGCTAGCTGGCCTTCGGCGGAGCAGAGAGCCCGGATCTAGGCGTATACGGTACCGAGTTGATTCTACATCTCGACCTGGCTGCCATGTCACTGAAACAAGAGGTAAAGTTCGTCAGTGACAGACGTGAAGCTTGTATAGTGCATAGGGGAGACATTGAAGCCGGTGGCACTTCCCTGGCGTTCCCTCGGGATCGTGGAAATTATATCCAATTTCCACGGCTTGCTCATTCGGGTCTCCTATCCTGTTAATTGTAAGACGTAGCTCTAGCAATCTCCTTGGCAGTCGATAGATGCCAATGGTGCTGGCGCCGCGGGAGAATGCAATCCAGGGTATCTAACCATCCGGTCTCTGTAAACTCGTTAATTTCCTACAAGCTAGTTTCACGGACTTGATCTCACCCCTGCGAGGGAGGAGATGAAAGGTATCGTTTACTGCGGAGTTCGAGTCGCCATTCGCCTAGGTAGAATCCCCTTTGTATTGTCGTGGTCTCTCGCCTTAGTAAGAATGTGTACCTTCCTATCCACCGAGATACTGCCGTCTAAGATGATTCTGATGGGCTAGAGGGATCGACGGACTTTGACCCGCAAGTAGCTGAATGCTATTATCCCTATCTTCACAGTGATGGAGAGCCTCGGTGCGGACATCACATTCGGGAAATGAAAGAGGCACCGGGGCAATTACCACCTTTGGTGATAAGAAGCTTCGGTGTTAGTGGGAATAGGGCCACAGTCGACCGATGTCCGTAATAGACCGAAGTTTCCCTTGAGATTCTCGCACGGCTGGGGGCTGAATAGACGAGTTCTAATAACTCGGGATCGCCTCGAAACGGGCCTGGAAAGTTTTCAAACATTAAATTACTATGAACTTAAAGATTCTCTAGCGCTTATTGTTGCTCATACCAGGGGTCTTGCCATGGGCCGTTGCTACTATTGTTAATTTCAACCGAGAAAGCGTAAGTAAACTACATGCTCGTAAGGGGGAACGTCATGCCGAATCCAGGCCTTGATGAACTAATCCGCTATAAGGAAACGTAAAGGCGGCAATACGAATTTCGGGAGGAATTCAGCGCTAAGTTTCGAGTGATCTACCGAATAATTTACCTTTTTATTATGGGTGATGGTATGAAACTAAGACAGATTTTCCCAGATAGACGATGCCACTGTTGGTGATGAGCATGTGATGAGCCTGGTAGAAGCTTGAATATCCCCCGGCCGTCCATGCGGCCTGGACCCTAGGCGCCAGGTACGCGAGACAATGCATAAGCATAAACGTGGAGAGGGTGTGGAAGAACGGACGTCGAATTGGAGGGCAGAATGTCGACAGGGACTTCTCATTCGTCAGTGTTCCCCCGGATGTGTCTCATGAGCTCATTGCAGATTTGGGAAATTGGCAAAGAGCTTGCTTCGTCGTGGCGATTCGAGAAGCTCCCGTCCCTGTAACTGGTTGGCTTGTTCGAACTGCGACTATCAAAACAGCGACCGGGTAGATCGGACAGGGACGATGAGGCTGAAAATAGTTAGCCGTCATTGCTACCAAATTCTCTAGAGGCGCACTAAAGATTTATCTGGAGGGGGGCTCTAGGATATTTGGTCGACATCCGATGCCTAGTAAGCTACACATAGGAGGCAATTAATAAGTCTGTATACATGGGCTTGAATAAATTAATTGCCTCGGCGAGACGTCAGCGGCCCTTTGAGACCGAGAGAAAAGATTGGTATTGGTTAGGATACGGGCGACACTTTTTTTTTTTTAAAAAAAAAAAACGGGAATATGATCTAATAACAACAGAAACAGGAGCTACGGTAGTAGTAAGTTCGCTGAAACGGGAAAAATATGAAGCATGTAGGTAGACAGATAGGTTTGTGTATAGGTAGGTTGAAGCTCTATATGGGCAGAACTGAGCTCCCATTTCGCCGAGAAAAGAATATGCACCTCTACACACATAGTATGTAAACATGCGGATCAGTCCGCTTGTGTCAGTGCTCGCTTTTCTGGCGATGGACTGGCGTCGCATGTGACGGGCTGCGATCGATACGAATGGATGAGTTTAGGTTCTCCGCACTGCGGCGCCCCCAAGACGAGCCATTGCCGCCGTATCTAGGTTCGTACCGAGACTGGCGACGTTGTTTGGGCGGTTGACTTGTCTCTCCGACCAAATCCCTCGATGGTTAGGGTGGGTTTAGCTCTCTCCCCATCTCTCCCCACCCCGACAATCCTAACCTTTGCTATCTTCAGTAGCTCCTTGGTACGGGCTAGTAGCTAACCTCCTACATACGTAAGTCGGATCAGACGGACCACTGAGGCGCTACGAAACAAGAACCCCAAGACTGATTTTGGACCAGTCATAAAATTCATACAGGGTCGAATTTCCAACCACTCACGATGGAGATCGTCGTAAATCAGGTTCCCAAACCTTTGCCGACAAGGCCCTCACTAGAATACTAGAACATTGTATATACGCACCAGCTTACCGCCTTGTTTCCATTCACTTCTTAATGCCCTTTTCTTATATCTGGTGACGACAATATCGTCCCTAGCGAGCGAAAGTTACCTGTCTAGGAACCTCGGTCTGGGGGGTAGGCTACTGCGGAGTCTTATTTCACCGACTTTTCGATATACTTGTATGTATAACTATATTCAAAGAACGCTTCGGAGCTGAGATAGCTAGAAGCCGCAACGGAAGGTGATGCCTGAGCAGGAAAGGAATGGGCTCCGCCCGCTGGCTTCCCACTCACCGTCAGAATGATGCATCCAACAAGCGGAGGGATGGATGTGTCGTGTTGTGTTGTATGCGCCAGTTTTGTGCCAGTTTCACAGTGTCTCCGTTCGTGTGGCAGAAGCCGGCACTGTGATTGCTGACATGCAGATACTCCGAACAGAGCCAGGCGGGCCTAGTGTCTCCGTGACGTGTAAGCCAGGTAGTTGAAATACGCAGATACTCTGCAATAAAGGCATTTTACAAGAGCATTTACCAATTCCTGCCGTACCCGATTCTCAGAGAATGGAGAGATACCACAGAGGTACGCAGCGCGGGTCTTGCGTCGACGCTTGGTTACGGAAGTCGACCTATAATTAGACTCGCGCTGCTCGCTGCTTAAGCTCAATGGTCTAGAGCTAGCTACCTATCCCGTCTTACGATTGTGTGTACTTTCGTATCGTAGCATACATAGCGCACAGTACGATATAGGCCGGGGTGCTTAGCATAAATAACAACGGGTGTCGCCACACGCCACAGTGATCATCTGCCATGCTGGTGTCGATCTGGGGGATTCGTGTAGAAAGACTCGACGTAAGGGCCCGTACCCTTTTCTTTCTGTGCCGAGTTTGAATTCGAGGTAATATGTTAGTTGTATGAACGGATCGGAGGCGAGTAACCGGCGGCAAGACTTTGGACCGGATTTCGTATAACGCACATGTATGTAAAGTAGTATGTAATGAAAGGGGAGAAATTGCAGTCTTTACAAAGGGACGTGGGTGAGTTTGGTCTGCCGCCTGCGTGTCCCACTGACCGGCATCTATCCTTGGTTCTTGGTAAAGCCGAAAGCTACCATGATTAGCCAAACCCCGCTGAATCTCACCATTTGCAGTAGCAGTGTAACTCGTAAGGCGGGCAAGGTGGTGTGTACATACACACGTACATACATACATAGTAGACATTTATATACTACATTACTACTATGCGGTATGTGGTGTAGTGTCCGTGTATTATGTGTATTGTGTGTATTGTGTCTGTGTACGTATAAGTGTGCATATAGGAGACGCAATGTGAAGTCCTGGCGCGCGGGGACTTGGAAGACGGCATCCCTACGGGATCCCTGTCAAGCATGATTCTCCCGTAACTCGAGAATGCCCGCTGACACGTCAAGCAGACTATCTACGTAAGGACAGATCTCGGAGGGGGCTGGGGGGGTTTGGAGACAACGTACATACATGACAGTATGTAGCAGAAGACCCCCGGCCACCGGCTCGAGCGAGCGTATATGATTTACAACAGTTACGGGAAAACATGTGTCAACATAGCCAAGTCTTCGACTGCCCGCTGTGATATGTAGGCACGTAAGGCATGTAAGGCATGTACATACGTCGCATGTAAGTGTATATGTATATACGTATGTAGGTATGTAGCAACGCATCAGAGGAGAAGAGGGACAGAGGAGGGAGCTGTTGGTTATGTTATGTGGTTATGTTATGTATGCCGCAATTATCTTGCGCATCGAGATCATATGAGGAAATATAAAGAACCTTGCAATCACAACGCGATTATACACATGACAGAATGTGACGAGAAAGAAAGTGTCGCATTTGGTAATGTAATAAAAATAATAATGATAATAACAAGAATAATAACAAGAGTCGAGAACGTTGCAGAAAGTTGCGAAAAAAAGACGGACGGGCCTAAAGCAGCAGTGGAAGCGAAGACCGGAATCAACACCCCCATCAGCCCCAGCCAGCCGCCACAGAGATTTTCAGCGGTAACAGGGTGCATGGCTCGTCTATCGAGAACCTTCAATACCTATGTGTGTACCTAGGTACCTACCTATCTTAGGTGTTGTCCATCAAATGTTGTTGTACCTAAGGTACCACCCAGGCAGTACTACCTAGCATATGCTACGGCGTGAAGACAACCAGACCAGACCGGACTAGGAGACGTGAGGCAGGGGGGTCGAGGTACCTACGTACAGGTTGGTAACGCCTCGGGGCTTTGCTGTAATAATCACAGTGTGTTTATCCCTATGCTGGCATAATAGCGGGGACCGAGGCCCACACGGGCCCACAGCGAGGATTTCAGAATGGCAGCTGATTAGTCACAATTGCAGCCCCATTAAAACGTCGGGCCCCTCTTGGACCCCCTCGAGGCTCGCCTTCTCTCAATTTTTACTCGCCCTCTGCCTATTTCTCACCAATCAATCCCCTCTTGGTCCACCACTTGTTAAAAATTTCATCGAATCAATTGGCCCTCCTCCCACGCTCTGTCTTTTTTTCATCCAAACAGCTCCCAGAAAGTCTGTTCCTAAAACATCGAATCAAATTGAGTCTTTCTTGAAGCCCTTGTTCTATAACTCTATACCGATCCCTCCCCCCAAACCACATACATTTATCCGCTCCGCATTATCTGGGCTGACTTGGTCCGCACAAAAATTCCCATTTGTCCAGTAGCAGTCCTCGGCTCGCCTGAACGTGCAGCGTCCCAGGTACCTACAAGCCCAGGGAACAAAGGCACAACTGGAGCAGCCGGGCACACAACGAACACAAGAGGAGAGTACCTTTGCAGCCAACCAGGAAGTACGCGCTATACGTCGCGACTACTGCATTCGGCGCTCTTATCCCTTCTGATACCTATTCCCCCCTCATCGCCGACATTGTTATCGGATCGACGCGCGAGGAGACGCTTGATGAACGCGACAGCCGCAGTCGAGCGATACGTCCTCTCACCCTAACACTTATTCTAGTCGACGTTCCTCTCGCGCATGCACGAATTGCTGCTGTGCATAGGAATTTATACTGCGCCATATTATATAGGCATACTACTATACTATTACCTGTACCGTTAGAAGAAGAAGAAAAAAAAAAAGTGTCGCGAGACACCGCGAAAGGTATGTTGCATGTCGTACCCCATTCTACTACTTGCTTTTCCTTCTTTGTCCCTCATAAGCATGAAACAAATTCCTTGTCGCCCTCCTCAAGTTCCTGTCCTTTCCTCCAAGTCTCTAAGTCATATCGAGAAGGAGGGACGTCGATAAATAAAAATTCTAGCCAGTAAGCGGTCCGGCGCAAAACAGGCGACAAGAAACCCACCCCGAATCTAGCAAATCATCGAGCTCTTTGACGCCCGCCATATAACTAACTCCTTCATGAATAGATACAGAGACCTATCACCATCAACAGGACTAACTTCACCGTCGCCATTGGCTCTATCTACCTATCAGGTGATTGAGGCCGTCTGCGGACAACAATTATCAAGATTTCCTTGGTTCAATCAGAACGCGATTAGCATTCTTGTAGCCCTCACCTCCCCAAGCCTCCTAGGACGCGGAGATATTTTCGAGGCGCGATATTAATTTCCTCGCCCTTTTTCTCTTTGGTAAGTTATCCTATCCGTCTATCATCTGCCATCTACCACCTATCTACCTACATATCCCACCTTACATCATACACCGTCTTCCCACACCGGGCCTGCGCTGGCCAGCTTCCTCCTACACAAACATCTCCGAGCCACGCCAATCCTGGTATTATAGCTACACCCAGCTATTTTTGATCATATATTACGTTGTCGCAAGCTTACCCCAGAATGGTACATTGGCAACCCCCCCGGATGCATCCGTTCGTTCAATATTCTCGTCCGTTCTTCCCTTCCTCAGACATTGTAATAGTCTCACTCCCGCCCAAGCCATCCATCCCCAATGACTCCTCTCGCTCTCTGACCTCCTGGGATTAATCTAATTTCCAACTAACTAACAATCTGTTGCGATAGACGACGCGACAGGTCCCATCAGTCCGGTACCGCGCGTAGGTCGAACCCAAGTACTTGGAAACCTACCAAAAAGAGGTATGTATATCTTTTTCTCATATGTTCTCGCACACCTTCGTCGCTTTCCGTTCGTTCCCCATCTGCCCGTCTGCAACGATACATCCACACACCATCTACACCGCAACCACACCATCTGGTCTGTTTCCCACTAAGGCAAGGCTTGACGATCGGGTATACCCTCTTCGAGTCGCAAGCTCCTCCACCCCAAGGCACAGACCTACCATTCTTGCGTAACTGGTCTCGGTCCTTTCCTTTTCCTTCCTTGTCCCTTTTCTTCCGCACACCTTTCCCCTGCCCTTGGGTGTGGCTAGCAACCCACTGCCTCTTCCCAAAGGAGCTATTTGTACGTACCTCGCATGTGTTCGAGAATTGCATATGCTCCTTTGCCAATCGCCAATCGCCCGCGATGCAGCCTCGAAAAGGGTTTCCAACATGGCAGTAGAGCTTGACAACCTAGCTTCTATGGCGTCAGACGGGTTTCTCTTTGCGAGGTTTAGCATCGGGCAGCCTTTGCCTCGCGCCACTGCTGGGCAATAGGGAGTTGGGATCTCCTGTCGCGCTGTATGAGCTGGTCGACGGGGTGGGGCCCAAGCCTGTGCATATTCCGTCATGCATGCCAGCGCATCAAGTGGTGGCCCAGCGCGAAAAAAAAAGGACGATTTCTCACACCCCCTTCCCCTCCTCTCACCCCCCCTCCCGTCATCCGAGCTTCCCTTATACTTAACATGGCGAATCTGATGTCTAATGTCTTTGGTTGGATAGATCTCCACAACCAAAACGGCCTTTGCGAATAGGCCTCGAGCACAACCTTGAGCTGTTTAGCTAGGCTACCCGCTCCCGCAGGGTCATCATCATAGGCTCGTCGAACTGGATAGCCTCACAGCAGCTCACGTATCCCCGGATTCTCACGTGGTTGTTTAAAGTCCGCCTTCTTCAGGATCTGGAGCGTCCTGATCCCACCCCGCGAGATACATTCGCATTTGCATATGCCCTGGTGCGACCCTCTGCGTGCACCTACCACATCATCCATTGCCAGCTCATCCGCGCATATCCAATAGATTGGATGCACATCCAGCCTACTTCGCGGCTACCTAAGTGACCAAGGGCCATCCCAACGCGTATGCCCAACTGCAGCCAACCCTACAGCCTTTATCTCCAGGACGTCAAGCAACCCCAAGACTAGCTTTTGAGCACGGTCTTAATTCATCATCTCAGCCAAAAAAGCTTGTACCACTAGCATCCCCTAAGTGGCCAGCATATTTTATTATTAGACGTACCCGCTTGTCTCTGATTCGCATCACAAGAGAGGCATCGACGTTTGGGTATTGCAAAATCCCCGCCGCCCCGCGCGTTACCCGTCCCCGATAATGATGGACTACGCGCAATACCAGCAACCACCACAGTCGGCGCATTCTGGTTACACGAATTCTGGTGCTGGGAACAGCATCACGTCCCCGACGAGTCACAGCATA
Organism: Pyrenopolyporus hunteri; assembly: GCA_902806595.1. Taxonomy (NCBI): domain Eukaryota; kingdom Fungi; phylum Ascomycota; class Sordariomycetes; order Xylariales; family Hypoxylaceae; genus Pyrenopolyporus; species Pyrenopolyporus hunteri. The sequence goes on along the minus strand of CADCXC010000038.1, from coordinate 3,397,604 downwards.
CATCAGCACGGCGTTCAGACCTCGCCAATCCTTCCCTCGCAACACCAAACCTCAACCCCCGGGCAAGGACACAACATGTACCAAACCCAGTACGGCGTTCCCCAGCAGGGGATGCACTACGGTGTACCCCAGATCCAGGCGGCTGCCATGGCCGCAACCGCCGCCGCGGCCGGCGGGACTGGCTATTCATCATACATACCTTCGGACCCTAGCCTCCCCCAGAACTCGCCGAGGATGACGCCTGGAGGAAAGAAAGACTCGCGCGACCCCCGTTCGCCTCAGCAGATGAATAATGTAAATCAACTACCCGGACGACGTCTGAGCCAGGTCACAAGCCCCGGCGTCCCAAGTGCTCCCATGATGAACCATACAGGTGGTCGCTCCGCCGTCGCGCCTCCCCCAATGCCGCCTACACAACCCATGCCCCCTCCCCAATCACCCGAGATGGCGGCTGGTGCTGAAGAGTCTCCGTTATACGTCAATGCGAAGCAATTCCATCGTATCCTCAAGCGCAGAGTAGCCCGGCAGCGCTTAGAGGAGGCGTTAAGGTTGACGAGCAAGGGCAGAAAACCATACTTACATGAATCCCGGCACAATCATGCGATGCGAAGACCCCGAGGTCCCGGCGGTCGATTCCTAACGGCAGAAGAAGTAGCCGAGATCGAAAGGAATAAGGGTAACGGCGAGGAGAAGGACAACAACGCTGGCGAGACGACAACAGCTAAGACGGGCACTAAGAGGAAGTCCGAGTCCAATTCCACCGCGCCAAACAAGAAAGTAAAAACACAACCGGACACGCCTGACGATGACGAGGATGATGACGCTGAAGAGGACAGCTGAGGGAAGCTTTTGGTCGCGCCACGCCGCTTTGTTTTGTGAGCCGTTATGACGTTACGACAAGCTGGATTCTTACTACCTATACCTTTCCGTATCCAATTCCGGGCGATGAGGAGCATAGTAGGGAGTCGTTTTTCGGAGGGGCGGTTGTACTGGTTGGGCTTCTTTTTCAGCGGTATCGACCAGCGCGAGCCGCTTTACGACTCGTAGATCTCGGAGGTCCACCAGTGGAATAGCAAAGGGGCGTCAGGACACTCGCTCTCGATTTTCCTAAACCGTTCTTCATCGCCCACGCGATAATATTTCCGTTCCCTTTTTCTCTTTCTTTTCTTTTTTTTTTTTTTTTTTTTACTAATGCAAATTGCATATTTGGCACATTCGGTGGGAAGGATACGGTCTAGGGAAGTCTGACGGGAGAAAGATTGCATGGAATGAAACGAGACGAACGGATGGATACCCCCTTATTCGCCAAATCTGGTTGCCGTTGTTTTTTTTCTCTACCTTCTCCTTTTTATTTAGTTCTTGTCAACTACTTTAGGGCGGATGTATTTTGCCTCGGGCGCGCACATAAGTGGTCAGGCTACCAAACATGCGTCAGGCGAAGGGGGGTTGGCGTTGAATTCGTGAGACTCCAGAGGGAAAACAAAAAAGAAAAGAAAGAAACAGAAAGTAAGAAATCAGAGGCAAAGTTCTGCCAAGATTGGAAAAAAAAAAGATAGGAATCTCGCTGGAAACCTGGACCCCCACGCTGGGAGTCGGGATGGACATAGATTTCCAATGGTAATCCGTCGCCGGATGGGGAATATGGAACAGAGACATAGGGAATACGAAGTACAATTCGCGCTTCTAAAGTATACGTTCATGTGTTGTTACATTCTTATGCGTAATAACGGCTCTTTGTGGAGTTCATATCCGTATGGCAATTGGGTAATTGGTGCCCCGGTGATTTGGTTCGTAGAAGACGATCAGCTTTTTGGTACTGGTAAATTGTCACGGGTAACTTCGATGTTACTGGTTAATTGGCACTGGCACTGGCAATTGCAATGCGATCGATCTAACGCTAGCGAGTTCCATTTGGGGGCGCGTTTCCTGGTCACGTGAGGTAGGGAGAGAAAGAGGCTCACGGGGGGCCCCGGTTTTTTACCCAGTACCTAGGTACCTGAACGTTAGGTAATAATGTATATGGACTTTGACCGAAGCGTCCCAGCGAATCGGGCGAACAACGTCGGGAGTCCAACTACATAATTCATTCATATTAACGAAGCCCCCCTTCCATTCCAGCCCCGAAGACTCGGACAGCTCCCAATATGCTGTTCTTCAGGTACGTAGCCAAGCCTCTTTCCTAGTTTTCTACTTTCCCTATTTCGCCTTCGGAACGGCTTCTTGCGGTAGATATATCCTTTTTGCTCCCACGGCTGCGGTTTCAGGGTGGTATCAAAACTCGAGGTCGGTGCGCGGCGCCACACCTACGCTAAGGAACTCGGTGCCCGGAACTCGAGGCTGGTTGAATGTGATGGATGGCATGCGGTGCTTCTTTCGTTCCTGTCCATGGGCGGGGACAAACACGGCTTCCTATGCGTCGTCACGTGAACCTCTCTGGCGGCCGTATTCCAAACTCCGACTCTAACGCGGGCACTGCGTTTCTATTCATTGCCTTCACCTTCTTATTTGAGGCGCCTGTGGCTTAGGACCCTGTCACTTTCAGGGTGGACTCTAGGATAAGATCGTGGAATATAGCAAGAAATGAAATGAAGCAAGAGAAGGGAGCAGGAAATGAAGTCGGGAGATTAACATCGAAACCAACCCTCACTAACCGGGCACGGAAAATAGTTTCTTCAAAACGCTCATCGACCACGAGGTGACGGTCGAGCTCAAGAACGACATCCAGATCCGAGGCACGTTGAAGAGCGTCGATCAGTATCTCAACATCAAGCTCGACGATATCCAGGTCGTCGAGGAATTAAAGTACCCCCATCTGGTAAGTCGCACGTCGGAGCTTCTCATAGTCTTTGCGGGACTTTGGACTATGGGAGCGAGTTTATTTCATTTACCGTCATTGAACTCATGTCCTCTTTTCTTTTTTCTTTTTATTTTCTGTACTGGCGTTGGCCGCTGCATAGCAGAGCGAGAACCCTATCCACTTCTAGTTATAATACCGTAGCTCTAAGCTCAGCATACCTACTCTCTCGTTCCCCCTTAGTCTTCTTTCCATATACCTGTTACCCCTCCTGTAGCCTTCAAGAACTACAACGAGACGGCACTAGCTTCAATCGTACTAACAAGATAACAACGCAGAGTTCCGTCAAAAATGTCTTCATCCGAGGCTCGGTCGTAAGATACGTCCATCTCCCCGCTAGCGCCGTGGACGTGCCTCTGCTGGAGGACGCCACGAGAAGAGGTTCGTATAATTCTTCTCTCTTACCATTCCACTCTTCTGCTTCGGTCTCTGAATGAGGATATCCCCCATGTGAGTTGGATGGGACAAAACTGATAGCCGCAACAGAAGCCGCGCAGCAGGCAGGCAAAGGGAAGTGAAAGCAATAACGGTACGTCCAGGGGGCACGAAAGAACGGTAGGCAGAGAAGGACACCAACGTCGGTATTAGCAGAACCGAGGAGGCATCATCACCACACGCCGGATACGAGAGGAGACGAAGGATTGGCCACGTTAGATCCTAGTGTGATGATGGGGAAGAAGCATTGGAACCGAGCGGCCTTATCCTTCAGCAGATCTATAATGAGCAAGTGTATCGTCGTGATACCATAGGTATGGATAGGTTCGTGCGGGTGACGAAATCGCACTCGTAATATCAACAGGAGGCTATAGCTCTGTTTTATACTCTCATAGACGTGACGATGGTCCTGCCAAGAACTTCCTTCCAGGCCTCCTACCTACCTAAGTACCTGAAGATTTAGGTATCTATACCCAGTTCATATTGTACCTCTCTTCACCAGTGGATAACTCCTACATTGTTGCTGACAATACTGTCCAAACCCATACGAACGGAGGTGATATACCTTTGAATTAGCTGTTACTCTCCTAAATTTAAACACGGAGGCTATCGAAGCTACTCTACGCTGTATGGCCATTATCGGATCGAAGACCATTTTCCGCGGTTACTATACTCGAATCCTAGATCATAGGGGCCATCCGAGGGTATAAATCTTAAGCGATAGGCACACCTAACGTCGATATTGACTAACAGCGAGTAATCGTCAAAGTGAATGGGCACTTTCGATACTAAAGCCCTACTCTCTCTCACAACATAAACACGGCCATTTATGAGATTCAGGGGACAATCACCACGATAGACACATACTCGAAAAAAACGACGAGCGTTGTGAGCGTTGAATTCTTACTACAAGCCCGAGGCACACGCATAGCATATATAGTATCTACCTCCCAGGAGACAGGTATCCAACACCCACCTCCTCCACGACCCTCTCAGGTCACTACCACCAAGCCCCGCCACCCTTCCCATCCTTACCCTCCCATAACTTCTCCCTCTCCAACTCTTTCCCCTTATCCCCCTCTTCCTCCCCGCCCTCCAACACCCTAACCAACCCGCCCTTCCTCCTCTCAGCCAACCACCTATCGATCCAAGCCTTCATGCGCCTGCGGCTCGGCTCGCTGCCCACGTTGACGGTGGGCACGACCTTGTCGACGCGCAGGGCCATGAGGAACAGCGCCAGCTCGCGGAAGCTGCTGTGCTCCGAGTACGGGACGCCGAAGCACATGGCCTGGCGGGTGCTCCCGCGCTGGGCCCTCAGGTCCGCCTTGGAGAAGCGCGTGCGCCAGGCCGGGCCGTGCAGGAGCGCCGCGGTCGGCACGCTGGCGGGCGACGCGTTCGCGTTCGCCGCGGCGGCGGGAGCCGAGCCGCCTTTCCCCGCGGGCGTCGGACGGAAGTTCCAGCCGCTGGGGCGGAAGCCGACGATGCGGGAGAAGTGGGGCTTGTAGCTGTCGAGGTAGTCCTGCAGGGTCTCGGCGCGGATCTCCATCAGCATCTGCATGTGGACCTGGGCCTCGAGCGGGTTCGACGTCATGAGCGCCGTGAGCTCCGGGTCGCCTAGCTGCGAGCACATCTTGATCTTGGCGGGGGAAGCGAAGATCTTGGTCCCGAGAGCCTGCGCGATGGCCTTGCATATGCGCTCCTTACCGATGGAGTACGTGCCGCAGACGACGAGGAGGCGGTTTTTCTGTGGCTTGCCTTCGGCTTTGTCGGCGGAGGATGAAGACGCCTTCCCTTCCTTTTGGAAGAACTTGCTAACCGAGCCCTTCTCCTGCTTTAGCGCGTTGAGAATCCCGTCCGCGTCATCAGAATCGCCGGATATCGACTTGCAGAACTCGGCACAGGCCGAGATAACATCATCTTGCGGAGGGAAAGAGTACCGAGGATTGAGGTATGTCGTATCTAGATAGCAGATATCGATTCTCTGTTGCTTCACTTTGCCTGAGACAGCGTCCACTATATCCGGCCTTAACAACGAATGGGTAACATGGGCTGGGCAAGCTCGAAAATCACCACAGTGGAGAATCCGCTGCTTCCTCTTGCCAGGCCCCTTTCCGATGGCTTTCTCGAAGAGGAACAACGAACTGCCCGGGCAATGATTGGCCGGTATCATGGTAACGGTCACCCCTTCGGTCCCCGGAACCTCGACCGTCTCGTCAAATTCTAGCTCTCTCACCCACTTTGCCGCAGTTCGGAGTTGGCTCTTGACGAGGCTCCCCGTCACCTTGCTGCAGTAGATGGGTCCATGACACCAATTAGCCGTCAGACCAACATAATGGTCGCTGTGGAAGTGACTGAGGAAGTAGGCGTTGCAACCCTTCACAGCCCCGTACCTAAAAGCGTCGACACAAATGGAAAATCCGGGCATGATCTTATAAAAGGGACAAGTTCGCTTATATGCTGGTTTGCCTCGCGAGGCCTGCTCGGCGGCTGCGGCTGAGGCCCAAGCCGCGTCCTCTGCGTGTCCGGACATCAGCTTGCTGAAGGCCGAAGTGTTTTGGTTTGCTGTGCTCCCGAGGGTGATAGGGTTGGCTTGACCGGGCCGTGGTATAGCAGCCTTAGCAAAGCGCTTGCTAACTTCGGGCGCATCAACCGTCTCCACCGCCGGTTTCTCTTCTGTCTTCGGCTTGGGAAGAGGTACCGGGCTGCCGTCTAAACAAGCATTCACGTGGACAGTTGCTTGCTCCGGGGTGATGCCAGCTAGACTTGCGTTACACAACGGGCAGCTTTCTACGATCCCTTCGCTCCCATCTGCCACGCCATCTGAGGTGTAATTACCCGCTTCTTCGGCTTCAAGTCTCGCTTGTTCTTCCATGTACCGCCTCTCACGATATTCTTCGCCGTCGTCAAATTCTTCAATGTCGTCGAATAGCCCCTCTGTGTCCTCAAGATCTTTAAATTCCTCGTATACGGACTCCTCTTGGTTTAGGGGCGGAATATCGGGTACTTCTGGGCAACTTTCGTCGACCGGCAGGTTTGGTACGGCGATTGTGGCTAACTCGATAGGATCATTTTCGATGTTGGATGCTGTAGTAACCGCCTCGGCATTTGTAGTATCTTCTAATGGTGGGGTTTCTATCTCGTCGTCTTCGCTATCGGATTCAAGTAAAAAGGGACCTTTCGCTTTGGCTCTTTTCGTCCCCGTTCGTTCCGGCGCAGCTACTTTCTTCTCGGGCTCGCTAACCCGCGTACTCTCTAGGTTATGTGGTAAACTCTCACCCCCCTCATGGCTCAGCTTTCTCCGCTTGGGAGATCTCGTCTCTTGTATAACGTCTTGATCTATTTCGCGATCCCCGAATAGATCCTCATCCTCCTTCGTCAGCGACGGGGGTACAACGCTGGGCGTGGAGGTGGATTTGTCGGCAGGGTTAGCGCAGAAGAGCTGCTCCTCTACTTCGACCTTTTGGAAAAAATTGAGTATATTTCCATTTGCTGGGGGCTTCTTCTTCCCGCTGGGCGTCTTTGCGTTCCCGCCCTTACCGTTCGCTGCAGGGCCGAAGTTCAATTTGATCTGTCTCCGAGGGGCTGCCGGCTTCGTCGAGGCGGGCATCGTGGGCGGGAATTGGTGTAGACTTTGCGCAATTAAGCATACCACCAGTTTCACTCATAGTAGCATTGTCGCAGCTCCAATATACGAAGACACATTCGCCAATAGGCAGACAACTAGGGTAGCAGACTTCTAAGACTTGGGTGAAATGGATTAAAAAGACTAAGAGGAAGAATTGTTGCCCCTCGGTCGGAAGGTCCCTGGTACTAGGTACGCAATAGCAATCTCCACTTTTAACGCGACGGTCATTTACGCGCTATCACTTGACAGTGGCGGGCGCTGGATATGTAGGTACCTATGTAACTAGCCGGTGAGTACCTGCGGATTACGGAGCGTCCCATTTTCCCATAAACATCATATTAGATGAAAACCTATTGTAAAAGGTCTGTAGATCTTTATACCCCAAGCATTTAGCTACTATTCAACTCGATCTTCGCGCCCGGAACGCCGTGCTATTCATTCGTCTGATGATACCGAGAAAACCACCTTTGACCCAGCCTAAACCTCAGTCAATGAGGTTTCGTCATTCCCTCTCATTCGCCTGAATGAAACATTCAAAGTCTAGCAAAAATACAAATCATTCCTCTTCGGATTCGGGGTGAACCCTCTCAGTTAGACGATGTAGACGCCTTGGAGTTACTTTTCTCATCCAGCGTCGTCTCTTCTAGCGTCTCGCTAGGAGTACCGGAAGGCGATATCCTGTCTACCCCCTTTTCCTGCTTCAGCGAGTTGACGCTAGTGCTTGGGATGCCCTTGAAGTAGTTGTAGATCTCGTGAGTGTAGTCTTCGTCTTCTTCGAACGGAGTTGCGGCTTCCTCGTCGCTTTCCGCTCTGGCCGCTTCTCTCTCCTCCCAGTCGGCACGCATGTCCCTGATCTTGGCCTTCATGTCCAGGTCAGGATGATAGTTCTTTCCGACACCCGTCCATCTCTCCCAAAGGGAAAGGTGCTGTGGGTGGATGGCGATGCCGTGATATTCGTTCTCGCGACCTTGGAGGATATATTGCCACCGGCGTTCCTGTTCCTTGAGGTCGAGGCCGGTCGTGTCAGGGAGCCATAGCCACGTGATGAGCATGCCAGCAAGACCAAACCACGGAACGACGTAGAACTTGGTCCGGGTATCGATGTAGTTATATAACACAGAGGCCAGGAGAGCACCAGCCTTCCCAATCATTGCCGAGAACCCGTGGGCACTAGCGCGAATCTGAGTCGGGAATACCTCACCGGCGACGAGGAAGGTGACCGAGTTAGGACCGAACTGGTTAAAGAAAGACGATAGGAAGTACATCGCTTGGAAAGCATGGATTCCCGCCGGGCTGATGTAGTAGTCGTAGTGGAATGCCGGGACTACAAACATGATGAAGCACATCAGGAAACCAATCTAATTCCACGTTAGTCCGATATGAGACAGGATAAGGACGCCGCCGAAGACTAACCTGTTGCATAGTTTTCCGTCCGTACATTTTGTTGTCGATCAACATAGACGCCGCATAGTAGCCAGCAAGCGAAACGACAACGTTGACCAAGTTCCACGTCCACGTCGTCATAATGGATTTAGGGTTGTCAGAGATGACCTTGATGAATTGACCTTGAACGATGTAAGCCTATGCACGTCGATAACACCACGTGCGGTTTGCATCATATCTTACCTTGGAAGAGCTTGTTGCCATAGAAGAACACATCGTTACAGAACCATCCGCCGGCGGTGGCCAATAGACGCCCGCCGAAATTGCTGATAGTCAGCTTGAGAGATCGAACGTCGTATCCCGTTACATTCGCCTTTTTCTTGGCTATCTCGAGGTGCTTGCTAGCGGACTTCATTCTCCAAGTACGGTAGTAGGTCAACCACAGGGTACCGATAGCCGGGAAAGCGAAGGACAGGCGGAAAGCATACTGCGCCGCGGTCGTAGAATACGGAGGGTCGCCATTGCCGCGGTTGAAAATTACCAGAAGCACGATGAGCACGACTTGGTTGACGAATTGACCCCAACCTTGCATCAAGAATGCCATGGTTACTTTGCGACCACGGTGGAGACGGTCGTCCCTAGTTGACAATCTGCCGGCTGTCACGGCGTTTTCCATAGAAGACGTAGCCGTAATGGGGTATTCGCCGCCGACTCCGATGCCTGATATCGAGCGTGTTAATTGCCGTTATAGGCGAATTCAAAAACTCATCCAAGAACGACTTACCATAGACGAACAAGGACCAAGCGTACATGATGACCCAACCTTGGAGTGTTGTGCCCCAAGACCCTGTCAACATCAGAAGGCCGAGAAGCATAACTACAGCATCTTGAATCAGGCCCCATCGTCGACCGATCCAGTCGCCGATAATCTGTGCGAAGCTGTTAGCGACCACTCGCTAATTTGGTCAGGGGTACCGGAAAAGAAGGCAAAGCTTACCCCGACCATGACTTGGCCAACCATGATACCAATAATCTCAAGGTAGGTCACAGAGGCGACCCAGTTTTGGCTACATTCCGTAGCGGTGTCCTTGTTCCAGCAGCTCCCCCACACGTTCGAAAAAAGAGGCTCCAGATTTCCGATGGAGAAGAGGACGTAACCTTCCAAGCCGAGTCCGGCACCAGGAAGGATGGCGTTCCTGAAGTACCAAGAGACCGGACTTAGAGGGTCTTCCTTGACCATGGCCCAGATACCCTTGGCTTCGGCGGCGCTTTCAGCTCGGTCGACTTTGCTGACGAAAGAGAAGCGCTTCCAGAAGGGCAGGTCGGCCCAATAGACGCCATCGCTCGTATACGAATCGTCCGGACGTGTTAGGTGCGAAAAGATCTGCCTCTCATATTCGGTGGTATAGTTTGTGGAAGATCTCCGAGGATAGTGTTGGTGCTCATCACCCGTAACGGGGCCATGAGGCACGGGAATCTCTCCTATTGGGGGATCATGTTCGTGATGACGGCGAAGAAATCTCGCCATGGCTTTCTTTGTACAGAGAATGTGGTACGGATGATGGACGAATGGGAGGAACGGAGTAGAGTGGAATGTGATAAGGTTGCTCGGATATTTATATATATTTGAGACGTAACCAAAGTCTATTTCGCCGAGTCCCCGTTACAGCGTGACACAACGAGACGGCGTCGTCTTGGCTTCAGGGGAATGGCGGATAGGGTTGTCTGGGTGTCCCGTTTCTTAGGTCTGGGATGAAAAGAGAGTTTGAAACAGGGCACGCGACCAGTATGCTGAGCAGGTTTCCCCACGGGCGTACGGTTAACTGTATAGGACAACAGCTAAATATGCCGGTGCTTTTACGAGAATGGAAGAGATGAATATGTATTTTTCTATATCCGGGGGGTAAGGATGGCCTAGCCCACGGTTATATAAACGAATGATGAGTTATTAAGCAAGAAAAAAAATTCCTACGGGGGAGCCGTGGCGAGCTACCTCATGGAAGATCAGTTTTAAATCGATCAGAGATAATAATACCCACGATTCGGTAGAGGCTAGGAGTACTAGAGTAAGTACCAGGTCGGTAGACTAGCAGGTAGCACTGCGCACGATGGAGATTCTTGGCTTCTGACTGGTAAGCTGCCATCCCCCACAAAACTGTTTAGGGGACCGACCTTCTTTACGTACAATGCGGGTCTAGCATCCTCTTGGCGATGGGGCTGCATAGCCCGCGTCAGCGTCCCTGGACATCGGTCTAATACATCAGTACATACCTGAGTGTTCTCCCACTATGTATGTTGGCTTATGTCGGGATACTGCAAGCATTACTAGGGGCAACAAAGACAGGTTTACGACCATGAATCGGGAGAGAACCGGGTTCTCATCCAGTCATTCCAAACGAAGCTTCGTGGACAGTCCATTGTCGACCGTAATAGGCCGCACGTGTAATCTCAACAAGGGGAGGTGACGAGTTGAAGGCAGTCTCAAAGCGGAAGTTGATGTGGTGATGTATTTTGGTCATTGACGTAAAAACGAGGTACGCCCCGGGAACACAGGAACTATCAGGTTCGATGTTTAGACTTGGACTTATCTCTGGATCTTGAGGCGACGAAGGTTTGGCCAATGAGAAGCCAGAATTGGACCACGTTTTCGTTTTGATCCAGATGATTCGGCACAGATCCCTGTCAGGCACTAGGGAAATCTACTTCCTCCCGACGAGCACGCGTACCTCTGCGCCGAAAATAAGCTGATCTGGTACTTGGAGCAACGGGCAGGGGGCCTATGCGGGCCGAGTGGTGTATATAGTTCACTCGAGATATTATGGAACCAGAACGGACCAGGATAGGCCAGAACAACGCGGCGGTGGCCGAGGAAGATTCTGTAAAAGCGACGCTAGTGCATAGCAGGTTCGAAACCCCCGCCCGTCTGGGAGCAGCAGGCTGGTCCGGTTGAAAGGTCCCGAGAGGTGGTTGGTCAGAAATGTCGAGAAAAACAGTCTTCGCGTCCGTTGAGAGGTCGCTAAGCTTTTCCTCGGCTCTGCAAGAAAACGCAGCCAAGTGCTGGGCAAAACGACGATTCTCTGGGCAATACACCTCGACAGTCTCGACCACGAGGGACATTGCCCGAATTCGCAAGAGGTCGTGTGATCTCTTGCAATTTCTGTCGCAAGCGCAGTTAGCTGTGCGCGCGCCGAGATATTTATGTGTGTCGAGATATTCCGAGATATCTGGGTACGTATACGTCGCCTCGTTTGACCAAGACCTGTCGAAACATATCGAAACATGTTCCGACACGATAATCAAAGTAACAGAAACAAGATTGGCAGATCTACCATTGATGGCAATGTGGGAAAAGAACCAATCCATACTAGCACGGTACTTATTTCTTGTACAATACATCAGTAACGTACCTGATAGGGCACTGGCCCTCGGATAGTGGGAATTTAGAAGGGTACCTACTTCTTCATCCAACTTCGCAAGAGGCAATTGACAAACATCGGGACTCTACATGTACCTATCTATGTATGTATGTGCATGTACATAGACAGTACCGCACGACGATACCTAGCGGATGCCTCGGACGATAAGATAAAAAGCAAATCTGCGTCCTCGCTCTCCCGCCTAGGAGGTAGGTACCTATACGATATCCGAGTCAAAACAATAACCCGTGATGGGACGTTACTTGCCTAGTACCCAGCCTAAGCTTACCGAAGTCCCTAACTTATCCAACTTAATTGGGTTATAGAATTTGTAATCTTCTTCCTTTACTCCTTTCCTTTATCATTTACCGGTTGCACACTGTCAGCTGAATAGATTCGATAGATATTTCCAATTATCATTTTTGGGGGTACGCGAGTTTTGGGGGTTACACAACGTCGGGACTTGTGGCTGGCTTATCGATAGGCCTTTGGACAAAGCGTGTGGTACGTCTCTCGAGGGGTTTAATTGATTTGCAGTTGCTCGCAATTGACTGCACGTGAGCACGGGTCAGCACTTGTCGCGATCAGACGCGCTCTGTCGGACCCCTTTCCCTTTCTCGGTATGTTCAGAATGCTAGATAATAGTAGTTACACACATTCATCCAGCTCCTATTCAATCGCCTCGGACACCTCGGACATCATAGTACTATGATTCCATAAGGATCCAAAAACTACATACACCTGCACGTGTTCATCTGCCTTGATTTCTTCTTCTACTCGTAAAAGTAATCAAAGTATTCACAATGCCCCCTCGACAGTCATCCCGGGTTAAGAAGGCCATTGCGAAGGCAACTACAGCCGTCGCCGAAGCCAGCACCTCTGCTAAAAGTGCATCAAAGGCTAAAGCTGTGAAACATAAGGCCGCTGAAGAAAGCGAAGACGACGGTGCCACCGCCACTGTGGGGGAGCCTAAGTCTGCCAAGAAGCGAAAGGCGGACGAAATCAACGGCGAGGACGAGGACGAAGGAGAGCCCGCCGCCGACGAATCTAAACCCGGAAAGAGACGGATGACGGCCAAAGCCAAAGCCAAAACCGAAGACCTCATGGCTCTCGCAAAGCGCACCCTAATCAATACTCTGAAGAAGTCCATGTACATCGGCGCGCACGTCAGCAGCGCGGGAGGAGTACATAATTCCATCAACAACGCCGTCCACATCGGCGCAAACGCGTTCGCATTATTCCTCAAGTCCCAGCGCAAATGGGCCAACCCGCCCATAGCCCCCGAGGCCGTCGACGGGTTCCGCTCGCTATCAAAGCAGCACAAGTTCGAGGTCCATAAGCATTGCCTCCCACACGGCTCCTATCTCGTCAACCTCGCCCAGGCGGAGAAGGAGAAGGCCGACCAGGCCTACAACGCATTCCTCGACGATCTAAAGCGCTGCGAGTCGCTCGGTATCAGGCTGTATAATTTCCACCCGGGGAATTCGAACGGCGATACCAGGGAGGCCGCTATCGGCAGGATAGCCGCGCAGCTTAACAAGGCGCACAAGGCCACGAGTACCGTCATAACGGTGCTAGAGAACATGGCCGGGCAGGGCAATGTCGTCGGATCTACGTTCGAAGATCTCCGAGATATTATCGCGCTTATAGATGATAAGAGCCGAGTTGGAGTTTGTATAGACACGGTAGGTGTTTTCGGAGGGTTACCTGCCCCTATTCATTTATACCCGAGTTCTTGTTGTCTCTCGAGCCCCCCTAGCTAAAGCTCTGAGCTCACTTCCCTACGCTTAAATAGCCTATGCTAACCCTAATCCACAGTGCCACGCCTTCGCCGCGGGCTACGACCTCCGCTCCCCCGAAGCTTTCGAAGACACCATAAGCAAATTCAACAGTATCGTAGGGGGCGAGTATCTAAAAGCGTTCCACATCAACGACTCCAAAGCGCCCCTCAACTCGCACCGGGACCTCCACGCGAACATTGGCACCGGGTTCCTGGGTCTGCGCGCGTTCCACAACGTGATGAACCACGAGGCCTTCCAGGACATGCCGATGGTCCTGGAGACGCCGATCGAGCGCAAGGGCCCCGACGGGAAGACGGTGGAGGACAAGCAGGTCTGGGCGGACGAGATCAAGCTGCTCGAGAGCCTGATCGGCATGGACCCCGAGAGCGACGAGTTCAAGGCCGCCGACGCGCGCCTCCAGGAGCAGGGCGCCGCCGAGCGCGTCAGGGTCCAGGACCAGGTCGATCGCAAGAGCGCCAAGGACGCGAAGAAGGGCGCCCCCAGGAAGGGGCGCGGCAAGAAGAAAGCTGAAGCTTCTTCGGACGAGGATTCCGATTAGCATAGATTGTTACATATCGCAATCTTCAAAGCACTAAGGGAGGGTTCTGGCTCTTGATGGGATTATATTATATTGTACTATACTGTACTGTACGGATCCGGGAAAAATGGGAATATGGGCAAGGCGTATTGGGGTATGTCTGTACGTATAAAAGCAACTGATTCCGCTTGTAGCTCTATACGAATAAGGGAGGGACGGCCGAAAACCCGAACCCAAATCAAACGAAACCAGACCGCTACCGCTCTATAAAAGTGGTATGCTCCGATCTTCAAGGTCGTGAATGGGATTATAAGTGCGTAGCTATGCTCTGTAATCCGCGCCTCGTCCCCGAAATAGGAGCTCATCCACCAACGCCTGGCAATGCAATATCGTCATCGTGCAAGCTAATAATCATTCGTGACCCTCTCGTCCTCGCTTTCCCCCTTTTCCTCCTCGCCTTTTCCCTCCCCTCTCTCATCCCGCCGATACGCGTCGCCCTAATAAGAATCTTTATAAAGCGACGGATAAAAAAAAAGAAAGGTGACGAAGAAGCTCCAAGGGCAGAGCAATCTCAATGCCGCCGACTCCTCGCCATCCCCTCAACGCGCGCCATCAGCCCCCTCAAGCCCACGCCCTTCTCGGAATTGCTCTCCAGCCAGCGCTCCATGCGCTCCCTGACCCGCCTCAGGCCGCGCGAGACCGGCATCCGGCGGGCGTCCTCGGCGTCGACGTGGGCGCCGGGGTTGAGCAGGAGGTCGAAGCACTCGGACCAGATGTCCGTCTGCCAGTACCTCTTGAGGGGCTCCCTGACCCTGTACCTGCGACCGGCCGCGGTGCACAGGCCGCCGCCGCCGCCGCCGGCGTCGGCGCGCACGGTCTCGATGTACTTGCCGAAGAGCAGGGTGTGGACGGTATTCGCGAGGCCGTGGTAGTCGAGCTGCCAGGTCCAGGGGCGGCCCTCGCGCACCTCGGCGCAGTCGTGCTGGTCGGTGCGCCAGTCGGCGACGAACTGGGCGTCGGGGTGGAAGGCGCGCATGTCGATGGCGCGGCCGAAGTCGATCAGCACGACGCCGCGGGCGGCCCAGCCGGCGGACCCGTCGGCGCGCCAGGGGCCCGAGGGCGGCGGGGACCCCTCGTCGAGGCGCAGGAGGCAGTTGTCGGGCTTGAGGTCGCCGTGCAGGATGCCCTTGGCGTGCAGGGCCTCGACGGTGCGCAGCAGCTCGATGCTGAAGAACATGGCCAGCGGCTCGTCCATGGGGCCCTTGGACGCCTCGCTGAAGAAGTTGACCACGTCCAGCAGCGTGCCGTACGCGTGGAACGGCAGGATCAGGAACCCCTCGTCCTGGTACAGGTGCAGCTCGTGCGCGGCCGAGATGGACGCCGTGGCGCGGTGGTGCGGGCCTAGGCGCGTGGCCGCGAGGCGCATCATGTGGAACTCCCAGGCCGTCGGCGGCTGCTCCATTTTCAGTGCCTCGAGGGTCGCGCGGCGGGTCGTCGCGAAAGCGCCTTTGCCCATGGCGATCTTAGGTGCGTTTTCGTCGTTTTCGTC
Organism: Pyrenopolyporus hunteri; assembly: GCA_902806595.1. NCBI lineage: Eukaryota > Fungi > Ascomycota > Sordariomycetes > Xylariales > Hypoxylaceae > Pyrenopolyporus > Pyrenopolyporus hunteri. Next base: position 3,382,023 of record CADCXC010000038.1, on the reverse strand, counting down.
GGATTCCGGAGACGAGTTCTCGATGAGGTAGACCGGCGCGAACGCGCCTGCGCCTAACTCCCGCTTGATAGTGTACTCGCTCATGATCTCGGGGAACTCGAGCACAACCGGAGTGTGGATGGTGCCGGTCTTTTCGCTATCCTTCTTGCTTCCCGACTTTGCTACGGCTTTGACAAACTTGCGGATTTCAGCACCTTTATCGCATCGCTCGCTGCGGTGGTCGTAGAAACCAGAGTAGGAGCTTAGAGATGGGCGCATGTGTGTGAGGATCTCTTCTCGAATAGCCGCATCGACCGGGTTGCATCGCAGCTCCTTGATAATCGGTCCCTTTTGCACCTCCTTTAAAACCCCTTGGCTACGGGGAGTAGAAGTTGCCGTCGATTGGAGCTTCTTAAGCAAGGGTTGAGGAATCTTCTCCGGGGATCGACTCTCGTTAAGAACTTCCCGCAGGGGGCTACTCAGCGGCTCGAATTCTTCATCGTCCTCCTCGTCTTCATCCTCTCCTGAAGTCGAGTTGATATTGGAGTCTCTCCTGGTCGGGGTCTTGGTGCGACCATAATGAGGTTTAGCCTCGGTGATTAGGCCAAGAGATGATTCTGTGCGTTCCGTAATAGGCGTCATGAACGGGAGGCGATTGTTAGCCACCTCGGCCGGATCCCTATACGGTCGAGTAGGTGCTTCGTAATCTTCAGGCGGAATCGGAATGAATCTGGTCCTTGGAGGGGAGTCTTCTACCTCTTCGTCGTCATGATCTTCGCGATCCTTAGTATCTATGAGATCCGAGACGTCGGAATCGCTCTGCTCCTCCTCATCCTCGCCTTCGTTATTACCCTCGCCATCTATTTTTGGGATATGCTTCTGTGCAGTGAAATCCGACCATTCGCTCACGCTCTTAACGTCAGTCATCTCGTCGTCTTCATCGTCGTCGTCGTCGTCGTCGCCAGCCTCACTGGTCGAGATTCGTCTGGTAGTGTTGGCGCTTTCTCCACCGCTAGTGTAGTCGCCGTCTGTCATATAGTCATCTTCGTCACTCTCGTCGGCCTCTTCTTGAGCCGACTTGAGGGGAGCGTTAAAGAGCTCATAAATCTCGTCAGTTGCTGCTTTGGTGTGCATCGTCATGGTAGGTTCGGAGTGTGCAGCGCTTCTCTTCTTGATCTTTGGACCAGACGGCGAGTCCAGCTTTGCTTTGACTGCGAGATGGTTAGTTGCAAATTTTCTTTCTTCCATCGCTTTGGAGGGAAAGTGCGGCTTGAACTGACTGATTTGTGTCTCGTTGACTTCCAGCATTTTCTTCTTTTTGCTTTTTGCAGGCCGCGGCTGGTCCTTGATCGCTCCATTTTCATCGAGCTCTACTATGTCGTGGTGTACCATGAGTTTCCTCTCGACCTGGTGGCTGAGTAAGTCCACTTCAGAGTGTCGTTCTGGTACAGGTTCTTGCGGTTCTTCCACGAGGTCATCGTCTTCCCAGCACACGTCAAGCCAACCCTGATTCGCAGCCCAGAGTTCTTCGAAAGAAAGTTCCGTCCCTGGCTCCTCCGGAGTTGGATAAATGGCCTCGAGGTTAACAAAGACGCGTTCTCTTTTCCCGCTTTGAGGGTTCACGGCTACTTGATGCTTAGACGGGGCAATGACAATATGAGACTCTGCTATTCTGGACAAAGACTAAATATATACAAACGCGCGATCGCCACGAATTAGTCCTGCTATTATCAACAAACGGGCATTGCTAAAGGGGTAGAGTCGTTAGCTTACAGGATCGCGGAATACAGCCATCTTCGGGCCGCTGCTCTTCTTCACTTGTGTTGTCAACGTCTCCCCCACCCACGGCTTTGCCTCTACTACATTTTCCTTCTTACGATCCGCCAACGATCCTATAGTGTCCCAACCCTTCGAGCCCTCACCCATCTTAGACATTGGGCTAGCTTCCGAGCCGGCATCCGAGAACACGGCGAGCTTAGCCTTCGCAGGCTTCGAAGACTGGCCGCCGATGCCCATGTTCGGCCTGGGAGCTTGAGGATCTGCCGGTCGCGCAGGAGCCGCAAAGGGATCGATTTTGGCCATGAGGGCCGGGCGGACCGTAGGCAAGGCTGGTGACGCCGGCGTGTTGCCCCCGTCGGGTTGTTGCGCCCTTCTCTGCTCAAACTCGCCGAATTTGCGGACTAGCCTTTGTACTGGTCTCGCATCACGCTCGATGCCCAACTTGTAAACTTCCTCCGCCTGTGCCCACCGGCCAGCGCTCTCCAACCAGGCAGCATATTCTTCGTAGAATAGTGCCAATCCTTCGCCGATGTTATGGCGCGACAGAAAGACGTAAGTCTCTCGGGGAGAGTCGGAGAAGAATCTTATATAGTGAAGCCACAGCTTCAGATATCTGGGGTCGTTCTTATACTGGGCTGAACCGATGAACGCCTTAGTAGCGCGTTCTAGGAGAGTGTGTAGTTGCGACTGAGGGGTTGCTTGTGCGGAAGGATACGCGTCGAAGGTCCATCGCACGTATCGGTCGAAGACGTCGAGAGGATCGTCTGACTCGGAAATGTTTTCGATCTCGGCCTCGTACTCGGCCCTGATGCAGTCGTTGATGTTCTTGGTATCGGTTGGTGTAGGGGTAGAAAGTTTGTGTAGGGGAGAGGGCGAGAATACTTCAGCAAGTTTCTTTGCTGACCGTCCTCCGGGCAGAGATTGAATGTTCTCCTTCTGCCCTTCGATTATATCAAAGTCGATAAGATCGCCGGCAGCCATTTTTGATACTGAGGATTAGAAATGGCGATAACGGCGAGCCTCGGTTGAAGTGACCAGTGACCTGTAGTGTTAGTATTATTCGTTGTTGTACTTGAGAGGATCAACCGGCGACGATAATGGTGTGGAGTAAATTATCTTTATAGGGAAATCAGGGTAAAGCTATTCCTTATCGCTTGTTGACTGTTTTGATTGTGGTAGGCCCCCATGCTGTTACCCTGACAACAATAAAATGTGGGACCGTCTACTGTTTTATCCCGAATATTGAATTAAGCGAATGGAAGCATCGAAAGTCATCCCACAGAATGCGTTATTATTACATAAGGCGAAGGAAGTCCGAAATCACCTCGACCGACGAAATCAAGCAGTTTCTTCCCAATCCATCAATGCAACAAGGATGTCTAGAAAATTATAGTTACATTCTCATCTGCTTTTATATAGGGTCCCATGATAATAGTCTCGTCAACAATTTTGTCTTCTCAGTCCGCAAAATCTCAACCGTGACACACATTCAAGCCACCATCGGCCAGAACGATTCCTCTAAAACCAGGACTTTCTTGAAAAGCGACATGGACCCCGCGGCACGAACTTCCTCCGTATCTTCGTCTTGGATAGCGGCGTATGCGTCCAAGCATTCCTGACATTCCTTCACAAACGCTTGGAACTGCTCGGAGGTCCAATTCGGGATGAACTCCTTCCTCAAGGCTCCGCCGTCGAGGTCCCCTTTTGTATCCGCATTCTCCGAAGCCTGTTGCTTCGCGTACGTCCAAGAGTCCAAGTAGGCCCTCTCTGTAGTCCACAGCACGACCAGCCCATCGAGTAGAGTCCTGGATAGGTCCCCATGTGGTTGCGCGGAAAAGGAGTCGAAGAGATCTATGTAATCCTGCGTCACCTTATTAGGTCCGAAGGCGGCCGACTTGCGTCTTAAATTCCCTCCCTCAGCTATCGGTCCGAGAGCTTCGAGGTCCAACCCATACTTCTTCGCGGCCTCTTCGAAGAACTGCAGCTCCCTCGTGACTCCCGAAAGTGCAGTCTGAAGCAGAGACAGGATGCGCCATTGCAGGGTCTTCGAGGTTTCCAGGCCGTCCACGCTAGTCGGCAGCTGAACGCGAGATATCAACCCTCCGGCAAATCTAACATAAGCCTGGGCATAAAGCCGATCCTGAGATAACCACTGGCAGAGCACGTCCGGGGGAAGCTGACCTTGGCCAGCAAGGCTGAGAAATTGAGACTGAGTAGCTCGTTGGTAAAGGTCAGTTATTTCAGGGCTCGAAAGCAGATACTCAGACATAGATTTAGACATGATGGGCTAAGTGCGACTATTCGTGTGCTCGCTAAGAATTTTCAAGCTCGGAAATGGTGAGTGATCCGAGCAAAATAGCAGCTTAAGCACAGTTAGCCACAGATTTAAAGTAGTACTCACCCCCATACGACGACCTACATTGTAACTGTCTAGAACATACTATCTACATACAAATAGAGGCATAATGATAAGTGAAATGTAGTTCAAGCAGCAACCAGAGTGACTAAAGGTTACGTAACAATATAGTCATACTCCGCTCATGTTCCATTGGTGAAAATGTATTAATCCTCAGAATACCCTTAGCTTATTGGCCAAGATAAATGAAATAGCACGCATTGAGATCTCCTCAGCCATTTCAGATATCCGCCAAGATTAGTAGACGTAAAAATAATACTTCATAGGTAACTAGGAGGCTGATATAGTAATATTTCCGTAGCCATGTGCATGGCTCGTTTGGGTCGAAGGAGCAAACTAGCCTTAGACGAACGATAACTACCGTAAACATCAACCACCATTCACTGAAGATGAGGAATTATCTAGTAACTAGACTGCCTTAATCAAATCCATCTTATTTTCAGCAAGAGGCTAGGTCGGCCAGTCTGCGTACCTATGATGGTTTCCGGCAAGCTGATACTTTCGGTCAAGATTCCGAACGACTAGCTAGTATTGTTCTCGTTCTAATGAATGAACATATTTATCGGATTGAGATCCGACGCGTGCTGTGAATTCGCCTTATTAGTACTCCGCTTCCTTTACGCACGTTTACTGTTGTACAATTCGCACTCGGTAGGATTTTGCGATATATCAAGCCTAATTGACCTACCCGCCGCACGCCACATCTTTGCAATATCAATAGCCCGTGCCATGGGACTTTGGGGGCATTCCAAGCTTTTTTTTTTTTTGTCATTACCATGCTCCAACCTCAAAATTCTCCTGTATATAGCCAGTTAGAGCTGATCAGCCATACCATCAAAGGATTTTCAAATGCTTACCTCTGGGAAATATGTGGTAACGACGGTTCGGTCGGCGAACTTTCGACCTGCAAGGGCCTGCAGGGCCTTCTTAGCAGACTCCGTCGTATCGAACTTGACATATATCTTGCCAACCCCAGCGGATTGTCGGCTGCCGCCAGTAGGTCGTGGCACCTTAAGATCCAGGACCTGGCCGAACTTAGAGCATTCCTCCTGGACATCTTCGCAGATTTCTGATATAATTAGTATGTGTCAGTCATAGGAATATAAAGGGAATTACCTTGGTAATCTTCATTATCCATCAACTCCTCCGGCGTGACCATGTTGAGTAACTGTAATACCCGCGTCTCCTCCGAGTCGCTAGCAGTGGTTCCCGCCAGCATAGACATGGCATTAACACCCATCTCAACACCAGCTACTTGGGTAATGCCAATGCTAGCCTTTCCCACTTTAAGGTTCTTGTCGCCGATGAGCATGCCATTCAGACCCTGGATCGCGATGTCCGTTGCAGCAGGGTCGACAAATTCGCAAAATGCAACACCCTATTAAGAATTAGTCTGCGGGAATTCGAAAGAAGTTGAACCCTGTAAATAACTTACACGAGATTCGTCAGTCCCCGTATCCTTGACCAAGACGAAAGCCTTAAGTTCGCCGAAGGAAGTAAGGAGTTCCATAACCTGATCTTCGGTGAGATAGGGTGGTAGATTTGCGATGCTGATCTTGTTCGGGGTATCGATAACAATATTAGAAACAACGCCTGGTTTATACGGTGTTTCCTCGGCAACGGCTGGCACAATGTAGTCCTTCGGCCGTTGTATCTTCAAGCCACGCCCGCTGCCGTTGGCAGCACCGTTAGCAGCATCCTCCGGCTCCATCGAGATGCCATCGAAGGCAAGGGCAACGGTGGCTTCGGAGGCATGTCTGAATTCAAGAAGAGCAAAGGACTGGTCCTTAGAGATCTGGGTTAAGACACACGGGTCGGTACTCTCAATAACGTTGAGGCCGTTCAACTGAAGATTGAAGAAATTCATAACGCTTTCCTCGGTTGAACCAGGGGGGAGGTTGTAGACTATAAGTCTTTTACTTTGTCGGGAATTCCCAGGTTTCAACGCGGCGCTGTTGACCGTTCCACCCGGTTGGTTCATAAAAGCTTGAAGCTTCGTGGGATCCATGGGCTGTTGCCGCGGCGCTCCCGGAAGAGGGAACATGCCAGATAGCTTAGCTTGCTCGGCGGTGACATTCTCGTAACCGGGGGGCTTGATGTCCCATTGTGTCATGCGTCGTTTACGCTCTAGGATCGGAACGACATCGGTAAGGTCCGGCGTCGGTTCACGCTTCTTAGGAGGCGGTGTGGGGCTACGTCCCCGTCGATTCTGCGCAAAAAGGTCTTCATCTCGCATCCGATCAATTCTTTCGCGATCTCGTCTATCACCACGTCGATCATCGAACAAGTCGCGGTCGCGTCGAGGAGGCCTGCCAGCCTCATCACGGCGGCCATCTCTTCTCGAACCCCGATCGCGATCCCATTCTCGGTCTCTACGGTCACGGCCGCCACCACCACCGCCACCGCCATATCGATCTTCGCGCTCACGGTCTCGATGGCTGCGACTAGAAGCATACGCATCTTCATCCCTCGCGTCACGGTGCGATCGGCGAGGCGATCTGCTTCGCCTTCGGTCCCGTCGTTCGCCTCGGTCTCGTCGTTCGTCACGAGGATAATCCCGAGCCGAGCCGTGGCGGCCGTCTAAATTTGATGAATGTGTTAATTCTCCCTCCAAGACTGATGGAAGGAATGGAGGGAATGGAAGAATAGGCATTCCTTACCTCGAGAAGAATAGGTGTCGCCGTTCATAATTACGGCTCAATAACCCGTCCTTTGGATATAAATGTGAAAGATAATATGAATTTAGATGCGAGATGAGGGAAACGGGATAAGTAGATGTCGGTCGACACGAGAATGGCGACAGAATAGAGCTGGGCAATTGAAAGAAAACGTCAAGCTCTACCGCATTGTAGGTAAGTTGAAGCTGTTGACAGTGGAGCTGCAGCGAGGCTGGAAAATACAAATTTTGGCTGGTCCGAGTGGACCTGGGTACAGGTGCCTAATCCTAATATGGCCTAGCGACTGTAGATTTTAGCAGATATCGGGACCCGCTTTCCCTTTTAGGTGATCTTTGGGAAACGTTAAAGAGCGACCAGGAGGCGAAACAGAGACAGCCTTCTAAAAGACTTCTACATGATACAACATATGTGCGATAAACTCATATACATATATCCGTTTAAAAGCGAGGTAGATTGGATTCTACATGTACGTGAATTTTCGGCTAGCACCTAGAAGATACAATTATACACCACTCAAACACTCACACGCACTCTCTTCCTCTCCCTATGAAACTTGGGAAAATCGACCCCTTAATGTCTCCTTTGCGAATACCAGAGTGGCGAAAGCTTCCCCTAAGTTTGACCGACCTATGTATCGAAACCACACTCCGATGCGGCCAATCTTTTCGATGGCGTAAGATAGGCGACGAATGGTAACGTCTCCCCTAATCCAATAATTACCCCGACAAGCAACTAAAGATGCTTTTAGGAATTGCGTTCTGTATGGCCGATTATTCTCATTGAAGCAGGATGAAAGCCATCTTCATTATAAAGTAGTCTCATCGATACCTATTCCGCCGGCACCAACGCCCCCATTATCCACTAAAGCCGAGCCCCAGACCAGCAGCGACGATGGCGCTGAGGCGCTTCTCAAACATTATTTTAGTTTGAAATATGACTGTAAGTACCTATCAAATAATACAATGGAAATTAAGGGAATTACATGCACCTTTCCTTCGTTCTGTCAATTCCAAAATGAACGACATTCTTAGGTTGAAATTATCAGCCCGTCTCTAGTCACGGAGCGGACCTACAATAAAGTTCAATCCTAGTAGTTCTCTCTCTATGCTTTTGCTAACTTATTCCTCCAGTGACTACGCTATATAGCCAGTGGTCCAAGTCCGATCCCAACTTCCGGAAGAAAGCGCCAAAGTTCACGGGAATCAGGATCCTAAGCCAAGATCCATGGGAGGCCCTGATAGCTTTTATATGCAGCAGCAACAACAACATTTCACGTATCTCTCAGATGGCATGTTACACGATGATCCTTGTAGCCAAAAATGAACCGTCGCGCCCATGCTAACGTCTCGTAGGTTCATAAACTCTGTATACATTATGGCCCTTTAGTGGGGCATATCGGGGATGAAGCTTTTCACGATTTCCCAACCCCTCAGGCTCTTAGTGGGAAGAAGGTAGAGGCTCACCTGAGAGAACTTGGGTTTGGATACAGAGCCAAGTACATTACTGAAACCGCCCGCATTATTCACTTTGAAAAACCAGAAGGATGGCTTGAGAGCCTGGTCAACCCTGAAAATCCGAGCTGGTCCGCAGCCAAGGCGGCCGAGGACGTTAAGCCGCCTACCTATAAGCATGCCCACGAGCAGCTTTCCCTTCTCGTGGGGGTTGGTCCAAAAGTTGCAGATTGCGTCTGCCTGATGGGCTTGGGTTGGGGCGAAGCAGTTCCCGTAGATACGCACGTGTGGCAGATCGCGCAAAGGGATTACAAGTTCGGCAAGGCCAAAACGAAGACTTTCTCGAAGGCCATGTATGATTCCGTCGGGGACCACTTCAGGAAGATCTGGGGTCAACAGGCTGGGTGGGCTCAGTCGGTACTCTTCACAGCAAACTTGAAGTCGTTTTCGGAACAGGCATCAGGCAAAGCCGAAGTAGTCGATGTCAAGGTCAAAGCGGAGGAAGTCGAAGAAGACACCACCACCACTGAGCCGGAAACTCGTACACGGAAAAGGCGCCGTGTCACAGTAACAGAAACGGTAAAGGTTGAAAGCCATGCATATACGGGAACGGTGCGAGCTAGTAAGAGGATAAGAGCCAAAGCTTAAGAACAAGCAACGACATTTACCATCCTCAACAACTCTGCCCAGTCTTCTCCGCAATAAGGAAAAGGGACGGTCCTTAACAATCCCTCTTCATCCCAATACCATTTGATTTCAATCTGAGCATTATCGGGAAGGTTTTTCTGCGTGTTTACATATACCTATGCTCGTTAACCCCTTTATAGATAGGTACATAGAGAAAATAAGAATCCCTTATCAATACATTAATATGTATTAGTTCTCTGCTATTCCACGTCTCTCTGTTTAATATGTTGTTCCTTACGAATCTTTATTGAAGCGATAGTTTCGTCCGTTAGGTCACCCTTATTATACAAGGCATACCCCATCGCGTACTTAAGATAGGGGCCTATTCAGAACCGTCCGGCTACATTCCAACGTACACTTCGAGGATGCGAGCCTTACCGGCACGACTGCCTTGCGATTTGATTATCATTGTGGTAATCAAGGTAAATGCTGGGCGTAGTACAGTAGACTCCCCACTAAGAGTATAATATCAAATCTGAGTGATTCCAACCTCTGGGTCTATCATGATCTATCTACCATTACCTCTTGGGGCTATTTTTACATAAGAATATCAATGATGATAAGCTCAGCGATATCCACGAGGTAGTCTTAAGCGGCCACGTAAATATATAGGATATTATTTGTCTTCTCTCCAAAGACCTGTCACGTCCAGACGTAGTCAAGCATCGACACACGAAGCCCTTATTATACACTATCAGATAGGGGAAGCTACACCGTCATTTGCATAGACGCTAGAGTATAGTGTCACTCCATATCCTATGGAATCAACAGCTCCCCTATTCAGAGTCTACAGAGTCCCGTAGTACTTAGTTAACCTCATTACGAAAGTACTCGTCGAAAGTACTCGTAGGGCTTTCACATCGCAATTCAAATACTTAAACAGGTCCACGCACCTCTGAAGCTCTCTTCGACGATGCTGAAGCTGAGTGTTATCGTACCCTACTCTACCCTCCGAATTACCCCGACCGCCACGACGGGCCAGGAAAATTCTGATCTCATCACCTCTTCGCATAGGAACGAGCCGACCACGAGACATGTTCGTTCCCGCCTGTAGCCATATTAACCCAAGGTCTCGCATTGATTAACCACGACTTGCACCGATCATCTCCGAGGCTTCGCTTCTCGACCTATCCGGGGATAGGGGTTAAGCGATCTCCTATGATCCTTGCCTATCTCCCTTCACGCCCACCGCAAACTATGCGATGTGGTGATGATCTCTCTCGATGATCGACTTCTCCAACGAAGAATGATCACATCACTCGCTCGAGTGCGACCGGATTCGCTGACTCGCGGAGATCCCTTCATTAGCCTGATGCTTTGGGCCACCCCGTGTTAGGGAGGAGGCGTGGTACTCCTCCGCGGTGAATCGAATGAGATTAGTTAGGTATGTGTTGGTAAAGAGGGTATAGAGACCGCATGGATGGCAGTACTTTACGTATTCGTAACCAGCGATGTCTATAGAGTTGGTGTCGTAGAGTTGCTATAGGTTGGAGACTTGCATGGAGCTCGGCCAAGGTTATAAAATTCCATTACTCAACTAGTTAACATCGGAATCACCCATTCCTAGGGATCATACTAGGTATCTTTCGTAGCAAGGCAGGGCAATTGCGGTTCCGGCGTAGTGTAACTCTTCCACCCTTACACAACAGTCCTGGCGCGGCCACTTAGACCATAACCCCCAACCCGACCACCATCACCACCTCAAAAGCAAAAGTTCCCCCAGCAGAAATCCTTTCACTACCTATACAACCTCTAGGGGCTGAATAAACGCGTCGGCCAAGCTCCGTAAGACCGGGACGGCGGACATCGTACCACGTTGCACACATTTAGCCGCAAGGTCTCAGCCGACAGCGGGCAATATTATAGACCCGGATTTGTCGTCATCTGGACCCAGACCTCGAGACTATAGGGGTCGACATGCAGCTTAGATGTTCCCCAGACTCGTATTCCTTACTACGACGCTGCTAGAGACGCGATGATCGAGTGGTGGGGACGGCCGCGCATCTCCTCATGGTGTCTTCCCGCCGAGGGCAGGTTCTCTTTTGGAGTCTCGCGGGATTGCCTCGATCGTCATCGGAGAATTATTCGACAATGTGTATATTGCCTCAGGAAGAGTGCTCTCCTGTTCGTCCTACGGAGACATATTGGGTCGATTGTGTATGGATTTATCAGAAGCGCCTCTACGCACATTGATGCTAGCTTGTATAGCGCTTGGAACTCTAAACTCGTGTTCGATATGAAAAAAATTAGTAGAGAGCTGCTGTACCCCTGTGATGGAGTTAAGGCCTCGTTGATCCGTCTATGTAACTCTTTTTGTTATGGTATTACACACAACCCACGATGACGTCTCTAATAGGGGGGGAGGGTATGAGGATTCATCTTGTAAGCGAAGATAAAATTGATAGGTGGGTATACGACCACACGGCTTAGAGCAATTGACTTGCCGCATAGTATATGCCATTCCTTATACTAACCATGTCTTCGCAACCGTACGGAGGATCGTAGGCTCCCGGGTGTAAATTACAGCGCTTCCTGTTTCATTACCGATGGCACTGCAAGTTCTATGGTTGCAACCTCGATTAGGTTACCAACAATGTTTCGACCTGACTGCCATACTAATCGTGCATAGAGGCTCTCCTGTACGTTCCGCGTGCATGAACAATACCCTACCATATAGTGGAGCTTCATCTGGTAGTAACCCTGAAGAGAGGAGTGGCTTCCGAGCGTCTGCTCCACGAGCACTTAGAGAACATATGTTCGTTGTCACGTTCCCGGTAGAATTATATGAACACCCACTAAGGGTCAGGCTGTCCCAAATGAGCTACGAGGCTTATTCTTACTCGTAAAATTGCGTGCTCGCTCCTTTTGGAGGTCTCTAGGAATCGGAGCCGCGGGGGAGTCTGATCCGTAGGACTTTCGGGCGGCCCGAAGGCAATTCTCTTTCCATGTACGAGCGGTCTTCTAGACAATACCTACCACTCTACTAAGCTGCGTGGTTTTAAGGACAATCTCGTGCATATAGACATGCCTAGTTACGGCTTATACTCTTCCCGAGGTAGGGGATGAGCCTATCCTTCGCTCTGTTGGCGGTGGCTTTACTGGCATTACTCTAGTAACATTTACTCCCCGGCACTAAGAGGGGATGGGAGACCCTAGCAATTGTGATATCGGAATTGCCCACCATTTGGGGAAAGTATGCGTAGGTACTTACACATTTAGCGGGCGTATAAGATATTGAACGGTAACCGGGAATGGTCATGATGTGGCGTAAGTTGCAGCTCGTGTCTATTTTGTGTAAATAAGACATTTGCAAACAGTTTACTGTGTAGTGATAATACTGCTTTAAAAGTACCTGTGGCAACACTACACGGAGTAGCGATGCTAGGTTTTGAAATTCGGATTATAAGGGTTGGCCTGGGGCAGTGTTGTGAATCTAGTTGAAGTCTGCAGTCATGGAACTACGTCGAAATATAAATATGAAACGACCCATCTGGCTCGCATCTCATTTGAATAGGATTGTGATGCAAGGAGGACCTCATTTTGGGTGAGAGAAGTCGCCGTTCATAAACAGAACCATCACAATCATTCATCACTTTTCGGGGCATCTGCGGCCAATATTCGTTATTAAAAGGGAACAATTGTGCTCAGCCACGTTGGAATCAAAGTTGTCACAACGATGGAACGAGGAATATGGACGTCTAGCACGGACGATGGCGTCGCGAAGGAGTCCGGGGGTATCGAGGCCATATCCAAATATTATTATTGTTACCCACATCTATCAATTTCCCCATAAACCCATATACATGCGTGGCAGCCCTATCGTCGTGGTTGTCTCGGAGAGATATGTAGTATGACTTGGCCACACAGGTCGTCCGAGCTGACGTTTGACGCTCGCTGCGCGCTGGGAAACTTTCCGTGTAAGCCCGAAATGCAATAGGCTGTCTTGGCTTGAGTCCTATCCTATACAGAGCGATACTATTGGAGGATGGGGTTCGGCTGCAAGCCTCATCTATCAGTTTTTATGTCCGAGCCATAGTGGGCATGAACGTTGCCCATTCACTCATTTTACGGGTCGTTGATTTTATCTACTGCGTAGTCAGCACTTGCTATGCAGTTTTGCATTTGACGTGAAGGATTCCGGTAGGCACGAATTCGAGGTTAGCTTTTGATGTGATAGCTCGTATCGACTGATGAGCCCGAAACGAAGAAGAGGAAAGAAAAGAAAAGGCAGAAAAAAAAGTTTGAAGTTTGAAATAGCCGGAATATAGCTTGGCTTGCTATCTAGTATGCGTCCGTAATAAGGCTCCGCATGTATTGAATCCTGGTGCTAGAAATTAGTGTGTTGGTGTGTTGGGGAATAGGCTCGCAGGAAATTTGCTAATGACACCCTCGTCGACTTTGGTCGGCGACCAATCTTCTAGCCTCTCTTCTGTCCCCCAGAGGCCGGCTTCGGCAGCGTGGGTGCGCTGGCTAGCTCCCTCGACACGAAGCTGTATTAGCTCAGCATCATTCTTTTTGGTGGTGCGTCTACAAGCGGTTACGGGAGTATGGGTTGAAGAATTTGTTCTCGAAATGCGTTATCCTAGACTGGCTCTTCACAGTAAGCGGTGGTGCCAAGGCGAGGCAAGTCTTCCGGATCCTTGAATACTACTCTTCACTGCCGTGCGAGCAGGCGTAGGATTAGGCCCAGGGAGGTCCGGCATTCGTAATTCACCCAGACTTGCGATCTGTTCGTTTGGGTCCTCTCTCCGTCGTAATGAGGACAAGAACAGCCACGACCGATACGGTACCACTCGGAGCCGGACCTTAGAAGGAACCCTCGTACCAAAGCGCCGAGGTGGCTGTTATTGGGTGTTCGCCTCTTCGTGATAATTCGTCGGGTATGTGATGATACTTCAGAACGCTCCATAGGCAGTACATTCCACACGCTCCATACGCTCCATGCGCTCCATAGGTAGAAATCCCATCCTATCCTAACTAGTAGAAAAGAAGAGCTGGGTGTGGTGGGTGCTGAGATGCAGATGGGGGGTGCAAGGGGAGCGCTGCGGTAGAGTTGCGCTAGAGACGCCGTTTCTTTATAAGATCTCCAGGAATGGAGATGATCGCCCACTATCTGCCAGGCAAACAGCCGGGATCTGAGTTGTACTGCCAACGCTACATTTGGGGAATGCCAGTCGGATTTCTACTTGAAACACACCCATGTCTCTTGGCCGATGCCCTGAGTCGTTTGACTGGCTGGTTTATTTGTCCCGGAGTTGGTCAGTGTGGACGTCAATATCTCCTGCGCAATTTGGAGATAAAATACCATTCGCAATTTGTCCCATAAGTCGACGCTGTCGAACTTCTAGAAGAAGACCGTGGTCCCGTACGAGTCTAACGGCCGAAGCAGAACGGGTAGTTGATAGTAGATTGCGGTGTGCGATGCGGAAGGAGGGTAAGTTTGGTACGAAGATTGTATGCGCCAGACTTGATGCGAGTATGTTTTTGGGATGCTTAAGTAATTTCAATGTTCATGTTGTTGTTTTCTCTATGTGCGTACGTACGTGCCCCTAACTTTAGGGTTGGTCGTATTGGCAAGAGTATTAAATGAGCACTTGCTTTGGATAGGTACCTTACATTTATATGGATGTGCCTGCTACGTTATATGGTCGATATTATACATACTACCTCCCTAAGTACCTATGTACGCTACAAATCTACACTTAAATCATTAGGTACATGTATATTATATGTATAGAGTTTCATTAGATTCACACGTTATGTTATGTCGGTAGGTAGGAGGTACCTGACTCAGGTAGGTAGGTGGGTGAGTAGACACTTACCTACCTACTGCATGTGTGCTAGTATATGGCAGGTACGGTAGGTGTAGGGCAGTTCCCGGCATTACCTACATCTAAGAAATCGTCTGAGGAATCGACTCTTGAAACAGACCATACGAATTTACCGTTGATACCCAGACAGCGGGAAAAGTGGGCTTTGGTGGCTCTGGCAAGTGCCGTTGACACATTGCTGATCCATCAACGTCGCGCTTCCTCGGGAATCTGATTGAATTTGCCAAGGGAAGTGCTAGGAACCACATGCGACTTAATAAAACCGACTCCAGATCAATATATTAGTTCGCACCACTATCGACTTTTTACTTTGTATGTACCTACCTACCACATACATACCTACTTGGACGTCTTTGGACGCCTTTGGATGCTGCTTGGATGGCTACATACGAACATCCCGGCTCCCATTGGCGCGCACTTACATAGGAGGTAGACTTCCAACGCCCATGGATGTATGTATGTGGCCATGTATGGCACTATAGCTACTCTACTTTTATATTAGCCCTATTACCGTTCAAGGGATCCTGCACGCGCATGCGGGTGTATATGCAGATGTCTGCTGACAGGTTGTAATAGTTTGCCGTATCAAGACAATAAACCTGCCTTAGCCTTCTCCTTCGAGGTCTAAAATGGCATAAGCGCGATAGAAAGAGGCGAATGCCAAGCCGCCAGGAATTTGCCATGGAGCTCTCTTCGCGGCGCGATAGTATCGAATGCAACCCGGTCTCGAGCTGCGGGTATGGGTGATAGGTGACGATGCAGGGTCCCTCTCTCTATGTACCGAACGTTCGCAAGCCTGTTGGTACGGGTATTCTCTGATCCTCGCCGACCAGAAAAGCCTCACGGTTTCCGAGTCGACAATGAGGAGAGAGAGAGGGATTACATAGAGGGATTACATTAGGTGGTAGAGAGCAGTCTTCTGACCTTGACATGATGCATACATGCGTCCCTACGTGATATGTAAGTAAGTTACCTACCTACCTACCTAGGTATTACCTACCTATGTGTGTGTTGGGTTGGTAGATGGGAAGCAGGTATGTAGGTAGGTAACTTTAACAGCTGAACCGTTTACCCACGTGCATGTAATTTTCACCCCCGAAAGCACGGTTTATCCATACGTGGTAAAGCCGTGCGGATGTAATATAAAGGAACGGATAAGTTTAATATCCAAGACGGCCACTTTCCTACTTAACCTTGCCATGGTTCTAAATGACGAACGAGTCATCTCACCTTGCATACATACGCTAAATAATTCGGTACCTGGATTTTGATATTAGATGTTATATCTAGGTACCTAGTGCTCGCCACGTGTTTAGGCAATGGAATGGAATTCCCCCTAAACTGGGGTATCCGTACTTACAGCACCTACAAGGTACCTAGCCTAGTGACTTAGTGTCTCTCGAGTTGATCCATCCGGTACCTTGCCTGGCTTTATACATACATATATATCTGGAGATCTGACTCTGTGGCGGTCTGCCGGGCTGGAGACGGTGCTTCGACGGGCTTTCCTGATGGCGTTGTGATCCGCACGGAACCGCTGGACTGGATCACGGGGGCGATAGCTCGTCGGTGGCTTGTAAATGGTCTATTCAATGTTTCAGTCCAGTCCTGTAAACGACCGAAGGTTTGCCCGGGCCGCGTTTTGGTCTTCCCACTAAAATTCAAGCTTAAAAAGAAATTGGAACGCCGTTGACTAAGCCCTGTTTTAGCCTTGAAGAACACCATCTGGCATATATGACGTTGCTCAGATCTTGAACTGCCGTTTTCATTTGTTTTCATTTATTTCGTTCATTTAAGCAGCAATTTAACTATACCGCGACCAATACCTATGTTAATTACATGTTCCCCCCTTTCAACCTTCATACATTAGGTTAAGTAGGTAGGTACATGTAGCTGGAGTAGGTATACGTAGGGCAGATACATGAACTATTGCAACTACATGTAGGTAGGTGACTACGCGTATATCTATTATCTAGCTTACGCGTATGTTGTGTGAACTATGTAGAAATTTACGGCTACGTGCATGCTAATAGATAGTTCTGTCCTGGGTGGCGTACATAACCTACTTACGAATGGGCTCGTGTCTTCCTAGCCTTTATTGAAAGCGAAGGGAAAGGGGAAAAGGAAAAGTACCTATTTCTTAGCGTTCGGTTCTTTTCCACCCGGCATATTATAGAAGCCCGTGTTCATTCTTTTTCTGAAGTCGCCGATATTGATTGGCCGACTACTCAATGGTCCTCCATCCATTGAAAATTATTCAATTGTGTCATTTGCAATTTGTGGAGGCATCTTCAAGGGCTTGCTTATGCTGTATTTCCCGCCGACCACAATTGTGGCCAATCATCTGCCATTCGCATTGGACATCTCAAATCTTCCTTCCGAGGGTCCTTAAAGACTATGACGACACCCCAGTCATCGCCAAGAGATTTCCCCGTCGAAGAAGTTAGTGTAACTGTATCTCCCTGACCCGGAAACAAGCATCATCGCAGATAAGTGCCAAAGAACCGACCGCTAAGTATTTCGTACAGGAAGTCCTTACCTTACGTCGGGGATTTTTTGTGTTATGTGTAATAACTGTTGCGAGGTATTTCATCTATTGTCCTCGCTCGTTCCAAACCGCCATGTGCTTTCCTGTCATCCCATGCCTGTTTTTATTTATTTATTATTTGTTTATTCGTTGACGGTACCCTCTTCTTGTATACTACATAGGGTGGAAAGATACGGCGATGAGGTTGCACGGCCGTCAGCACCATGCCAACATAAGCGCAAGTTACTTGCCTACGTACATACTGAGGTGAACGGAATATGCTCGTGGTTTATATCCACCCTACATGCGTCTTACCATACGTAGTCGTCGGGTTGGTTAGATTGAGCCCCAGAAAGCCCCTCTCCCACGTACAATTAAAGGGTACTAGAGAACAGGGCCTCTTCGGGATACCGCCGTCATACTTGCTTGCACATAGGCCTTCCTTCGCTGGTCAATCCTGACCGACGACGTCAGTCCCATGAGCACTGAGCAATAGCCGTCCACTTTCCCCCCCCCGAGGCTGTACCAGCTTAATTAGCTTCAAGGACTCAGGGAGCTGGCCCGACTGGCTCGAAAATATCGTCATACATGCAACCCTCGGTTTCATCCCGAGGACATCTGTTCTGTAAAGTCCTACTCCATGTACGCATGAAGCGGGCGGCGTAGACTATTCTATCGTCATTCCTCTGGTTGGATTCATTCCATTCTTATCACCCGTGCCGTAAACCGCAAGTTCTAAAAAAAATGCCAAGCCGTTGGCGGCTGGGACGCGAGGACCACACGACAGCCACGAAGACTATAGTGCGGGACCGTCTATAGACAGACCTAGCTTGAATGGTAGTAGTGGTAGCTACCTAGGTAAGTAGTCTTTCGGTGCAATGGAAAAAGAAAAAGCGAGGCGGTAGACGGGTGAGGTAATTATTATTAGTTTCGTAACAGAAAAAAAAAATAAATAGACAAAAACGAATTTCTTTGTCCCATGCTACTTTCTACGTTTGACTCGTACTTGTTCATCTCCCTTGATACCGGGACAGAGAAGTCCGTCCTGCTTTTTAGTCATCAACGTGGGTTTACTGGGTTCACTGTGTTCGATGTGTTCAATGGGCTCAATGATGTCGTGTCTTAGTAGGATTTTGGAAGAGCAGGTGCATGTTCTCCGTTCACATTTGGTGCCACTTTTGTGGAGATCTTGAATGTGTCCAATCACTATTCACACACCGCATGACGTAGGTATTTGCCAAGAGACCCAAGCTAGGTTGCCCTTAGCTTCATCCTTCCCACCAAAGGGGAAAGGGTCAGGTTATGGGATAAGTAGTGCGTAAACACAACGCCCGACTACAAGTACCGTGTCCGAGGATGTCGTATTGTGTGGCATACCACATACAGTGCCTCACTTATATATCTCTTAGAAACCTGAACACTTTCTTCTAAAAGGGACACCTCCTGAATCGTTGTATATAAAAATAGTAAGAGAGAGAGAGGAAAAAGCGAGAGGGAGGAGACATTATGGAATAATCCGTACATGGGCTGGGGCGTGGGCTAGGGTCGTTATTAGGGCCGGCAGTGCGAAAAAGGGAAATGGAAGCAAAAAAAATCAAAATAAAAAAGAAAATAAATCAATAGAGAGATATTTGTGATTAAAAGTGCTGAGCCGGCTTTGTGCTCCCTTCAGACCCTGCATAACGGCAACCCCCATCCTTCCATCCTCCGCATCGGTGGCGTAAGCTAAGGACGAGCCCTATTATATCCGTACATAGCACGTACAATACAGTACACACTCCCTTCCGCCCACATACCATAGTACGTATTACGTTGTACCTCGTCTCTTTGTACATAACCACATTTTATACGGAAACCGGACAAGGATATGTCTTAATGATAGTGCCCACCCGTACCGGTACATGTTCAGAGCTAGCCACCCCAGGACCGCACCCCCCGTAGCCTTAGCCATAGACCCTTGCCGTTACCTTCAACCATACCCTGCCATGTTCTCTCATCTCCTTTTGTGTCCGTACCTACCGCGGTACACACACTCTTTCTTATTACATACCTAGTTTAATGGCATTTCCCGTACCTCAACCTCTTTTTTTTTTTTTTCTCTCTCTCTTCGCCTCCGTTATAGTACACGGTATTCGATCCCTGCGCTTGTTGTCCCACTCGCCCCAATTTATCACTTCATCTGGTGTGGGTTAGAGGGGACCCTGATCCCCTGGGTGTTTTTAACAGGCCCGGTGCTTCGAACTCCCTACTCTTCAGTCCTTCTAATGCTGCTAGTTGACGTACTAGCTGGCCACTCCCATCACACCTAAAATACAATAGGTAGCCGAATTAAGAAGGGCAAATCTGTGTGTATGTAAAGCCTGCCGTCCTGCTCCTTAGCCTGTGCCTCTTTCCGCCCGTCATCTCTCTCAAAAAAACGCCTTCAACGAAATATCTCACGCCTCGACGTCGGCGACAAGGGCTAAACCACACCACGCCATCCAAAACTCACAAAGAGAACACGCACACGCAGCACGCACATAAACCTCCTGAGTTTTTGCACCCCCAAAACACCAAAGGGGAGATAAGAGGACTATATAACAGAGATCAACGAGTCCTTGCCCAGGCCGCTTGTAACAAAGTACACTCACTCACTCGCTCACGTCGAATTTATATGTATATCTGACCTCCCGGATATCTGGCCGCTGCTGATCTTCTACGCTTCGGTCCTGAAACGAGCCACCGAACTCCACATTCTCATGATCAGTCAAAGACCCAAAACGGCTGCTATCAAATTGGACACCATCTTTCCAAATTTCAGCCCCGGTTCGATCTTTTCAATATCCTACCCTACCGTTGCTCTGCGCGGCACCCTACAGTGTGTCCAACCCTGCCCCGACCTGCTTTAGTACGGGACATTGGATTGTCGATCAATCTGTTCACCGTCGTCACTGGACTTCGCTGTAGGCTAAGGACACTGGTTCCACCTGTCCCAATTGCTGGAGAGCGTTAAGCCTCAGACGATTGGGCTGGCCTGAAAAGTACCACCCGTCTCTAGTGTGTACCTTTCATCCACCTATTCGGGGGGTTCCTGGTCGCATACTTCCTGAAGCGTCCTGCCAAACACACTTAAGGCTCGCTGATCCCCCTCCCGTAGCTCGTGACGGATCTTCTTCACTGGATCTTGAAAGACAAGTCACCGCCTCGGCAAGGTGACACGAATCTGTCCCCTTCGGGATCCCGCATCTGATCAGCGAACTACCTACCTACTACCCAGACTTCATCTCTTTTTTTTTTCTCACGAAGGAGAAAAATAGGAGTCCCGGTTCAGGTGTTGGAAAGCTTCATACTTCCAACCCTTCTTTTCTGATATATTGCGTCGAAGATGACTATGACTCTTGATAATCAATCACGACTCGGGGCTCTCAACTTCGACCACATGTCTTCCTACTCCAACCCACCGCATTTCACCAACCCCTGGGCTGCCGGCTCGTCCAACCAGCATGGTAGCCACGGCATGTATTCGCAAGGACTCAATGCCAACTTAGGTGGCCTCGACTCTATGGCCAAGCAACACGCCGCGAGGGCAGGCACCGGTGGTGCTTCAATCGCATCATACGGGAGCATCCCAGTAACGGCATCTTCAGCAGGTAGCACTCTCATGGCGGGCCCCTATGGACAACAGGACTTACTCAGTATGCCGCAAGATCTCTTAAACATGAACCGAATGCAAACTACGTCGGCCGGTTACGGAGAACCGGCGTACGCGACAGCGACGACCGCTTCTCCGGTCAACGCGACGTACTCGGCGTCCCCCAGCTCCTATGATAGCGTGTCTGGGTACGCACCGGCACCAATGCGCTCAACGTTCGCCCTAGCGCCAGAAGCCGATAATCGAAGGTATTCTCAATCTATGTCACCGCCGATGGTCGATCCCGGCTCAGGCGATGCGTCTCATTCTCACCGGAATCCGTTAGTTGACATGCATCATAGAGGTATTCAAAATGACGATCGGAGGAGCTTCGCAGATGCTCTCGACGCTGGCCAAGGTATGCTAGCTATGAGCCAGGAGACTCCTCGAGCGATATATCCTCCCGGCAACCGTGGCAGGGGCTCCGCCGACTCCTACGGCTTCCCGTCGACACACTCGACGAATTCGTCTATTTCGTCGGCAAGCAATTATGGTAGTGGTTATTATGCAGGGTCCGTCGATTCGTCTGTTAGCGATTACTCTACAGCGGGCTCCGATATTGAGTCTGTTACTTCTAGAACGCTACCTCGACCGAATTTGATGACGCAGCCCCCTCCCGCCCCTCAATCTATGATGGGCCAGTTCAGCTCGAAAGTGTCGTCAAGCACCCAGAAGAAGCACAAGTGCAAAGTCTGCGACAAACGCTTTACTCGACCCAGTTCCCTCCAGACTCACATGTATAGCCACACTGGTGAGAAGCGTGAGTATAATCAAAAGCTGAATGCGTTCCAATTTAGGCTAGATGCTAATGTGAATACGTGTAGCTTTCTGTTGCGAGGTTGAGGGTTGTGGAAGACACTTTTCCGTCGTGTCAAATCTGCGACGACATCGGAAAGTACACAAAAACGATGCCAAGTCCGACGCTGGATCTGAAGATCACCACGACGATCACTCCGACTGAAGAAAGAGGGAAGTTCACGCTTCACCACACAAAATATGTTTAATTGTTCGCAAGGTTACGATTAGAGTTATTTACGATTATCCTTGTTATGCGGATACCTCATGTTGAGTCACGTTCGGTTCGGTCTCATGGATTTAGAGGAGACTGAATCACCAGCATCACTTCCCCGCTTGCAGATGCTATGAAAAAAAATGGTTGGCAAGTTCACGTTTCTTGTACGAAGGCATCATCAACATTATCATCGAACTTCGTTTGCGCTGCTAGTTGGAGCGATATCCAGGAGAGTTTGAAGCGCTGGGTGCATGGGATGAGCTTATAGATTCGGGCGGGCTCATTTTTTACGGCATTGTTTATCATCTTTTCTTCGCGTCTGTCGCTCGTGGCTTCCGATTGGGTTGGGTTAGGCCACACATCAACATCTGGGAGGGTATTCGGGTTTGCTTTTATTTTATCTCGCCTTTGAGGAGATACCCTCACAGACGGCGTTCAGGATATAAGGGGGAGGTTCATGGGATGGGGTGAAGATCGTATGCATTCGTTTACGTTGAGAGGCGGTAGCTGCCCCATGGAGTTTCGCACAGTTGTTTCCGCGGCAGCGGCTTGTCGGGGCGAGAAAAAGACGGACCAAAAGTTACGCGGGCCGAGCGAGAGCGAAGAGAGGACAAACTGTATTATTAGCTACGCTTCGCATATACCCCTGGAAGGCAGAGCACTCTTCCTCTACGTGGGGAGCCTCCTTTTCGGCGTCTCTCCCGTCGAGGAAAACCCCCACACTCGCTGCTGCCTTTGTAATCTAATTGTTGATATATCTACGGCGTTGATTCAAAGACAAAGGCATTTCCGTACTCGAGGCAGAGACTGCAACTTGTTCACGTGGCATTGAGAACACATCGTGTCAAGATGTTTTATTATTATTATTTTTTTCTATCACAGCATGAGTATGACGACGTAAATGGCCAACTACACGAGGTGGCCCCTTTCCGTGTTGGCTTCTTAACTCTTTAGTGGTCGGGCCGTGCGCTATCAAAACAGATCGTTGCGGAAAACGAAGCTGACAGATCAGGAAGCGGAGCCGTCTTCGTCAGATCCGTAGGCGCTAGCACATAAGCTCTCTCATACTATGCAGTAGTCCTTATGTACATACCTTCCACCTACCTCCTAACCTACATAGATAGCGTGCCTACCTGGCAGATATCTCCTTAGGTGGATCCTTAGCGTATGTATGTAGTATACCTCCCTAATGTACTTAGCATACCAGGTGGTCACTTAGTGCCTGTGTGGGGAGTTATAGGTAGTACGGTATTTGGCTGACCAGTATCACAGAACTAGGGAGTCCCTGATTCTCTAGCTACCTAGGTACTGACTAATATATCAGCATACTCGCCGACTCCGACAGAGTTCGGGATACCCGAATAGAATGCAAACTCAGCAAGAACCATACCTCTCTTAGTAAAGGTATAAAAAGTCTTTTTTTCAAAGTCAGAACACTCACCTACGGACATTCCTACGTTCGTGCATACCTAACACAGATATGGAAATGGTCCACATATGTCCCATACAACACGCATGCTTATAGTCCAGAGGAAGAGAGAGAGAGAAGAAAAAAAGTCGGACTTTCTCTCGTGTCCCGCGATGGAACTGGCTGACATCGGATTGGTACGAAGCACGTACTAGCGGTTCCTTTTTCCCACTTTATTATCCATCCCATCGGTTACCACCCACATTACATATTACATACCACATATATACCTACATATTAGCATGCCTATATCCTCTTGGTGGCTTCTTTTGCCTCTACATACGTACCTCTACATACGTATGCCCCCCTCCACCAGTCGTTCCCCCTTCAGCCAGCTAAACTACGAGAGTACGTTGGGATAGAGAGAAAGAGAGTGAGTGTGCGAGTGAGTGAGTGAGATCCGTCCTACATAGTATTTCGTGCGTTGTACGCTCCCACACACACATACACATACACATACACACGCACACGCACACGCACACGCCCAACACGTAGATATGTACCGACTGGCGTATGCAACCCACATCCACGCTCCCGTCGGTGAACCGTTAGGAATTGTGCATTCGTAAGGATGGAAGGGGGGAAAGATTCGCGGAAAGGGTAGAGAAAACCGGGAATCGTCTTCGTTTGGTACCTTCCTAACCTACATACCTTACATATGTACCTATCTACCTAGGTAGGTACCTAACCTAGCCTCCATACAGAATATGCCTACATACGCCTTCATGCATCAACGTACAGGCACCGACGTAGTGTACATAATGTACATTGGTAGGTAGTGTACTGAATGTACAACGCCTAACTCCTTCCCCCCTACGCAATGTAAACGCCGCTTCCTCTCCCCGGTTCCGAATTTAACTGATCCGTCGGTAGGATGACTGTTGTTATGTATGCCCTACGAGATGTCAAATACACACATCTACCCAATATTACTATTGTTAGTATTTCCATTATTATTTATCGTCATCACTTACTCGTTCGCTGGAACATGCTTCTTAGTGTTGTATCTCTACCTACCTACAAGTACCATACCCCGAACCCGGGATTACGTACATAACCTACATACATAACCCCCCCCTACTATCTACGTTGCAACGTCAGTCCCTAGCATGTACTATACGTGTTGTAGCGTATACGTACGAAGTAGGTAAAAAAGATGCCTGTTTGGGCTCCTCCGATCGTCATCTGCTAAGCGGCTTTTAGCAGTAAGTAGGCCCTCTATATACATACATAGCACTTGCCGTAGGCATGCGCATACGTAGTAACTGTAGAGTTACAGTGGGCAATTTACGGGCGAGGGCGGCTCTTACCCACCACCCCTTCCCTTCCCCCCCCCCTCGCCCCTCCCCTTCGAAACTTGAAACACGCTTAATGCTGCGACGCTACTCTAGTGCGCCGCTTAGCGCAGATGTGTGGGCTGCCATCACTTTGCTTTCCCATCTCCTTCTCCAAGGAATGGCCCCCAAACAAGCAAGGCCCAAGCTCGCTTCCTATTTACTCCAAGGCTGATATAAGAAAAAAACCGGAATCATGTCGACAGAACTGCCAAACCGGGCAACTAACAATCCCATTTCGCCTACTGACTACCTACTAGCGTCCCGGCCCATGTGAGGCTGTTCATTAAAAAATCGTATCATTATGACTACGTTTCTCCAAGTTGATGGATGGTTAGATTACACTCTTCCCCCGCGCCGTCGACTCGAACGGCGCGTGCCTCGACTAGTCTGATAAGCTTGTCCGTCTACCTAAACCTCTGGTAGCAGGTATTTAGTCTACTCCGCCGGGCCCCTTTGCGTACCGCGGTTGTTTTCTGCAAATAAGTAGGGGCGGGAGAGCCCCGATCCCTTCCTAGATCGGCTCGGCGACACATGCTGACTCCGCAAGTAGATCCCGGAGAGGGTAGCAGGCCTACCTATTACGGACAGCGCGGCTGACCCGGGCGACAACGACGTCAGCGGAATCTTAACCTTGTGCTACTGTTTTTAGGATCTTTTATTCACCAATTCTCCTAGATCTCATCGTGTGAGCCGTACGTGGGTAGACGCTAAGAATGGCATTGCTGATGCGGCCTGTTTTCTTTGCTCTTGAAGGTAACAGAACATCATCATGATAGGGATCGTTAGCCGTGTAGCTATCGGCAGACCTATGGAAACTCTTGCTGACTACTGTGTGCGTAGCGGGTAGACCTTGATGGCACCTTTCCACGCGAGTGGTGCCTGGATATACCCACGGTTGCCAGACGCAGTGAACGATGCGATGATGTATGCGCCGGGTGTCCTTTGCTAACGAGACCTGAGAAACAGATGTGCTAGCCGCCCTGGATATTCTTCCAGCATAGACGTACTGGTTACATGCGTACTAATGGTCAACCAGGACCATGGTTTTTCATGGGTAACCCATTGCATACGAACAAGCCCAACTAAAGGCCCGATTCTTTTCCCTTGGACGGAACTACTAGATGATAAAGGGCGGTTCGGGTTGGAATAAATCTCCCTAACGGTGGGCTATTAGACGAACAAAGCATATCTCCCATAACAAATACCAGACCGGTACGGACTACGTAACGTATCATTGACGACAGCTGAGACATACCATCCACACCAATGAAGCAGACTTGCTTTTCCTCTGCCCCATTCTCCCTGCCGCGTGCCACTCTAACGCAGGACTTATTGAGTACGAAGGGACAGTTGGAGTAGACAGGAAAAGGGGGAAGGGCATGACGAACGAAGAGGGGTGGACTGGAAATCGATAACCGGCACTTGCAAATTGGCATCACGGATGATGGTATGCTAGCAAAAGGCTGGTGTCGATATCAAGAAGCCGGTCCAATGAGTTGACCTAAGCTTAGACGAGCATTCCGCCCAATGACGACACAGCTGCTGGTTGGGTGCCCTATGACGTCGGTTCTACTGCATGGGTCGGCTACAAGTTCGACGAGGTCAAATTGTTGGACTCGGCCAATGGAAGCGGGTCAAAGGGAGAATAACCAGCTACGAGCAAGGAGAGCATTGGCTGGGTCGTGGTGAAAAATCAAGGCCAAGACTTCGCATCGTACAGCCACATGTACAGGACGCCGTGATCTTCAGGGTCTCCCCTGTGTGACGAGCTCTGCGGGGAGACGGGCGCTCGCTGGTGGAGGGGGGGACACAGGGTTCTGCGCATGATTGGGAGTGAAACTGGACTCGAGATACAGTTTTCCTTGGATTAGTCGACTTGGGTATCTGCCATATTGTCCCGACGGTGTTGTGAAGCCTGTGGTAACACACCAAATATTTGTCGAATTGTGATGCAATATGGGATTCATGGGAATGCCTTTTCGCCACTTGGGGATCGAAGGGTATGTTGTGCGCGTGTTGCTGTTTATATAAACAAGTATGCGACGGAAAATTGAGGCTTAGACGAATCCGCGTCAATGCCCGCGTTGGAAGGGGGAAAGGATTTTAATCTCACATGGGGCATTACCCTAGGCGCTGGAACGGCGGATGGGATGAGATAAGATTCCTTGAAACAAAGCACGAGCGACGATCAGTCAACGGGGAGCCGTCCTTCAATGAATCTGTTCTAGGTCCCGTTTCCCGTTTCTAGGGGTCTTCTTCGAGATGGCCGGCACTGGCAGGACATTCCCGTAACAGATATACCAGGGGAGATCGCCAAGGCCAGGGCCAAGCTTTCCTGGCGAGTCCGTTGACGCGTTCCGCGGGCTGGGAGGATTGAAGAGCATTGGGCGGCTTCTGCGTGTGGGAAGGATAATTTACCTACTGTGGTGCACGTATCTTGCATGACGGCCTCCACAGTCAGATAGCCTCTTTTTTTTCCGCAGCAGTGCCGTCTCCTTCCCCATGGAGCATTGCGTTTCAAAAGTCCTCACTGCCGAGCTCGACAGATTTGGTCCGGTTCCATGTTTACGGTCCTTGGGGGGGACTCCTCTGTTTTCGTGTCTCTCTCCGCGTGTGGTGTGTGTGTGCGTGTGCATCTCTACTCTCATATCCATGATGGATCTGGAAGTGTGTCGCACTTGCGCCAACAACCAACAGTTCCCCAAGTTTTAAATGGTCCATTCCCATCCATAGTGGCGCTTAGTGTGGTCGTCCGGGAGAAGGTGATAATAATAAACACATTTGACATAATAATAATCAGATAATGGAGACCAGCACCTCCATCCCTCATTCGATAGCGTCGGGGACCTACAACGACACAGGTAATGCGTAAGGGCACATGTGTACATGTAGAGAAAGCATACTATGTAGAGGGGCTGGGCTGGGGGGGAAGAAAGAAGAGAGCCATTGCGAATATTGGCGCAATTTTGAGGCGGTCGTTGGGAATGGGTCTTGGGGGGCGGTCAAGAGAGCTTGAAAAATGACATCATCTCGCATGGTAGTTTTCTTGCTAAGATTCGGCGCCGGGTCATGATTCGCTGGCACCGCGGTTGTGGCCCACAGAGACATGTGCAGGGGGGAGTCCATAGCCTACCTAAATATTGACAGGGATAAGGAGAGCTAAGATGCTGGGCACACGCCCCTCCCGGTCGCTATCAATCGTGTACCGGAGTATATTCCCCACATACAGTGTGGTATAGCGAGCGGTACCTGTCCTCTCTCCACGGCGGAATGTGCATGTATACTACATAGCACGTATATTGTACACTACATGCCTCACCTACCGCTACAGAAACGGGAGAATTCGGGCGCTCGCAAGTCAGCGGAAGTACCCTTTCCTGGCTTGTATCGTTCCATCCTTGAGATGTGCGTATGAGATGTACCTCTTCTCTCTTCCACAAAACATATGGGGCCTTCAATTATTACATGTACTTTTTCTGCTGCCACCACCCTCACCACACAACTACCACCATCATCAATCATCACCATCACCATCACCACCATCACCACCGCTGCTACCACTACGCATCATGTAGGTACACCCACACTTTACGTATATGAGGGTAGTAGACGCACTTATTAAGGCTTCGAACGCATCCCGTCCTTCGTGATGGACATTGGCCAAATGCCATGTTCTGGAGCCATGGGAATGCGCTTGTTGCGCATTGGGGGAAAGACTTTTTCCTACTTTCCTACCACCTAACTCACTCTTTGCCATCCAACCATCCATCGCCCTCTGCCCTCCTCCCTTTTCCGTAGCCTCTTATCTCCCAGATTGCAGATATATATGTGATTGCGGGTGCATATATCATACAGGCACCTAAGTATTTTCAGGCGCTTATTGTATGTGTGTAAGAGGCGATGTATATCGGCCTTAAGGCAGGTTGGAAATCTACGAATGACGGACTGCCCATATCGTTTTACGATACCCAGCATATACACACATGTATCTCATATACCTATCTAGGTACGTATATGTAAGCTATACGTCGGTGCGTGTGGTTTAGTGTATGTATGGACAGATGTATCATGTATGCTCGCAATCTTCCGAACATGTACCTCTACAAGAATTACACAGGCTGACTAGCGTACGATGGTGGACTGCAATATGGGAGTATAGTATTACTATGTTGTGTAGGTGACTTATATGCGGTTATCTACCGAGCATAATATTATAGCTACCAATCGTATAACGTCAAAAGAAGAGTTGTCTCGGAGAATTCCCATATTGGTATCCGGTTCCTATCGTCGTCCGTATGGCAGTATACGAAAGAAGTAAGAAGTAAAAGGGAAACAAGGAGCGTAAACACGCCTCCCCGATGCTGGGCAAAGCAATATACCGGCACCCAAGAAACACCAATCTCGCTAATTACATCCATCCTGTCCTTTCTTATTATTATTTGATTAATTTATCGGATTTCCTACATAGTATACTCCTGTCACTACTTACCCAGGCAAAGCCTCTTCTACCACCGCTTAACCGCCCCCTTATGCGTAATGTAATGGACTTTTTATTACTCCTTTTTTTGCAGGCTGGCTGGCCGGCTGGGCTCCCACGCATGCACTCTCCTCGTTCTTGTTTGTCTGTTTGCCTGCTCTGGCATCTGCTGTCAGTCAGTCCATCCTGTCGAAAATGCTACGGGCTGCCCCCCCAGGCTACATGAACTTCCCATCTCACCGCCTCTTGTTCGAGGAACGTACATAGTATGTATACGCCTACCTACATACATACACACATACATACATACAACATGCCTACATACACACATGCACACATACATAATACCTAATGTATGCACGACGACGCCGTCTGGCCGTCTAAGTGGACAGACGCGGCTTGCCCGTCCCTCGAAAGAAACCCGGGGTTCCTTGGCCGTCTGACCTGACCTGCTCATGCAACGACTGCCGATCCCTGCCGACTTATGTTGCGTGGTCAGAGTCACATACCGACTGTATACGTATATATATACCTACATAATACCTTCGTATATCGATGTAAGTATGTCCGTATATATATATGTAGGTAGGTATGTAGGTTCCAATGTTCAATGTTATTTGTGTATTCTGTGCCTACCTACAAGTAGGTAGGCAGGTAGGTATGTACTTCTTGTAGATACCACCTACATTACATGTATAGTACCTGGTAGATATATGCGCGGTACAAATAGGTGTATATGTCGTATGGAACCTGCTGCATTCATATATGCATGTACCTATGCATGCATATACCCAGTTATTGCAAATGTACCGCTACCTTACGCTACACCCCCCGCGCTAGAACGGGTGGTAGCGTAGCGTATCGCATCGTATCGTATCGTATCGTACCGTATGTACGTACAATACATGTTCCCACGCACGTGAAGGGAGGATCCCGTCTCTCCAACCTTACACAGGGTAGATCCGGTACGGAATGTACACCCCCAGCCCTTTCTACAGCGCCTGCAGACCGCTAGCTCGCGAGGGTTAGTAACCTTCAGGTACCTTTAGGTAGCAGTCTTTTCGTACCACATCTCCCAGAGGAGGTACCTACCTAGGTACATACATACCTACATGTATGTACGGTGGACGTAATTCGCCTCCCCCCTCGGAGTTCTGTGTAAACTTCCACGTACGCGCATCTCCCACATAGCTGTTTAATTTGCCAGTAGCAAGCATATTGCCTTGTCATCAATGCCCTCGCTCGCGTACATCCGGCTGCCTCGATAGGGAAAAGAAGACGCTTTAGCCAGAGCATGGGTCTTGGCGCTTACTAGCCTTGTCCGAGCCTCGAGGAGAAGGGGAAAAAAAAGGGGGAGGGAGGGGTGGGCGAGGCGAAGGACGCTCACGCAATCGTAGCCTAGTCTTAAAGGGGACGATATAGTAGAGACATGGTAGGTAAGGAAATAAAAGGAAAGAAAAGAAAAGAAAATTGAGAGAAATAAGTGAGACAGAGACAGACAGGTAGGTAGGTGTTAACTTGTTGCACCATGGCCGTCGTTCGTCGATACACACATACATGCCAATACACTTAAACATACCTAGGTATATACATACATATACATACATACATACACACGACGCCCAAGCTGTCGGCCCGTAGATCTATCTAGATAACCTAACATACATAAGTGTGTACGCAGGACACAGATACGGCAAATCGCACGAACCGGCCGTCCCAGAGCGTTGGATTCGGAATTCGGGAAGACAAGCAAGCAAGCAAGCAAGCAAGTAAGTAAGTGATGCGTGCTAGAGAAAATCTTTCCTACGTAAGTAGAAACGAAAAAAGAGATGATGAGACGGCCTCTCATCCCGTTTCTTTCCTATTGAAGTAGATGATAAGCCTCGCACTGCCGTTGATCGACAGGGCCGCATCGCGTGGCTTTTTTCTTTCTTACCCTTTCCTTTCCTTTTCTATTCCATTTTTTCTTTTTGTCCTTCTAGTAATGTATTATCTACCTACCTACGCTACGCTCGGGAATCCTCGATTCCGGGGAAAGCTAGTAGAACAAAAGAAAAAGAAAAAAAAAACAAGGCGAGCTATGGAAGCCAAGCAAAAACCAAGACCGAAAAAAGGGGACCGGTGAGATCAACCCGAGGCAGCCGTGCGACGGATTGCGATCATCGCCCCCGAGAAGGGTTCTGGAATTCTTCTTGAGGCTACACGAAACGTGTTTTGCGTGTGTGTGTTTGCTTGCTAGCTACCAGCTAGCTACCTATCTACCTAGGACCTTACCTACCCACCGGGTACATTTACGATTCCGGGATTAACGTGTTACGTGCTTCTTGAATCCGGGTCTATTCCCTTGCTTAAGTATATATGTAACTTCTCTAACGCTCGAAGGAAGCCCCGGGGAATTAATTTGAAGCATACTAAGCATGTGCTACTGTTGAAGAATGCCAATAAGAGTACGACTGCGTAGTAATCGTCTAGGGAGGTTCGATAGCACCTCAGATTTGTACGACTGACAAATAGAGACGGACGTAGATATGGGCATGTCAAGGAGGACTCTCCGATTGAAGCTATAGTCTTGTTTGCTTTATAGGCCCTTGTATCGTCTTGAAATCTTTCACAATCCTACAGAGTTACACCGTTTCTCCGTTGCTGACGACAAACCGTTTGATAATAGCTTCTATATAGCCTCCCATGCTAGATTGAAACGTGCCTAGGCTTCAAAACTTTCGAGGGCTCGTAAGACGTTCGCTTATCATAAATTCATCAATAAATATCACAATATCACAGATTACAGTCCGAATGGAATCGTGGTCCCCCGTAAGACGCGAATTTTATTCATCCGATAGGCAAAGCGACTATTGAGCCATACCCTACCACTCTCCATAACACCCATGATAGCTATGATCACTACTGTAATAGAATAACCTAGTTGCTTCGACTCGACCCCAGTGCACTTCGGAAGCAGTCTTCTCATTAATTTTCCTAATTTTACTTGTACCGTACAATTCCAGCCAGAGGTGCCGAATTAACGTGACCGAATAACGCTTACTTAATGAAACATTGTCTATAGCACAATTGCTAGTTCGGGCCTGTCGATGCCGTCTTCGCTCAGGTTGGGGTAATATGGCACCATGGCGTCGGCGGCTTGCACGTACGCGTCGTTGTAGAGCCGCCAGTAAGGCTGCCTTACCTTGCGGGCGGGATGGAACAGGCCCGCCCATACGTAGTTCAGCACAAGGCCGGGCCCGACAGCCATCCTGATGGCCTCGATGGCTTCGACGATGCGGTCGATGACGTGCGGGCTAGTTTCGAATAAGTTAGGCCAGAGAAGGTTGAGAAGATGCACCATGGCGTCCTCGCAGCCTAGACCAACTACTCCGAGTGCGATGTGTTTGACCACTGAAGCGGCCGTCTGTCGGTGTACCTGATCACGGTCGATCAGGGCGTCTTCCAAAAGCGGCGTAACAGCGTAGACGTAGTCTTTGGCCATCTCTCCAATGTACTCAAAAAGGAATGATAAGGACTTGAGCACGCCGTTCTGTACGTTAAGTTCGGGCACCCGATACTCGTTCATTAAGGCGGGCAGAACGGTGAAAGGAGCACACGTCTCGGCGACGATGCCAATGGCGACGGCTGTGCAAACTCGAGACTGTCGCTCCTGGACACGCAGGTTGTTAAGTAAAGTGGCCAACACATCCTGCGGTCCGATAGCCTTCGCAATGAAACCGAACGTGTTGTTGGCCGCTCTTCGGATACCCTTCTTGTGAGCCTTGAGCATATCCAGCAATTCGAAGCAGATTCTCATCCACTCCCTTGCGTTTACACTCTCCGGTCCTCGATCGGCGATACGACCGACGAGGTCGATCGTATTCTCTTGCACCTTCTCGTGCCGATTTCGCAGGATGGGAGTAAGACGCGGTAGCAGATCCTTGATCGGAGGCTGCATCTGGCTGATACCGACGACGGTGACGATGCTGCGAAGCGCAGAGAGGATAGAACCCAGGACCTCAGGGTACTCCTCTCCGAGGTATTCGTATAGAACCACGCCCAGCTTGCCCATGAGGGCATCTTCGCCGCACTGCTTCATAACTATCGCGATCCGGCTGATGAGATCCGCGGCTTGCTGACGAATCGTTGCCGATTTGTTGTTGAGGCGCCACAAGATGGTTGACACTATTTGAGGTAGGTAGGGCTTACAACGCGTGCCTAGAGCGTTGACAACCGTACCGAATCCATTTAGCATAATAACATCTTCGACGCTCTGCTCCTGGAAGGAATGGAGAATGCCGTCGATCAGTCGTTCTTCTAACCTCTCTCCGATGTCTGCAGCTCCTAGGCTTGCAACTACTTTTTCGACAGTCTCGACGGTCATTTTACGGTATGCCTCGCTCTCGTCCTTGAGGTTGCCGACTATTCGTTCAAGAATCTCGCTAGCGCCAACCTTCTGGCCAATGTCGACAGTCGTCTCAACCTGTATTATTGTGATTAGCATTGGTGAATTAATGAAACTGGTTAAGAAAGATTGACTTACCACTTGCCGGTAGTTTCGCTTATCTAAAGCCATTCGCCGAACCCAGAAGCTCTTAAAGAACTCATCGAGGACGTGTTCCTTAAGGTAGCCAGCTGTCACGCCTTCAGTGCCCGCGCATTGGGAGACAACCTTCAGCACAACCTTCTTCATCTCCTCATCTGGAGAGGAGAATTCTCGGAGGAGAATGTCCATCACTTGCGACGTGTAATAGTTGGCGTACTCTTCGTCCATAAGTGGGATGATGTAGCCTACAGCCTTTAGAAAGCCAGCAAGACCTTTTCCTCGTTGCTTTCGCGCACCAGTCCATAGCGGGTTTAGAATGTCGTCGAAGCTTTCAATACCGTAAGGGTTAGATGCTTCAGCGAGAGCAGCAATAGCCAAGCTAGTTACCGTTCGTACCTTGGTTTGCTCGTCGTTGAGGTTTGGGCCTATGCAGTCCACAAGTCCTTTGAGGTGAGGTAGGACGGCGCATCCCATCAAGATTGGGATCTGCTGAACAATCTTGACACCTGTATGACGGGCTTGCCAGGACTTCTTGCTACGGCACACAGCACGTAGGAAAGGCAGAAGAGCAGGGATGCCCAGCGCTGAAGCCACAACTGCAAAGGCTCTTGCGGTGGTGTTTCGCACATACTCGTCGACGTGATCAATATCAGGTCTCATTGTGCTAATCATAGTGGCAAGGCCGGCGGCCTTACTGAGGTTAGAGATAATCTCACGACCCTCAACTCTCGCATAGTAATCTTGATCAATAAGAAGCGGTTCGATGACGACTAGGATCTTGTGTACGTAAGGGCGGACAAGATCGTCGAGTTTCCACAAAATACGATCGATGACTTTGACAAGCAAGTGGCGTTCCTGATCTTCTAACGTCTTCTCCATCAGAAGGGGGAGGATCTGGTTGAAGAGAGGACCAGCACCAAACTGCCTCGCGTTATCTGTGAGTTGTCTGAGAGCGGTTTTTCGCATGGGAGGAGTACCGTTCTTGATCTTCAACAACAGCCTCATAATTTTTCGTTCCTTTAGTTCCTCGACACTTAGGCTATTCTCATCGGAGCCGTCTGCTAGTTTGCCAAAGTAGGCCATGTCTTCTTGCTTGAAGAACTGCAACTCCCCGACTCCGGGGATTTCCTTGGGCATCTGACTTCCTCCTAGTCTCGTGCTCTCCGGGTCTTGCATCATGAAGCCACCGTAGTTGGGCGGCAGTGGTGTTGCCGCAACCCTATGTAGCGGAGCGTGCCCAGCAGAGTATCCTGGCGGCGGGTCAAGGATTTTGTAGCCTTGCTCTTCGCCAGGGAGTAGTGCGTTCAGTTCTTCGTCACCAAGAACGCCACCAGGACCAGATATCTCCGCCTTCACCGCTCCAACCCCAACTGAGGATGTGTGCATCGGCGTGACTAGACCGTTGTTACCGATCGGAGTCGCAGACGGTGCCTGATCCCATCGTGATCTCTTTTTGGCTCCATCAGGAGCGCCGGGAGTAGGGAGTGATGGTGCCTGATCCCACCTAGATCTTTTAGTCTTTCCTTCGGCAGGTTCTGACGAAGGCTCGTCCACAGCGGTCGACGCGACGTCCCATCTCTTCTTGCGCTTCCGACCGGCCGTTACAGCCTCGGTGGATCCGGCATCCGCGTTCTCTTTGTCCCCGTCCTTGAGTGTCGCTTGGTGATCACCATCGGTATCTTTCCCTTCCCGCTTTGCTTGGATGGCGCGTTTGACTCTTTCTTCCTCTCTTTCTAATTCTCTCCGCTCCATGATATCTCGGTACGTGTCTCCTTCTTCGGTAGCACCTCCTTGGCGGTTGAAGGCGTCGGCTCTCGTGGGGGTCAAAACACGATCAAAACGACGTTTCTGATAGTCAGTCTCGCGGTCTATGATTCTTGTGCTATGCTCGCCTCTCCCTGCGAAAGGGTCGTCCTCTTCGACTCCGCTGCCGCGTGCGAATTCATCGATCTGGGCACGGGTCGCGGTGTACTGGCCGACTAGGCGACGCGAGTTATCGGCGTCTTCCATCTCCTCATCTTCCCCATCGCCGGCGGGGATGGATGTGAGATATCCTGCATAC
Organism: Pyrenopolyporus hunteri; assembly: GCA_902806595.1. NCBI lineage: Eukaryota > Fungi > Ascomycota > Sordariomycetes > Xylariales > Hypoxylaceae > Pyrenopolyporus > Pyrenopolyporus hunteri. The sequence goes on along the minus strand of CADCXC010000038.1, from coordinate 3,346,121 downwards.
TTGTCATCTCCATCGCCATCGTAGAGTTCTTTGTCGAAGGACTCGGTTAGTTTCGCCTTGGTCGAGCTCTCAGATCGCTGGTTCCTGGGGTCTCGGCCGCGCGACCCTTTCTTTGCAGCTGAAGCGGCGTTTCGCTCAGCCTGGAGCTTTCTAATGGTCTCGAAGTCAGCGTCTGACATGATGGAAAATCCAGCCGGACGCTATCTTGACCTTTTCTTAGATGGAAGCGGGAAAAGGGAAGGCTGGTTGATGGCGAACGAGATTTCATGCGCTGATGAGGCTCTAAGAGAAAGTCAATGAATGATTAACCGATTAAGAAAAGGCGACATACCTGAGCTAGGACCACTTTGCGTCGAGCCACTAGTCCTGATTTGTCACTTAACTCCAACGTACCTTACGTAATAAAGGTAAGCTACCTAGCTGTGGCAAATTACATGATATTGCCGTGCGTATGGTGTGGCTAACGCTTTAATCGATAAACTGGATGTAAGGATGACATCTCAGGATTGTTCTTCCAACATGAATCTCTAACCCTTAACATTAAAGTACCATGAACCTCGTGGCTTGGTACTTAGAAACTCGTTAAGATGGCCACATGCTATTGCGGCTACAATGACTTACGTTACCCATGCATAAGAACGTCGATAAAATACGATCAAGGCCATATATAAATAGGTTCAGCAATTGCTCCGTAGATTAAACTACCACATAGCTATCGCAAGACTGGCGTCAATGACTGCTCAGCTCCCAGCCGATTCGCCTCTTCCCTTATCTCCCCGAGGTATACTCTCCTACTTGATTGGAATTTCCACGCGGGATATTTTGACCCTTTCCAAACCACTGCCAACCTATTGTCCACTAACCCGCACCCGCGAGATCAACCCCATCATCAGCAGCCGGGGGACGAGACTGCAAGGCAATTTTAATATGTACAAAGGACGGCGATGAAGGACTAGTAACACGTGCGGTGGCGAAGATAACTAGACATGTAAACATTAAAATGGCTGGTATCGTAATTCATGAAACCGCCAAATATTAGTAAAAAATTCTCCCAGCGGATATTCCCGTCGCTCTAGACCCTCCCCAGTTCTCTCATTTGCATCGACAGGCCGACCTGTCGCTTAGGTATCTTTGATAATATCGACTTTCCGACTGTCGTCGTCCAGTCTATTATTGTTTCGTTCTACGAACTGCACCATACGTGTTCGGAGAGGATTAGTGCGAAAAGTTCTTCATCCTAAGCTTAATCGCTGCGACTTCACGTCGTCAAAATGACCGTGTCGACGGGGCACCTCAAACAGTTGGGGCTCCTGGTCGACCTTGATTTAAGGAATGAAGTAGCTCATGGGGTGGTATTCGTCGGATACCGCTACCGCGATCGAACATAGACGTCGGGGCCGGTACGTAACCTTCGCGCTTTTTGCGATATCGGTCTAACGCAAGGCCTGCAAGTACGATAAGTACGATGAGGCCTAAAGATATGGCTAGCCCGATGAGAGCCACAAACACGAGCGGCATACCACCACCTAGAAACATAATTAGTAAATCTACTTGTAGAACTTTAGGTTATCATACCTTCGGCGGTGAAGAAGTTCTCCCTCTGCACGAAAATTCGGTAAATTGACCCAGTAGTGCTATCGACGTTTGAGGTGAGTGCATACGGTCGGATCGTTGTGCCGTTGAAAATTGCGCTTGAGGCTGTACCAAATCCTGGTATCGCAATAGAACCGGTCATGAGGAGAGCCTGGTTGGAAGCGATGAGGTCGGACGAATCATGTGACTGAGTTACCGTGAACACCTGCAAACTGCTGATCATGGTGCCGCGATCGAAGGAGGTGCCAGCAGATTTCCAAGACGAGCCGTCATATTTCATTAGGTATGTCGAGCCGTCAGGTCGGGTACCAGCAACCCAAATCTGACTTCTGTCACTACTAGCCGCGGTTAAAGCATTTACGGGGCCTGGTAACTCTGAGGCACCCGAAAATAGACTCCAGCGGGAGCTCGAGGTATCATAGGATGCCAAGAAAGCTGTAGTGTCGTTGAGGGTTAAATTACCACCGGCAAGTAGAACAGAATCGCTCGACCACATCATACAGTTAGCATCACCGTCCAGTTCGAAGCCTGGCCGATTCCATTGGCTGGTCCCGGTGCTAAAGAGACAGACGCCGGGACAGGGCAATGAGCCGGCCCTATCAAAATATCCACCAACGTACACATCTCCACTGTTTGGGCGGACGGTGACGGAGGTGACAACCACGTTGTCGCCGCCGAGAGCAGGGGGTTGAGTATTAAACGACTTCGATGCAAGGTTGTACGAAATAAGACCGTTGACGTTGGATCCTTGGGCCGTGCCACTGATTCGCCCACCAGCAAATAAATTGTCACCTTGGATGGCAAGTGCTAAGAACACTGACTCTTCAGAAATCTCCGTGCCCAAGCCAGTTACGGCGTTAGAATTAGCGCCGTCGACGAAAGCCAGATTATAGATAGTTGAACCGCCGGATGCGTTCGCCACGAAGTGTCCACCAAGTACAGTGACGTTCCTCTCCTCATTTTCGTAAAACGCCCCAGCGACGACACCAGAGACAGCGTTAGTGCCGTTTGCTATACTCGCGCGTTTCGAAAGGCTACCTGTAGAGACGCTGGCGGGGGGGCGGATATCAATAGGGAAATTGCCGAACCCATTAGATACAGTCGCAGCGCCATACGCCCGAAGAACCTGGGAAGATATCGAGCCCGTGTATAAAGTTTCGTTATCCGATACCCGGAGTGACGTTGAGAGGATGCCGTTCAAAAAAGGAACCGGCGTATCCAGGTTCTGCAACCAATTATTTCGCGACTTAACCCATACAGCGAACCCTGTCGTATCAGCAGCTTCGTTATTGCCGAAGGGAAGCAAGCGCGTGAAATCGCCGGTTAAGGTGATGATGTCCTCCGTCGTGCCATCGGTGAGGTTCAATGTCGTCGGCACGATGCTTCTTACAATCCCGTCAACGCCAGCTCCGAGGGCGCTCCATTTGTTGCTGGCGCTATCGTAAACGCCGACGTTCGCTAGTCCTGGCATAGACCCATCGCGAGTATCGTTGAATCTGCCACCAACGAATAGACTGTTCCCGTCCAGATACATCGTCAGAACCTCGCCGTTGATACCACCATCGAGAGCGATAGTATGGCCATTCTCATCGATGGCAACAATATTGCGCACGTCATCGGAGGTAAAATTGCCCCCGACATAGGTTCTATCATTGGCAGCGGCCAGAGACGTCACTGCAGATCTAGGTGAGAAGGAAGAACCTAGTTTGACGAAGGCAGAGTTGGCAAAGTCGGAGGTCTGGACTGTCGCCTTGCTGGGGTCATATTCGAATAACCCATTTAAGCCGCCAGTAGATTTCAGGAGCTCAAATCCGACTTTCTGGGCCACCATGACGAAGTCATCGCCAGGGATGGTTTGAGATTGATCAGGTACAGGCGCCAGCGTAATACTAGGCCTGAATGAACTCGAACTAGCATCAATAGTGCCGATATGAAGTTGATCATATTTGTCAAACTCGTTAGTCTGGTACAGGATCTGGGGATCCATCGTTCGATTGGCGCCACTGGACGTTAGCGTCCCGGATATGCTTACCCGGCCGCGTCTCGAACAAGTATTGTCTTGAAGACAACCAGGTGTGTATAGTTTAATAATGTACTCCCCGGTTTCTCTAATGTCCGGATGGAATACGACAGAGGCAGCATCGGAGGCGACAGGCTTCGGCAGCACGGCCGACAAGTATTGGGAATTACTCTGACCCGATTGAGTTACGGTCCAGGGTCCTGTGGTGGTCGCTTCAGAGGGTGTCGTAGTGTTGGCACAGCTGGGTTCATTAAAATTGTTGATAGCAAAGGCGAAGATGTCGTCCTGGAAAAGTTCAATACCAGCCAGACCACCACCGTTACCATACCAAGCTGATATATCGAGTCTGAATGCGTTCATTCCAATTAAGTTCACGAAATGAAAATCCTGGAACTTGATTGAAGGGTCATCGCTGAGTGGGCACTCGCTAGTGCACGTCGAGTTCCGTCTCGTCACGGGGTCTATGTAGGTAAAATTCATAATTCCATTAAGGGGCTGCGCAGTGAATCTCCAAGTTCGTGTTCCTCGGCCATCCTGGTGGGTATTCCAGAGTCGAAGCTTGGTAGGTCGGAACCCATAGTTGAAAGTAGCCCTCCACGTTCCCGGGGAATTATCTTGTAAAAGCCAGTTACTGCCAGTACCATCTTCTCCGTCGGTTTTGCAGATAATATTCTTCGGGTCGCTAAAGCCGGCGGCTGATGTGCTTTGATCGGCTTCGATAGTCGCGGTAGAAAGGTTGATGACCTGGCCGTCGGGTGTGCTCGGCGTGCTTGTATTTCCTAAACCAGTAAAGCTGCCCCCAAAGATGACATGCCCGTTAGGTGCCTTCGTGATCGAGTTGATAGGCCCATTAAAACCGGCAAATGGCAGGCTTGCCCAACGTTTCGACGCGAGCCATGTTATCGCGTTCGTCGAGTCTTCCGCCCTGAAGCTGCCACCCACGTAGACCTTACCAGCCGCATCATCACAGAGCAAGCTATTAACTTGACCCGAGAGATTTGCCAAGGGGGTGACGTCGGAGGTATTAGGGTCGAATGATGCGATTCCAGGAGACTGTACTCCACCCAAACTTGTAAAGTTTCCGCCTAGGATGACCTGTCCTTGGAACATGCACATTGTCTGGATAGATGCGTCTGCCTCCAGAAGGCCGAGGAATACGCCATTTGGAAGACGAGTTAAGAGTTGTTGAGATCCATTAGAAGTAAAGGGCTGCTCAGTCTGCCCTTCATATTGGTAAAGAGAAATTCCACCGAAGTTGCCAGCAATTCCAACCCTTCCTAATTGACTTGTGTCCAGATTTGCGTCAGGTATCGAGTTGAAGGTAATCGCTCTCGAAAACGACGCGAACGAGGCAAGAGTAAGAAGTCGTCGAGGCGACATCGAGGCGAGGCTGCGTATATCGCAGCTCTGGCTAAATGTTGTTTTCATGACCGTTGTTGATTAGCGACCGAGGTCAAAGACGATGTACCCCGGTCTCGACGATGTCCGACTCGAAAATGCGCTATCGACGAGGAACCGTCTTCCTGCACGGCGCGAACACTTTATTTGCCGACAGATTCCATAACCTCGAGAGAATCGGTATAGACCACGCGCACGGTAATGAAAATCGAGGCTGATAGATCGGCGTATATTAAACGGTGTCGCGACTCGCTGTGTTGTTGTGGGGAGACGATTCTCAAATGTGCGAAATACGGTATCGAAAACAAAAACTAAACGAGTGGACTCATTAAGCAAACCTCGAGATGGCGCGTTGTGTCAATTAAGATCGCAATAGCAAACAGGACTTTTTGTTATTGTACTTGTCGGGGTAGATTACGTCGTCTCGTCGATTATCAAGACCTTGGGAAATTGATGGCTCTAGCGAGCTTCAGGTGCTAGCGGTAGTGGTTGGAATGGGCTGTGGTGCGATACCCGACTGCCCTGTGTGTTGTCACTTAGAGTGGGGTCGTACCTGCACTGGTACCCTATTAGCTCACTTGAACCACTAACGATTTCCGCCAATTTTTACCCAAACTAGCGCTGCGTTTACCAAAATGGAATCGAAAATCCGAGATGAATGACAGTACTTGTGATTGAAACAATGACACAAAATGCGAGTATGTCCTTCATGAGAATTTAAGAAGTAAACGGTGTTCCGTAGCACACGGATACACCAACATCGGCCAACGAAATTACCCAGAAAAGGTAACAATAAAACAGAAAAGGGGACTTAGTACTAACCGGTTTTTTTAGTCGCGACCTCGAAACCAAGCAATGTGACAGTCGGCCGATCGTAGTATCGTATCGTATCACGCAGCAGTGATGCGTACTACTACGAGTGAATCGGAGGTGTGCTTTGATACCGCTAAGCCACGCAAGATCCCGCTCCCCTAAGCTAGTTTGCTTTACTAGAATTTTCTGTTTGATTAGGTACCCAGGAGGTCGATGGTCGCTTGAAAAAATAACAGGGTCTATCTTAGCCCGATATGCCAGGGCCAATTCCTCGAGAGCGTGTCAAGCGGTGATTTCTCGAAATGAGCGTCGTGAGCAGGGTGAATTAACTCCCTTGGAGATAAAAATGAGCGAGTGTGGAAGATGGTGACGACACGATCGCACTTGGTGTCCCTTAACTGTCCCAGAAGTTGTTGGTGTCCGAGACGTGGCCTGCCGGATAATGCTGTCTTCAGATCAGGGGCTTGAGAACAATTAGTGATTGGATCGCCAGGGAGACCGAACGAGTGACTAGAAACGAGAAAATAAGAGAAGCAGTCGAGAAGGAAAAAGAAGCTGTATAGGTAAAGAGTGGCGCAACAAGATAATTGTCGCAGATTTCGGATATTAATCCAGAGTTTTTAATGATATGTAAGGAGTGACAATGCCCTTTGGTGTTTTCTACCTCTTGGTCGAACGGTGAGAAAAACGGCCAGCGTGCTGTATTGGGAGAGCTGAAGAGTTGGAGCGGAAGAAGCAAGAGGGAGAGGCTTGGGAGGCTTGGGAGGGTCTGCACCTGCAGTAGCGCCAATTTCTGCTTCCCTACCAGGAACTTCTTGGTGTAGATCCACAACTTTGGAAGTACTCGTAAGGGGCTGACAGGGGTTGTTCCTGAGGGAAGCCACCAATCTCATCTTCCCAGTCTGTAACTAGTCTAGTCTCGCCTCGTCGCATCGTCGCATCGTCGCATCGTCGCATCGCCTAACGGAAACGAGAATCGAAGTGATCGAAGTGACCGACAAGAGAGGCCAGAGCGGGATCTTATCCAAGCTTCGCGTTTCTAAGCCCTAACGTCACCTCGACCGATCTCGTTAAATGGTGATTTCTTCAATGATACATTGGGATTGGACGAATGACGACTATTCATCCGTATGGTGGTACATGTAGGGATTATACACACAGGTACCTAGCTGTACAGTACCTACAATGTTATCCACTAGTAGGGGATATGGGTGTTTACACTAACACGGAAGGCAGCTAGCACAACAGAGCCTAGTAGTAAGCATTACAACTCCTTCCAATTTAATCTGTATTATAAGATCTTTTTATATTCTATGAGCACCATAACGTCATGTGTATACGAAGAGAATTAAAGATTAGGCGTAGGTATGTACATGTAGGTAGTAATAGTGTCGAATAAACTTCCCAGCTAATGTCTCCTTACACGTATGTATAATTAGGTATATACACGTCAGAAAAGGTAAAATCAGTACCTAGGATTGCCGCTGTATTGTCGTTATCGTGCATACCCTCTACGTATATATGCACGCATCTTGTCTCATCTAGGCGCCTAGGGTACTTAGGGTACGTGCAATACCTAGGTATACTACATATGTATGGGGTGGGCTGGAAGACGCAAGATTCAAGATACGCAGGCTCCATAGTGGACATACCTGCGAGTCTACCTACCTGCATACATACCTACATATACATACCTACATATACATACCTACATATACATACCTACATATACATACCTACATATACATACCTACATATACATACCTACATATACATACCTACATATACATACCTACATATACATACCTACATATACATACCTACCTACCTAAGTAAGGTAGATAATCATAGGTTAGGATTCAAAAACGCCGCTTTATGAACATCACCAGTCACAACTAGTCCCAGAGAGAAGGAAAAAGCAGCGATCTACACATAGATTTATTTAATGGGTAAGTTGAGATCTGTTGGCCCTCCCTACTCTCTCAAGCTCCGCCTTGTTTCCTATTAAGTGGCTGGGCAGCTCCATGGCTTACAGCTAAGCCATCAATGGCTGTTCACCATATCGCAAATCGAGACACCTTCCATAATTCGTTGGTCTATTTTCCGGCAATTGTACTATGTATTCAGAGCGTCGGAACATGATGTACGTAGGGCTGATACATTCAACAATCATTGCATACCTGGACATTTACTCCGTATAGACAGATCATAATTCATCCCTCATGGTTTGGCGTTACCATTTTGCGACTCTTCCAAACTCATTCGAGTCTTGTAATCGCGAGGACTTTCAAAAAACTTCGGCTTGCCAGCCCATATCCCCAGTTTCGCAGCCTTCGCTTTGCTTTCTGCGGCCTTGTACTTCTCCTCAAGACCGCCAAACTCCGCACCAGTCTTGGCCTCGTATGTGGTGGCCAGTCCCCTCTTCAACATCTCCAACCCGACATCCCGGCGGATAAGAAACCGTCTCACATATACAGTGGCGACGATGCGGTCATATTGGTCGCGTCTATAGATCTTGGCCCGCACCCTTCTGCCGAGTATGTAATTCGAAAGCCAAGTAAGGGCGTCCGTCGCGAATGGTTGCGCAGGCCGTCCGAAATGAGCGCCCTCCGGGGCGTCGATACCGGCAATGCGTATAGGAATCTAAAGCATTTGGTGTTAGAAACAACGCCAGGATAACCGAGAACATAGGCAACCCTACCGTCTTATTTTTCAGCTGGACTTTCTTGACCGGGACGCTTCGTAGCCAACCCCACCCGGCTAGGCGACCGCCCGGAGTGTGATACAAGTGAAAGTTATCTCCATCTCCGACACTTGTGACTTGGCCGAAGAGACTCCTTCTCCTGTAAAAGCTCGGCTGTACGTGGATGGCACCGGGAATACGTCGCAGATAGGAACGGTAAATTTGTAAGGAGGCGAGAGCGGTTGCCGTGACAAGTAAAGTCGGAACCCAATTCCTCGGATCTTTGTAATGCTCCCAATCGGTCCCGTTCAAACTGTCAGACCAGGAGACCGGCCGCCTCGAAGAATCATTGTCTTTCCCGGAGGCAGAAGTGAAAGGCCATACCATTATAGTTACAACTTAGAAAATTCGGCGGGTCAAACCCCGGGCCGAACGTAGAAAATGATTGATTCCCACCTCCTATTCGAAGTGTTCGGGTCAAACTCAAACAAGCGATGGAGGAAAGGCGGAAGGGCGAAGGGCAATTTAGTAGCCTTGTGACTTTTCCTAATAGAGTAAAGAACTATTCTTATCTTATCTCGGATACAATGTTATGTATTTGCTGCGGGCATCACCACAGCCACTAGTTCAGATCTGGCGTCTCATGTGAAACGAAATACCCCCGTCGACGTCAATGTGCAGCTGTCGACAACCTTACCTATTGCAACCGGTGTATCTCATGCATCTCATGACATCTACCTTCAAGGTCTAGAAATATGTGAGAAGGAACGTTTCTACCTATTTCCTAGAGCAAGTGCAGCATTGGGGAAGGGATGAGACGTAGGTTGGCTGTGAAATCCTAATAATTACGTAGGTACCTATACAACTCCCATAACTATTATCCTTCGCATGCGGATGCAGGACTAAACGTAAAGATTTGCTCCATACATGTAACCGATTACCTGTATGCTTTTCAGCCCAAGGATACATACCTACCTACCTACCTAGGTACCTATCCAGTATATTTGCGCGAAACAAAGACATTTTAAGCCTCGACTCCCTTCGGTAGGGACGCCATCACAGATCTGTTACGGTATGATGGGTAAGTAGTAGTAATACGACACTGTCAAGTATCACGCTAATGAGCAGATCTATTCCTTACCTGTTAAGGTTTAGTATGAATTTCGGTACACGGTAGGTATCTTGGCATATATAGAAATTCCAACATCTCTAAAATCAAGAAACATCAAAATTACAACTATTTAGAGAGCTGCTGATGTTTTTTAGAACCCACTCGCCGCAATCAACGTCCCGACAGCGCTACGGTATCAAAGTTAAAAGCTTGAGCAGCTACATGTAGGTAAAGCCCAGGTATACATGTACAGAGTACCTGGTCTCTTATACCTCCATAGCAGTGATATCCTAAGACATATTAGTGCCCAAATAGTATAGCGCGTGGTTTGGCGCGCTCCACCAGTACTTGACAGGGTAATTAAACTTTTCGCCCGCAACCAAAGTACCTAACATCAATGACAACCTCCCAGATACCTACAACATCCAAGCACCATCCCTCAAGCACCACGCTACGTCTTGTAAGAGGCCGGATTCTCACACCAGCCAAGTATGAGAGGATATATGTTATTCCCCGTGCCCATTGGTTCAGACGACTAGAAGTATTCGATATTTATTGCCGCCCCATGAGTTGAGTGCCAACCCGGGGTCTCCCTTTAAATGTGAACTTGCAGAGCGTCACAATGTCGAACCCTCGCCGTCGGATGCTTCGAGTGCGAGAGCCAGAACAACAGCCCCTTTTAAATCGCGACGTCTTTGGCAATGCACAAGAACGGGATGCCCCCATTACTTACGATGCGAACCCCCACAGTCACCTTCCTGTGTACACGAACATCCACAGAATACGAAGGGACGTCATCAGCATAGTCGAGGACTACCTTACGCTTGAGCAGTTGACAGACCTGCGGCTTAATATATCGGTTGTTCGGCCTCTGGTTGACAAGCTTTATGAGCAGAATGACATCTCTATCGGTACGCAGACTAGCTTAAGCTTCAACACTCACCTATCTACATATTATGAAGATGGAGCTGATCATAGTCCAGTGTATTGCTTGCTTGTGAACCGGTCTCAGTTTCTACACGAGCAAGAACATATGACTAATAAACAAAACGTTCACTTCACACGAGCAACGCTCTGCGAACTAGTAGCGGCCCGGATCCTGAGACGATTTGGCGACGACAACCCGGGGTCTGAGGGACTTCTTCTTTTGGCCAATATATTGGTTACCGGGTTCGGGCCGTTTCAGAACGCCCCGCAGGAGGTTCGTCAAGAAGCGTTTCTTGGACCTGTATTGAGCCAGAACAGAACGTTACCGGCACTTGAAGTGGCCATCTTAACTAGCAGCAAGCATTTTCTTAGTTCTACACATTGCCAGAAAGTGTAAGTCGAGGTACCACTTCGAAGAATCTGCGACGAAGCTTACATACGCCAGCGTCAACGCAATCTACATTGGCCAAGTCATTTACACACCCACTACCTTCGGTATGTACGAATTTTCGTTTACCACATCGTCTCATCTTCTCTTTAGTTTACCTATCATACGAAACATCCTTTGTGAGACTAACATGACAGCAGTACGTGATAGTAACTTTCATTTAACCTTAGGGTTATCTATCCCTCTTCGGGTAGATAATAGTCTCGCAAAATATACGTCTCCGACTATATGATTACTAACACTAGCAGCTGGATATGATACCGGACCGGTATAAACAAAGGCCTATCTCATTATATGAACCACGCGAAGCACCTCTACTTAACCAGTACCGCCTAGTTGTGCCTCGCACCAGGAACTTTTTGGAGATAATCCAATTTATCATCCTCCTCACCCTATACCTCCTTTTCATGCTTGAGCGCAACCCGGACTATCTGAGCATATTTGAGGTTGCATTCTCCGTTTACGCATTTGGATGGGTTCTGGATCAGTTTGCAACGATCCTGGCACATGGATGGTAGTCCTCCCCGAGCTCTCTCCTCTTCTACATATTTACTAATTAAGAAAATAGGAACGTGTACACACAAAACCTTTGGTCGTTCCTTGATGTTATGTTTACAATAGTCTACTGGGCGTATCTAATAATAAGGATCTATGGCTGGAAGACTGGCCAGCCCGGGGCTGGTCAGCAAGCTCTCGACGTACTTGCAATGGGGGCTCCTTTTCTCGTACCTCGATTAGCTTTCAACCTGTTATCGGACAACTTGGTGTTCCTATCTCTCCGATCGATGATGGCAGATTTTACAATCCTCACGGTTCTAGCAGCCTGGTCAGTATCACTAGGCATATCTGGGGCTGTTACCCGATGGCATTTCGTGAGTAAGACTAACGGCCATTAGGTGTTTTTGCGGATTCTTACTCTCCATGGTATGGCTCGCAGAAGGACGACACCACGTAGTGTAGGTGCCCCGACCTCATCCCCCTTATATCGCTAACGATCCACAGGACCATCAGCAAATGGATGTTATGGATTTGGTTTGGTTTGGACGGCACTGGTATCTCACGTTCCGTAAGTAAGACGAAACATGAAAATTATGCTTGCTCGCCTAACATAGTGTTTCGCAGACGGAATTCCACTGGTTCTTAGGACCAACCCTCATGGTCACATTTTCCTTTTTGGGGAACACGTTATTTCTGACTATCCTTGTTTCTATGCTATCAAACACCTTCAGCACTATTGTCACCAACGCCACCGCCGAGATCCAATTTCGAAAGGCAGTTTTGACGCTCGAGGGAGTGAAGAGCGATGCGATATTCGCCTACCAACCTCCATTCAACATCATCGCTCTATTCATCTTGGTTCCAATGAGATTCCTAGTTAGCCCTCGCTGGTTCCACAAGATTCATGTGGCCACTGTCAGAACGATTAATCTGCCGGTATTACTCTGCATTGCCGTGATTGAAAGACGGCTTCTATGGTCGGATACAGAGCTGGCACAATACCCGACGGAGCACCCACCAAAGAAACGTCGCAGTCGCAGCTGGTTTTGGGAGAAATGGAGGATAACGAGTCATGGAGACATCCAGGCTGTTTTTGATATCCCTCCGCCGGATTCAGTCGAAACTGATATTGCTGTCGATGATGAGCTGACGCATCATATGATCCGAAGACAATTCGCTCGACGGCAAAGCTCAACGTTGGTTGAATCGAGTAAAAAGCAGGATAACGAGGCGAACCAACGGTCAGCACATAAGCCGCCGAGTCGTAGAGATTCTATAGCTCCGTACGGGGTATTATCAGAGCAGATACGGGCCATCATGAGCGAATCCTCCGAAATCGAGGACTTATCAAGCCGCCTAGAGACGCTCGAGCACACCGCCTCAAGGATTGAGGAGATGCTCACAAGGATATACAATAAAAATGACCATATTCAAACATAAGGAGTAGAGGGTCAATAAGTTGGTTGATACAGTCATCTGTAGCAATACAGTCAAGTCAACTTAAATCTTTGGGATTTTCAGAAAAGGCCGGGTATCCTGCATGGTTTTGGCAAAAGTGGTCTTGTATTGGATTTGATCATTTGATAGCACACGGGTTGAGCATTGTTTCGGGAAGACTGAGAATGAGGGCTTTGTCACGTATAAGATTTGCAGCGTTTGTTACCACCAATCCCGTCCGAGGACACTGTGACGAGTTCTTCATACAAAAATGCACTGTGAATGTTACCACACCCATAGTCGTTTGTTAAACCGGGTTGGTGTTGGAGAACGGATAATGAATGACTTGGGAGGCACATGGACATAGACCCGGTCAGCCATGACACGATGATCGAGAAAACCGTAGGGTTTTGCCCTTATGGCTCAAACATGGGATTAAAATTAAGGGACTCGATCTCAGAGGAAGGAAAGAGCCCTGCTCTCTCTCTAGTTTGCAAATTTTCCTTCCTACACATTTTTATCTAACCAATTTCAACTTCGAAGCCAACACCTCAAAGACCTAAGCATTATAATCCACATAGCCAGGACACCCAACTCGCCAGGCAATACTCCTTGCTCGGAGAACAAGAAGATGTGCAAAACAACTCGTATGTATACCCCTAGAGTCCCGTACCACTATCCCTAGTTGCCCTTCTCTGCTGAGAGGAGGAGGGTATGGGTTCATCGAGGGCCACGTCCACGTCCTCGAGGATTCCCTCGTGCCTCAGCCTTTCTCCTTACCCCCCTCCCTCGGCAGAGAAGCATATGCCCATACCTATATACCTATACACATACTTATACACACACCCATACACACACCTGTACACACATACATATACAAATCCACCCATCCCCCTTTCCCACACACAAATCCACACTCACTAACCACGGTCAACGCTCGCCCGACAGACTTCCGCAGCCGCTGCTGCATGCACCACTGGCTGGAGGTGCGCAAGCCGTGCTTCCCGGGGCAGGGGTTCAACACGTGCGGGACGTTCGGGGACGGCGTGGCGCGCGGGCCGCTGGACCTGGTCACGCTCACGGGGCTGTGCCCGGCCTGCCGCACCGCCGGCCGCTACGACCACAACCGCGTCCGCATGATCACCGACATCCGCGACCGCTGGCGCTGGGGGCTCGGCCCGAGCAGGCGCGACCCCGGCTGCGAGTGCGCCGTCATGTGAGCGGGATTCCGGCGCGACGCGATATTGCGCGATGCGACGCGATACGATGCGATACGCCAAAGTTCGGGCGGAGAATAGGCGTCTTGGAGCTAGAGGACGGCATCGAGAAGACGGGTTGCTTTTTGCACTTTTTTAACTTTTTTTTCTTGCTTTTTGCTTAAGGGTAAGTGCATCGGTGGTGCGATGTACGGTTCGCGGTTTACGGTTGAATGCGACGAACTAACTGGAGCCTAGATCGCCGCATACTGAAATATCGTCTACCCCAAGAATCAATTATCTATTATCTCGGGCTGGACTCGGACAACATCGTCGGGCGTTGGTGAGGATAGCTACTAGGGCGGAAAGAAAAGGGTATTCCGCGAACAGGCCTTCGAGATGCTATTCGTGGAACTGGACGACTAGGGGCGTATAGTTAGATCCGATTACCTCTCTACCCGCGTAGAACCTCCAACGAAAGAGTAGCTTTGGTCGAGCTTCATTTAGGGAGAATCAATATACTCACTATTACCCTACCCTATATAAGAAGAAGACATCACGTGCCTGGGTTATTTGATTGAATTTGGTTGAAAATTTTAGTAGCTCGGCTTAACTTTAAGGCCTTCACATTGACATCGTAACTCGCCGTCTGCCGCGGTCGTCAACGCAACCGTAGATATGCTACCCACACCCGACACGTCGCATGTGGCGTACGAGAGGATATACGAACCGGCGGAGGATTCTTTCCTACTGTTAGACACGCTCTCTTCGGCCACCGAGACAGCCTTCCTCCAGAACCGCTTCGGAGACGGTTACGCTCCGCTGGTGGTGGAGGTAGGGCCCGGCTCCGGAGTAGTCATCGCCTTCGTCAATGCACACGCGCAAGTTCTCTTCGGATCCCGAAACGTTCTGACTGCGGCAGTCGATGTCAATGGGTACGCGTGCAAGGCTACGAGCGAGACTGCGAGGAGGGCCGCAACGGAAAACGCTGCTACCCACGGCAGATATCTCGGGGCATTCCAAGGCGATCTCGTCGCGCCTATCAAAGAGCAATCAGTAGACGTTCTAATCTTCAACCCTCCCTATGTTCCGACACCTGAGTTACCAAAGCAGCCGGGGCAGACGGATCTCCCGCATCTGGACGCTAAGCCAACGTTTGATGACGACTCATACCTGCTTTCGCTTTCGTATGCAGGGGGGAAGGATGGAATGGAGACGACAGATAGGCTGATTAGTAGTTTGCCCGAGGTGTTGTCGAGCAGGGGATGCGCGTACATCCTGCTCTGCGCACAAAACAAGCCGGAGGAAGTCAAGGAGAGGATTAGAGCCTTCGGGAAAGGTTGGGAGGTCGCGACGGTAGGGTCTAGTGGGAAACAGGCCGGATGGGAGAAGTTGCAGATCATCAGGATCTGGATAGAGAGGTAGAACACGCAAGACGGATTATTTTCTCTTCTTTTTTGTCAATGGACTCTTTATTATTCTCGTGAGCTTTCAGCTCCGCATGAAAATAGTAGTGCAAGGAGCCATACCAAGCTTTTTGCCATTCTTCATGGTTTTCGTTTGTCCCACCCAACGCCGTGAAATTAATGCGAGCTGTCTTCCGTACTCGTCTCTAACACTGCTCGGATCGCAAGGCTGCCTGCCTCCTTGAGTTTCTGGGAGGCGCGAGTATGCCGTACCATCACTGATTCTCCTAAAGCTTACGGCTAATGTCCTTTCACGGCCTTCCTCGCCCTCGTCCACGGCCACGTCCTCTGCCTCTGCCGCGCCCTCCACCGCGTCCACCTCTATCTGCTGCCTCCTTACGCGCCTTGTTCTTCGGCTTCACCGAGTCGTCGATTAAGAGGGTGTCCAGAGGAAGAGAGTCAGGGAGGATGAAGTACCGAATCGTGGAGCCGCGGATGTTCATGGTATCGAGAGAAATAGGGTCTTGGCCGCGTGGTGTCATCTTGACGGTTCGCAAGGCCGTGTTCATTAGCGGCGAGACGGATGTGATTGTGCCATGGACGATCGTTCCTAATCGACAACTTGTTAGATATCGTGGGGAGACGCGACACCATTAGAACAAAGGAGTGTTTCCCTTACCATTCTTTAGCTCAATTGTCACCGTCTCATTGACGCACTTCATCAAGAATCTAGGAAACCATCACGATTAGCACCGGAGCCGTAGGCGAAGCTTTGGAAATGCATTGTTTAGCACACAATTATGCGCTGGAAGGAAGCGAGATTTCTTACCTGACGAGCTTCATCTTGGCTGACTGTTGATTGCTGATGTTTTGGGGCCGACGGAATATAAGGGTTCGGCGTTCTTGGTGCGGTGGGAAGCTTTGAAGGCTGGCGGTCGCGTTTAGTGAGCTTGGACTTGCAGCGAAATTGTCGAAAATCAAAGAGCAAACAATTCAAAGGCGATTATTGATTTGGGTCACGTGATAAATAGCTCTTTTATCACACATACATGTACATAGATACTTAGGTAGGTACTTAGGTACCTAGGTATATCCCCATGTAATGGGCACGGACCATCAATGAGCGCGCCGGTGCGTTCAGCTCAACTTTAAAGTTTATATAGTCTGGAATCCCTGTCTTCCATATTTTTTCTCCATGGTACGCAGCAAGTGCGTTTACATAAGCGGGTGGTCTAGATACCTACTATAGTAATATACTGTGACTATACGTATTCAGGCAAATCTCAATCCGTAGTCCTGCATTCATGGGTATCGTGATTGACAACTGGTTAAATTCAATACGAGTGGTGTATCTCCTCCTCTAAATGCTAGTAGAGATAAGGGAAGGGAGAAGATGGCGATAATAGGAATCGGCGCTGAAACTAAAATGCAAAGCTACATAGGTATCTATGTAGCTGGCTCGCTCCCGGGACAATCGCTGATACAATGTATGTAGTCTCAACGTCGTAGGCATGTGGGTGATACCGCGAACTGGATTCCTCGTTCATTTATCCTTTTCGTTCTCGTTCTCGGATACCTTCTCCCACTCGTCCTCGGTACTGACGCTAGACTTCGTTCCTGACGACGGCACCGCTCGGAGTTTTAAATCTCCCGCTTGTTCCGTAACCTCCACCTCCTTGCTCCCCGCCGTGGGTTTTTCTTTCGCTACTACCGTCGTCTCTACCTCTGTTTCGCTGTCGTCGGAAGATTGTGCGGCAGCTCGTTGTTCTGAACGTGCCTTTTCCCTAGCTTCCTTGGCCTGTGCCACTTTCAACTCGGCTGCGAACCAGTTGATGGCCCACCAGAGACCCCCGCATAAGAACGAGAGTATTATAAAATGAATGCTGTATGTCACGAGCAGCAGCAGAAAGAGGACGAGCTGCAAACAGGCGAAAGTGGCGTTGGTAGCAACTAAGAGAGTCGGTGTCGTGCCAGGAGTAAAGACGGACTCCCAGAGGTCTTGTACGAAGCCCGCCATATTTTCCAACACTAAATATAACACGGGGCGTAGATGCGACAAGTGCTATAGAGCTCAGATCGGCATGCGACAAACAGATAGCTTTTATTTGTGTTTTGTGGTAGTCTGGAGGAGCCACGCGGTTAGTTCGGGGAAGGGGAGGCAGTTTAAGTAGTGGACGGCAGTAAATTAGATGTTCATATGAGCTGGAAGTCTACGAACTGACGTTTTTGAGGCCAACGTGTTGTTAGGCGGGCGTTAGGCAACGCTCTATCACGGACCGCTGAACAGGACACGGCGCAAGAAGCTTGCTGATTTAGCCAAGACACAAAGCGGCGCGACAATAAGAACGGGAATCGGTCGAGCGGGGCAGGAGAAGGCAGCTATATTTTGTACTAGAACCTCGAACGTAGGAAGATTGGCCTCTTTCTTTTCTCGGTTCAGCGCATCAAGAATTGAAATAGTCGGCAACAAACGCGAGTCGAGAATATCAGAAAAATAGAGTTATGCCCGCGAGAGACACGGGAATAAAAAGGCTGGTGAGAGTTGGAAGGCAATAAGGGGAATCAGAAGGAAAGGAGGACGCTTTGTTGTAAATACATACATAACGTTGAAAGTAGGTACAAAGATACACCCAATTGTAAAGATCGATGCGGGGCTTTGGAGGGGCTCAGGTTGCGAGTCCAAGTTTTCCAGGCCCCATGTTCAACCTTATCGAGGATGGGGCAGCAGGTATGCCTAATCAGTACGACGTCAACCTCTCGTACTTACCGATGCGTTGAACTACAGGTACCTACCTACTACATACCTACATGCAATACCTAGGTACATAGGTATTTACACGTAAGTTACTATAGAACTTTCCAGTGGCCCGTTTCAATATCGGACAATTTTTATCCGAACAATGGATGGTTCGCTAAGTAGGCCAATGCGACACGTCGACGTAGCTACTGTATACTTCCGTAAACTTTGTTATTAATTATGTACCTAGGCAAAGGTACAGGTCGCAGGGGTAGAAAGTAGTAGCGCGCTCCACAGCCCCATATTCTAACCCAACATAGCTAAAAGGTATCTTCTCATACAAATTTATATGCAAAGGTACAACAATTCGATGATTAGGTAGAAAATTGAAGCTTTATTGTTGCTTTCCACCAGATTCAAGGCACGATCGAATTCTATTATACATTGAAAGGGACAGAGTCTTCAAAAAGTCCTCTGGCACTGCCTCCCAAGCCCTTTGAATAGCCTCTTTCAACTGTCGAGCGTTCAAATCCATTTCTTCTAATATAATTACGGCTTGAATAGCTTCAAAATTGAAGGTTCTACAGCTAATTGAAGATTCTATGTCATATATGTAATTCTTCAAAAAAGGATGATATTCAGGGGGGGGCGAATTTACCACCACATCGAAGGTTTGTATCTTTACATACAAATTTGTATGAGGGTATACCTTCTAGCTATGTTTGGTAGAAAATGGGGCTGTGGAGCGCGCTACTACTTTCTACCCCCGGGACCTATAGTAAGGTGACCCTTCAATTGACGTAGGTATGTACAGTACTCACCCGTGATATGTAAATGCGTCAGCGGATGGGTCTCGATTTCATCTTGTACAACTTGAAGACGGGTCTAATTACCTATTGTAAGCACATATAAACTCAGGCAGGTACCTAATATGCCTACCTCTGCATTTGCCCAGGGAGGTATTTACGTAACTATATAATGATACCGTATCATCAAAAGGTCATCCAGTAGGGACCGTATGAGGTAGGTAGTAGCTAGGTACTTCGAGGCGCTTAACTTTATCTTATCGATAACACAGGTTTCCATGTCATCCCAACCTAAGGTTTCTCCTCTTGTACGTAAATATGTACTATACGTACATGTCGATCCCGTTCAAGTTAGGTGCCAACCTTATGTTTCACACACCATTTGCCTTAGTCTACCCCGTGCGACAGGCCAATTAGCGTTTGATTAGAGGTTCTGGACTAAAGCCTTCAACTACAGTAGGAACCAGACGCCTACCTCACCTGGGTTACCAACCGAAGAAATACATACATTTTCCGCACGCCATTGCTCTGCGACAGTCGACTGGAGCCACGCTTTAAATTCTTCGACTTACAACCCCTAAGGAATTGTCGTCATCTTTGCCGGTTCGGTTACCCGAGCAGTAGTGATTTAAACAATTATCGATTACCTACGTGACACTTCACGCTTCTAGTTACTTCTTAGGTAGCTAGAAGCTGTCTCCAGCGTTGATTTTGCGCGACGCACCAAAATTGCTTTTTAGTAGCCTTCTTTGTGAATATAATCCGCAGCGTCGACAATCGACATCGGCCACCGTTCCCGGCAGCATGCGATTCGACGCTCCAGCGTACCTCTAGCAGCGAGCAACATCACGAACCAGGGCGCTTGTTAATGAAGAACGACCATGGCTAACAGCCCAGACTCGAGCCATTCAAACTTGAAGGAGTTGCTAATTCCACATCCTCAAACAAGACATGAAAATGGCCAGCATCTGTCGGAATCCTCGTCCTCTGAACTCCCCGTGCGCGAGCCACCTGTACCGAACTTATCCAAACTTCTCAGAGGCAAGGGACGCGAATGGGAGGCCATAAAAGCCAAACCTAGGCCGTTGCAACTTCTTGATCTCCCGGTCGATATCCTCAGACTCATTGTTAAAGAGGCAAGTTGGAGATGACTTTGATTCGGCTCCGAGGAAGCTATGCTAACGTCTACATGTAAGGTAACCCATACGAACGACTTGACCTCGTTAGCCCGAACGAATTCCACGCTCTATTATCTCGCGATTCCTCACATTTACAACCGCTTCGATATAGTATGGCCGGATGATACAATTCCGCCATCCGACAGTAAGAATGTCGATGCGCTTACGTATGGACTTTCTACCTTGTGCCTAGGTAGTAAGTTCGCCCAGAAGACGAGGTGGCTGAGAGGAAGCTCTCTGGAGCAACCAGGATCTTGGAGGCTTTCTAACAACCAATATGCGAGATATACGCGAAAATTCTCTCTCGGCAACGGACCGAAGGACTGGACGTCTGAGTACATGGTTACCAAGGAGAGCGGAAAGATGCTCGGGACATTGGTGGCGATAGCCGTCAGTAAGATGGTAAACCTAGAAACGTTCGTGTGGGATATGCCTACGGGGGTTCTATCCGAAGTCTTCTTGTCCCTCGCCTCCCTTCAGGATCATTATCCCGAAGGCAAATCTAAACTGGAAAAGGTCTGGGTTCGCTGGCACGACAACTCTGACGTCGCGGATGCTTCGTCGTCTGTCTCCAGTCCGATTCAGGGCCCTCTTCCGCCCCTAGTGCTTCCCGTTGGAAGTGTCTTGACTCAAATTGGTACTACTCTACCTAATGATTTCCATCTGCCCGTGACGCAGCCTATAAAATATTCCGAGAGTCATGTCGAGTATCCGACTTTCAGCGTTCTACCGCCCCTGAAAAGCTTGTCAGTTCTAGATATTGACGAACTCGCCTACCTAGATGAGATGGCGGTGCTCATCGAGCGGTCGCAATCTTGCCTCCGGGAGCTCAGGGTCGGAATTTCGCAGAAAGCCCGTACAGCCGACTTTGCGCAATCTTGGGATAACTATAACTTGCATCAAGTTGATCACAATGCTCGTTGGCCGGGTGAAAGTCGAATCAGCGACAGGAGATTAGGGGGAGTTCTGGGAGTACTAGTCGGCAGGATTTACGACATACGAAGAAAACCCGTCTGGGGTCACGAGATGGCTCATAACTCCACGTCGCAATTCAACGGCGTCGAAGAGTTCGGAACTTCTAGCGAAACACACCACCAGAATCAGCAGCAATCCGATACCGGAACAACTTCAGGCCGGTGTAGCGACGAGCCACGTGCGCAGAGAAAGCGCCTTGATGGGAAACTTCAACTAGAGACGCTGGAACTCGAGCGGGTGCAGCTATCAATGCAAGTCTGCACAAGAGCTATCGACTGGACTATCCTGACAAGTATCACGCTTCTGGACTGTTACTTGGTCGAAAATTTCTGGAAGACTCTGAAAAGAACATTCCGTCCTACAGCCTCAGCTCATGGCATGCCTGCTGGTACTCCGCCACAGTATCGCCTGGCTTTGAAACACATACATACTAATAACCCTACACATTCGCTCGTTAGCTTCATTAAAGAAGCGCTAGCCCCTAATACTCTAGAGGTACTATTCCTACAGGACCGGCGGCGGACTCATCTTCCGGCTGTGAAACTCGATGACATATTCGATGACGTGATAAAGCGGCATCGGTCGAGCCTTAGAAAACTTCTTCTTGACAGCTCGGATGCGTCGGGGGAGGGCCACCGCTGGACAGGTTGGGTTCTAGGCAGCGACATGGTCTCATACATTACCAGCGGCCGAATGTCGAATTTGAAAGAACTCGCCGTCGCGATAGATTTCAAGGACTGGGTAAGTGAAATCAACCACTTCAGCTTAGCTGTGACGCCGTCGAGGGTGAGAACTAACACCGGATTTTACTATAGCACCCGTTCCTCCAGCGACTTCCTAACATCCCCCAGCTTCGATCCCTACACATCACCCACATATCGAACCATATATCCGGCAGTTTTGAGCCTAAAGAGCTGGCGCTCCAGCTTGTTGACATAATCACACTGCGACCGGAAATTCAACTTTGCTACGTAGGTATAGGGACTAAATGTTTTGAGATATTGGAGGCGCGCCCAAGCGAAAGCGGCAGCGGCAGCAGCAGCAGTTCTGATGTCGGAATGGGAGGGCATCATAATGGGGACGGAGCCATTGTTATCGATATGGATGATGACAACGAAGATGACGGTAGTGAGGCTGACGAAGAAACGGAAGGGGAGGACGATGACGACGTGAATGATGACAATACCAACCCGAGCCCCGCGGACGCTGGGGATGACCTTACCGATGCCTCTGATGACGCTGAGTCCGAATCGGACTCTTCGCAAGAGGGCGACATAGCAGGGTCAGCAGCACGACTGCGTTTACGTGAGATATTGTTTTATGACGATAAAGTGGCCATATTCAAGGCAAGGCACGGCAGGCTATGAGGTATGACCCGAGGGGACCTTAAAGAGAGTCGGGGGGCCGCTGAGGTGTATTTAATTCTCGAGAGCAACCGTGACACAAGGCTCTTATTCAGGACACGAACAAGTGTGTGTTTTTGAAGGGGGAGGCCTGGAGATGAATGTGATGTCGTTGATTGGGGGCTTAATAATTTCTTTAAGCTCCTCACGTCCTTAGAATCGGAAAGGAAAAAAATATGGCTTAAAGGGGCGGCCCCTCGGAATGACTGCGGTTTTCTATATCCTGTTCAACTTTACGTCGACAGAGTCGACAGCATTGACAGCGTTGACGTCTCCAAGGGGGGGTTCCCGGTTCGAAATAAAGTAGGGTAAGGAAGTACCGTTGAGGGGAACAAAAAGAAGGAAAAGAAAAGCAAGAAACGCCACCGCTGAGAACCGCTGAGCTGTATCGTCCCGCTTAATGGAGCTGGGGGGTGTGTCGGTGAACGAATCACTGGTCGGGAAACAGCGATACAGTCCAGCCAAGCTTACCCAGCAGCAGCCCAGGTACCCATAGATTTGTGTTCTATCGAGGCCTAATGCAGGAACCTAGGAAACTACCTACGTAGGTACCTACCTGCACAGCTGCTACGTAGGCCGCCCTCAAGCCCTTCTCTTTTTTTTTCCCGACTCACAGTTCAAATCCCAGTCTCCTCAGACTGTTACTTGTTACTACCTTACCGACCTATCTATGTATTTTCACAGACACACACCCCCCCCTTTCACCCTTCACCGTACCTAACCCAGCAATCTCTCTCTGTGGTACAGGGGTTGGGTTTGCCTTACCGCCATCTCACCTTGAGGAAATCCTTTCAGCCCTTGAAGCGGATGCTCTCAGCGGGACCCATTCACAGCGAAACATTTGAGGAATAGATTTTTTTTAGTTCCATGTTGTTGTCCGTCAGAAGACGAAATTTAGTACATTGTATATGTGTGTCTCATTCTCACCGATAGTTGGTGCGGTTTTTTCCTTTGTCCTAGAATCGGAAAGGCTCGTTGCAGAAAGATGCACCAAACATACAACCGCTCTCCGCCATTTCGCTGAGTACGAGCTCCGGCCATTCGAGGTGCCATATTTACTAACCGCCATTTCCAAGTAGAAAAATTCCTCGAGGGCGCCTACGAGACCTTGCATTTTCATTCTTTTGAACTCTCCTCTAGAATCTGCTCTGTAGCGCCGTTTTGTTCATTTTGAAGACTCGTCGAACTGGCGGAGTTTGGACTTCATAACATATTATTCATCTTACCCTCGTCTGACTTTTCCCTCTCCCTCAATAATTTTTTTTTATATCGACACAAATCCTACCTACTTAGGTCCCGGTAAAACCCCCCTCAACAACCCTCTATGGATACCCTGCCGGTTGAGCTTCTGAGACTCGTCTTCTCTCACTGCGACCCCGAGTCCGTTAGGAATCTTCGCGAGGTCACTCGGATTCTGGCAGACGTCGGCTACGAGTACCTGCTGTCCTCTAAGTTCACCGCCGTTAGTTGGAGAAATGATATCGACCGGCTGCATTCCATCGCACTACATGAACGGTTAAGAGGAAGTATCACATCGATTTGCATATTTCTCGGCGAGCTTTCTTATTACGACGCATGGAGCACATCATGGTAAGTTTTCTCGATTTTCTCTTCTTTTTTTTTTGGAGGGCAGAGGGCATTTCATAAAAATACCATCCCACATCGCCAAGCCCATACGCCCAGCTCGTATTCTTTTTTCTTACCCTCCCCACGTTAGAGGGTGACATTGACCCTCGCTTTGCTTATTTCGGAAAAATAACAAATTTGTTTACCAGTTCTCGCAGGTTTCAACACTTCGTGACGCCTCCAGATGAGCGCAATGAGCTTATGGGATCGGCCAGGCAAGAGTTTGAGAGGATCGAAAGGGGTCGCAAACTTATCGGCCCACTGCATCTGAGGGGTGATGACCTACGGGAAGCATGCTCTGCCCTCCCGAATCTCAAGGATTTTGAGATCACCTTCACGCAATGCCCCCTTAACAATGACTTGCTGAAAGAGGTTTTCGATTATCCAAGCTGTAGGAAGCTGGATCGACCGCAGACGTATAGCAACCTGGACGCTATCATCTCCGCGCTCCATGGCGTCCCTCTGTCGTCCTTCAAAGTCGATCGGCTGCCGCTCGAGTTATTTCGCTTGCAAATCCATCGTAGACACTGGTATACGCACGCACAGTCGTTCTGCAGCCTTGAGACCCTCAACCTGACCCTAGACCCGTCGGGACTGCAGGGCCCCGGGTCGGCGTTTAGGGCTGTCAACGGGCTCGGTTCCATCCTGCAACTCGCCAAAAATCTTCGCAAGCTCAAACTCGCGTTTCATCCGTACACCAGCGAAAACTCCAAGTTCGCCCTCTCTTTCCGGGAGCTGTTCTTCGACTTCACTTTCCGACAGCTCACAGACCTAACACTCGAGGGCGTCTCTTGCGAGGAGGAGGACCTAAAGTACTTCCTAGCGCGACACGGCCCCACGCTCCAGCGCCTGCGTCTCGGCGGTCGCGGGCTCGCCAAGCCCTTCGAGGTATCGCGAGGGGGGGTGCACCTGTACGAGGGCACGTTCAAATCGCTGTTCACAGGACTGCGGGCCAAGCTACCGAAGCTGGAGCGGTTACACCTCGAGGGCATCTTCGAGTGCGAGCATCATGACCTGCCCTCTCACGAATCGTACAACTTCTATCCGCTGACCAACGAGGACTGGGAGGCCGTGCCCCGCCCCGGATGGGTCCGCAGCTCGCGGAAGACCATCAGCTGCCACCCCTTCGAGCAGTACGTCCTGTTTGGCGGTCCGTATCCCGGGACCGCCCTGGCCCAGCATAGTTATTAGGTTGAGGGAGGACGGGCGGTAAAATCATATGCGGTACGGCAGGATTATTATCCCACCACCATCAATGTCAACGACATTTACCATTTTTGTTATGAGCAACGTTCCTCGATTTCTCTGTATCACCACTGGCTCTTGCATCATCACCAGGAGTGGTTACGTGGCGGCGGCGGCGGCGTCGGTATCGGTGGAGGCGTCGAGGGAGCATAAACCATTGATTCCTACGAGTTCAACGTTACCATACCACACAATACAGCACAGCAGAATATAACAAAACATACCACTTTACGAACCACAACGAACCATGCATGTGCGACGAACACACTTCTCTCCAACCTTTCGTTTTCCTTTTATTTTTTTTTCTCTTTCCCTATTATCCTCTTTTCTCTTTTTTTACGTCACATTTGCCGGGAACGGGACACACATTATATAGAAGGACTGCAACCATTTCTGCGGGCGCGATCATTTCGATTTCGGCGTTAACCCTGTCATTATACACGGGCCATATCTGGTTTCCAAGATTGCTGCTGCTAAGGCTACTGCTGCTTCTTCGGGGATTGAGGACGGGTATATTCATGATGATTAATGTTCTGCTGGTCTCTTTAAGTGACGGACGGGTCTCGGGACGCATGACTTTTATGTTAGGTTCTGGTATTATCGAGCGAACATGGTGGATGATGATCATGTAAGAGGGACTTGCGACGCGGAGGATTAAGCATGCAGATTGTATCTATCGTATTGCTAGATTGATGATAAGATCCCGAATTAGATTGGCTGCACTGATGTTCGCCTCGGCATGTTACGTTCAGTGTTCCAGGCACTTCTCATATAAACGGTGTAGGATATGGCCGACCCCTCGTTTCTCTTATCTTATACCTTTCTTCATGTCACTTGTCCTAGGTGGGTAGCTTCCACGATGTTTTTTATATTCAGGTAAACATTATGAAATATCATGAGGGCCTACTGAAATGTTCGATAACGGACTTTAGAAAGTCTACGAGCATCAGCACCTGTTTGTCTAACCATCGCAATATATTGATTTTAGTCTACTACGAGCCAAGAGTCTATTGCTATGGTTGCTATGGAGATAAGCTGAATACTTTTAAGGGACGGCGGATGGGGCCGGCGGTATAAGAGGCGTTTTTGCTTTTGCTTTTGGTTGAAGCCTATCGTTATCGGCCTCACCGAGACCATACCTATTAAATCTAGCTGCCCTGTAATTTTTTTTTAAACTTCTCTTCCTTGTCTCGTGGCGTTCTCCTCGATGGAAGAAGCTCGTTTCCCTCTGCTTGTTTGTTTTATCCATAGTAGGCGGTAATGCCGTCGTCAACACTCATGTTTGGACCACAGCCCCGGGGGCCAGTCTTGAGTCGGCGGTAAGTTTCGATATTAGGTCTTCCTTGTTGGGGCTCTGCTGGAGGATCTAAGGTGTCTCCCTCCCTGTATTTGGACCCGTATTCCTAGGGGGGAATGGGGGCCTTACTTGCCTAGATACCTTAGGACGGGTCGGTTTTCAGCAGTTAATCTTATCAAGGCCTACCCAACTCCACAGCCAAGCTGTTCCTGTAGGTAAGGGGCGGGATGTGGGTATCTGTGCCGCGTAATACGTACAGTACCGCTACGAGGGAATTCTCGAGATTTTTGGTAACTTCGGGCCGTGCCTAATTGCGAATCCTGAAGGGGAACATAGGTAGGTAGCTTGCTCATCCTCCTGCTAAGGTTCTTATGGGTCAAAGGTCCAAAGACCGAATACGCCCAAGATATCCGAAGCTGTTGAATAGCTAGCTGTTTTTGCCACATATCACACCGATCAACGCAAGTCGAAAGCGGGCGGGATCCTGACTACGAACTGGGTAGTCAGCTTATACCACAGAAGGCTTCAGTGGTGGGGGTCTCGAGATACTGTGGGTATTAGAAGAACGTGACGGTGCTACGGTATGATAATATAATATAGTAGCTGAGGTCCGGGAGATCCACGGACATGCCAGGCGTGGTACCGGCCCCCACGGCCGCGTATTGTAGGTAGCTGGCGGGAGCTCGGGGGTCTCGCTTAGTCAGTTTACATTCCGCCCAACACCGCCGTTCCCGCGCTTTGGGGGTCTAGAACCAAGAGAACTTTTGAGACCTTTGACATCGTCATCAAACGTTTTGATATGCAGGTTGGCATGCGGGCGGACGGGATGGTTCGCAAACGCTACGCTTACTACATGGTATTTTTAGGAGTCTGCGGCGCAGTCGGGTGTTTATTTGACAGCTCCATGAGACATGCGATAGTTGCGCAAGGTGACTCGTAGCCGTACTATATAAATTCTTTTCTGGTGAAACGAGTCACGGCATGATAGGTACAGTGTTGTATTCGGCTCGGAGGTTTGTCCCTGTGACGGCCCCTAAGAATTTTTTTTTTCTTCCCGCTTATTCTTGGTCTAAGGCGGGAAGGTTTCTTCTTCCCCCTAAATGGTATCGCTATGCACTCACTAACGATGGTGTTCCGTGATGCTTGACTGGGGTACCTAGCCTTGTTCGATCGAATTCGGAAAGATGTTTTCCAACGGCGTGGGAGAATCTGTAATGAGGTACATAATGTAATGCACATGGTACCTGCCATGTAGGTAATATATGTGGATCGAAGCATTTGTCGCATTTATTTCATTTTATAGCAAGTACCTTACCTCATGTTCTACGCACAATCCAATTTATGTATATGTAATTACTTGGGTATGTATCTAACAGGCATTATATATCGTGCTAACCTCACATCATGTATACGAGCACATCTACCATCGAAGCCGGTACCTAACCTACTATGGATTACACATACCCAGGTACTTGCGTAGGCTCTTGTAACAAACACGGCCTCGTATCACGCGAGCAATGAATGGATGATCCCGGGTTAAAGAGGCAATCTCGCAACAGGTGATGGATACCACATGATCGATCGTCATCACAATAATATAAAACTTGTAGTCAGATGGGAATACTTTTTCGAGTGTAAGCGCACTCTATTAGTTATTACCCGCGAATAGATTACTTTGAGCGCTGCAGGCTGCGGGCGAGAGGTCCTGGGAATTTTAGCAAATTAAAAGATCATTGGAGGATTCTTTCCCATTCATCCCGATACGTTCAGAACTATTTGATAACGCTAGAGATGTCCGATCATTCCTCCCTAAAGGATCAATATATGCCTACTATCAACATACCCGGGCATATACCTGGGCACATCATATCGTATCGATTGGTTGATTGAAGGATGGACTGATTGATTGATCGATGGATTGTCCGATTGATAACTAGGTAGGTACTTAGACTATCAACCGTTTGCCTGCCCGTCGAGCCTGTTAACCCCGTTGCCACTTTCGTAGGTACCAACACAGTTCCTAACTTATGTAGGCTTTTCCGCCGACATCGAATCAGATCAGTTCATGTCGTGCTCGCGATTAGTGCGAGCTGCCGTGCTGCAAGCGCCCATGTGTCAGAGAATTTGAGAGGACTTGGCAGGGTCATTTTTGCACATATATAATTGAGACAACCCCGGTTTGCCTACGTATAGTATTTACAAGAGCGTGTAACGGGATGTGCCCATGGGCAACATTCCTCCTCTTACCTAATAGGTATGAAGTTCGTTTCCGGCGTAGCTTTTGAATACCTACGTCTGATCCTGACCTACTTAGTACATGTCTATTACTTACCTAGGCACCTATCTACTAGTATATGCAGTGCATGGAATGGAGTGGGTTGCTGGAAAAGAAGAAAAAGGAAACATGAATATAGGTCCCGGGGGTAGAAAGTAGTAGCGCGCTCCACAGCCTCATTTTCTACCAAACATAATTAAAAGATATATCCTTATATAAATTTATATGTAAAAATATAAACCTTCGATATAGTGATAAATTTACCCCTTTTTAAATATCATCTTTTTTTAAAAAATTATATATATAATATAAAATTTTTAATTAATTATAAAATTTTTAATTTTAAAATTATTTAAATCGTAATTATATTAAAAAAAATAAATTTAAACGTTTAAATTAATTATATAAAAAAATAACGTTTTATAAATATTTTATCGTCGATAAAAATTTAAAAAAAATTATTATATAAATAACGTAATTTTATAATTTAAAAATTATTATAAAAATTTTTAATAAATTCGAATTAAAAATTTAATTATATTATATCGAAAAATTTTTTAAAAAATTAAAAATATAAAATTCGATATTATAAAAAATATAATTTCGAAATTATATATATATAATTATTAAAAATTATTAATTTTAATCGTATTTAAATTTAAAAAATTTTTATAAAATTTTTAATATCGAAAAAAAAAATATAACGGTTATATATAAATAAATTTTTTAAAAATCGAAATTATATTATTTTTTTTAAATATAAATCGATTAAATCGTTAAATTTTTTAATTAAATTTTTAATATTTAATTTTTAAAATTTTTTAATACGATTTTACGATAATTAATTATATTTTAAAAAAATTAAAATTCGAAAAAAAAATTAAAAATTATACGAAATTTTTATCAAATTTTAAAAATAAAAAATATTATATTAAATTATATTAAAAATTTTTAAAATATTAATTTATATCGAAAATATAATTAAAAAAAAACTTTATATTTAACGATAAAATTTATTATATAAATTAATTATATTTTTAAAAATTTATTACGATATATTAATTAAAATTTAAAAATTTTTTCGAATTTTTTTATAATTAAAATTATAATAAATAAATATTTTAAAAATCATTTTAAAATAAAATAAAAAATTTTTATTATATATAATTTAAAAATTAAAATAAAATTACGACTAAATAATATTACGAAACGATTTTATTAAAAGTAAAAATATTTTTAAATAATTTATTTATATAAATCGTTTTTTAATACGATAAAACTTTTTTTTATATCGTTAAAAAAATTTTTAAAAAATTAAATCGTTTAAAAATTTATATAATTAAATAACCGTTAAATAATTTTAATTTAAATTTTATTAAAAACGTATAAATATAAATAAAAAATTAATTAAAATTAAATTATAATTTAAAATTATTAAACGTTTAATAATTAAAAAAAATTATTTAAAAAATTTAAAAAATAATATTAAAAAATTTTTTAAAATTTTTATTTTTTTTAATATATAATAAAATTCGATCGTATTTTAAATTTAATAAAAAATAATAATAAAACTTTAATTTTTTATTTAATCATCGAATTATTATACTTTTACATATAAATTTATATAAAAAAATACCTTTTAATTATATTGAGTTAAAATATAAGGCTGTAGAGCGCGCTACTACTTTCTACCCCTGCGACCTGTATTATTAATAAAGGGTTTAAATACGAGTACATAAGGTAGTTGTGGAGAAAGTAACTTTCTAGGTTCAAACAGGGTTCCATGTCGATCGACTCGAAACCCCGAGTCCCGTCGATGTGAAAGATCGATTGGAATTCATTAAGCAACGGCCCTAATGA
Organism: Pyrenopolyporus hunteri; assembly: GCA_902806595.1. Lineage (NCBI taxonomy): Eukaryota > Fungi > Ascomycota > Sordariomycetes > Xylariales > Hypoxylaceae > Pyrenopolyporus > Pyrenopolyporus hunteri. Next base: position 3,315,189 of record CADCXC010000038.1, on the reverse strand, counting down.
GACCCTTATTTTTTTTTTATTTTTGCTTTATTATGCATTTTGCCTTATGCCAACTGCGTACGTCTCTCTCATCTAAGCACCTCGGTATTATATGAATACCTGGTAAGGCAGGTGCTTCAAAACATCGTATGAAAGAAAACACTTTGGCTTGAAGGCTGTTTCACTCTGTCTCTCATTATTGATGTCTTTAAACCGCATAGCTAAGTGGATGCATGTATAATACCTACCTGGTATATAATACCACCTACCCCCCAAAGAGGGTTACGTGCTACGCTATGTTCTATTTTAACCACATACGTGTAGTACCTAGGCTGCCTGTGTGTAGCACATTAGTGTAGCATATAGAGTTCTGCAGCCACATTCGTTTATATGCAGTACATGACTTATTGCTAGGAGGTGCCTATGCAGCATCTCGTTAGACTTTGCGTTTTTGCTTTTGGCTTAAGATGAATGAGTGTTAAGCGCGTCCAACACTCATCCAACGCTCTACAGTATTGAACTCTCTAACCTATACGTTCTAGTGCGTGTATTTTACGAGGACCTACCTAATAAGTTATGCTATCATGATTCACCTCCTCCCGCTTGGACGTACCCCTGGAATACAATACAATACATGCCTATATGGGTAAGTACAACAGGTACCCAACAGCCAATACACCCATATGTACGCCGTGACATGTACCTTAATAAATAAATGAAAAGGTCAGTGCCGTTACCAACACCCATTGAATGTATATAGTAATTACCTGGGGAGGTATCTAAAGTAGGTACCTAAGGCAAGCAGGTACCTGAATCAGTTTGTTGCTTTGTTCCTGAATTCATTAAACCACCGGCAGTGCGGCAGCCCTCCGTCTAATAAACACCCGCTATTTGCTAGTGGCCCCAATTCGGAAAAGGTTTCCCAACTTTTCCCAACTTTCTCGCTTTCCTTCTTACCCCTGGTCTCCTTAGCCTGCCGAGCGTGCCTGCCTTACCCTGTCCGTCCTGTATCTGTCTCTCCGTCTGTCTCACAGCGCAACCCTGCTAGCCTACCTAACTGGGTAGCCTATCTTTTAGCTTTTGCCTAGGTACCTACCTGCTCTTAGCTCCTCTAAACATGCATTTACGCATGCATCTTAAGCCGGCTTGAGGATTGGTCGCCCAGTCAAAACGTCACTGTTCTTCTCTGCAAGCCAACTTTCGCTCTAACCCATCCCGCCAGCCCACGCCCTATCGACTCTAACTACCTATGGTATGTATCTAAGAGAGCGAGACACAGCGAGCCATTGCCAACCGTTGCATGAGCTGTCGTCAGTTCTTCCCAAAAGTCCCAGAGTCCCAAAAATCCCCCTCCTCGCTACCGTCCCGACCCAAGCTTTCGGACTCCAATTTCTCCCTCTTCAATGTCGCTGGCCCAGTGCCTGCTTTTGACGAGCAGATCTCATCCTTTCTATATCTACCTGATCTGACTAGTTGCCATAATTTTTCGACTTCGACGGGAGGTTTCCTTTTCCTTTCTGGGCGCGCGCAAAATCGTCGTTCGTTCGGAAGGTGACGATCCGTGCTTCTTAGTTGCAGCTAGCCGTTAATGATGCAGCGGGTTTCCTCTCTCCTCCCGTGGGATCGCAACAGGTCGAGCACGAGCGTCAATACCAATGGCAATACCAAGATCATTACCCGAAAGAATAGCGTCGACCTCGTCCGCGGCTGGGCCGACAAGATTCCCTCGCCGGTCAACCGCCTTAGCACGTCGAGATTAAGTAAAGACATTTTCTTACCCTCTACCTTGGACAGGGAATGCGACAAAGCCGCCCGCATCCTCAAATCCTTCTGTAGTATGTTCCCGCTTTCTGCATTTTGCACAGGCACGCTATCTTGTGCGTAACTGACGCCCAACTACCACAGGCGATGGCTTTTCTACCCCAGACGACCGACCGGGGACCCCCTCGACTTATTCGAGCACCCAATCGTCGCACAAATTCCTAAAGAAGATACCCCCGAGGATAATTCAAAATGCGGTAGGGCTCGCAATCTTTACTTCGATGCGATCCGGAATATGGGCTTCTGGATCTGGTGGTAGCGGCATCCTGATCGCGCGCAAAACCGATGGGACGTGGTCTCCGCCGTCTGGGCTGATGCTTCATACAGCTAGCCTGCGTTTTGTTTTTGGGGTTGACATCTACGACTGCGTCCTCGTCATTAATAATTTCACTGTCCTCGAGGCCTTCGCAAGACCCCGGCTAACTCTTGGCACCGATGTTGCTCTGACTGGCGGTCCTCTGGTCGCTTTAGGACTACTCGAAAATGATGTCACATGGGCCGATCTGAGCGATAGGGCCATCGCGTATGTGAAAGCAAAGGGGCAGAGTGCTGAGGTCAAACTCGATGGTATAGTCATAACTGAGCGCACGGATGAGAATGAGAGGTTCTATGGGATGAAGATAAGCGTCGCGAAGATTCTTGCGGGAGACATCAATCAAAGCCTACCTCAAACACGGCCCCTTACCGAAGTGCTCAAGGCGGCCGAAGGGAGAACTGATTATGATACCGCTCTTGTTGAACAGCTAGCCTCTCAACCTGCGCCGGGGGACGCGGCACCTGACTCGCCAAATACAGCATCCTCGTCGCCGGGATTCGGAGTTCCCGACTTGGAAGACCCGGATCCTTTCGGCGTCCTGGCTCTTGAGATGGCTGGAATAGGTATCCGTGAGGCCGGCACTCGACTTCGGCCCGACAGCAGCCAATTCGAATACAATCCTAGCCCGACTAGTCCCTTTTTCTCGAGGATCAGCCGTCAGAGTGTCGATACCTATCTATCGCGGAGCAACAGAGGAAGCTACATGTCCAATAGAACGATAGCTACCGAACGAAGCCAGATGACCGACGCTGGCACCCAGACGTATATTATCACGCCCCAGACGACACCAGGCTCGAGCCAGAGCCAAAGTGAAGATGGCAACCAGCCGCAAACAACAGAGGATGTCGCAGAAGTGAAGAAGCCGGTTGAGATCGACTATACCAAGATCGACATTGGTGCCTTGAGGAGTCTATCGAACTTCCCCGATCTAGACGACGAGCCGACGACGAGACTTGCTATTAAAGAAGAGGACGAGGATGAGCTAGATACTGAACCTAGCGATGATGCGAGAAAGGATACGGGCACGCATACAGAAAATGGTGCTGATGACCCGAATGACGAGGTGCCAGATAAAGCCAACGACGACGACGGTGATGGAGAGGAAGAGGAAGAGGGAGAGGAGGAGGACGGTGAATCCGACGGTGAAGAGGAGGCCGTTGTTTTCGAAGTGGCCACGGCTCAAGCGCCTGCTCGGGTGGCTATGGTCGCCTCGCGAGTCAATATTCCCGCAAGAGTACCGCCTCCGCTCCCTATCAGGAGTGCCGCTCGTACTTCTCGTAGGAGGAGTCAGATGGGTGATGTCGGCAGCATAATGAGTAGTCCACTGAGGCAAGAGTTCGAGCTCGACGGTGAAATCGATGAAGCGACTACACCTAGGGCTAATAAAGATGGTTCGGTTAAGCTTGCAGAGGAAATCAATGAGACGCCGAGGGAGGAAAAAGCCGACGACGATGCCCATAGAAATAACCAAGAGATCACGAAAGAAGGACGTCCCGCAACTCCGAGTCGAGAATTAGATGACGTTAACGTCTGCTCCCCTAAGATGGAAAATCGATCTTGTAGCAAGGGATCTATGAGCGAGAAGTTGACAGAGACGGAGGAGCATGCTAGCTTCAAAACGAATACCGACGTATCTGTCCCTGTCGCGTAATGGGAACCGGGCACTATTCGATCTTTCCTTCACTTACGACTATGGGATTTTTGGAGTTATGGGGAAAGCATAGGAACGATTACAGGAAGGACGAGATACCATTATGATCAGGGCATAATCAGACTATAGGTACCAGGCCACCATCTTGCAGGATAATCGATGCGAAGCGATCAGAACTAGAAAAGAAGAGCCGTGAGGACGAGGTAGCGTGCTGGAGCTGACAATACCCTTGATATGTACTTTTACTGTTTTAACACATTGTACCAATCCGAACTCATTGAGCGAACTAGGAAGAGAGACGAAGGGCCCTGCGTATTTAGGAGTCGAAGGAACAAGCGCTAGGAGAAGGAAAAGGGGCAAGCTATCGGGGTATAGGTTAGTGAGTACCTATCTAAGGTAATGATAGCTAGTTATCGTTTTGGATTTTTATTACCGATACCTATATCATGGGAGGAGGCGTTAAGGAGTCATCGCAACAACTGTTTCCCAAGAGGTAACTATGCATCGACCTCGTCGGCGTTGCCGTCGTCGTAGCGACGTCTACGCGACTGCACCTGCCATCATTTGTAGCCCGTACCATTTTTAACCAATTACCCTACGTAGCAACAGACAACCAAACAGACAACTAATCGTTCAATTAATCATTCAATTCATCGCATAAGGCTGATTCGGCTCGCGGCCTTCTCGCGATCTTCCGGGCCGTCCGAATCGACTCCGCTCCTATCCGATATTGGTATTTAGCATTTCTGGTTTGATTCAAATAGAGGTTATCGTCGTTTCGGCAATTAAGTTACAATGCCGGCACAAGGAAGAGGCCGGGGCGGTCGGAGCGGCCGAAGTGGTCGAGGTCGAGGTCGAGGTGGTAGAGGTCAGGGAAGTCGAGGTGGTTCCCAAATTGGCCAATCGCCGTCGTCCCTTCCACAGAGCTCTGCTCAAGCCACGACATCTATCCCTGTCGTTGTTGGCCAATCGCGGTAGGTTCCTGCTTTGTTTCCGTTACCCACATTAATACCGCGTACTTGGTTCCGACTAAAGAAGAACGCACCTTTCCCCTTTGAGTGCTTTTAAGTATTTTAAGTATTTTAAGTACTTTGAGTACCTAACCGTTCGGACCGCATCCACGGATAAAGAGTTCCACTCCCCTGAGACAGGGGTCTGTGTGTCGGAACATGGGTTAACCCTTATTCCAGATCTCAGCCACAGTCTTGGCCTCCGCCCCAGCCTCAGTCGCCGTCGCCGTCTCAGTCTCAGTCTCAGCCCCAGTGGCAGAACGAAGGGGACTCCACTCACGGCTCGCAGAGAAGACGCGTTGGATCGCGCGAGCTTGGAGCAATCCGCGAACCTTGGTTTGGTCGCACAGTGTCGGAAGACGACGAACAACTGCAAGATCTCCAGGACTTCGAAAACGACCAATCTGGTGACGGAAACGGCGCCGTTCCTTCTGTACCCTCTCCGGACTCGAACCCGCAAGACAAAACACCCAGAGGCCAGAGAGCCTCGCGCAGAGAACTTGTGCGCAACCAGCCATCCCTCCCTATCATCGGAACCCGGCGAACCTCCCGCAAGCACCTCATGGCGAGCCAGCAGGGAAAATGGCGCGAGGACCAGGTCCTCATCATCTGCCCTGGTAGCCAGACTACCATGGCCCAGCTCGGCTGCGGCGAACTCACCCCTCCCGCTCATCGCATCCCCACGCGAATGTTCAAGGATGCCGAGACCGACGAATTCACCCCATACCATACGTACAAGCGCAAGAAGACCGGCGCGTCGGCCAGCGCGGGTGGCGACAATGCCGACGACGAGTGGGAGTACGTCGAGGATCGCGACAGTGTCGAAGGCGCAATATATCCTCTACAGGGCGGTCGTATAGTCAACATGCCCGCGTTTTTAGCATTCCTCGAGCACGTACACGGCCTACTCACCAGCACGTACCACAATACGCCCATCATGTTAATGGCCTCGCCCCAGTGGACTCGACCGGACTGCGAGTCCATCGCGCGCTACGTGTTCGAGAAGACCAAGACTCCTGCTCTATGCCTGTTACATAGCGCCGTCGCGGCGCAGTACGGCTTGAAGTGGCCCACCCTGACCGTCGTCGATATCGGTTTCGAGAAGGTCGACGTCACCTGCATCCACGAGTACCTGATTGTCAGTCAGAAGGGCTTGGGTTTCCCCACTCCGATACGGCATATCTCGGGCGGCGAGGTCTTCACCCAGAAGTTGCTGGCGCTTCTAAAAGATAAGAATTTTACCTACGATATGGCGGAGCAGCTCAAAAAGAGCCCTATATGCGAGGTCCTACCTTACGCGCCCGACTCAGAAGACCTCATGGATCTCCCCACAGAGGATGCCCCTACAATTCCAGGCCCGACCACCGGTGCTGCCTCGCTTAGTGTAGACGGCCCGAAGATCGTAGAGCCGCCGAAGCCTGTTACCGCCTTCGGTGGCGAGACTGACAACGGGACAACGGACGAGAAGGAGGCCGAGGAGGGGGTTCTTGACGTGGCCAACATCGTTACTAGCGGGAACACGCGAGAATTTCTAGCCAAGAAGGAGAAAGAGAAGGCCGAAAAGGCCAAGTCTAAGAAGCAAGGCAAAGGTCAGGAAGCCGAATCTGCCGCGGCGAAACCTGTTCGATTGCCCAACTCCAAGAGGAAGGTTAACGTCTTTCATTACGAGGAGTTGGTTCACGAGGATGTCGAGGTCCAAAGCTCGAACGGAGCCCCTAAGGCCGAATCTACGGAGACGGCGACCGGCGGGGCCCCCACGACTGACGCCCCTACTGCCGAGGCAATCCCCAGCACCCAGGAGACAAAGCCCGAGGCCAAGCCTGAGGGTGCTGGAGAGACAAATAGCGATGCAGCAGATACTACAGTTAATACGACCACGGAGCGGAGAACAAGGCGGGTGCGACGAGACATCGAGGTTGGTCTAGAGCGGTTCCTCTTCGCAGATCGCAACGAGATCAACCGAATCACCGATACCATCTACCGCGCCATCCAGAGCATTGACGACATCTACAAGCGGCCAGGCTGCTGGGACAACATCGTCTTTGTGGGTAATGGCAGCCGCCTTAGGGGCCTCAAGGAGAATATTATCCAGACCCTCATCGCCCGTCACTTGATTTCGCCGAGCACGGCGACCATCTTTACGTCCGAGTTGCCCTCGAACATGGCAACGCCAAGCGGGACCGGTTCCCAGACACCCACCGGTTCGTATACAGGCCAACTACCAACCACGAGTTCGGTAAACCCTCTCCTACAGGCTGCAACAACGGCATCCCTCGGCGTGCCCGGCGCGGCACAAGCTCCCGGCTCAACCTCAGGCGACGCCGGGTATAGTCACCACTCCCACGCACAGACGCCAACAAGCATCAAGATGGCCCCCCTGCCCACCTACCTGGCCGAATGGACCAAGAACGGCTTCGAGGAAGCCATGTTCCTCGGCTCGCTGATCGCCGCTCGTCTGGCTTACTGTATCCACAACATGGATGCGCAGACCGCGGAAGCTCAGCGTATGATGAGTCTCAACCGCGTCGATTATAAGTGAGTCTTTCCCCCTCGCCTCCCCCTTTTTTACTTCACTAAGACTAACAATGTACCTACTACTACAGCGAACATGGGCCCAAGCTTATCCATAGCCATTCGATGATGGGCGATTCCTCCTGACGAAGGAGATAATAATAATAAAGCAAGTCCCCAACCTTAACCCTTTTCGACCGCTTCCTTTCCTCAACCCGGTTTCTTCTCTTTCCCCACGGAGTTCGAGGGCATGAAAGACAAAAGTTCTTCAGGACAGGATGGTTTCCCTTTTAGTGTTTCCCTCTTATTCCAAGGCGGTCGTTCCAACGGGGGTTGGTTGGCCGGCGACGCTTGCCCCCTCGCAGGTCAGGTCTCAGAGGCAAACACCATCACCTTATATTTCGGTGCTCTAAAGGGTTATACGGGGCGAACTTAGCTATAAAATATGGCTTAAACCGCTATATGAATTCCTTGTTCTCGGTGGTTCTGGCGTTGAGCTTTACTGGCTGGCTACCTACGGGTGCCTACCTATCTAGCCAGCTTGACGAGGACTGCTGCCGTTCTACCGCGTCTATACCTACCTTACCTATAGTCTTAAAGATCCCTCCGTTGATACGCAGCTAGAAAATAGGCAGCCGGATAGATGGTCCTTGTACCATAATCATAAACAGTATAAACAAACACGAGGCTCCAGCCAAGCAAGATGTGAACAATGTGATTTTCATAACCACTGCTGTAAACTGACGTAGATGTAAATTATAATCACTATCAATCATATACGTAGGTATTCTCCCATCCACCCTCTTAAACCCAAAGCCCAAACCCGCAACCGACCGCTCACTTCGACGGATCGAGCAACAACTTCCCCGTAGTCTTCCTGCCCTCGAGATCCGCGTGCGCCCTCGCGACCTCGCTGAGGGGGTACACCTCGTGGATGCGCACGTCGACCTTGTGCTCGACAAGGAAGTCGAACAGGTCGCGGGCGTAGCCCACGAACTCGTCGCGCGTGGCGATGTAATTCATCAGGGTGGGGCGCAGCAGGCGGGCGTTCTTGGCCGTGAGCCGGTTGATGGCGAAGGGCGGGACGGCGCCGGACGCGTTGCCGAAGGAGACGAGGGAGCCCTTGCGCGCGACGCACTCGAGGCTCAGGTCGAACGTGGCCGCGCCCACGCCGTCGAACACCGCCGCCACCCCCTTTCCCCCGGTCAGCTCCAGCACCCTCTGCTTCACGTCCTCGCGGCTGTAGTCCACGACGTGCTCGGCGCCGGCCTTGCGCGCCAGCTCGGCCTTGGCGGGCGTGGACACCGTCCCGATGGTGTGCGCGCCGACGGCCTTGAGAAGCTGCGTCAGCCACAGGCCCGTCCCGCCGGCGGCCGCGTGCACGAGGACCCAGTCGCCCTTCTCGACGCGGTGCGCCTCGCGGATGAGGGAGAGCGCGGTGAGGCCCTGGAGGAAGGCGGCGGCGGCGATCTTGGGCCCGACGCCCGCGGGGATCTTGATCGCTTTGGAGGCGTCGACGGCGGTGTACTCTGCGTATGCGGCTTCGCCCATCCTTGGGTGCGTGTTAGTACGGTGTAGAGGAGGGTTGCGAAGGAAGGGCTGGGTGTGCTGGGTTGGGGAAATCGCTTCTCTATTGCTCCCCGCTAGGTCCCCCTTTCCCGATTTCACCCTTTCTTTTCGCCCGCTGTCTCTCGGAGCGGAATGTAATACAAGGAGGGGAGGGCTCAGGAGGTGCCACGAAAGAGGTGAAGTAGGTACAATTCGACGAAGCCAGATCGCGTAGTTTGACAAGGACACATTTATACATACCAAACAATCCTATCGCCCTCCTTGAATCCTAAAAGATCTCCACCGCCAGTCTTAACTACGGTACCCTCTGCTTCGCGGCCGAGGATGTAGGGGAACTGCGGCGCTGGGTACAGACCAGAGCGGAAGTATCTATACACCTGGTCAGCACTCCCAACATATCCTCCTAGTCGTAGTAGGACAAGCTCACGTGTCGATGAAGTTGATACCGATATAATCATTCTTAACAAGCAGCTGGCCCTCCACGAGCGAGGGGACAGGCAAGTCAGTCTTGTACTGAAGCACCTCAGGCCCGCCCGTCTTGTCAATGATGACGGCCTTCTGAGTGCTCGGTACGGTTGCCATATTGCGGACGTGAAGTATCAGGGGATTATTCTGAATGCGCCAGAAGGGGGACGGAATGGTGGCTACTCGACGGCCAGAGCTACAAGCCAGTAAGCGGGCGGACGCGACTTTTATAGACATGAAGGAAAACGAAGACAGGGTTCACTCAGCCGAGAATTAGACCACGTTGGGTGGGAGTGAGGCTATGTCGACAACTTCGACGAGACTTACATTAGTTGCTTAAACGTTTGACTCGGGAAATTGCAAAAAATCGATGGTTCGACGGGTTTAACGGTGCTTCGACTCGAAGAAGCTCTGGATCAATGGAAATTGGTAATTAATAATACACTTACACGCGATTGACGGGGGTAACAATGGAAGACCTCGTCTAACTCTCGTGGGAATGACGCCATTGAAGCCGAACCCCTCCTGCCCCCGCAATCTTCTTAACCCCGTTAGCATCGGCCCCGACCCGGACTCTCGGCAAGACGTAGAGCCCAGCAGAAACCCCGAAACCAACAATATCAACCCCCCTGGATAAATATTCGATAGATTAGAAATCACTTTTACTGGAGTCGGGTCTCGCCATGAATACCCAACTACCTATCTAGGTAGGTAAGTGTAGGTCGGTTAGTTAGTCTAAAGCATCTCAGGTACCAACATCGCAGGAGCTCAGGGAGAGGGATCGTGAACATCTTTTGCTTATGCCACCTCGGCTTAATTCATTGCTATCGTGCGAATTTCCTTCTATCTGACGTACACCACATTACCGCGTCAAAGCAATGTCGTCGATCCGGAGGATCATCTTGACCGTCTCGGCCGCCAGCTCGATAGCGCTCGTGCTCACCAGTAGTGGCTGTAATACGTTCTCCTTGGCGATGTTGGAGTTGACACCGCCGCTCTTGATACTGACCCCTGCGTTCTTCTCTCCCATCTCGTGCCGATGTCGTAGGTCCGTGACTACTTTGATACTGTTCAAACCGGCATTCTCCGCTAGCGTAGTGGGTATAACTTCTAACGCATCCGCAAAGGCTTTCCAGCAGATCGCCTCTGTGCCGGTAAGTGAGCGTGCTTGCTTAGAAAGCTGAGCCGCTATCTCGATCTCGGGCGCACCACCACCCGCGATCAGAGCCTTCTTCTTGACTAGGCAGCGGATGACGCAAAGAGCGTCGTGAAGCGAACGCTCAGCTTCGTCCAGGATTAGGCTATTGGCGCCACGGCAGACCACCGAGACCGTCTTTCCAGCCGACTTCGTGCCTGTGATCTTGACCATCCGCGCACCGTTCGACTGGGATTCTTCGACGAGGTCGGCTGTGCCCAGCTTGTCCTCGGTGAAGGAGTCAATATCCGCAATCGGCTTGCAACCCGTGGACTTGCAGATAAACTCGACCTCATCTCGTTCGATATCCTTGACGGCGAGAATGTTAAGCTTGGCAAGGAAGTGTAGAGACAGATCATTGACGGCATCACGTAAGATGGACTTTTGTATTAGAAGCACGTTGCACTTGGCCTTCTTGATCTTCTTGACCAGGTTAAGGAGGTAAAGTCGCTCCTCCTTAACGATCTTGTCCATCTGGCGGTAGTCATTCACCTGAATGGTGTTCTCCATCTGAACACGTCGTTAGAAACTCGGTATACAGTAAGCTTCGAGCCATATTGACTTACATCTGGTTTAGGGGGGCTTAACTGGAATTGGATCAAGCCGATCTTGGCCTTCTCCATCCTCACGGGTCCACCCGCTGATTTGATGACCTGCTGGTTCAAAACCAGTCCGTCTACGAGCTCGCTGTCCTCTATCGTGCCTCCAACCTTCTTGATGATTCGGATGTTCTTTAGATCAACATTATCTGCCGTCTTGATATCGATAGTCTTCGTGACCGCGTTAACCGCCATAGGACCCAGTAGGCCCGAGTACTGGGAGACAATCTTGGAGGAGAGCGAGGTATTCGCTGCTTGGAGGAGAGTGGCGTTGTCGGATAGGGAGACGGGTTGAGACATGTCGTGGAGGATCTGAACCGCCGCCGCCGCCGCTCTCTGGAAGGACTCGGAAATAACCGCAGGATGGATTCCCTTGGACAGTAATCTGTCTGCTGCGCCAAGAAGGGCACCGCATATAACTACCACCGACGTTGTGCCATCTCCAGCTTCGACGTCTTGTGCTGCTGAAAGGTTCACTAGCATCCTTGCTGTGGGATGCAGAACGGACATGCTCTTTAGCATGGTGTTTCCATCGTTCGTGATTATGGTCTCGCCCTTCCCACTCCTGATCATCTTGTCCATTCCTCGAGGTCCTAGTGAGGTCCTGATGGCGTCGGCGACGGCTTTTGGACATTAATAGACGTACTAGAAGAGCTTGAAGATATAAACATACCTCTAGCAGCAACGATATTTGAGGATCGAACGGCGATAGGCTTTTCTTTATCCTGTTGGTTGTTAGCTACGGTGCCCCGAAGATCGAGGATCAAAGTTGGGTGTATGGAGTGGTCATACCCTGAAAGTGGCGTTGGCATTTGCGCCGCCAACGGGTTGCGCTGCGGTAGCCATGGTGTATCGGCGATTTGAGTATTGAAATCTGGGTATACGACTGTCCTCTGGGATACTAAAGCCCGAGTTGAAGGAGGGAGGTCGGGTATGTCCAGAGCCTGGAAGTTTGTTGTGAGGTGGATCGAATATGTAATAAACGACCGTTCTAAAGAAAAGCTCCCCGCGCAGGCTGTGATATTTTTTAGGTACCTCTTTTTTTGGTACCTCCTGGTGTTGCTTAATACGCTTAATACAATAAAGTGCTACTGGGGTAGCTGCGAGGCTACTTCTGCGCTAGCCCATATTGGTCTAGCGCTTGGTACTTCTGTACTTCTAACGTCTACATGTACATGTAGCGGAAGCTGCGACTCCAGGCAATGAACCAGCTTATGCAACCACAATTTATCCCATCATCAGCTGTATCTCGACTTCGTAAACCCGATCTTCCTTGGTTGATCTTCACTTTTTATAGCTCCGTTTTCACCATCCGTCCATCCATCCCTCTCCGCCGAACGAGTATCTATCTTCGCCGTTCCTCTCCTCCCATCAATAATAATAATACCGGCAGGCTCCTTTATCCTAGGAGCCATTCAGCAAAATGGTACATTGCCTTCTACATATTTCCCAACGGTCCCCGGCTAACGTTCTCTAGCCTTCCGCCACCGGATCAAATTGGGAGAAGTACAGAAAGAACTTTGCCGATGACGAGATAGAGGAGAAGAAGATCACACCTTTATCAGACGAGTATGCTCGACACCCAAGTTCCTGTCTTTTGCCCCACGAACGAAGCTAACCGAGCAAACCAGAGATATCCAAGTCCTAAAGACCTACGGAGCAGCGCCCTACGGTACAGCCATCAAGAACCTCGAGAAGCAGATCAAGGAGAAGCAACAGGCCGTTGACGAGAAGATCGGCGTCAAGGAATCCGACACAGGTCTCGCGCCGCCGCATCTATGGGATGTCGCCGCCGACCGTCAACGCATGTCCGAGGAGCAACCGCTTCAGGTAGCGCGGTGCACCAAGATCATTGCGGATGAGAAGGACGAGACCAAGAGCAAGTACGTCATCAACGTCAAGCAGATCGCCAAGTTCGTGGTCCAGCTAGGCGAGCGCGTGTCCCCCACCGACATCGAGGAGGGCATGCGCGTTGGCGTCGACCGGAACAAGTACCAGATCCTGCTGCCGCTGCCGCCCAAGATCGACGCCAGCGTCACTATGATGACGGTCGAGGAGAAGCCCGACGTCACGTACGGTGACGTCGGCGGTTGCAAGGAACAGGTCGAGAAGCTACGAGAAGTCGTCGAGATGCCGCTATTATCGCCCGAGCGGTTCGTCAACCTGGGCATCGACCCGCCGAAGGGTGCCCTACTCTACGGCCCCCCCGGTACCGGAAAGACGCTCTGCGCGCGAGCGGTCGCCAACCGAACGGACGCCACATTCATCCGAGTCATCGGCAGCGAGCTAGTGCAGAAGTACGTCGGCGAGGGGGCCAGGATGGTGCGGGAGCTGTTCGAGATGGCGCGGACGAAGAAGGCCTGCATCATCTTCTTCGACGAGATCGACGCCGTGGGCGGGGCGCGGTTCGACGACGGGGCGGGCGGCGACAACGAGGTGCAGCGGACGATGCTGGAGCTCATCACGCAGCTGGACGGGTTCGACGCCCGCGGCAACATCAAGGTCATGTTCGCCACCAACCGGCCGTCCACGCTGGACCCGGCCCTCATGCGGCCGGGCCGCATCGACCGCAAGATCGAGTTCTCCCTGCCCGACCTCGAGGGCCGCGCCAACATCCTGCGCATCCACGCCAAGAGCATGTCCGTCGAGCGCGACATCCGATGGGAGCTCATCTCCCGCCTCTGCCCCAACGCCACCGGCGCCGAGCTCCGCAGCGTCTGCACCGAGGCCGGCATGTTCGCCATCCGCGCGAGGAGGAAGGTCGCCTCGGAGAAGGACTTCCTGAGCGCCGTCGACAAGGTCATCAAGGGCAACCTGAAATTCAACTCGACCGCTACGTATATGCAATACAATTAAAAAGCGATTCCCCGCCTAGGATCGGAAGGGAGAGCGTTTTATGTATGGGTGTATGAATAGATAAATAATGGGCAACGACCAGGCTGGAATTCTAGACTTCAGCGGTATCGACCTAGCATAGGTAATGCAATTCTACCCATGCTATGTAAATTCGTGATGCTTATCGAAGCTTTTTTTTGTGTGTGAGCGTCTATTATATGTAACACAAACGGTGCCCAATCCCAGCGCGCAAAGCTTGTTGCGCCCATCTAGCTGCTAATTACAAGTTGCAAAGTTGCAATGCCAAACACCCCCCCAAACTATGTGCTTCCGCGGTATTAAATACATCGGCGATCCGCAGGTATGGTATCTCAGCGAAGTCATATGGATGCTTGAATGCTTGCTTGAATGCTCGAATGCGATATGATGCGATGCGATGCGATGCGATGCGATGCAATGTGATATGTATGTTATGTCCCTTAGCGCCGGTGGTGATGCCTCGTATCGTGTCCCCGTAAGTCCTCCCAAGGCTCTAGTAGCGGTATGGTCCGGTACTAAATCGTCCAAACCCAGCTCATACAAATAAAGAGCAGCTCCTTACTATTAACCGTCGTTTGTCGTGAGAAGGTTCGTCTCAATAGCTAGACGACGTCTGTGTGTCGGAACATCCTACGTTCCATCTAACCCAGCAAAGCACCCTAAGCACACTACGTCGCCCTCGGGCCCTCTCTCCACGCAGCAGCGGCTGCAGATTAATTCTTGGTGGCCCTGACTGGACCAGCTCTCGCGCGGGCGACCACCCTTCCGTTGTTTTTGGCTCAGTTCTTCTTCCCTGGAGTCGGACTCGCAGCTAATATCGTCCACGTCCCGCATCGTGAACGACGTCGATAGGTCGTCGTCTCCGTCCGACGGCGGTAACCAGCCCCGGCACGCACGTAGACAGATGAAGCAGGCCCTTTGCCCGCAGCCCTGGCAGTCGGCGAAGGAGTCGAGGTCGGATTTCTTGGTTGGTTTCCGATGGCAGATGTGGCAAGGGCTCAGCGACGGTGCTGAGTTTGCTATTTTGGTAGTGCCCGTCCCCGGTCGGATAGGTTCCGGCGACGTGGGTGGTGTCGAGTACTCGGGATGCGCATGGGAGTATGAGTAGTCGATTGCCGAACCATTATGCGAATGCGGCGGGCGTTCCTCGATCTCGTTGACTAGCCGAAACCTCTTGCTCACAGGTAAGGATATTACTTTTCGAGGCGTATTGATCAGGGAGGCGGCGCCTCGACCCGAGGAGGGAAAGATTAGTCGCTCATTGTTGTTGATGGCGGATAATAGATTTGTTGATTCGTTTTGCGTTGTTGTTCTGGAACCGCAGTCGCTGTTAGTGTGAAAGAATCCGGAGAGAGGCGACGATATGCCGTACAATGGCACTTGAATTTCACCGAGGTCATCATCCCGTCTCCTCTTCTTACTCGAGGGCGTAGGCGGCTCGAACGGCGTTACCGAAGGCATCTGGCTGCGTGGGGCGTATAGCCTTGGAAGATGTAAGTTTGAATGTCGATAACCTCCCTCTCGGATCGATTAGAAGCAAAGAAGCCAGAGGCGATTGTTATCGCAGAAGAGGAGGTTAGCGTGGAGGCTGACAGCGAGTGGAAGGGAGGAAGCATTGCATGTTTGTGCCAGAGAGGTTGTTTATCAGGGTACCTGATGAGGTGAGGTGATACGGGACGAATGGCGGATTACCTAACCGCTCGGATCAATCAAACTTTCAGGGGTCCTAGCCCCCTAAGCGTTGGCCTGAGGGTGCTAGAAATTAGGTATATTTCGTCTCACTAATGGTCCTCTAGCTTACCCGTTTAGCGCGAGGAGCAGCGCCTTAATACATGTAGGATTGATACATTATTAGGTAGGTACCTAAGGACACTGCAACCGCACTACTAGGTACCTGCGTATAGGTACCTCAAGCTGTAACCGTTTTATAAAGTTTAGATGTGACAAAATGTAACAAAATTAGGTTTCCCGCCTACCATAGGTAGGAGGGTAATCAAGAAAGAGAAGCAATTGCTATCGTTTCTACGAGGCATCTAACGTGCTCGCTCAGGCAATTACGCCTAAAATTACGGTTATACCTGGTATCATCCCTTCAGCGTTCACGGCGGCCTCTGTACGTAGTGAAACACGTGTATACCAACTACAAGAGCAGCTTCTCCCCCTGCCAACGGCCAGTGACCCCCCGTTGCTGTCAGCCCATTCATTACCAAGACTTAACGGGAAACAGCATACCCAATTACTTCAGATCATCGCGTGTACATCTCGCTCGTTGAGACACAGTACATAAAGACGACATGTAAACACGACAGCCCTATTCGCCCACTAAGTACGGTACCTATAGGTCAATATGGTATTGTACCTAAGGCAAGGTCATCCATGCCACCTGCTATCTCACAGACTTAACAAGACTCGAGCAACGGTATCCAATCTCGTAAGAGAGCGCGACCCGCGTTTACTCGAGCCAAGCCTTCTCAAGATATGAAAAGTTTTCATACTATAATGTAAGCTATCATTCGCTCCATCTACGTACGTCAAATCGAAAGAATTGCCCTTCCTCTTCTCCCCGTGGGCGGCGTAAATGACGTCGTCGCAACGTCTGCCGATATCGCTTTGTTAGCCACGTAAAGATCCGCCCTTAACCCAGAAGAATTAAATCGCGATCTGAAGAGTAGGTAGGTACGAGAAACACCCTATAGTTTTCATGGCGTATTTATCCTTCAATGGCGGTGCCAGAAGCCAAGTGTATTTTCGATTATCTACTGGGCATCTCTACATATATGTTGACGTGGACATGAAATATTGACAACAGACGATATCAATGCTGTATGTTTATTATTAATGTGGGCTGTAAGCTCTGCCGAATTAGTAGGACAACTTCCTAAGATAATTTCCTGTAATCATAGGTTGAATACCGAACTACTGCATTCTATACCCAACGGACTCGTGTTGATTACCCACGTACTCTCTATGGAGAAGCTCACCGATATTGGGAAGATATCGTAAGGCACCATTTAAATTAGTCTTGAACTACCTAACCTATGAGTGACATTGATAGACTAGACCGAAATTTCCCTAGGCTAGAGAGACGGCTATACACGCCCCCTTACACCCCTTTATCCCCTTCTTAAACGAAAAGTACCACGCCGACCCAGGTAACAGCCCGTACTATTAGTAGATGTTATTAAAAAAAAGCTATCTACCGCTACTTCTCAACGCCTAGATATTGACCGTATGCAAATGCCAGTTTGCATCAATTTACCAGAATACATCGATCCATTACACATATACACTATTCGCAGATAATTCTACGAGACCGTCAACTAAAAAGACCGTGTAAAGGAAACACGATAATAGAGAAACCCGCTTAGGCCGCGAGGATCTTCCTTGTCCTCCCCGCCCTGTCCCTACCAGAGGTTGGCAATGCTCTTGAGAGATTCTTCTATTCTTTACCCCAGTACTCCTTCAGAATATTGAAAACCCTTTCCTGCATCAACGCTAAGCCCTGCTGAAGACTCGAAACATACGAAGTGCTACTCAGTCGTTAGGTTAGTCGATCCAAATCCCATCGCTATTTTGGGCTGTTTATACGTACTATTGATTAGTGTCGGCTTTCCTTCGCTCCGCTTTCTTTTGCTTCAACGCCTCGTGATACATGGTGTACGAATCGAACATGCCCGTCTCTTGGAAGTACGTCTCGTAGTAATGAAGCATCTCTTTCAGTTTCTCCGGATGGCTCTCGGCTAGATCGTGGACCTCACCAACGTCTTTGGAGAGGTCGTACAGCTCCCACTTGCCGGGACCTTTAGGGGGAGGAAGAAAGAGTGCTTTCCAATCGCCAACTCTTACAGCAGCAATCCCAAGCTGCTCCCAGCCAATAATGTCCGTGTCATTGTATATCCGGATATCCTCGCCTTCCGGATTTTCTAGGATCGGCCTCCAAGACTTTCCCCGGACTGGCACCACTTCACGCCCACGGAAGACAGGGCTCGGATGTTCCAATCCAGCAAGGTCTAGGATGGTGGGGACAACGTCCATAACTGTCGTGAAAGTACTGGTAACGAGCCCATTTTGCTTTAATGCCGGCGGGTACCGTACGATGCAGGGGCAATGAATTCCACCCTCGGTAGAGTGTGATTTGGCTCCACGTGCTGGCGCCGTCGCCGCCGAGGCCCATTGAGGCCCGTACCATACGAATGAGTTGTGGTTGCCGATATTATCTAATGAGTTATTGTAGTATTTCTTCACGATATCGTCTACCGTGTAACCGGCCAAGATGGGTAGAGCCTCTAACAACTGTCCCTCAGCACCATTATCCGACATGAAGACGATGAACGTGTTGTCCAGCTCGCCTGTATTCTCAAGATAAGTCCGTACACGGCCGATATTCATGTCGATAAGCTCAACCATTGCTGCATAAACCTCCATGGCTCGAGAAGACACCCGCTTCTCTTCATCCGACAGCTCGCCCCACGGTTTAGTCTTTAGCGTGTGTAAAGGCGCAGGCTCGACGTCTGGGGGCACGAGCCCCCTTTCGATCAAACTTCGAAGCCTCCGGTCCCGTAACGCAATGGGCCCATCATCATACTTGCCATGATACTTCTTAATAATCTCTTGCGGAGCCTGTAGTGGCCAATGGGGAGCTGTGAAGGGGAGATATCCAAAGAAAGGTTGACTCTTTTCTTCCCTTGTTCTCTCCTTAAGGAAGTCCAGGAAGTAGTCCGTAAATGTGTTGGACGAGTAGAAGTCCTTGGGTAGATCTGTGCTACCGTTGATGAACTCTGAGTTCTTCATCCATATTCCATCACCCTTGAAAATAGCCGATGGCTTCTCCTTGAGATCATATAACTGCGGCTCGTGATTGAAGTGATTTCCGGCTCCCGGGAGCGTAGAGAGTACTTTGGTAAAGCCCCTTGCGTAGGGACCAAGCTCCTTCTTCAAGCCTAGATGCCATTTCCCGCTCATGAGTGTGAAGTACCCTGCATCTTGGAGGATCTCCCCTAGAGCGGCAACACGATAATTCAAATACCCTTCGTAACCTGGCTTGTCCTTAAAAACATCGGGGGCTTTTCTCTAAAGAGAGAGCTGTTAGTTAGGTAAGAGAGTAGTACTCGTTAGACTTAGTGCACTTGCTATTTTCTCGGCCATTGCCCCCAGTCCGGCAATATGTGAGTCTGTACCGGACAGGAGCATAGCTCTCGTGGGGGAGCATGATGCGGCTGTATGAAAGCCGGCCATGCGGATTCCCTCGTCAGCTAACCTCTGCAAGTTCGGGGTTTCGATCTCGCCCCCATAAGGGGATGTGTCGCTGAATCCTAGATCATCAGCAACAATGATAAGGAAGTTCGGCTTCTTCTCTGCCATGGTCGATCGTATATAGCGATCATAGATGAATGCAGAGAAGACGGAAAGCACGAAAATACCGAGCAGCAGGCGCCGTGAGACGCCTTGCCCCAGAAAAAGCCACATATTTCCTTCGTGGGGTTTGTGCGTTGGCTGGCCGTTCCGTGGTTCCGGCAAAATGATAGGGATGCAAGCATCAAATATCGGATGAATCCAAAGAGGTGGATATATTATCCATTAGGCGTGCAGGAATACCGCTTATAGATTGAAAAGCCTCGCACAGAGATGTTGTTTCTCTATTATCTTACCGAACTTATCGTATGGAGGCTCTACAATGATCGGAGAGCTTTGGATAGGCTCACCACTCATCGGAGCGGATATCATATACCACCTAATACTGTTCTTCCCCAACTCAGGGGTAATATATCTTAAACGTTGCAAGGAGAATAGGATGGGCGTAGATTGAGACAGCCTTTTTAATTGCATTAACGGGGTCCATTCCGCGTCCTACAGTAACCTTCCCAGGGGAACAAGGGGATAGTAGGGGGACAGGAGGAGACCAATCAAGGAACATTATAATTATCTTCTATGTTCCTTGTAAGTGTTTTTATGAAAGTTGGGTACAACAATAACGACTCCTGGAAGAATAAATCGTTACTAGAACCTGGCGAACCAGACACTATTGGCATGGTTAGGTAGTTAAGTAGATAAGGTAGGGAGATGGTTTCCCGGCTCCGTTCTCCAAGAAGTGAGGTTTCCAGCAGGTTTTCAGGATACACGTATGGTGTTGCGAACCTTCGTTGGTCACGAATGAGAGTATCGGCGCTGTCTAGAGCGCGATCGGAGTTTATAGCCAGCCCTGCCACTTCGGAGCGCGCATCGGAGCACAAGTCGGAGGAAATCCTCGAGAGTAAGTTAACTCGAATTTCGATCCGGAGAATAATGGCCTATCCTTTGTTTCGGCCCCGAAATGGGGAACCCGGAGGGAATCAGGCATCTTGGGTTTAGAGGCCGAGCTTCTTCAAATGACGTAATGAGGTTGTTCAGAGCCACCCGTTGCAGGAAAAATAAGACAGCTGCACGACATGTAATGTATGTGTGTGTATGTGATGCTTGGCTCACTGTATCGTGTTTTGTGTTCGCCCAAACGAAACTTCTAGTAATCCGTACCTATGTATTGTAGGTACTTACATAGTATCCCGTGCTCTTGCCAAACTTGCCAGCTATGAATGAGGTCTCAGGGTAAGGAACTAAACAACCCACGTACTACAGGTCAGTAGGATATAGTTTCATAACTGTGGAGCGTAAGGCATCGAGGCATCTACTGAACCATTCTAGAAGTGAGTACCGTTTATACAAATTTAGTATGCAAAGTTACAAAGTCAGGTTTCGAACATACGGCTTAATCGACCCATGCTGGTGGCGAGCAACCGAATAAACAGGTGATGTAGGTATCTTACATACTAATTTATATAGACCAGTACGTCTTGATGCCTGGCGTCTTCTCACCCCACAGTTATGAAACTGTATCCTACTGACCTGTAGTGGAATTGCGCATGTTTCGTAATACGTATTATCTAACTTCATGTGACTATGAGAATATCGTCGCTCTTTCTCTTACGTACCTAGGTAGGTGACTTGGATAATAGGTATCTCGAAGGTTTGAATATTGGATGACAAGGAAAAGGAAAGTGGGGTTGCTTCGTACCGTAAGTACCTAGGTACCTACATAGGTCTTGTACATTACTGTAGGCTAAACTGTCCGCCGATCAATGAAATCTGATAAGGCACCATTTTCTGCGTCACGTGTCGCCCCCCAGCTCGGTTTTTAGCGTGGCCTAATCCGATTTGCTCCGTTGCCAGAAGCGAAACTCCCGTCCCCAGAACCAGATTGACTCCTCCAAAAGCTGCACACGCCTCTTCGCCAATCTCGACTACCTACCTAAAACACTCCATCACTACCACCAAAATCGCCTTTGGACTAACAATCCAACAACCACCCACCACAGCCACGAGAATACAATAACTAGTTGCCCTCATCAAGATATGAGTCGCGCCGGCAAGATTGCCCCCGAGCAGCTTCCGTAAGTTATCGCCTTATTTTCCCCCGATTGCTTTCGCTCCCCTAGCCTTACATCCCGACCGTTGACCGATATGCTAACCCATCCCGAAATCCAGAATTTTGTTCGTGAAGAATCTAAAGTTAGTCATCCTCCCTCATATCCTACCATCGACATTCCTCTAACGACGTTGTAGCTACGAAGTATCGTCTGACGCGCTTTGGAAACTCTTTGATCCCAACGAGGACGGACTCATCCGGTATGTATCCGAGCCGGTCGGGCGTTACGTTATGTCTACCAAGAAGGGTACCGCTGACCACATGTGATTAGTCAAATCCGACAGGGTATTTCAGTTGAGGCAAAGGGCACCGCCTATGTTGTCTTCTGGAACGTCATGGATGCGAAGAACGCCCTCGAGAAGCTAAATGGCTACAACTTCCAGAACCGATATCTTGTCGGTGCGTTTACCCCATCGCCACGCGGACCCCCCTATCATACCCGTCTAACCTCATCGATAGTTCTATGGCATCAACCAGAGAAGACGCTCAAGTCGAAAGATGACTTGCAGGCCCGCAAAGACAATTTAGCGCAGCTCAAGATGAAGCATGGAATCGATTGACAATTAGACGGGCCTGCAGACAGGCTTCAGACTTGTGCTCGTACCGCGTCTGCAGTCCCGTCTTCTCCAGCTTCTACTACTTCTAGCTCGAGCTTTACCACATCCACTACGACGTCGATCGAGAAGGAGCCGACCTCGGTGGCGAAGAACAAGAAGAGCAGGCCGGACGATGTCGCTCGACACGCACGCAAGATCGCGTTGAGCTTCGTGCGGAGCCTCATCCCACAGAAATCTAACAAGCTATGCATGACTTAAAACGTAACGTACACATCGCCTGCGCAGATGTATGGGCGTACGGTCATTGCAGACGAGACTTTTACGGACGCGCGGGATAAGCTTGTTCAGTGTGCTATTACTTTGAGATTGCAAATCGCTCTTTAGGCACACCCAGGGAATGCATAGGACGTTGGTCAGAATGATTCATGGGTTTATTCAATGGTTCTACGGCATGGGCATTACGCCGCATAACTTATCTGGCGTTGTGATGATGCGCGGGAGAATATGTTACTTTATTCATGGTCCCAAATTTTCTCGGACCCTCTATTCTGAGAATGCAGAAGACCTCGCGGGTTGATTTTTCTCCAAGACTTCTTCTGATTCCGATCTACCAGATATCTACCTACCTATCTAATACATGTAGACCGCCACTATTGCGAAGTTGCTGCAGCGGTCTGCTCTCGTGACCAGGTTTTATCGAACACGTCCCGTACTATGAGTCCGGCACTCCGCCAGGCCTGTATCGTACACTAGAGACGCTCCCTTGGTTGGAGGGCGGGATAAAGGTCATGCGTAAAATAAAGCGGAACACGTAGTGCATAGAGTGAAAATGTTCCGATAGAAAGAAAGAGTCGATATCGATTTCGTGCACTAGGTACCACCTAGGTAAGTTACCTAGAACCTAGGTACCTATAAACTTGCATGTAAAAGGTACTATGTATACGGGCAGCGAGCGCATTTTGATGTATTTGTTTTCCTTTGTCCGCTGAAGCTTACTCGAGTTAGGCACTTTTCTTGACCTAGGTACATCGGCGATTGCTAATTTAGTTTAGGTATACCTACGTGTACCTAAGGTTAGGGGGGTTGAATAAGATACCTCATACCTACAAATAGGTACCCCCTTAATTAAGCATACCGCTATGTAGCCTCTAATGCAGAAGGCGCTTTAGGTTGAAGGGAATGATACCACGCGGGTGGAGTACCTAATGGTTTTAGATGGGCAGTCGCCTAGATCCTACCCCGAACAGGTATGTCCTAATTTGTATTGGGGTACCTATAGGCTTGTATGCCTAGATGATCTACCGCGCCATAGCATCATAGAGGCTGCGCTATCCATGCTAAAGGATGAGTTGAGAGGCTGACCTCTGTGGCTTGTTGTCTTCCGTTCCCCTGCCGTACCTAACCTAGAATCTAAATAGTAGCAACCGCACTCTATGCAATATTCCACTTCTGTCAGAACACTCACCCTTACAAGGCTTCCTCTTATTTCTTCTTCTCTCGTTATACAGCAGTAGATAACGGATGCGCATGTATATTCGTTGTTTGGGTTTATTGGCATAAAGCCGCTCCTATTCATCAACCAGAAACCTACAGTGTTCGAACCCTGGCTGGAACCTAGGCGTCGATCTTCGCTCCTTTCCGTCTTTTCCCTTGTCTGCCTCGCCCGCCCTGTGTCTCGAGCACGGAGTCGATGTCGCTTTCTTCCACAGTCGCCTTTCCAGCCCCAAGTGTCTCGTCGACAATAATAACCGCTACCCCCGATGCATCGATAGGTGTCGATATTCCTTTTACTACCAGCGACGTGTCCCCACTTCTTGCTACCACAGCGACGGCGGTGGCAGCTGTCGCAACAACGACAATGTCTTCGCCTGAAGACGGTTATAGTGGAGGTGGAGAGGGAGAGTGTCGGCTTGTTGGCCCGTTTGCTTTATTTGTGCAACTTGCGTTGGGTGGATTGGCGCTTCTGTCTCTCGTCTACAAGCGGTGGCGAGAAAGGCCCCAGCGACCGGTCAAGATCTGGTTCTTCGACGTCTCCAAGCAGGTCTTTGGGTCCGTTTTGGTGCATATCGCCAACGTCTTCATGTCAATGCTCACCAGCGGCCGGTTCTCTATTAAATCGGACCCGGTCAGTGTGCAAACGGCGGACAGATTGATACGAAGAGAGGACCCATACGTCCCAAATCCCTGTTCGTTCTACTTGTTGAATTTGGCTATTGATGTAAGTCGCAACGCATGTTTACGTCGATACGGCTACAAGAGAGAGTGAAGCCCTAACATCCCAGCAGACTACTATCGGAATTCCTATCCTCATCGTCCTCCTCCGCATCGCAACCGGCCTAGTAGCGTATACCCCCTTAGGAAAACCGCCAGAGTCGATACAGTCTGGCAACTATGGCAATCCACCTAATGTTTGGTGGTGGTTGAAACAATCCTTCATCTATTTCTGCGGCTTGTTTGGCATGAAAATATGCGTTCTCATCATATTCCTGATACTACCGTGGATATCGCGCGTAGGAGATTGGGCTCTCGGGTGGACCGAAGGCAACGAACGCGTTCAGATCGTATTCGTCATGATGTTATTCCCGCTTATCATGAATGCGGTACAGTACTACATCATCGATAGCTTTATCAAGTTGAAAGAGCCTAGCCACGAGAGGCTGCCCTCGGAAGATGGCGACGGGCGGGATCCTTTCGATGATGCACTCGTAGAGAGCGATGACGAGGATTCGGTCAGCGGGGAGAGCAACGAGAGCATGAAGCTTTCGAGTTCTAGGAATTTTAAGAGCGCTGGAAAAGGAGGGCCAGATGCTGGGCGCGAAGAGTACGATCCGGACCTAGACGGTCAGACCATAATAGGAAGCAGCAGAAGCCAAGAAGGACGGGGGACAGTATTACCTAAGGAGTTGATTCCTCCAGAATAAGTCGGACACCCTGCTCTTGTTTTCCCTCCTCGCCCCTTCGGCTTCGGCAAATATACAGTGTTCACAACCCCGGCGTTATAAAGAAATAATGAATATTCTAGGGGGTATAGTCACGGTCTCGGATCTTACATATCGGCAATATACAGTTCCTCGCGCACGCGAAGCAGAAATGGTGTGTAAAGGCCCCCAGTGAATTGGTTTGACCTGCTCATCAATGGCTTTTACCGGAACCTTGGTCTATAGGGGTCTCTACTGCTTGTAGCGATCGTTGCAAAACCCATTCTTATTACCTGGTTCATCTCTTTGTTAGATATAAGACTGCAGCTGAGTATGGGTATAAATGGAGTGTCTTATATTGTACACCTCTGCCTACCCAGGTTGGTATGTTTTGTATGGCTAAGCTAGTACCGATTCTCGGTTTGCTTGTCCCGCCTCTGGCCTACCTAGCACTTACACTCACCCAGCTCAACACGAACCATGGCCATTCATATGTATTTGAGGCGTCTTGAGTGACGTGACACATGTTCCCAAGTTCCAGAAGGCGGGTATTTACTTGCTTGCATAGATGTGGGCAATTTTATGTCACTGGTTATATGAGGCTCTGAGGCTCAGATTTTGGGGTAAGTAATCATAGGACCCGACTTTATCGTTCAGGATTTCCGTCTCGTTCTCGAATTCACTAGTGGTGGTCGGCCTAGATAACGTGTGAAGGGTGAGAGTTACCTTAACGATTCACATATCCTTAATTGAAACGCACATATTGACAAGTACGAGAGGATTTACGAAAAAAAAATCTTATTTATGCGCAAAACCCCCCCAAAAAACAACACAGACCGATAGATCCATAAACTACCTATACATAAGGTACCTACTTACATGTAAACCACCGTGCATAAGATTGTAATTTTTTAAGAGGTTGACCCGGTGAGGGGAGCGCGATTCACTATCTCTAGGTGTCTCCTAGGTGTCTCCCTAAGTCAGAAGGCAACAAGCAACTTCTCTTGCACCTTCCCTCTTTCCTTCTCAACCCCCCTTACTCTTGCTCTTTTTATTAACCCTAATTCCGTGGTTGCCTTTTCTAAGTTTATAAGGCCTCTGCGCTTTTTCACCGGCACCAAAACTAATACAAAAACCAAACGTCAACACCAACACTGACGCCAACACTGACGCCAACGCCGACACCACTCCTCTTTCTCTTGCCTTAGTCTACTGCGGGCCTTACAGGTATTTACACTTGAGGGTCCTATAGATAATCGACCAAGAACCGTCACCAAAGCCTTCTTCCTAAGGCCTCGTCTCCTAGCGCCTCGTCTCCTAGCGCCTCGTCTCCTAGTACCTACTATCCCAAGTTATTTATATGAACTTCACAAAAACACCATTACGATAACTTCAAAGGACTCCATATTCATTTCAACACCAGAACAACACCAAAGCCTTCTTCCACTGTTAATAAAGGCCGCTGGTACCTGGAAAAAGTGGAATACAACGATGGCGTCCTACTCGGCGAGCTATGCATGTGAATGCGGAACACAGCTAATAGTGCAATACTCCTACGACAGAAGCCCCCCCTCTTACCAGACGCCGCTGTCGTATTCACAGGTCGGTTTCTGTCCCGCTTGCATCAGACGTTACGTTATTTCCCATGGGAGTGCGTCCAGTCATGCCGGTCATCTACCACCAGGACTTTCAGCGGCACACTTGCCAACACAATCTCTTTACAGTTATGGTCCCCTCTACCAGGGCTACCCGGACGGCTACTATGGGGTTCAACGTAGGACTCATGGCCAGGCAACAGAGCAACCGTTCTACCGACAGGCTGTCCCGCAAGGCAGCGGGAATTATACGTATCAACTTGGTACGACCCCCAACGCACACGACTTTCGCAACACCAACGCCGACTACCACGCCGCTAGCGCAACTCGAATACAGCAGCCACAAACACAAACACAAGCCTCTGACAATACATCGCCGTCTGACACAAACTCATGGTATCGGCAGCCAATACCGGGTGCCTTCCCAAGCAGTTTTGATGAGGTCACTGGCCCCCAGCCCACCACCAATCCAAGGGTACAGAGGAGCCCCAGTCCATATAAGCCTAGAACCTCGACTCCCACACCCGCTACGGGCCGTGTCTCTCCCAAGCAAGAGTCTTGTGCTACAACCAGCGGCTCACAGGACATCCATGACCCCGAATTCTGGGTCGAGAGCAGGCACAAGACCAAATCTAAACGGGTGGATAGCATCACGATTTCCAGCAGCAGCAGTAGCAGCAGTGGCAGCGACAGCAGCAGAAGCAGCCACACACTAGCAGAGAACACGCCCTCCGGCTCCGCCAGTAGCAATGATACCAGAAAATACCGACATCCGAGTGTTGAAGACGCAGACGACGGCGCAGACGATGATGGAGAAACACCCATCGCGGTCACGAGTGAAGGCGAGATCCTGCTTCTCGGCGACCAGTGGATAGTGCCGTCCCGCGAAAGGGCCATAATCGAAGCTGGGTCCAATGTCGGGTTCAGCGATATCTGCACGTCTCACGATACGTTGAATGAGGACGGCGATCACGTCAGAGCCGAGATCCTGGAGCGCGGCTGCTTTGGCGAACTGACTATGTCCGGAGGTCTCTCCTGAAAGGGGTTATTCGTTAAGGAAGGGGGGGGGATGGATTACGGGTCCAATACTATGCTGGGCGGAGGAGGGAGAGAAGTGATGAGTTCGGTCGGTCGGTCGCATTCGTAGTTGCACTGATATTGCGTTAGCGTTGGCGTTGGCATTGGCACTGGCCCAGATACCTAGCTTGATCTGAAATCACCTCCTGGCGGCGATTTAGTCGAAATGGAGTGCGCTGTGATACTTGCCCACCTTATCTAGGTACCTAGAGTGCCTAATGACTACATTAATTTTTAGACGATACCTCCTACTCGCCGCTACTCTAACGGTATAGGTCTCTAGAACACTAGGTGACCCTTTATGCCATCGGAATAACGGTTCGGTGGACGGCCTCATACTGAGTTAGGTAGCTTCCATATGATTAGCCTCGGAGTCTACTTGAGCTATAATAGGAATTTACCGACAAGCTTATTTCTTAATAATCGTACTGGCGTCTTATCCCCTAACAGATACAGCTTCGTGAGTCGTAATCGTGGCATTCATACAAGCATCTGAAATGAGTTCCATTCCCTTAAATGGCCAATAGAGGCGAGTGTCTACCGGGGAGGTATGTGCTATACATGCCCCTATACACAAAGGCCGGGTTAGTTACTTTAGTATTCCATCGCGGCGACATACAAAAAGCAACGAATGTCTATCTGAATTCCATCATGCTATGCAGATGATCACCCCCGAAACGCCGTGGCATTAATATAGTCCGTTATAGCACCGGGTCCCTATTGTTCGAATCCGAAGTGGTTTTTTCTCCTTTTCTTTACGCCCGGACGAGCGAAGACCACTCATTATGCTCGTCACATCCCGTTCCAATTATCCTGCTGGGCTGCTCCTTGCGGCCTGTACGTACGGTACCCGGGGTAGGCGGCTCCTCCGTTTGCGGCCTGCGGGGCCTGCGGGGCCTGCGCCGGAGCGGCTTCTGGTCGGCTATAGCCAGAGCTGAAGTCGAACCCGCCGTTGTTCTGGATGGCCGGTTCTGACGCTTGCACATTTGAATACTGGTAGTCTTGCGCCGGCTGCACAAGCGGCCGGTTAGAGTCGGCTGAATACTGTCGATAAGGCGCTGGAGGGTGCTGTCGGTTGTAGCTGTTTGGTGTTTGTGTCTGTGACCTCGGAGGATAGTCGACGCCTGCTTGTGGACCAGGGGATCGCATACGGGAGGGGTTTACGTTGCCATTGCCATAGCCGTAGCCCGCTTGTGGGCCGGGAGATCCCATCCGCCCTGGATTACCGTATGCACCATTGTTGCTCGGCGTAGTGCGGTAGCTGGGTGGGGCACCGTATGATCCAGGCGTATTGCTACGCTCGAAGTCGTCGTATGGTCTCGGAGAACGCGACTGGGGATAACCCTGATTTGCTCCGCCCCTGCCATAGCCATTATTATAGTCTTGGTGAGGTGTGTGGCTTCTCGCGGGCGCAACCGCCATGCCATATCCCTGATTCATATTATCTTGTTGGGCCTGTCCATAGCCATTGTAATCATAATTGTCATAGCCTTGTCCATTGGTAGAATACGGATCCACCTCGGCCCGTGTCGCCGCCATATATCCATTAGGACCGCCCTGTGCTGGTGGTGGTCCGTAGGGGTTTCTGTTGCCGGGAGAAGCCGGGCTTGGTGTGCTTACGGGTGGCGGTATGTTATTCGTATTGAAAGAGTTGTTTTCGTTCGCCTCTGGCTTCTTCAGTGTCTCCATCTCCATAGGCTCTTCTTCAACGAGAACCTTGTGGGATTTCGCGCCCTCCCAGCTTGGCATGGCGGGTAGCGCATCAGCATCCTTCTTGCCGCTCTCGTCAAATACCGCATATTGAGGAGCAGAAGATATAGGTGCCGGCGGCAAGTTTGGTGACATTGGCGCTTGCGATCGATAGGCCTGGTTCTGCTCGTGGTGCGGCGGAATGAATGGGTCGTCGAGATACTTATGACGCTTTCCTCGAGGCGGATCACAGCATCCACAGCATTCGCCGCAACACTTTAGACAGTAGCAACATTGGCAACAGCACGAAAGTCCACAGCAGGCGCATCGAATAATACACCAAACGATAGAGAAAATGATAAGTCCTCCTATTATAATAACCGCAATTACTGGCCACCTATCGAGTGTTAGGTTCTTCAAACCACGCAAAACCTTGGGTAGGGTTCAATCGTACTTGCAAAAGCTCGCCTGCATACAGTTATCCCAACTGGAGAAGGCGGTCTTGGCATCCGAAATTTCACCCTGAATGTTACCGAGACTCTGCCGCTTGGTGACCGCGGCGACAGCGCTTCGTGCGAGGAGGTTTACGAAGGCATCCTTGAAGCTACGGTCTTGGAGGCTACGCTCCATAAGGATGCCGACGTGCGGCATCTCGCGGTCTTCAGGATATCGGAGTAGGTATTGTATCGTGTTGAATAAGGGGGAATACTAGAGGGAATCGCAATTGTTCGTAAATGGCGACAGAACGAAGAATTGTTGCTAAAGATCCATGGCACAAAGGTAGCGGTTCGACCGGAGTCCCAAGCCCGTGGGAATGGCACCTTGCTCAGTAGCAAACACAAGCTAAACAGTCAAAATGTCGCAGAGTCGTACTATTGTTCTGTCGGCCTGTGGATCACCGTGTTTAAAGCGCGTGTAACGATATCCCGGTTATGATTTCGTCGTTTCGACAAGAACTCCGAATGAGTGAGTAGGAGAATATAGGGGTCACGTTAAAAGGCTATGGTTGAACTGGTCCACGTGAGAAAATGAAAGGACGAAGGATCAAAGCAATCGAACTAGTACGAGAAGGAACGGTATAACGATATATCTAGGTAGCTATCTAAGATATATCGATTAAAAAACAAAGAATTGGTGGGCATGGAAATATGCCTCGACCATCAAAAATGAGTGAAGAAGTTTGACTGCGACATAGTGTAAGTAAAAGGGTTGGGAAAAAGATGGAAAAAAAGAACAATGCCTGCCCTTCGAGGTTGGCAGGGTTGGTAGGTAATCTGCAATCTGCAATCAGAAAACGGGAAAGCAGAAAGCAGAAAACAGAAAGCAGTAAGCGAGGGAAGATCCTGTCCCTGAAATTGTGGGGGCGCAACTGGAAGAACGGCAATTTCAGGGACGAGTCGCAATCAAGCGGCTAGATGGCATGCAGCTGCCAAAGCGGGGTGATTGCCTAAAAGCGGTGTTATGGATCCTTCTAATGCACCCCCCAACGGTGGTCTAAATGGCACCAGGCACGCTCCGATAAAGGACTTGCACCCCTTTACTGAGATTTACTGAGATTTAGCATGACGTAACCCGATAACTTTCGACTGACGGAGCATGATGCAATCTGCAATCCCCCATAATGGCCTGAGATTCGGCCGTTGGACTATCTTGAAGATTTCTTGGTTCGGTATGCATGTAACACCTGAAGCTACTCTAATTACCTATCAGCAGTCTGGTCTCACCTCGTCTGATCTCTGAACCAAACTGCGCCCGCGCTAGGAAGGCGATCCAGGCGCTTCAACAGCTGCGCCCCAGCCTTACTATAGTATGAATGTGAAGAGGTATCAGTCCTACCTACTAACCCAGCCCTTTTTCGTTGTCCATGCCTTTATATTACCGCCACCAATTGTTTCTCCGGTGCCTTTCATTCTTTTAGACGCCATAGCTCAGCCACAGCTAGTATTCTCGTATGTAATATGCGTGCTTCTCTTTCAAAGTGTAATTTGGCGAACCACAAGGCCCTTTTACAATCTTATGCCATTACCTTCAACATATACGCGAATAGCCCGTTACAGAAAAATGAGCTTAAGTAAGAGTTTCAGTAAGAGTAAGCTTATTCGCTGAAAGACTCACTTGCTGTTCCTGGAATTCATGTACTGAGATTCTTATATTCTTATCATGATCTGCTTATCTTTCCACATTTATCGGGTCAACTAAGTTTCGAATAGTGGGCTGCAAAGCTCGTCCGACGTCAAACGGTCTTTCGCTGACAAGACGATGTGGGGAGTTCCAAACTGAGACGCTTCATCGGTGCAGCAAAAAGACTTGGCTTGTGGAGAGTTAGGCTTGGTATAATCCCCACAGTGGGAATTACATACCATAACCTTCATATCTATGTATGTAGTTGGCGCCACCGATGATTTTCACGTGGGTTGCCGATTTATCCATTTTTTAAAAACTACTACATACAATACCTCTAGAGTCTGATAGTAGGGACTAGCTACCTACCTACATACCACGGTAATATCCGTGTGCTAGGCGAGGGAGGTGGTGGTTTTCCTAAATCCAACATCTCAAGATCTAAAAGACAGCTAGGTTAGACTGAAGAAATATGTTTAATTATATGAACAAGCCTGTCTTATTACGTGAGGTCATCTAATCACTCACGAATCGAAGAAGCATTCCGTAAAATTGGCGGTACAAGCTTACTACTCTTAAGCTACCTACGTTATGATACCAGGATGGGGATATTAAGAGTGAAGACCTGGAGGTACTAAGTTAAACAATCCTGAGCTCGGCAACATTATGATCAGCATACCGGCGAAGCTGCCCAGGCGAAATATTTCATATCCCTGCTCGTTCGCAATGAAAAGTCCACGGTAGCTTGCAAACGTAATCTTCGTTTCTCATGCTAACTACCTCGTTGCCAACGTCGGGTAATCGACATATCGAATCCTTTATTTAACATCCCATTATCACCAGAGTCCAATTCATACCCAACCAATCTGTTTCATACACCTCTCGACCAATACCAGCCATTCACCTGGTTTCGCCACCAGCTTATCTGCCGGGAGGGGGGCCCTCGGGGGGTGCGTAATCGGTCTTGTTGTTGTTATTATAGACGTTCTTCGGCGCCTGTATACCTTCGTGCTGACCGTAGTAGCCGTCGTTAGGCGAGAAAGTCGTGCCTGTATACTGATTCTCCATCGGATAGGATTGGCCCGGCGGCGCTCCGTATGCCGGCGGCGGATTATTGTAGCCCTGGCCGGAGCTGTAGTACGCGCCATTGTTGGGACCCGTATTTCCGGCCATCCAACCTGTGCCATACATCGGCTGAAGACCTTGACGTCGGCGACGACGAGAGTTGACGCATCTAGGTTAGATGTTAGATATTGTAGCCCTCTAGCAGTTTGTTTCGAACGGAGAGATACTTACGCCCAAATGAGGAAAACGGCAAGGATAAGAACTATGACCACGGCGGCGAAGATCCAACGGCCATACCAGTTCCAAGCGCTATAACAACGGCCATATCGGTAGTATTCACCGGCCCCGCAGATTCTATCTCGTTTTGCTAATTGGGCTTTGACCTGGTCGATGAACGGCGCCATGTCGTGCGGTAATAGGCGACGAGACGGTGCGCGACGCTTAATGCGAAGGAGGGATAGTAAGAGAAGCTTCGACTGCACCGATCAGCTGTGATGGTACGTGTCTACGCGTTCGAGGTAATCCGAAAATAGAATGGCTCGTTGCTAGGATGCAACGCCAAATGACGTCGGGTTGTATGCACGGTACTCTGTTGCGTGTACGAAGCGTATAAAGGCGAAAAAGCACGCACGGTTGGTTGTTTGAAATTAAGCGTGGAAGCCGGGAGTTGGATTGGGGGGTATAATACGTATGATGTTGGAGTTGAAATCTGAAGGAAGACGAAATAAAAAATCGAAAAAAGGTGCTGCCGGCGTTGCTTTTATTGAAAGGAACGAGAGAGTGCTCTGGAAGACAGTGAACACGCAATACGCTGCATGACATGGCTTGGGAAGCTGCCGATTACCGACTTTGGAGGGATATTACTTGGCGCTAGACGGGGGGCACTTCTCAAACTGGAATCATTCCATGCCGTCCTTGCGTGGCTGTGTAACGTATCCGTATCTGCAAAGTATCTTAGGTATTGTCAGAGGCTTATGTTAGGCGCATCTACATCCATGTACTTGGCAGCATCTGCCGTCAGATGTGATGGTTACTAATTACATGTAATTGGCCTGTGCTAATAAACCTTAAGTGAGTCTATTGCGGCATGGAACAATGGACGAATTCCAAATTTCGGGGGGCTTCGCAACTACAAAAACCCCGGCCGTCTTTCATTCAGCTGCGCCCAAAGGGCCTAGGAAAAATCACCTGCTAGCGATGCAATTGTGGCTTGGAGGTGACGAGTAGATTTACAGCTCCATAATCAAGGCTGGGCCACCCTTACCCACCTTACTAGTTTGAATAGAAAATCAAATTCTCTCGCATCATCCCAACTCTTTCAATATCGTCCCGTATATCATAAACGATGAACCCTGCTGAATACCTACTTAGGTTTTATACGCTCAAGTGAGCAATCCGACGCAAAATTGGGCGATGCCAAACCCTCATTGAGGTTTGGTCCACATATAGGTACAATATACAGAAAGACAACAGGTTAGGCGCACAACACGAAGAAAGAAAGGGAGATAATAGCAACCGAAGCTAAACACTACTCGTATATTGGTATTTAACTTATATCTATTACATAATCAAGATATCTCAAGACTTTTCAGACTTTCCGGACTTCTCACACTATTCGCTCGTCGGAAACGCGTTGACAAATTCTCAACGCACCTTTTTTCTCATAACTTCCGATCCAACTTAGGGATCCCGCAAATACGGTATTTTAAGCATCAAACGACGGGCACTGCGTCACCAAGAGAGCACCGACGAAAGCCATGTCGCGCCCGAAGATGAGGACCAATACTAATATCACAGCCAAGTCCGATGACCAGGTGCTTACCGACGCGCTCCTAGCCATCAAGTCGGTCCACCTAGTTGACGCCGTCAGCCGCAGTCGAAAAAGGGTGTCACGACAAGGGCTGACTAGGTAGCGAGAGAACGGTATAGCAACGTCTCCTGGTATATTTCAGCGTAGTCGGCGCCCGTGACGCGGGCATGATGACCGGTAGTATCAAGTAGATGTGTTAAACTACGGAGGTTGTTTGTTGGTGCGTTCGCTTCTAGACGAGTCATTTCCGTAGCATGGTAGACGTTTACCGCGTGTTCGCCACGGTTTGGATAGTGGAACATGATAATACTCGCTTGATTACGGCTACCCACCCTATATTCATTTAATCGGCTGTGCTTCTCGGCCGGACCGCAGCGCGGAACCGGGCGTGCCGAGCGGAGTGCGAGACAGTTGTGTTTTGGAGAGAGTTGAGGACTAAGAGTTTCTCGATAAGCGATCATATATTCGAGTAGGAGCGGCATTTCGGTGTTTGGGACTGAAAGGCCATGTTGACCGGGATGTAGGCTCAAGGGAACAGATAACTCATCACTTCTTCATAATCACCGATATACGTGCTGAGAGCATTGGGAACATCCCTATGTGACCTCTGGTACTGAATCCCTTCGTTCTCAACCCCATGCTCTATCACCAGAGTAGTATTAGGACTGTAACCGACGGTGCTATATCGCCCCCCTGAAGCAGCAACAACCTGCAACCAGTCACGGACAGCTCGAACGAACGCAGACGCATAGCAGAGAACAATGAGCGTGCCAACATGAGGGGAGTCGTTAGGCTAGAGCCCAGCACGACCGACGCTTCGGTAGGTAAGAAGGCGGTTAGCATTCCTAGTTTTAACAGTAATCATGTCTGTCTATATCGCGGGGTGTACGGAAATCTTCATCTCGAAGCAACGAGAGCAGAACAGCCTGTACGACGTCATTCTGAATAGCGTAGGCGCCCCCGCTCGGTGGATTATAGAGCTGACCATCGTGAAATATTGGCGCAACAAGGGAATCTCTGGTATTAACGTATGGGCAAGACCTTGTAAAGCGGCGAGGATGACCTTGGAATCGGTAACCACTAGCGGTGTTGATGGTAGAATCAGGCCGCGTCGCGGTCCCGAGCAACGGAGTAAGTATGCCCACTAACCCCCCGGGCAGCGGTGGTGCGGGTGGAAGATTAGGTACTCACATTTGGACTTCTTGAACGCCGGATTCAGATGCTTAATCTTTCAAGCGCAATACAAGCTATATCCCCGTGGGGGGAGTGGTAGATAGCGAGGCTTAAGAACGCTGCTTCGATATCTATATCGTACTGTTCCGCGCGCGTTCGGAGGCACTGTATAAAATTGTCAGGTGCCGCGTCTGGCTGGCGACTGGCCTATGCACGAGGCCGCTCTAAAAGCTTCTAGCCTACCGCTCAGAGCCGAAAAGGAAGTCTTCGTCTTATTATATTTAGGTATTTTCCAAGTGGGAAAACTCTAATGTGTATATCCTTAGAAGATAAGGTACCACGCTCTAGCAAGGCCGGCGATTGCCAGCACGGACGCTTCGGGACCACGAGAGGTAGGTCACACCACACCGGGTTCCGTTGTGTACGTATTACGTTGGGGCGGGCGGATGCTTGTTTAACGGCGGGATCTGGGCTTGCCATTTTCCCTTCGAGACTCATAGTTTGTAATGATTCATATGGAAGTTGGGTCTGTAATGTAAAGGTAAATGTAATAGATGAATATTAGAAGCGTTCCGCGTGTGTGACTTAGTACAATGTAGTGACTGAGCTGAGCCCACATAAGCAAGTGCGGCCGAAGGCGCATACCCAGTTTACCGGTACATGATACAAATACTTAGTGATATCAGCAAGCTCTAGCGTAAAAATATTAAGGTCCGTTAACGCTTATTTAGTATAATAGGTAGCGCATCTCTGTAGCTACATGGATATACCCAGACACGTAAGGTCCCTCTTACATATAGTTGATCTCTCGCCCAGTATTTTCATCAAATATTTCTTGCTTTCTTTCTATTATTCTATGCTAAGTGATTTAGCTTACCTATCGCCTCAGCTTGGCCACACAGGATAGATTGGCCTCGAGACGCCGGTACATCGATATGTATGTCATATATACCTACATGTAGCGGTCTCTGGGGCCTAGGCGCGGGGTTGCTTTTTCGACCGTCTACCTGATATACTACTCTATACTACCGCATGTACCGGATACACAAGATATGCCCGCCTCTTCTTGGCTTGAAGGAATACATGTAATGAACTTCAATTCTATCACTTCAACAAATCATTACTACGCGGTAGAGTCTCATCCTTGCTTTCTGCTACGTTAGTAGTAGTTCTATTACGTCTGTGCATGGGTTTCCATCCCTCGTCCAGAAACTGTAGACGCCGAACTACATTCGGGCACACGAAAGAGGTTACCTAGCCTACCACTGAGAGGCGTGACGAGTTAGGTATGGGAGGATTCCGCCGCCTCTTTTTGGTAATCGATTAATCAATCAATCAATCAATCAATCAATCAATCAATCAATCACCTCAGGTCACAACCAACTCGTCAAGACGTGGTGGATATATACCTCGTCGCAAATGCATCGAATTAACTATAGATAGGTATTAAAAGTATTTGGATTTCTTCTTCTCACCTGGTCTTAGGCTACCTACGGTACAATACAAAGCGACGGGATCCTGTGTACCCGTGGGCGATTTTTTGCAGCTAGTCTAGAACGCGAGATTGACGATCAGTTGCTAAGTTGAAGGGGACGGAGGGCAGCAGATCCGGCGAGCTAATGACATGCGGCCACGTCAAAAATCTCCGTGGATTTCATATCATGGGCCCATAGCATGCCGCCCTCTTTCTCTGCTTTTGCTCTCACCCTCGCGCGCGCGCGCCCGTCCTATGTAGAGCAAGGGGGAAGGGAGTAAGGAAAAAAAAAAAAAAAAACAATAAGGGAGAGACATGAGAAGGTACACGACTCGCTCACGATATTTATACCAGCCGTAGATGTACTGGAACGTACTACATCGTCGTCACTAGGAATGAATCACACATACACACATACACACATACATAAATACCTACATACCTACATTACTAGTACGTATGTAGGTCGGTATACACACACACTCTCCCTTCTCGCTCTCTCACTTGACTGGTAACCGCAACAGCATTCCGTCAAATGCAATACATCTCATACCCACATGGCTCCCTGCTGAGGTACCTGAAGTCCACGTTGCGCCGTCCATGGTCGCCTTTGCGAGCCAATCATTCCCGTCGCCTCGACGCTGGAGGGTTTGCCAACTCATCATCGCATCAAATGTGGTCTGTGTGTAGCCTTCAAGTATCGCTTTTCCTGCACTTCTCCTGTCGCCAATGCTTTCTCCTTTTTTCCCTCCTCAACTCTCAGCCCTCCCAATCCACTGTGGAGTCTCAGCTAGTTATCTTCTTTCCTGTTCCTGCTTATGACCAAGTCGAGCTTTGGTCCCGTCCCTGTCGAGCGACAGACGCCATGCCGAGCTGCACATTTCGTCCACTCTCCTTACTACGCTAACTAAAGGATCCTCCCCCCCCGGCGCTACGCTGGGCGCATTTCCCTCGCACCCTTAATACTTTTCTCCCCCTTCTACCGGCTCATTGGTTCTCTGTGAGTATTAAAGCACTATGCATATCATATCGTCAAACACGCTTCTGGGCTTTTAGTAAAGTCGTCAAGTCATGATTGATCTGGTCATAAATGCACCTAACTACACCAATGCTCCCTTGCCCGACCTACTCGCATACTCGAACATCTACCAAGTGTTCACCATCCAAAACCTCCCTTCAACACTGACAAGGGATTCCAGCCAAAGGAAAAAGAAGAAGAATAACAAAAAAAAAAAAAAAAAAGTCGGAGGTTATCATGACCCTTCTAGCACGTCGAGTTCCGAGACCGCCGACTCCGTTTCCAATGGCCATGCAGTGTTTGGGTCGAGCAGATAAGGGGCGCATGAAAAGAAAAGGGGAAAAGAAATACTAGGTGAGAATCGATATGGCGAAGGCACGCTGACGGGTACAGTCACCCTCGGGGTTAAGCTCGTGAGAGATGGTTTATATATTAGGTCGTCGCCGGCCGGAAGTGAAACCGTCTTTTACATCCCATGATATCATTAGCGTCGTGAAAATGCATCCAAAGTGTCGCAGGAACGGCGAGGGAGGAAATCACCGGCTAACAGGCTTGTGCTTCCTGGCGGCCGGAGAAATGAACAGAAGAGGGCAAGAAACAACCAAGTGCTGCGGAGCGCATAGATGAATTCATCTGTTGGCCCATTTCATGAGCCATTGGATTACGGCGTCTAGGTTGGTCTCCTCCTTTGCGCTAATCCCATAGCAGGATACCTCACGATGTCCTATGCTCTTGAGATCCAGAGCATCTATTAGTTCATCCACGCTGAGCTTAATGTGGAGGTCAGACTTGTTCCCAAGCACAAGGAGAGGGATTCCTTCGAGACTAGGTTGCGACATCAGCGAATGAAGCTCCTCCTTGGCCATGGGCAGCAAGTCTTGGTCCGCGATGTCGACGATGAACACGATCGCGTTCACACCACGACAGTATCTCTCCCACATCGGTCGAAAACGAGGTTGACCACCCAAGTCCCAACACTTGAGTGTCACATGGCCACGTTGTACTCGCTTCATATTGAAACCGACAGTGGGAATGGAGCTGCACGACCTGTTAGCCGACCTAGCGACAATCATAATACCGTTCGACGACGTAGCGAAATGTTTAACGATGCTAGGAGGATGGATTCGTGCTTACTCGATCGTAAATTCACCACCCTGAAGAGAAATGGCATCGTCAGCGATAGCTTAAGAGACGGGTTAACTGATGATTACGGGCACTCACCGACAGAACTCGAAGTAAGGACGTCTTCCCAGCGTTCTGCAGACCTATCATCGTGACATCCATCTCGGTCGCCCTAGAAAAGACTGTCAATACAATGCACTTCGGGCGAGGGTCGACGACGGCGTGATGCAAATGCACACACGCAGGTACGGCGGTGAGCGGCACAACCCTGCGACCCCGCGCTGAACGTAGCTTCGTGAACTCACCAAAAAGTCCTGAGCAACCAGTCGTACACCTTCCGGAATATCCCTGCCATCGTGTCCGGGTTCAGAAATAATGGTGTCCGGTCAGTAGCAAGCTTATGAGTCCTAGGACTTCCAGGGATCGTGAAGAAAAATGATGATATTTTGCAGGTCTATGCAAGGCTTAAGGTAGGTAGTTGGGAAAACGCGGTGGACAGGAGTGACTGGGGTTTGTATTCAAACAACGGGTTTAAATAGTTTGCGCTGCGAGCTTCTTGCTGAAATTAGGAATAAAAATGTCTCGTATGGCGATGAGCTGCGATGTTTCTTCGCTCGTAGCGCTGGCAGCGGGTGAGTCGGGGCCCAGGCGCAAAATTGAGTTCGGTGAATGCGAATTCTCGAGGTAGCTTTCTAGCGGTGGTGAAGGTACATGCAGCATTCGATGAAAGATAGAAGCGGGATGAACGGTGACGCCTGGACGGAGGGTCACAATTCCCCACCACGGAAGATCGCACAAGCTGTTATGAACTTATGATGCCCCGTGCCTTCGACTGGGACGTGACCAAGTGGGAGGGATAGAAGGCCGACCTTGCATCTGAACCGACAGCGGCTAGAAAGACTGGGGTTTCATTCGTCTATCCAGACAAGGCCAGTCAATTTCGAGCCACAATAATCCAAACGGGTTTAAAAAGGTTATCTAAGGTTAGTGTACTGTAGACGGGGACTACACAACAAGAAGAAACGGGTAATGGTCTCGCGCCGCACAGGAACTTGATAAGCGGGAAGCGGACTGGAGCCGCGAGTATGGGGAATTAAAATGGTCGCTATTGACCGGCCCGTTGCGAGTGTTTCGTATGTAGACGCACGATCTTGGAGTTATCGCCCCCCAGGGATCCCGGTACCCAAGCCGTCAGTCAGACTTGTAGCTCGACGAAGAAAGATGGACGTATGTAAGATCTCGTCTAGTAGAGTGGTAGGGTCCCGCAGATGACGACGATAAAATAGATGGCAGTTGAGAAGTCGGGGACAGAACGAAAAAAGGTAAGGGCTTATGGTCTTGTCTGTGTGGAGCACCGTAGGAGAACGGTAATCAAAAGTTGCTCTGCTCAGGTCTGCTTTGCTCGCAACTTTGCGCCTCGAGGGGTTTCCCGAACTGCTACTCTGGCCGCCTCGGAGACCTGTCACCTGCTCGGGCGGGTAAGGTATTCAAGTTTCCCCCACACCAGTAGCAGCAGCAGCAGCAGCAGCAGCAGCTAAGCTTATTAAGGCCAGTTACACCTTACGTATTTCCTTGCTGAACCAAGAGCTCGCTCTACCCAACGATGGTCTACCCGGGTTCCCCTCGTTTTTCTTTCTTTTTGCCAGGAGGTGATCGTGGGGAACTGGTATATAATCGAAGTGAACGAGACCTTCTGGTAGGGTTGTCGCGGTAAGTCTAGTGTTCGGGAGCACGGTGCGAAGAGGGAGTAGCAGCGATGGCGTCCGGGGCACCTGACGGAGACCGGCTTGTTTGCAGCGAAAGAAGCGAGTCAAGAATGGTAGGCTGCTGTTTGAGGTCCCCAAAGGCGGCCGGGCCCTTAAGATGCAGGCAATGCAATGAACGCAACGGTCCAGAAGTAGGAGACGGGTATGTAAACAGGTGAAAAATCCAGGACCAAGACCGCCAGGTTATGTACCGTGCCAATTACCACTAGACAGATTGAGATTTAGACCAAGCAGGCAGCCTGCGGGATGCAAGTATGCACGGCAGACAGCTTTGGAGGTCGGGTTGGGCTGCAAGACTGGTGCGAGATGACAGCAACCATGTACATACGTCGTACCTCGTGCTTCCTGGTGAGACGAGTGGTTGAGTATCGCTCAGAGCAAATAAGAGAATAGGACTATTCTGTTGGTCCCAGACTGACTTCGAGCACCCCGACAAGGCATAAATAGGTAACTATTACGACGACAGTTACCTGTTTGCCTTGGGCCTCTTTGGGTATGTGTAGAAGTAATTTCACGACAGAATTTGAACCTGGGAAAGATGAAGGAAGTATGTAGAACCCGTGTGGTATGGAAGGTAGGTACTAAGCAAGAAGCTTCAACTGGCACTTACTCTACCTGCATAGGTACCTACATGTACCTATATTAAGTTTGAAGGTATTAAGATCGAACTAATGCCGTCTACCACCTGCATATACGTAGGTGTAGGTAGGTAACTGATACTTTCGTCTTACGCTCGGAGGCCTACCTAGTAGGTAGACGTAATACGTGGGGTACGTGTACATCTATAGGTACCTACCTAGGTACTGTATGGACGGTTACGGGCCATTCTTTCCAATGCATACATGTAGACGCTACAGCACATATTTGTAGGTACGTATTCCTAATGCCGACATCCAGGTAGATCAAAATGGAACCCTACTTAAGGTCCCGCAATGCTAGATCCATCTGATAAGGCTTTATCGATAGATAGTCAGGTGATAGCAGCTGAAATAATTTGAACGATAAGGATTTTTTTTTTCTTTCCAGCGTTCCTGTTTGTCAAGGTAACCTCGAACCGAGGGGTTGAGTTTGGCTCGAAGAAAGTGGTTAAAGCGCAAGCATTGGGCCTATGTCTCCTACGGCAGCTCTTACTACTCGTTACTTATAATTACCTACGTACTATATTACATGCGTAACGAAATTCGCAGTTCGGTCAGAAAAGCGGTAGGATAGCTCCCTCTTACCCGCCGTCATGGCGCCACAGCCGACCAGCACGAGCTGGGACCACGAGTATAACACCCTTCGCCGAGAGAAGCTTTTTAGGGAGCCCCCGACGGACCGTTCTGCGTACCCCTTATTGCAAGAGGCTGTGAACCCGCATATCGAGTCCTTCGATGCACTCTTCGGCAACGATGGCCTGATCGCGCGAGGACTAGCCGACATTGGCACAAGACTATTTCTAGATGGAGACGAACGCGCGCCGCCAGCCGGGAAGAACAGACTGAGGATCAAGTACAAGGGAATACATCTGCAGAAGTCACAACTCCCCCCTACCAACAAGTTCGTGGTTAAGAACCGAGAAATACTCCCCGCCGAGTGCAGAGAACGGCATGTATCGTACCGGGGAAAGCTTTCCGCTACATTCGAGTACAGAATTAACGACGGCGATCCAAAGGAATTCACCCGAGAG
This sequence comes from Pyrenopolyporus hunteri, assembly GCA_902806595.1. Classification (NCBI taxonomy): domain Eukaryota; kingdom Fungi; phylum Ascomycota; class Sordariomycetes; order Xylariales; family Hypoxylaceae; genus Pyrenopolyporus; species Pyrenopolyporus hunteri. Next base: position 3,272,686 of record CADCXC010000038.1, on the reverse strand, counting down.
ATTGGCCAGCTTCCTATCATGGTGAAGGTAAGGGCTGTTATTGTACCCCCGCGGAATGCTTGACTTACTAAGTTATACCACAGTCAACCCATTGCCACCTTAGAGATAACAGCCCGGCACAATTAGTGGCGCGCAAGGAAGAATCAGAAGAATTGGGGGGCTATTTTATCGTCAACGGCATCGAAAAGATCATACGACTCCTCCTTGTTAATAGAAGAAACTTTCCTCTGGCTATTAACCGACCGAGTTTCACCAATCGCGGTCCTTCCTATACGCCTTATGGTATCATACTTCGGTCAGTACGACCGGATGAAACCTCACAGACGAACGTCCTTCATTACCTAAACGACGGAAATGTTACTTTCCGCTTCTCCTGGCGGAAGAACGAATACTTAGTCCCCGTCATGATGATCCTAAAGGCACTCGTGGAGACAAACGACAGAGAAATCTTTGAGGGCCTAATTGGCTCCCCCGATTCGAAGGGCATCGAAAACACATTTCTCACGGACCGTGTTGAGCTATTACTACGGACTTATAAGAGCTACGGGATCTACACGATGGCGCAGACTCGAGCATACCTCGGGGAGAAATTTCGACCGGTTTTAGGTGTGCCTGACACTTTGTCGCATTATGAAGTAGGTACCGAGTTCTTGCGGCGGATTGTCCTCGTTCACCTAGGAAACATCAACGTTACCGAAGAGCAGGATTCAGATAAGTTTCGTATGCTTTTGTTCATGATTCGAAAACTATATGCTTTAGTTGCGGGAGATTGCTCGGTCGACAACCCCGATGCCGTTCAAAACCAGGAGATCCTCCTCGGCGGATTTCTATACGGCATGATAGTTAAAGAGCGGCTGGATGAGTTACTCTCCGTGGGAGTCCGCGGCGCGCTGAGAGACTATCTAAGGAAGTACCCGGCTAGGACGTTTACCTCCGAGGAATTTGCGAAAGATTTTCCCATCAAAATATTCCAGAAGACCAACGAGAACGTCGGTAACGCTCTCGAATACTTCCTGTCAACAGGCAATCTATCCAGTCCCTCAGGCTTAGATCTACAGCAAGTGTCGGGGTTCACGGTTGTTGCCGAAAAATTAAACTTCCTCCGTTTCATCAGTCATTTCCGAATGGTACACCGAGGAAGTTTCTTTGCTCAGTTGAAGACCACGACAGTCCGAAAGCTGTTGCCCGAGTCCTGGGGCTTCCTTTGCCCGGTCCACACTCCAGACGGTGCGCCTTGTGGTCTCCTTAACCATCTCGCGCACAAATGTAAGATCATGACTAGTTCCGTCAATGCTTCAGCAATTCCACAACTGGCAGCCGAGCTTGGTGTCGTCGACACTTCGTCCGCCGCGACGGACGAGAGCGTCGTCGTTATGTTAAACGGACGAATTCTAGGCTGGTGCCACCCGTCTGAGTCGCGCAGGATAGCGGACACATTTCGATACTGGAAAGTCGAAGGCTCTCACGGCGTTCCTGTGCATCTCGAAATCGGACACGTGCCATCCTCTAACGGAGGATCTTACCCTGGTATCTACATGTCTTCCGAGCCCGCCAGGATGGTGAGGCCAACAAAATATCTTCCACTGGAAAAGGAAGACTTTGTTGGCTCACTTGAGCAGCCGTATATGTCTATCGCCTGCACGGAACAGGAGATTGTCTCGGGGGAATCGACACACGTCGAATTCGACCCTACGAACATTCTCTCCATCCTAGCCAACATGACACCATTCTCGGACTTCAACCAATCGCCAAGAAATATGTACCAATGCCAGATGGGTAAGCAAACTATGGGAACTCCGGGGACCTCGCTAGCGTATCGGACCGACAACAAGATGTATCGTCTGCAAACCGGTCAGACGCCGATCGTTAGGTCTCCGCTGCATAACGCGTATGGATTCGACAACTTTCCCAACGGTACAAACGCTGTTGTCGCTGTGATATCGTACACTGGGTACGATATGGACGACGCTATGATTCTAAATAAGTCGGCTCACGAACGGGGCTTTGGACACGGGACGATCTACAAGACCAAAAAGTACACACTCAAAGAGGAAAGTCGTACAAGGTCGGCCAAGAGCATAACCAAGATGTTCGGCTTCGCTCCGGGTAGCGTCGTGAAGGCATGGACGCAGACCATGCTGGATGAAGATGGCCTCCCTTACGTCGGGCGAATGGTTCAAGAAGGCGACGTCATCTTTGCCTATCACACGGTCTCTGCGGATTACAGCGGCAACATGGTTAATCGAGATGGTGTCACCAAGTACGAAAAGTACAAGGATTCGGAACAAGCTTTTATCGAAGAGGTCCGACTAATCGGCAGTGAGCAAGGCAACGAGCCTGCTCAGACAATCTCGATCAAGTTCCGCATTCCTCGATCACCAGTCATTGGTGATAAGTTCTCGTCGCGGCACGGTCAAAAGGGTGTCTGCTCGCAGAAGTGGCCGGCTGTCGATATGCCTTTCTCGGAGTCCGGTATTCAACCAGACATCATCATTAACCCCCATGCCTTCCCTTCTCGAATGACAATTGGTATGTTCGTCGAGTCGCTAGCAGGGAAAGCGGGTGCGCTCCATGGACTGGCGCAAGACTCGACCCCTTTCCGCTTTGACGAGGAGAACACGGCCGCCGACTACTTTGGCCATCAGCTTATGAAAGCCGGGTACAATTTCCATGGGAACGAACCTATGTACTCTGGAATTACCGGGGAAGAGTTGGCCGCCGATATTTACATAGGCGTCGTGTATTACCAGCGATTACGTCACATGGTCAACGACAAGTACCAAGTAAGAACGACAGGACCGGTAGTCCCCACGACGGGACAGCCGATCAAGGGCAGGAAACGAGGTGGTGGTATTCGTGTTGGTGAAATGGAACGAGACGCTCTGTTGGCGCACGGCACGGCGTTCCTTCTCCAGGATCGTCTCCTCAATTGTTCGGATTACTCGCCATCGTGGATCTGCCGTAGATGTGGTTCTTTCCTGTCGATACAACCGACGGTCTCTCCATTCGTCGGTAGGAAGAAGACGGTAAATAGTGTTCGATGTCGTAATTGTGCAACCCGACTCGATCAGATTAGCGATGTTGATTTGACTAAGCTAGATGGCGAGATATGGGAGGACGGCCAAGGGAATCAGTGGGTCGGAGGCGAAGACACTACGAAAGTAGCAGTTCCTGGCGCCCTCAAGTACCTTGACGTGGAGTTGGCGGCCATGGGCGTCAAGCTGAAGTATCGCGTCGATCCGAAGGATGCCCCGCGAAAGGGCCCTCTATTACATACAAAGCGAAACGGAATGCCTACGGGGAAGAAAGCAAACGGCATCCCGCCCGTCGTTGCAGCCGCGTAGGTTCCCGGCCATGGATTTCGAAATGTACCAGCCGCATTAGATGGAGTTTAAAGGTTTTCGGTCTTAAAAACGGGGCAATTTCGGTAGTGATACACAGTGAGATCAATTTAAATATACAGACCCAACGCACTGCGTGCTCTCGACATGTCTCAAAATAGTGCTTGAGAGAGGCGACTGTAGATATAATATGAGAGACATCAATGCAAGCAGCCGGTGCTAGCTAACTGGTGTAGTTTCAGAATGGTTAGGTGACTGTCGTGTATCATACATCCATGGAACCATGCCTACGACGACGTGCGTGAGCCCGGTCGTGGGAGTGGTCTGTTTGGCTGTAGAAGAGCCTTTCGTATAAGTTCTAATTAGGTAAATGTTGGTGGGTAGTTTAACAGTGCCCTAGAAAGTACTGCTTGCAATGAATCGTCAGTATGTACCTCGCTAAATGGCTTGGTTGTTGTCTATACCTTCTCTCACCTTACCTACTACACACTAACCTTAGGTAGTTGTTGAGAGTTGGAATAATCGCCTTACGACGGAACGGCGATGGGAGAAGCTAAAGTACCTATTTAACTCCAGCCGCGGTCCAACTAATTACCTCCCTACATAGGTACCTAAACATTACCTAAGCGGGAGGGAAGTGTTCGATAAAAGAAGCAATCGCAAAGTCCCGTCGACTTGCTGCTTCCCAACCCACCTATGCACAGACAGAAGCAGGATGCAGATACTAAAATAGGCTGCCACGACCCGGGGGTACGTAGGTAGATAGATACATGTACCTACCTACCTCTTACCCGGACTGACATAGATATCCAATTTCAGCTGCATCTTTGAAGAGTTTGACTTCTTCCCGGCATAATCTTCTTTTATTACTATTAGTCATAATAGCCTCCTCCCCTCCTCCCCCCCTCTTAACACCGCCTCGCGTCGCGTAGGAAGGGCCCTCTTAATCTCGAGTCACTTTTCGAGTCACTTTGGTTTTTCTTCATCTTCTTCAGGAAAAGACAGGACCATTTCTATCCCGTCTTTATCCACTTCCACTCCCACTCCCAGGCGCTCTGGGCGACAATTTTCCACCTTGGTCACATGTATCGTACAGTTTTGCTGCTCCATCCTGTGCGTCCTCTCGTAATTCCCGGCTTCGTCCGTACTTTCTCGGGAGGGCCACGGCCACGCGAGAGCCCGTTATGTCGTTCATTCATAGGATTTACTTTGCCATCGGCTTCTTGTTCTCTATGATCGTTGCTGATCCGGTCCAGCCAGCACAATACAATTACGGGCTTAACGATGATCTACGCCTTCGCAAACGGGACCCTCTTCAATCTCCTATCGTCACTGGTCTCCCGCGCGTCCGTGGAGAAATACCACTGAGACCGGAAATTCGAGACTTGCAAAAGGACGAGGACAAGTGGAACTTGTACATCCTCGCTCTTAATTGGATGCAATTCACAGACCAGGAGTCTCTATTCTCGTGGTACCAGATCACAGGTACGTCAACCAGAGAGAGGAGAGGTTATGTTTCCTTCTAACATACATAAATTAGGAATTCATGGAGCGCCTGCTTTGACCTGGGCCGACGTCAACCCAACGCCGGGTAATGAGCATAGCGGATATTGCACTCATGTGTCTATTCTCTTTCCTACCTGGCATCGGCCTTATCTTGCTCTGTACGAGGTATATTGAAACTACTGAACCCATACTGCCTATAGCCGTCTAAATTTCAACGCATAAAGCTAATTTGGCCCGTCATCAGCAAGTCTTGTATAACATCGTTCAATACATTGCATCTCTATACCCGCCAGATCTTCAAGACCGTTTCCAAAAAGCAGCAGCGACTTTCAGGATTCCATACTGGGATTGGGCCGCCGTTCCCCCAGATGGAGCTAGCGTCCTCCCTCTAATTGTTGGTGGTTCGTCCAGCATCAACGTATCTGGGCCGAACGGTGTTCAAACTATCTCCAACCCCTTATTCAGCTACGTCTTCAGGCCGTTCAACGGGTCAACATTTCCTGATTTCCCTGTATGTTTAACCCCTCTGCCCCCTAACCTCCCAAATGACGAGAATTGCAGACTGAATATAATTCACTTAGTACAACGCATGGCACGAGACAAAGCGAGCGCCTCGTCCAGTGAATAGCCCAAACGCAACCTCAAATAATTCGTTCGTGGCACACGCGCTAGATGTTCACCTTCCGAGTTTCCAACAGCGCTTATACAACTTGTTTTCGAATTACCCGAATTATACAACCTTTAGCAACGAAGCTTGGATTCCTAATGATAATAATGGCACCTACGATTCAATCGAGTCCCTCCACGACGCAATTCATACAGTTGGGGGAGGTGTCTACGGACATCTTGCTATCATAGCTTACTCCGGGTTTGATCCGCTCTTCTGGCTACATCACACCAATGTGGACAGGATCTTTACCATGTGGCAACATCTTTACAATGACTCATACGTAGTCCCTCAACCTGCTATCTATTCTTCTCACACGACGTCTCCTGGAGAAGTAGAAAACTCCCAGACGGCTCTCACACCGTTCTTCCTCAACGAAACACATTTCTGGACATCGGAAATGGTGCGAGATCACGAAGTTTTCGGGTACACATATGCAGACGTAGCCAACAAGACTCGCGCAGAGCTTGTAACGACCATAAATAGACTATACGGAAAATTCAGCCCGGCCTCTATGTTCATAGAGTCCGAGGTAAGTCCACGACATAGCAGCAGACACAAGCGGCACTCAAGTCACCGAGGGTTATATCGAGCGAACGGGCTATCCTGGAACAGCAAGACGTCAAGCCGGCCTCCCTTCGGTGCAGTTTTCAGGGGTGATAGGTATCGTGAATGGATAGCGAACATCCGAGTCAACAAGCATGCGATGGGTAGCTCGTTCTCGATCCACCTCTTCCTAGGAGAGGTACCGTCCGATCCATCATCGTGGCCAGTGGCATCCAGCTTAGTCGGGACGCTTGGAGTTTTCGCTCACAGAGAAGCACACGGCTGGGCCTCTGATCGTATGGTTGCGGGAACGATTCCTATAACATCGGCCTTGATGCATATGGTGGCGCTAGGAAAAGTATCTAGCTTACATGCCCACGATATCGAGCCGTTCTTGAAGGCCAATCTCAAGCTTCGGGTGTCGCTAGTCAATGGTATGTCCGTCGATTCCCGTGAAGTAAACGGACTTTACATCAGCATTGTGAGCTCGATGGTCAGGGTACCAAAGTCTGAGAGCATGCTCTTAGAGTGGGGCAAGGTCGAGAGCCATTTCGATCTATTTATATAATATCATGGACTACGGACCTTTGACCTGCTTTAGCTTGTGCTCGGGGGACTCAGTACAAGGAGAATTGGCAACGTTGTATCTGATGGATTTCCTATAGCACACTTGAGACCAGGTCAGGAACACTTTGATGTAGTTCAACTATAGCTACTTTCCTGCTCTTAATAATTAATGCCCAACTCTACTCACCCTGAAACCCGGGTACTGTGGCGGTTGCATCGCTATGTAGGGGATAATATATGACGAATGACCAACAGTTTCGAGTATATATCGTCTTCTTGACGATATTAGAGAACGTATCGCATTCCTATTGCGGATGTGTGCTCGCTCCTGATTGGATGCTACGTTAGCGGGCCCATCCTGACGATGATTAGAAGAATAAGAAATGAGCCTTCATCCCCAACGCTGATTACATTGCGGCCACTGCCGATTTTACTTTGACTCGCGTCAATGTATATGGTATATAGAGCGCCGTAAAATTCCGGTTTGTGTGCTAGCGTTTATCATTTGATGTAGTAGTTTACAGAGCGTAAGATAAATACTGGCTCGACCGCCCGGTTCGTGGAGCTTAGTATAAAGGTCACAGCATGCTCGCAAGTTACGGTGTTTAGTAATGGATAAAAGGACGGATAATAGCTACCGTCGAGGATTAAACATATCGTGGAGCTCACGTGGCATGTATCAAACTAGAAGTAACGTGTTTAGATACACCATCACGAGGACCCCTATTCCAGTTTCGCCTACACTCAAGAATCAGGGTAAATGTTGTGAATACGATTTCGTACGACGAACTAAAACAGAATGGATGATTCCTTTCGTCTTGGCGGGGGCGGTGCTAGGTATATTGGACCGTCTACCGTATCAGATATGACAGCGTCCCCAAAAGGGGGGAACGCATCGGCGCCTCAACCTTAATTTGTTGTAGACGGAACCCCGTCGTGTTGCGTCGCCCGCCTGTAAAGATATTCCGAGGCCTATCAATGGCTATACAAGGAGGCTTGATCGTAGTCCTCCGCTATAACTGGCCAAAATATTGCCCTAGGTAAGTACCTATATTGAGACTTTAGATTCGATAGACTACATAGCTCAGGTCGGACCAAGGGCGAGGCTTAAAAGCTATCGTCTCAGCCCTAGTATGGGCGTCTATCGACGTAGCCACGCTTAATTAAACGCTGGCATGACGCCTCTGAAGACAAAATGCACCTTTTTAGGATTGGGCTAAGGGTTAAGCTTAACGGGATGGCTTTCGCTAAATAATGGTGGCATGGCATATGTGGTTGGACGATCATAAGACAATAGATTGCTCTACCCAGAACTCGCCCAATGGGAGCGGAATCTGATAGACCGCAGAGGGTCAGGATTTAAGACTTGATCAGCTTCATCAGCATTAGTATATGCAGTTGCTGCAGTTACATGAAGACCTGCGTATGGATACAACGTCGGGCAGGTAATCATGAGGTTCCAAGGTAGTTTATCCTCACAACTGCAAACTACCGGCTCCGCAATCAACCCCTTCTCTCCATTAAGACAAGGAATATAGCGGAAGCGATCAGGGTCCACCGTCTTCCCCAGAGGGCAAACCAGATCTGCCACTACTTATTTGGAAGCGTTTACCCACCTAACATACATGTCTAGGTAGATACACATATAGACTCACGTACGTAGGCGGTAGTGCATAAAACCATTGTTTCCTGACCTTCCTCATACGGCGGGTGGGGAGATTCGGGGGAGACGTACCAGGGAGCTGGAGACAAGGCCGTTAACCATCGATCGCTGATCGTTGGACCATGACAGTTGACACGGGACCTCCTTTATGTACGACAGCAGTACATAGTAAGGATTCTGCATACAGATGCGGTTTTCAGTCCATAACGCGAGATAAGGTCTACCGCGCAGCAGCTGGGGGCCGAATCCTCACCTACAACTCTAAAAGAACGTACTAGACCTGTGGTTACTTGCGTATGCATTTTTTCCCTCTTTTTTTACGTCGTACTAGACGTATGTAGTGTATGGAGGGTAGGCGACTCGCTTACATACCGGTTATCATATCGGTTTGCGCGACTTTGTTGAAAAGCCGTTCCCTCTTGATGGTTGGGAGGGAGGAAATAGCAATAAGAGATTTCGATATGAAGAAAGTTAAAAAAGTAAAACAGCTCATAATTTCTCCAACTATTTGTTCTCGTTACGTCAAACCACCTCATCAAGTTGTACCTAGGTATCTCTAGATCGAGGAGGAAGTCGTTATCTCAACCCTAGCACGGCTAAGGAATTCAAGATGGAATGCGCCAAGTCCAGACCAATCTTGCTGCGACTTCCCGTTCCCCCCCGGCTGCCCCCTCCCTGGACAGCCTCTTTCCACCCTTCCAACCCCACTTCGCGAGCCTTACCCAATGGGTCACCATGCTGCATTAGTCGTACACTAGTACCGAAGTCCAAGGGATCTTCCCAAGACTAGATTTGTGGGGATTCCTTTTGCTTATCTCTGTTTGCTTACTTGTTTCGCTGTGTAATAAGATATAGCGATCTTCTTGCGATATTGAACTATCTGCCTACTTGGGTACTTATTGTTGTTTCGTGACGTTTCTTTTCGTAGCACCATAGATACCCCTTTATTTGCCTACTTACCTAGGTACCTGCTCATTAGGGAACCGCGGTAAAGGGGGAGCCCTTCGAAGGATTTCCATATCCTATGAAATATATCAAAGGAGACGACGAGGCCGGCTGAAAAGAACAGGAAAAAAAAAAGAATGAATAAAATGAACTCATGCCAAACGTTGCCACGGGCTGAATCCAGCTTGCTGGCCTCCATTATTGGCCTCAATATTAAACATGTAGTGTTACGGCCAGCCAGCCTATCGCTCCCCATCGGGCTATCGCACACCTCCGGACTTCTCGGAGTAATCCCTGTGCCTATTGAAACTACGAAAGATACCTGCTAGACCTAGCGTACACCTGTTACGGATTACCTATGTACTACTGCCCACCGTATTTCATCGATCTGAGGCGGGAACAGATCCTACAGCCTGCAGGTCATGGCCCTTGCCTCCGTGTGGCGGTTCCTAATCTCCCGCCTGTATAAGGGGGGCGCGATAACTACATCGTATGAGGCGCCGGTGTACATTCACACGCACACTCGAACACAGCGCCTAACCTACTAACCTGTACTATGTAGGTAAGATAAAGACTGCTAAGAATAAAACGTTACTCACGTCTCCCCGCCACTTGGTAACTGCGTTTAGACTGCCCTGACTCTTACGGACGTGTCTTAACTACCTATTCTTGCTTCATCGTTGGTATGTTTGATGGACGTATCGATTGACCGTACCGGGGGTATTTGTTTGTCTTAAAGTTGCTTCTTTTCCAATTACCAAGGGCCAGCAGCCTTTCCCAACCGTCTGCTCAGGGTTATTCTGACCTCGGCCTTATCTACCTACCTACCTAACCTACCTACATCTACCACAGCCCGGAATTGGACCTACTTGATTTAGCCCTTCGCCTCGCCTCGCCTTCTTCTCAACTGCAGGCTCCCGACGGCCCCAACCAACTTCTTGACGCTCCTTTTTACAACTATTTTTCTTCTTCGTATGTAACGTAGGCAAGTCCTTTTCAACCACTTTGCTATAGTTGCCCCCAAGGCCTGCCGCCGAATACGAGACAATATGGTTGTCCTAGAAGGCGTGAATCTCGATGCGCTGGACTACATTGTGAAAGTCCCTTATAATGGCAGCGGCCCGACCGGCGGGGATTCTCTGAACGATGACTTGAACGTATGGTACGAGGTCAGTAAATAGACTCGCCCACTCCCAACCCCCGTGGGATATTAACATGTTATCATAGTCTGGCGATATTGCCTGGATGATCACGTCCACAGCCCTCGTGCTGCTCATGATTCCGGGAGTTGGGTAAGCAGGCGGTTCCAAAACCAACCCATAGCTGTGTCGGACGTTCATTGACTTACAGCCTCGAAGCTTCTTTTATTCTGGTCTCGCCCGCCGTAAATCAGCCTTGTCGCTAATATGGCTCTCCGTCATGGCGACAGCCGTGACCACGTTTCAATGGTTCTTCTGGGGCTACTCGCTGACCTTCTCGCACACGGCGTCTTCTTTCATTGGTGATTTGACCAACTTCGGGTTCAAGGACGTACTAGCCCAGCCCTCCGTAGGCTCTACGAGGATCCCTGACTTGCTCTTCGCCGTCTACCAGGGCATGTTCTCGGCCATCACTGTAGCTCTTGCGACCGGCGCCGTGGCCGAAAGGGGGCGAATGCTACCCTGCGTCATATTCATGTTCATCTGGTCCACAATAATCTACGACCCGATCGCGTGCTGGACTTGGAACCCGGCGGGATGGTCGAACAAGATGGGTGGCCTCGATTTCGCTGGTGGCACACCCGTCCATATCGCGTCCGGGACAGCAGCGCTTGCATGTTAGTCTTCCACAAGTCGGCCACCTATCCGTTTATAGGCTCTTCTATTTTTTTTAATTCTAACCTGTGAGCTTGCAGATTCAATGATGCTGGGGAAGCGGCGAGGCCACGGGACGCACGAATTGAATTACCGACCGCATAATGTCACCCACATAGTCGTCGGGACGGTATTCCTATGGGTCGGCTGGTTCGGTTTCAATGCTGGTAGTGCTCTCTCGGCTAACCTGCGTGCCGTCATGGCTGCGGTTGTAACGAATCTTGCAGCTTGTGTCGGTGGGATTACGTGGTGCGTGCTTGATTATAGACTGGAGAGAAAATGGTCGACGGTGGGCTTCTGTTCAGGGGTTGTTGCCGGTCTCGTAGCCATCACACCGGGCTCTGGTGAGTAGTCTATTAACACGTTAGGGGAGATATGTCTAACATACTTGAAGGTTATGTTCCCGCCTGGGCCGCGGTCATCTACGGAATCCTCGGGGCCGGCTTCGCTAACTACGCGACGAAGCTTAAATTCATCCTACGAATCGATGACGCTTTGGATATCTTCGCCGTACACGGTGTTGGTGGCTTTGTGGGAAATATCTGCACGGCCTTCTTCGCCGCCGACTATATCGCCCACCTCGACGGCTATACGCATATCCCGGGCGGTTGGCTGAATCACCATTGGGTACAGCTAGGATACCAGCTAGCCGATTCTATCTGCGGAGGTTGCTATTCGTTCGCTGGCACATGTATCATCTGCTTCCTCCTAAACTTGATCCCGGGTCTCCAGCTGCGAGCGACGGAGGACGCCGAAATCTTGGGTATTGACGACGCAGAGATTGGTGAATTCGCGTATGACTACGTGGAGCTTACCAGAGAGGTGCTAAACGACATCGAGGCCGATGCTGCTAGTCGATACTCCGCAGAGCCCAGCAACCCGTTCGACCCTCGAGAGAAGAACAGCATCCCCTTGATGGATGCTCGAGCGTATTCCGCTCAGTCGTCTCGACCGCCTCACTAAGGGATTACCTATTTGTATGATATTGTATTGGTTCACTTTGTATTGTATTTGAAGGTTTCTGGTTAGGAAAACTTGGGCGACCGCGGCTAATATTTTACTCGCCTACGTATTATCCGAGGAGGCGCTCCGGAGTTGAAAGTTAATGTGTGTGCGAGAGGGTATACCCTTGATGTCTGTATATTTATATATGCGCCTATATGATGCTAACTTGAGCACGTAGACTGCTAATTATCATGAATGTATCGGAAGCAATTTGCTATATCTGTTCCCGCGAGACAGGAATAGGGGCAAAGAGTGAGTTTGTAAAATCGGGAATCGGCTGATAGAGAATATAATTCCGGTTTAGGAAGTTGTACTGAAGTAGTTGGACAATACATGTATCTGCCTACATGCAAGTGGTCATGCGTGTTTAACTAAGTGAAGGTACCCTGAAGTAACCCGGAGTGGAGACGGCTTCACTAGTGTTTAGGCGGGACGCGCAAGTACCATGTGTGTACCTGGCAGAAGGACGTCAAAATAACTGGCGCATCCCGTAACAATAAATACTAAGGAACTTAAAATAATAAAATTCATATCCGCTTAAAAAATGGATGAAATGTTAAAAATTAACTATTGTAACATATTTATAATTTATATAATAGTTTATAAAATTTTTGAAATTTTAAAACAAAATGGTAATATGAATTTCCGAGATTAAAGACAAAATATCAAAGTACGGTTTGATATTGATAGAATTGAAGCGTTTTGGTAGTGCGCCACTGTTTTTGACGTCCTTCTGCCTGGGTGACACTGAACACGTCGCGATTAGAGGGGATACTCAAGAATCCTACACTAAGCAAACCTAAAAGGAATTTAGCTTCACCTAACAAAGAATGCCGACCACTAAATACCTACTTACCTAAATGGAAGTCACCTAAGATGGATATTCCATTATCAAACCTACAGTCAGCGCCAGCTGTTGCCTACCAGGAGAATTCGTCAATCCGAAATAAGAGCACATGCATTCAAGCACTGGATTCCCACAAAATGCGTCTATCGACAAACGTTGAACGTCGAAAAATTCCAGTACTACGTGCCTCTTTACGCCCTGCCTTAGGTATTCAATGGACCACCAGCTAAAAGAAAAGATCGCGTTTTTCGAATCCCTCGGAGCGTATGGCCATAAGGATGAGGAAAATGATGCCTTAGATACGGACGAGGAGACGTACAGACAAAAAAGCAGAGCTTTCTACTCTACCGCTACTGTCATTTCCAACGTCTTACGTGCTTCGCCAAGGGACGCCGATCGGATCCCAGATGATGTTCCTAGGAGAATGGAATCAGACCCTATTTCTGCGAGTAGCGACTCAGAGGTAGAAATCATTGCCGTTACGCCGCGACACGGCAACCCGAGAACTGGCGGGCCAAGCTTCCCAATGGGCACTTTCAGTGGCAATGAGACTTCCGTACCCGAGACGGCCACCACTACAAGCAAGCGGCCGCTCCGTCGTACAACACGTTCAACACGTCCGGCACTTGGCACCAGACATTCCAGCCCCCGGAGCGACCCCTCTCCCTCTGTCAGGATGGGAAAGCGAAAGAAGGAGGCGCCCCTAAAACTAGCCCCCGAAGCTCGCCAGATTTTCAAAGGCCTCTCTTTTTATTATATACCCAACGACGACATTAACCCAGCGCGTAGACTCCAGATCACGAAAGCTCGGCAACATGGCGCGACGTAAGTTCCCGTGTTAGAAGGCATGCTAGAATAGTGGGAAGGAAAAACTCCTCAGAGATCAGATTTCGTATATTTACTTTACGAGGTTTACCAATCGCATAAGAAGGCTAACGAAAAATCATCTAGGTGGTGTAGGAAGCTAGACGAAGCTACGCATATAATCGTGGATAAGAAGCTTACTTATACCGATATAGAACGTCATCTGCAAGAAGACCCTGGCTGGTCGGAAAAGATACTCGTAAATGAGAATTATCCAATCGACTGTCTCAAGTATCGGATAATAGCAAACCCAAATCAAGGTCAATACAAGATTGTTGGAAGACCGACGTTAGCTGAGCAACCTCAAGCCATATCACCATCTTCGGATGAGTCTGACCACTCTCTCAAACTAAAACCGAGGGGTAAAAAGGCATCCAAGCGGTCTTTTTCGCCGGTATTGAGTACTCAATCGCACAGCGAAGCTTCAACACAGAGAGGCGCCGTCTCGATTTCGTCTTCCCGGCGACCGCAAACTCGAAGCGCAGTACAGAATGTGGAACCACCCGAGGCACAAAATGATATATATGCTTCAGAGCAATTAGATCAGCCGGAAGCAGAGGCTGATGAACTAACGCAGTGCATATCAGAGATGAAAGCCACAAGCGATAATGCCCTACTTGGAGATTTGTTAATAGACGATGGTGAGGCTATTGGCCTGCCGTCGGGTGCGGAAGAACTTGAGATCTTATCAGAATCTGGCAGCTTGGCTAATAAGAGGCGACGGACAACGAGGAGTAGCAGCAAGGCAGGGAGTGCGCAAAAAGATCCCGTTTGGCAAGAGAAATTCATTTGTATGAGAGGAGGCACCAAGGACCATGTGGGCGACAATCCCAACGCAGAAACAATCAAGGTCCTCCAGGAGATGCTGGATCAACACACTCTTACAGGCGACAGTTTTCGAATTCGGGCTTACAGACTGGCTATCTCAACCCTAAGGGCACAGCCTAAGAAGGTCTGTACTGCCGAGGAAGCACGCGCCTTACCCCATATTGGTCGAATTGCGGATAAAATTGAGGAGATCGTCAATACGAATAGACTACGGCAGCTTGAGTACGCGCTTGACGACCCTCGTAGGCAAATAATAGGCCTGTTCCTTAAAATTTACGGCGTGGGCCAAATTCAGGCCCATAAATGGGTCGCCCAAGGTTTCCGGACGTTAGATGACCTCAAGAGTAAAGCCGACCTCAATACCAATCAGAGAATCGGCTTGGAATATTTTGATGATTTGAATACTCGAATACCACGGCGCGAAGTGGAAGCCCTAGCCAACTGTGTCAAAAGAACAGCTGCAACTATTGATCGCAACGTAGAGTTGATCGTCGGTGGTAGTTACCGCCGTGGAGCTGACAGCTCTGGCGACATTGACTTGATCGTGACCAAGAGAGGTACATCCTCTTCAAGCGAGCTAGCTCCGTTTCTGAACCGGTTGGTTGATACTTTAACCGGCGAAGGCTTCTTAACCGTCGCGCTTGCTGCTCACCACGGCGGTGCCGATGATACCGAAGGCGGTAGTAAATGGCACGGCTGCTGTGTGCTGCCAGAGAGTGCATTCCCAGGGCCAAAAAGCGAATATCGACCGATCTGGAGACGAATCGACATTTTGCTCGTGCCTCAGAGTGAGCTCGGGGCAGCGCTGATCTATTTTACCGGGAACGACATCTTCAATAGATCGATCCGGCTGCTCGCGCGGAAGAAAGGAATGCGATTAAACCAAAGGGGATTGTATAAAGACGTTCTACAGGGCCCGAGGAATAGTAGAATGACCGAGGGGCTTTTACTTGAGGGACGGGACGAGAAGAGGATCTTCGAGATACTTGGCGTTCGCTGGAGAGAGCCGCACGAGCGGTGGTGCGGTTAGCTAGGTAGTTGACGAAATCGCCCCGGCCCCTTTCCCGAGTGACTGGTCGGCAATAATATCACGTTCCCCCCCTCATTATCACCGGACGTCCCTAGCCGTATGGCTCACACCGGTCACCGTTCGCCTTGACCGGAATCGCAAGTCTTATAAAAGGCCATGCGGCTCTGCCTTGGAAAAATAAGCCTGGCTTGTTATTAGCCCTTGCTCGCCCTGCCGAGCCAGTTGGGACCGATCTAATTACGACTTCGCGTCGATTAGAGGCCGATGGCCTGCATGGCGATGATAAGTCCGGGCCAATTAGACCAGCGTTATTACACACGTTCTCGTAGGGGACACGAGGAGGCTTAAGGTAGTATTGCCTGCACTCGCGCAAGCCTGCCTCGCTATTGGAGCATCTGTTGTGATAATCGATTCACCTGCCGTTCTCGCCGCCCTGGCGTCGACACTAATGTGATGGTATTCCTTGGTTTGAATTTTATATCATTGGCGACGCTGGATGAGCGTATATGCACCCCACATGGCCCATACGGTTCGTGAGAATTAGTATGGACGGGTATATATTTATTTTTAAGTGTATATACGATATTTATCTTCCCAAGTATATATTTCTCATTGCCTTTTTTTTAGGAGTGCTTCACTCAGTCGGTACTTAATAAACTGCACATATCTAGCACTGTCAACCTACAATGCTCAAGTTACTCGTGCTCGGTCTAGCGACCGAGCTCCTAGTTCCCCTCGCGGCAGCTAAATTCGACGGCAACTTGAATTATGCGAGCCCCTCCCGTCGCCATTCCGGCCTCGGGATCGACGTACCTCGTGTTTCGAGGCGCAGCCTCAAGCGCAGCGCCGTCGCCTACCAGGTGGAAGAGCTGGACTTTACTCACGGCGTAGCGTCCGGGGACCCGTATCCGGATAGCATAATCCTCTGGACCCGGGTCGCGCCGTCGCTGGCCTCAGACCCGAGCAATGTCACCGTAGAAGGCCCCGTGCCGCTGTATAACCACGATACGCAGACGTATATCAACGCCGACCCGAGCCCCATCTGCGTCGAGTGGAAGGTCTCGCCTGCCGGAAGCGAGGATGTGGTGGCGAGCGGGGAAGCGTATACGACTAGCGATATCGACTATACTGTCAAGGTTCATCTATCATCTACCGCCAAAGCTTATTCCCCGCTGGGTCTGAGCTAATTCCCGGAATGTAACAGGTCGAGGCTACGGGCTTGCAGCCGTTCACGACGTATAACTACCAGTTTACGATCTGCGGTTCGAATAAAACGAGTCTCGTGGGGCGGACTAAGACTGCGCCCACGGCGGATGCTGACGTACCGGAGCTGAGATTTGCGGTCTTTTCTTGTAGTAATTATCGTGAGTGCCTCCTTGCTTTGGGTACTTACTGTACCTTGTAGAGAGATAGGACCCCGCTTACGGGCTGTAAGCAAATGGGTATTTCAACGCCTATGGAAATGCTGCGCGCAAGGACGAACAGGACTATATGGTAGGTAGAATGGTCTGTTTAACGATTACCTAGTGTCCTGATAGGTTTGTGTAGATTCACCTCGGAGATTATATTTATGAGGGCAATGCGGGGGGTGAACGAGCCCACGCACCACCGAAGTACCTATTCAGTCTGCACGACTATAGAACTCGTCACGGCCAGGTGTGTACTATGTCGTATAATGAAAGTCCAGAGTTAGGACTCAAGGTTGAGATGGTGTGTAGTACCGCGCCGATCCGGATCTGCAACTTGCCTCTCAGAACTTCGCCTGGATCACGACCTGGGATGACCATGGTATGTGGATGAATAAGAAGACGGTTAGATCGCTGAAATGACTACTGACTGCTTTTATAGAAGTCTCGGATAATGGATATAGGGACGGGTCGAGCGGTCTGAATAATACCGAGCAGTCCTTCCTGAACGATGGTCGGGTCAGTGTAGACCAGCGAAAGATGAATGCTGTGAGGGCCTACTTCGAGTGGATGCCCATTCGGTAAGTAATTTCGAGTCCGGTGCTGTTAGCTTAAAGTCTTACCGACAGCCTTATAGCCAAGTCGATCTCGACGATAATCTAAGAATATGGAGGTCTTTTCAGATGGGAAATTGTATGTATCGAGCGAAGCAGGTCTACGTCGTTTCGCTAACACCGGGCCTTATAGTATTAGACTTAATCATACTTGACACTAGAAATTATGATCGAAGCATCACGTCGCTTGGTAAGCGTCGCAGAGTCTCTAAGGGAGAAAATATTAATCGAGTGAAGGGTGGAATAACGACTACCTCGACCTTATCCGGGATGACGCCTCTCGATCACTAATGGGCTCGCATCAGGAGAACTGGTTTTATAATCAGCTATCCAAGTCGTCCGACAGGGGTGCGACTTGGCGTATAATCGGCAACCAGATCGTGTTCTCGCACATTGTTGAATCTTATGGTTATGGTACTGATAACTGGAACGTAAGTCGAAAAACTCGTTGATATTGACGAGTGGGGTTAGCTAAAGTTCTGCCGATACGATAATCTCAGGGGTACGCTGCGAATAGGAACCGGACGTTGAAACACCTCTACGATAATAATATCGCCAATACTGTCTTTCTCGCTGGCGATAGTCACCAGAACTGGGTTCGTCCGCGGCGTTCTTCTCACCCGTAGGACGACATAACTTACACAACAGGCAGGTTTCAGATCTAGTCTGGCTAGGCGAGAAGCCTTACGACCCGGAGACGGGGGAGGGAGCGGTTGGCGTAGAATTCGCAGGGACGGCCGTCAGCTCCACGGGGTTCAACGGGGGCATCGCACCTGGTAGACTTGAGGCGCAGTACCGCGTAGGTAACAACACGGTGCTCCAGTGGCAGGACGGGTATTACCGCGGCTACTTCCTACTATCAGTGACGCCCGAGAAGCTGGAAGCACGCTATTACGGGTCGCCGAGCGTGGCGTCCAGGAACCCATGGGACTTGCCGCTGGCTAACTTCACGGTTGTGGCGGGCGAGAATAAGCTTGCTCGCCCTGTTGCGGGAGGGTCTGTCGAGGCTGGGTTTCGTAAGTAGCTCCAATCACGAGCCCATGAATACCTAGGCAATACCTACTAACTCTCCACGCCTGGAACAGTGAGAGGAGGCAAGACTGATCCGACGAACATTACCCTGAATACTGACACCTGGGCGTGGGATGTCGTTGGATATGATCAGATGTACATTGATACCAGCTCGTGAGGTGACTGAAAAGCTCTTGATCTTCCTGGATTAAAAGGTGAGTATAGGATGCCTAGACGACTTTGGCTACTATGTTACGGTTATCCAGTTAGCAAGAGTTGAGAATGATATACTGCGTACTGCATTATAATTGCAAATGATACACATAAAAGCTATGATGAATATAGCATGGCCTATCCGCTAGCATAATTCAACTGAGTCGTGGCCCTGAAGCATGAAGGCGGGTAAGAAACTGAGCAAATAGAAAGCTATTTGGCCTACTATACCAAGAGTTGTAGTAGTTTCATCCAGTGATAATGGAATATTGGCGGGAAACATTAGTAGGTACCTAGGGGATTTCTGGGATATCCACCTGATGTACATATATACCGTAGCTACCTACCTACCCAGGTCCATGCTTTTGTGATAGGAGTTATAGTTTATCCGTATTCCGGCGGGGTGAGTCCCATCCGTGAACGCGCTTCCAGCGGCGCGCCCAATTTGGGTTCCCGCTAGGTGCTCCCTTCCTTCGGTGGGTGGTGGGTACCCGTGCAAATCTAGATCCGCCGTACTACTTTTTTTTTTATTAGTCGCCTGCAGCCGACTCCCAGCAAGGAAACAAGTCATATAAAAAAAAAGACTGTGAACCTCGTCGTCAAGCCTGATCTTCCTTTCTTCACACTTCCTATATCAACCCTTCGACACAATCCACTTCCTACTTCTTCGACCATGGCGGCTGATAAAATGGATGTCGAGGCTGCTGAGCAGAAGCTCAAGACTATGGATCATTCCGAGCAGCATTATTTCAACAGGTCAGTCTCTTCTGCATGTCACCTGAAGCTGGCATTGATGCACATTTTTGCGTGGTACATGATAAGGCTCCCGCTAACACTCGTCGCGCAATAGCTACAATCACCACGGTATGGCATTCATAACCCGCGCTGGCTCTTAACGAAGACAATTGACTAACATGATTCTATCGCTACGAAGGCATCCACGAGGAAATGCTGGTACGTCCTCTGAATTCATTCCGCAGTATCTAATTTTGACAATTCCACTTGGCTAACAACCCATTGTCTCACCATTTAGAAGGATGAGGTCCGAACCAAGTCCTACATGAATGCCATTGTGCAAAACAAGCACCTCTTCAAGGACAAGATCGTCCTCGACGTCGGCTGCGGAACGGCCATCCTCTCCATGTAAAGCTCCTACCATACATCTGCTATATACCTGTATATAAGATAAGGATCGCGGAGTTTTTGCCTGTTGAACTAACGCGTTACCCCCCACATAGGTTTGCTGTCAGGGCCGGGGCCAAGCACGTCGTCGGCGTCGACATGTCGACCATCATCTTCAAGGCCAAAGAGATCGTCAAGGTCAATGGCATGGAAGACAAGATCACCCTTATCCAGGGCAAGATGGAGGAGATTGAGATGCCCTTCCCCCAGGTGGATATTATCATCTCGGAGTGGATGGGCTACTTCCTCCTCTATGAGAGCATGCTCGATACCGTCTTGTATGCCCGAGACAAATTCCTCGTTAAGGACGGATTGATCTTCCCGGACAAGGCTACCATTTACGCCTGCGGCATCGAGGATGGTGAATACAAGGACGAGAAGATCGGATGTGAGTTCCAGGTGGCAAGAACACACCGAATGGTGAGCTAATGAGTTGCAGTCTGGGATAATGTTTACGGGTTCGATTACACCCCTCTGAAGGAGACGGCTCTAGCCGAGCCTCTGGTCGATACGGTAGAAGTGAAGGCTGCTGTTACTGACCCGGCCGCCGTCCTGACTCTCGATCTCTACACCTGCACCACGGCTGATCTTGCCTTCTCGATCCCGTTCAAGCTGACGTGTCGACGTGACGACTTCGTGCACGCGCTCGTGGCTTGGTTTGACATCGACTTCACGGCCTGCCACAAGCCGATCCGCTTCTCAACGGGTCCGCATACGAAGTATACCCATTGGAAGCAGACCGTCTTCTACCTGAACCAAGTTTTAACGGTCCAGCAAGGGGAGCAGATCAGCTTTACGTTAGATGTTAAACCTAACGAGAAGAACAGACGTGACCTCGACATCAAGATCGACTACCTGCTGGATACGCAGGACGGCACCCGCTACGCCGAAGGATCTTGTACCTATAAGATGTGCTAGACGGAGGGTATCTCTGAACGGCACATTTTCAGGGACGCACTATCAGGGTCTCGTATGGAATGTGGGTCGGCGAGCACTTACCCGACAGACAGAACTCGCCTGATAGACAGCAAGCTGCAGAGCGGCGACTGAATTAGTCTTGCATCATCGCATGGCGATCGGGGTTTGCGCGGCGTTGGGAGGCATTAAAAGTCTTTGCTCTGGGCTCTGAAAGGGAGGGGAACGAGCTTCCGTATGGAACGGAAAGCTGGTCCGGGCAAAGGTTATGGCACGGGATCATAATTGATGACTGATGAAGATTACGATAATAGTAACTCCTACACGTCCCTCGAGACACCGCCCCCGGATCCGGGTGAGCGGTTGAGAGGTTGATGGGTCAGTCGGAGCGGTTTCCCAGCCGATACCAATAGACCTGCATGACGAACACTTCGTTTTTAGCAATTTACCTGGCCTAAGTGAATGTTGTAAAATCTACTTAATTTAAACGTCTTTTTTGTCTTACAAGTCTGTCTTATTCTCGGATCGATTGGTATACGCTTGGGTGTAAGGTATCTGGCCGAATAATGCGGCAAGTTGATGGGTAACTGCACCGCCGGATATCGCACCTGTAAAATAGGGGTCCTTCACTAGCGCGGAACAGGTTCCGTGCTCAGTAATAGGCAAGATTAGGGTCTACTATGTATTAGCGCGTGTGACGGCGGGGTACCACGCCCTGGAGAGGAACAACGTCATTTCTGCGACAAGCAGAGCACCTACACAAATCCTACCAAATCTCTGCCCTAAAAATAACAACCGGTATTGTATCTACCTAGCTATCTACGGCCCGGACCCGGCAACATGTTTACAGGACTAGTCGAGGAGATCGGAGGTTAGTAGTATCTTTGTTTCATCTTCATCTGTTCAATGGAGAGAGACAGAATTGCAATGGAGGAAGAGGGGGAGGGGTTCTGTATCCGACGAGTCATCCGGCTAATCCATTCTTCTCCCCCGCGCCCACAGTCGTCGCCGAGCTGAACCCGCACGACGAGACGGGCGGCACCTCGCTGACCATCAACCTCCCCCCGTCCTCGAACCTCCTCGCCGACGCCCAGCTCGGCGACAGCATCTCCGTCAACGGCGTGTGCCTGACCGCCACCGACATCCGCGCCTCCTCTCCCCCCAACCCCAACTCCGACGAGCCGCCCCGCTTCAAGGTCGGCATCGCCCCCGAGACCCTGCGCCTCACGAACCTGGGCCAGCTGGCGGCCGGCTCGCGCGTCAACCTCGAGCGCGCGGTGCGCGCGGACACCCGCATGGGCGGGCACTTCGTCCAGGGGCACGTGGACACGACGGCGACGATCGTCGACGTGCGCGCGGACGGGAACGCGCGGACGATGCGGTTCGCGCCGCGGGGGGCGGGGGACGCGGGCGCGGATAAGGATAAGGATAAGGATAGGGGTAAGGACGTCCTGCGCTACGTCGTGCACAAGGGGTACGTGGCGCTGGACGGGACGAGCCTGACGGTGACGGCGGTGGACGACGACGAGGGCTGGTTCGAGGTCATGCTCATCGCG
Source organism: Pyrenopolyporus hunteri (assembly GCA_902806595.1). Classification (NCBI taxonomy): domain Eukaryota; kingdom Fungi; phylum Ascomycota; class Sordariomycetes; order Xylariales; family Hypoxylaceae; genus Pyrenopolyporus; species Pyrenopolyporus hunteri. Next base: position 3,250,127 of record CADCXC010000038.1, on the reverse strand, counting down.
TACACGCAGGAGAAGGTGGTGCTGGCGCGCAAGGAGAAGGGGGACACGGTGAACCTCGAGGTCGACGTCCTGGCCAAGTACGCGGAGAAGAGCATGGCGGGGTACCTGGGCGCCCGCGGCGGCGAGTTGTTGGTCAAGTCGGCGCTGGAGGGGATCGTGGAGAATTTGGTGAAGCAGAGCTTGGGTGGGCATTCTTGAGGGTCAGATTAGTCTGGGACTGAGGTTCGTGTGGCGGGAAACACCGGGGGCGTTTCGCTCCTGTGCATGCTAGTAGGTGGTTACCCTTGGATGAACATGAAAAGGAGGTACGGACTCTACTGATGGGAAAGTAGAGTGAGCTTGAGTCCTAGTCTGTGCGTTATACTTATAGTGTTCGTATATGGTAGTTGGTATACGACTGCTGAGTTCCGCCATGGTCAACTTAAAGGGTCTCAGAGTATAAACAGCGCGCTTTAATGCTATTGAATTTGCAAACTTTAAGTAGGTAATCTTGCTAAGAATAGCCCCTGGGGACGAGGATATTCCACTATAATACGAGTCGATAAATGTTAATACATTACCGAGGACTAAGGAAGATACACGGAGTACCCATACAATATACAGCCAGTTTGGAATCGATTCAGAATTAGCTAGCGCTGTTACTAGTTATATGAGTTCTTTGATCCATATATTCTAACATTATATCGGATTCTCGTATTAGAATAAATTTCTATCGTAACCGTCCCAATTCCGCGGAAGATAACTATATTCTCGCGAAGGCTAGGTGCAGCTCAGCTCAAAGAGCTACGCAGCTGAGGTTGCGATAATATCACTCATCCATCCATCCAATAGTGAATAGATGTGTAATGCCTCTGTGGGTGAGCGAGTACTAGTCGGTGGGGAGAACGCTGGCACCTATGGGCCTCGGTATGCTAACGGAGTGGAATCCATTCATTCGGCGACAAGGAGGCAATCGGCCTATATCAGGTAGATGCGCCGGCATTGTCATTAATTTCGCAGGGATACGGCGGGCAGCACCAATATCAAACCGAATCGGCCTCCCAAAAATAGTGTTCAGGGTCTAAATATGACCAACCCGAAGCTGGAGGCCCCTAGCCCAAACTCGTAGGTATTCGATCCATCATCAATCGGTAGGATTCACGTGTCGGCCCAAACTTCAGCGATTCTCTGGCTCAGCGGTTTCGTGATCTTCTTGCGGCCGAGCAAGTTCCCCATCTGCCCGAACACCATTTCCCGCTTCCGCTTCTTACCCTCTTCTCCGCTGCCGCAGTCTTCAAAGGCCTTCACGAACTCGTACGGTGTCTTCCATCTCTTCTGAATCTCGAGCGCTTTCTCTCCCGAGACCTGTCTGGTGCACATCAACATCTTCAGATATAAATCCCGCAACGTCATCGTGTCGGACTTGGACGCCAACGACGCAAATGCTGGGTAAGTGATATGATGTCCGGCCGTGGGTTCCTTTTGCCGGAGGTGCTCCAGCAGTGGGAGGTAGTTCTGCGTGGTAAGAACCTCAGTGGGAATAACGAGGAGAGGCTTGCTCTCGTATTGCTTCTTTAACATCATAGTCATCCGGGTGAGATATCGGATAGTATCGTCCATTTTCTGAGTCTTTTTCACGAAGAAGCCGTTAACCACTTGCGTCGACCCGATGGCAGACTGTATCATCTCCGCACGTTTATCCAGAGTCTCAGAATCCATGGACAACTCTTCGATGATGTAGACGACGTTCTTGATACCAGATCGTTTTAGGCGAAACTTCTGTTCATGAAAACGCCCGTCTTTGACGCTGCCGATTAGATCATCAAGCCGCTTCCTCTCGACGATGTAATCAAGTACAACCTCATCTCCCTCGGCACCTAGCCGGGAAAGGAAGTTCGCGTCTTTGCATTTGGCGACCCATAGGGCGTCGCCAAGCTCGAGGGCACGCATGATGGGATTGACCCCTTTCTTTGCCAGCTCGTTTTGCACTGGAGTAACAGGGGTTAGTAGAGGATTTGACCGGTGAAACACGGGCGGAGAGGCCTATCCTCGCAGCTGGAATCCACGTCACTAGATAGGGGGGGGGGGGGAAGGGAACATCAAGCTTATGAATCTCTTACTATAGTCTCTATCCGTCTTTGCCCGGACCTCGCGCACGTCTAGTACTAGGTGAACTTCGAAGGACCCAGGAGCGAGGCGAATTGGTCGAAAATTGGGCAATGCCGAGCTTCCAGATGACGAATCGCCGTTAGCGACGACATCAGAATAGGTCGGCTCGTTCCTGGGCTGTTCCTGTACCTCCGGCGATGGTGGCCGATGGATGAGACGAGGTGGCGCAAATTCGACCTCCTGAGGCTCTGGAGGGGGCCTCGAGGGAGCTCCTCTAAGTTGATTTGGATTTGTCGTCTGTTGGATTCGTCGTGCTACCTCCCATCCCTCCTCAGTCAAGTGGTATCTCCTCGTTGGCCTACCGCGCTCATATACGAGATCCTTGTCAAGAAGTGTCTTCATGGAATTCCAAGCTGTATAGAAGCTCCTCGGGTCTGGAGGGGCTGTGAAGGACGCATCACAATGAGGTTGCGCTACCTCGATTAATTGCGGTTTTGTCAACCCATTACGAGCACCCTCTTCAAGGGTTGCCAAGCCCATTATTATGGCATAGGGGCCGGATCTAAGAGTTGGTACATATGGCTTCGTTCTCCGTCTTTTTGGTGGTCTTTCTGCGTCGTCTTGTTCCTCCTCGTCGTCCGCGTTAGCTAAGCCGGGGACGCCAGAGCGTCTCGGCCGTTTCGGCATAGGTAATCCATTGTCTTGGCAATGCTTCTGCAGCTTCTCGGTCAAGCGGTCGCACAGCTTCGGACCGAATCCTTTCAATTGTTGCAGCTGGGAAGGGTGCTGGAAGGTTACTGGACAAGCCTTGAGGGCCGCGTATGCCTTCCTATAGGTCGTGAGGCCTTTCGAATTACGCTCTCGAGCGAGGTCAACCCACTCCTGTACCCACCCGAGGAGGAGAGGGTTAGCGCAGGGCTCGTCGGAAGGCATATTGCGGGTCTCCGAAGATGACCATCTAGTCGAGAGAAAGAGGGTATTAGAAGACATGTACTATTAAGTATGAGAGACGCGATTGAACGCGTTTGAGGGGAGAGGCGCCAGTCGCCAAGTCATGTGACTCTACTGTGACGGGGTGTTGTATGTAGCACGAAAGCATTTTAGTGTAATACACTATACCCAATGAGGCAATGTTTGCATTCAATGAAGCAGGCGTGTCCCAAGGACGCAGGGGCTGAGAGGAAACCTTCAGCTGAGCTACGGGCCACCAACTCTGCCCCACATTTCGGCCAGCTATATTCTGATTGGCCGTTAAGCTGCAGCTCCGGTAACGTCAGACACGCTAGCGCGCGCAAGGCGGGTAGTACCTACCCACGTACCTAGGAAGTGACGAAGGAGGGGTCGCCGCTTCGTATTTATTGGGCAGAACATCCTTTATTGGTTATGTATGTTGTTATATTCTATAAATATATATATATATGATCTATAGTTGAGGTATTTATGTCTATGGGGTATCGGCTTATCGATATAGGGGGTATCCTTATCTATATCCTCCGACATTACCCGCCTTTAAAATTATAATATTTTTATTATTAAATAATATTTTTATTTTTTCGTAAAATATCTTTTAATATTTTTTTTCTTTTATTATAATATTTAATTTAAGTAAATATCTTTTAAAAATATTTAATAAAAAAGTTAATTCGAAATAATTTATTAATATAATATCGTAAATACATTACTTTTTCGAAAATTTTAATTTATAAGTTAATTTATCGATCCTTTTTATTACTTTAAAAAACCCGACGAATTATTATTTTAATTTCGAGTCGAATTTCGTTATTTTTAAAATATTATATCCCTTATATAACTTAAATAATATTTTATCGTTTTTTTTAAAATATATAAATTAATATTTTAAATTATAATATTTTTTCGATAATATAACCGATGTTATAATCGCGTCGTATATTTTAATTCGAAATTTCGATAAAAATTTTATCTTCGCATTAATACATTATATAATAATATTTAATATAAATTTATATATAATTTTTATTAATATTATTTTCGTTATAAAAAACTTTATTAAATTTATTTTAAATTATAATCGAAATAAATATCGACGTTATTAATTTTTATTTTTAAACGAATATATAAAATATTTTAAAATTAATTTAATAAATAAAATATACTTTTTCGATTATCCATCGATTTAAAGATAATATATCGTAAAATATAAAAAATTAATTTCGTATTTTATTTATATATACTTTTAAAATTCGAATAAAAATTTAAAATTTTAATTATTAATTATAATTTTAAACATCCTTTAATTAAAAAATAAAAATCGATTATAATATACGACGATTTATTATTTTACGAATTAATTTATTACTTTAAAAATAATTTATATCATTTTATTAAATTTATCGATAATAATTTCGAATGTATTAAATTTTTTATTTCGTGGAAAATTCATTATTATATTTAAAATTATAATATAAAAAAAGTATAATAAATTTACGATCGATTATATATTTTTATAAGGTTTATACGTTTTCTTTTTTATAATTACGTATTTCGAATAACTTTTTAAATATTTTACGAACTTTTTATAATCGATTATAAATAACATTAATTATATTTACATTTTTTTAAATCTTATATAACTTTCGCCGTAAATTATTTAAAATATTACCGGATAATAATTTTTTAAAACGTATAATTTATTTTAAATATCCGATTTTTTTTATAAAAAGTTATTATATAAGTGGTATTATAAATTTATTATATTATATACGTCGAATTTTATATTCGTTTAAATTATATTTAAAATTACTTTTTATTTCGAATTTTTCGTATATTTCTATTTTATTTTTTATAATAATGTCGAATTAATTTATATAAAAATTATACTTTTTAATAATAAGTAAATTACATTTATATAATTTATATTTAAAATTATTAATTATAAAACCGAAAATACCTTTTCGAATAATACTTATATATAATTTTTTAATTATAATTATTACTTTTTTTTTTTATTTAAAAATTTATTTAATTCGCCGAAAATATTTACTTTTTTTATATTTATATTTATAAGTAATTTAAATAATATATTTAATATTATATGATTTTTTCTTAACTTATATATTATAGTAATATCGAATTTAATAATATATTTTAATGTTTAGATAAAACGTAAATTTTTATTATTAAACGCCGTTAAATTAATTAAATTTTTATATTTATTTAAACCGAAGATAATTTTATAATTTATAAATATATAAATTTTTTATTAAATTATTATTATAAAATGTTACGTTTTTTATAATGTTTAAATTAAATCGAATATTTTTATTTCCATTAATTAATAATTTTTTTTTACGCTATTTAATATACGTAATAAAAATACGATCGAATTTATAACGACTTTCGATAAAAATGTTTTAAACTTTCCGTCTTTAGTTAAATTATTTAACTTTTTTTCCTTTATATAATATATATAGATATTAATACTATTTTTCGATATATCGAAATCGATATATAAAATTCGAATAAGGTTAAAAAAATATAAAATATTATATTATATTAATACATTTTTTATCGCTTCGAATATTAGTCGTTTTTTTTCCGTAAACGTATTTATTAAAATATTCTTCGTTTATTTTTTACGATTATTTTTCTTTTTTATTTTTTTATTTTATCGTAAAAAATCCGTTTTTTTTTTTTTTAATAATTTTATAAATTAAATATATTTAGGTATATTAATTTATATATAATTTATAAGATTAATAAAAATCTTTAAATCTTTTAATATAATTAAAAATATAAATTTCGAAATAATTATTAATTTTTTTTTTATCGTAAATAATTCAAATAAATTTATTAATCGTTCGAATATTATTACGTTCGAAAATTCGATAAACGATTTTAATGGATTAATGGATATATTTTTTATTTTTAACGTTATAAAAATTTATGATAAATTTTATGTATATTTTTTAATTATTAATAACGATATATATATATCGTTATAATAATATTTTATTATTAAAATAAATTTTAATATAATATTTATTTATTTTTATATATAAGTATTATTATTTTTATATTTTATTATTAAATAATTAAATGTATATTATCCTTTAATAGTTATAATCGTAAATACTTACTTTATAAACGAATGTATTCGTTATTAATAATAAAATATTATTATATTTAAAATGATAATATATGGTTTTCTTTAAATAATAACGAGTATTACTTCCTATAATTTTATGAGATAAACGTTATTTAATGTTATGTTATTTAATATTTATATATTTATTATTATACGGTTTTTTTTCTTCGTTACGTTTATATAGTTCGATACTTTTTTATATATAACGAATATAGGTATCGAAAATAAAACCGATTTTCGATTTCTAAACATTTTTTTTTATTTTATTAATTTATTAATCGTCGCATCGATAATTTTTTAATTTTTTTTATTAATAATATACGGTCGATATTTTTTAAAAATATAATATTTTTAAGTTAATTTAAAGTTAAATTTAAGTAATTTTTTATACGAAATATTCGTATATTTTTTATTTTAAAAAATATTTTCGAAATTTAATATAATATTTATTAATTTTTAAAAAACGTCGAAGAATATTAAATCTTTATAGATTATTATACCCGTCGAATATTTTTTCGAATTTTTTATATAAGTTAATACGAATTTCGTCGATATTTTTAAAATATATATAAATTTAAAGTTTATAAAAGATTTTCGAATAATTAATTCGATTATTTAATTATTAATAATTTAATATTTTCGTAATTTTTATTTTATCGATATAAAATATTTTATTAATGTATTTTTAAATAATTTTATATTTTGATTCGTATTATTTCGTATAATAATTTCGTTTGTAACATTTATTATTAATAATACGAAATATAAAATTTAATTATTCTTCGATTTAAATATTAAATTTTAATCGAAGTATATTATATGGTTAATTTCCACGTATTAGTACATTTATAGCGAAATAATATTTTTTTTCGTAATCGTAATTCGAGATTTAATATATTATTTATTATTTAAGGTTATTAATATTAATATAACGATGCGATAACTTTATATAATAATTATTTTTTTTAATATAATAATATTTATTTATTTAACGTTTAATATATTTATATTTATTAATATATACGTTTATAAGTTTTATATTAATATAATTTTACGTATAAATATTACAATTATAAGTCGGTTATTTTATACCCTTTTAAAATAAAATCGAATAATCGTATATTTAAACGTTAAATATTATTCGACCGTTATATTACGTATAATTATAAGTATCGCTCGTTTTTTAATTTCTACTTTAAAATAATATTTTTATATTTATATATAATCGATTAATATTTTCGTATATTTAATATCGACGTATATATTTTTTTAATATTTACGTTTTAATGACGATATAATAAAAAATTTTAAATACGTTTTTAATTTATATACGAAACTTATATTAATATTTATCGTCGAATTTACTTTCGATTATATAATATTAATATTAAATTTAATTTTTAATAAAAGTAAAAATAAATTAAAATTTCGTTATAACAAGTTAATTATTTTTATTTTTTTATCGTTTAACATTATAAAAATCGTTATTTTTTTATTTATATAATAAAACTTCGTAAAAATTACATCGTAATTAATTATAATATTAATTTAATCGTTAACGTTTTATATTTTTTTATAAAAATTAAAAGTTTTTTTTAATTTATTTTAATTTTATATAATATTTTTTATATAAAAATTTCGAATATATCGAAATAAATTATTACGACCTTTAATATTTTAATAATATATTTTATAAATAAAAAACCGAAATATTAAAATCGTTACACCGAAATTCGTTACATCGTTCGCATCGTTACTCGTTATCGAAAGCTCGAAATCTTTTAAAATTTCGCCGTATAATATAATTTAATTTTTATATTCGTCATTTAAATATTTTTTTATATAAAACCTTTGTTAATTTTTATCGTTACGTTAATCTTCGTAATAATATTTTTTAAATATATTATTTTTTTTATATTAATTATAATAAAATTAAACATAACTTTAATTAATTATATATATTCGAATTTAATATAATAAACGACAATTTTATTAAAATTATTATACGTTTTATTTTTATTATATACTTTAATATTTTTAAAAATTTTATTTATACGTTTATAAACGTTTTTTATTTTAATTATATCTATTCGATTAATTACTTTAAAATATCTTATAATTTTATGAAAATAATTATTATTAATTACGATTTTACTATTATTAATTATTTCGTTACTAATTTTAATTATTATATTAAATTTATATTTAAAAATTCGATTAATATTAACTTTATTATTAACTTTAATATATATTTTAATATAAAAGTCGATTTTAAATTAAGTTACGAAATTATAATCGAATTTAATTTTAATAATATTATAATTATTAATTAATTACGCGATTTTATTAATTTTAATATTTAAAATTTAATAGAAATTATTATTTACCGTCGAATTATTAATTATTTTATTAAATTTTTCGAACTTTTATACGTAAAATTTATTCGTAATCGTCGATTATATTAAAGAATTATTTAACACTTATGTAATTATCGAACCTTTTTAATTACCTTTAAATACGATAATCGAAAACTTCGAACGTTATTTCGAATTAATTTTTTACCGATTAACCGTAATTTTTCGCGTTTTTAATTATATTATTTATAAAAAAACGGATTTTTTTTCTTTTTTTTAAATTTATTAACGAAAATAAACGACTTCGTAAATTTTATATAACTAAATTTAGCTACTTTTTAAAACGAATAATTAATTTATCACATATATAATCGATATTTTCCATAAATAAAACGTTTTTTTTTATTAAAATTAACTTCGTTATTAATTAAATTTATATTATATTTTATAAATATAAAAACTATATTATTTTTATTTATTACTCGTTTTTTATAATAATTAATTCCTTTAAACAATTCGTAAATATATAAACATTTATAAATATACATTATTTTCTTAAAAACACCATTTTAAAAAAATCGAAATCGAAATACTTCGAATTAAAAAATCTTATTTATTTCATTATTAATAAATTTATACTTAAAGCGTAAATATTCGATACTTTTTCGACATTTTAATTATTTTATTATATCGTTTATTATAAAATTTAAACGATAATCTAAATTACGATTTTAATAATAAAGCCATTATTAAAATTATATTATTTTTATATATTCGAAAAATTAACTTAATTAATAAATTTTATATTAAATATAATACGACTTTACGATTTCGTAATTATTTTAAAAATTTCGATTAAACTTTCGCTTTTTAATATTTAAAATAATAATTAATATTTTAATCGTATTAATATATAAAATTATAATATAAAATCGATTTATAATTCGTTAAATAATTTTTTTAATTCGAAATATTTTAAATTCGATACATTTATATTCCCTTCGAAACGAAAATTAAATATGAAATTTTACTTTATTAATACTTTTTTTACATTTAATATATTATTTTTCGAAAAAGTTAAAAATACTTTTAAAATTTAACGAATATAAAACGTTTGTAACTTATTATTAAATTTTTAATAACTCGTAAAATATAATAATCCGAAGCGTAATAATTTTAATAAAATAAATAATAATAATTCGATTAATTTTACCGTAATTATTAATACTTTTTCTTTCCTTCGAAAAGTTTTTATTTATTATAATAAAGTTTTAAAAAAAATAACTTTTTTCAAATTTATAATCGATTACTTTTATAATTTAAAAAATTTTTTTCGTTAACTTTTAAAAAATAAACGAAAACTCGTTTTTCCATCCACTTATTCGACGAAATAAATTAAATTATCGAAGTTTAAAATCTTTTAATTTATTAATAATAATATTATTCGAATAAAAATAAAATTTTATAATTTTATTAAATATAATATTAAATATTTCGTCTATTCGAACTATAAAAATTATTTAACGTAAAAAATCGTTGTTATTTTCTAATAAAAATAAAATAAAACTAAAGGAAAAAAATTAAAAAGCAATTAATCGATATTCGAATCTTTCGTTTTAATAATAAAAAACGATATCCGTTTTTCCAAACTATCGATATTCGATCTCGTATTAAAAATTCCAACCTTTTAATAAAAAAATATTACCATTATTAAACAAAACATCCTTTATTAGTTATATATGTTATTATATTTTATAAGTATATACATACATAATCTATGGTTAAGGTATTTATATCTGTGGGGTGTCGGCTTATCGATATGGGGGGTGTCCCTATCTATGTCCTCCGACAGTATTAGCCTGCTCGTTCGATACATGTTCGTACCTTCCATCGTAACAACTCTACGGCTTAGACTTTCCAGCCTCGTAATCCCGCGAAGGCAAATCAGCTGACTACGCATATTTAACCCTTCTCAACCCGCAATTTCGCCTCTTGGAGTCCATTCAGATATCCCACAAAAGACGACCCCAACTCGTATTCCGCAGAGAAACCGAACGGACTGCACCGAAACATGGATCGAGAAGTAATCCTCGCCGCTTCAAAGAAGCACGACACAGTGTCCGGAAGGGTCTACAAATATGGTACCGCCGGCTTCCGTATGAATGCCGACCTCTTGGACGGCGTCACCTTTAGAGTCGGTCTTCTAGCAGCTCTCCGGAGCCGTAAGCTCAATGGCCAGACGATCGGCGTTATGATCACCGCTAGTCACAACCCGGCGGCGGATAACGGTGTCAAGATTGTTGATCCGATGGGAGATATGCTCGAGCAAGAGTGGGAGGTACACGCCACGAATCTTGTCAACGCCCCGACCCACGAAGAACTCGTCGACTACTTCTTTCAGCTAGCCGATTCCCTCAAGGTCGACTTGACGTCTCCCGGCAAGGTCATTGCTGGCCGGGATACTCGCCCCTCCGGAAAGAAGCTCGTTACGGCTCTTGCTGACTCTCTAGCTGCTACGAACACCGCATACACCGACTTCAAGATTCTTACAACTCCTCAGCTTCATTATTTGACACGCTGTATCAACACCGCCGGAACCCCTGGGGCGTACGGCGAGGTTAGCGAAGCCGGATACTACAAGAAACTCGTCGAGGCTTTCTACCGTGCTCTACGCGGACGCAAAGTCTCTGGAAAGCTATCTGTGGATTGTGCTAATGGTGTCGGCGGCCCGAAGCTTACTGAGCTTCTCAAGTACCACGACTCTTCCAAGACCGGCCTCGAGGTCCGAGTTTACAACGACGACGTCCTGCGCCCGGAAGTCTTGAACTTAGATTGTGGAGCAGATTTCGTTAAGACTAGACAGCGAGCACCGGCAACGCCGAAACCCGCCCCGGGCGAGAGATGGTGCTCGTTGGACGGCGATGCGGACCGTCTCATCTACTACTGGATTGACCCGGAGACTGGCTTCTTCATGTTGGACGGCGACCGTATCGCGACGTTAGCCGCATCTTTTATTGCCGACCTTATCCGCACTGCTGGTTTGGAAGGCCAGCTTCGTATCGGGCTTATTCAGACCGCTTACGCCAACGGATCTAGCACGAAATACGTGCAGCAACACTTGCAGATCCCCGTCGTCTGTACGCCTACGGGTGTTAAACATCTTCACCACGCCGCTTGCTCGTACGATATAGGAGTATATTTCGAGGCCAATGGCCATGGAACCGTCCTCTTTTCGCAAGATGCCTTGCAAGTGTTCAAGACTAAGGAGCCTCAATCGCCAGCACAGAAGGATGCTCTCGAGACCCTTAGCGCTTTAGGAGATCTTATCAACCAGACCGTCGGAGATGCGATATCGGACATGCTCATGGTCGAAGTGATCTTAGCGCACAAGGGATGGACTCTACGGGATTGGGCCATGACGTACCAAGACCTTCCCAACCGCCTCGTTCGTGTCGAGGTTGGTAACAAGGACTTATTCCGAACCACCGACGCAGAGCGACGGCTTAGTCATCCGGAACACTGCCAGGAGGAAATCGACAAGGTCGTCAAGAAGTACACGAATGCTCGTTCATTTGCTAGGGCCAGTGGTACGGAAAACGCATGCCGAGTATACGCGGAAGCAGCTACGAGATCCGAAGCAGACGAGCTCGCGAACAAGGTCGCAGCGATCGTGAAAGCCTACGGAGGTTAATATGATGGAAACGCATATGTTGGGGGGGCGTAACGCGGACGGCCGGCGAGATTTGAAAAGAGGAAAAAATGCTTTAGATGACCCTTTAGCTAAGAGAGCGAGATCATACGTGTTACGAAAATACTTGATGAAATTAGCTGATTCATGAAGTTACTGACATCCCATCATGGCTTAGGCTAGATTACCGTAAGTTCATAGCAACCTATTTAACTACCAGTCATTTCAACGATAGACCTAAGTTTTTAAAAATAGAGACGATACTAAAGCAAGCTCCTGTTCCCCTCTTTGCATCAGCAACAAATAGTACAAGGGCGTCTTAGGTCGCACTAGGTAGCATTTAGAGAAAGATCATGAGGCAGTTATCACATAATTTTGGTGATTTTGATACTACGGGCTTTTTAATCCCTTTTTTACCAGCTACTAGTCCAGGTTACTGTTTATTTCACAATATTTCAGCCTTCACTAGCCTTGAAAAACAATACAGCTATCTCCTAACGGACCGACGGCGACGTGGGAGCCGGACACGGCACAGCAGGCAAGGGCTCGTTCGGTGCAATCACCTTCCCCTGACTCATAGCGATGAAGTGCTTCCTAATAAGCTGGATGCGACTATTCTGATTCGCCGTGTTTTTCGGATTGCCATATTGCAAGGCGAGACCATCACTATGGTCTACATAGGTCTGTAATAGATATTTTAGCAAACTTAGAGTATGTGAAGGATCTGGGCCTAATTTGGGATCGCCTACGGTACAGTCGGGGGCGTTGTGTCCGAACTGGCTCCAGAAAGTGTCACCGACGATGAGAGGACTCTCTTCAATGATCTTAAACATCGACTGTAGATTGGCGGTGTTCCCACCAACCCAATCGTATTCCCCGACGAAAAAGGGCTTCCCTACTGCTTCGACCGTTTTGATATCATTTTGGAGCTTCGTTGTGTCGACGGGGTACATGTGGTCGGAGAAAATGTCTATTTCTTCGATGCTGAGGTGGGTTTTATTGATACCGTATGTGCCATCAACTGTATATAGTCAGGTTGGTTCTTCGACGGGACATGCAGTAAGTCGTGAGGGAATAGGGGTAAGGGGAGATTTAGGGGTTATGAAGGGGTAGCATGTCGGGTATTGTGGGCTACCCGGACCGGTAGAATATCCACTCCATCAAGAACTCTATACATACCCATTAGCTTCTGTGGAGCAAGACTTTTAACATACTTCGCGATGTCCCGGACCCAATCTGCCGGTGAGTTCATATCACCCCATATGGGGCCAAGAAGTTCGTTCCCAGTCTCATATGCGAAGATTGTAGGATCTTCAGCAAATGTTAGGTTGTTATACTGGTTCCTATGGGTTATTATCGTCTTGATGTAGTCCTTGAAGGTAGCGACGATGGTGGCATTAGTATAGAACTGTTGGATTAGAGGATTCTTTTCGTCTCTCCTCTGGTTGAGATCAAAGCCCGCCCAACGAAGGAAGTTGTATTTCCCTCCATGATAATAATCCTATCACCTCATCAGTTTATAACTAACCAGAGTTCTTCATGATATATGAGCTGACATAGTTATCTACCAAGGGTATCAACAACCTAATACCGTATAGGCCGGCTTGGTAGACGGCCCAGTCGATTGGGTCAAAAGCCCTTTCGTTGACAACTCCTGGCTCGGGGACGACGCTCAGGGGGTTCCCAGTGCTGATACCTAAGGTATGTCCACGGATCATGGTGCCTCCTAGAGCTTGCACCGTAGCTATAGCTTCAGTAATACGTTCCTTGGTAGGATAGCTAGCTTTGGTAGGGGCGTAGAATGGCTCCCCGGCCGGCGGCGTCACATTCTCGTCAAGACCTAGCCAGTAGATGTTTGGCCCGACAGCTTTCCAGACCATTCCGTCAACTAACAGGCTAGTCCCGTTACGCGTGACCGGTGACAACTTCACAGCCCCTCGGCGGAGAGGGGAGGCGAGAGCGCTCGCCGCGAACAGAAGAACCAGAGACGATTTCATAGCTACACCCTGCTTTTGAGGAGCTGGGGAAGAAGAAAATAACATGGCAAAGAAACAGAGAGTCGCATATGTTGGCATATAGTCTAGTCAAACCCGCCAGACGGTGTTATAATGGCCCGCGGAGGGTAGTCCTCCGGATAATGGCGGATGCCCGATTGGTACTGACATCACAGCTTGTGGCCTTCTGTAAGCTTAATATGGACTTTTCTTTTTTTCGTAACTCCTGATAGATATCCAATATGTCTTCGTGACCGGCTTCCATAGCTGATAGTTAAATCGGGCTATAAGATCGAACGCGTGTCATTGTAGGGATACGGGGCGGGCTCAGGATATGTATATGGACAATGAATTCGCCAATTGAAGTAGTATCATTTGTTCTGTAGATCACCCATGTTACTTTCATGAAGGTTGCCTCTAGGTTTCAATGATAGTAGGGAATGACAATACGGTTCTGTCCGTGTCATTGCTCGGCGTTGCCAAGTGTCAATCGCAATCGCAATCGTCCAAGAAGTCGCCGAGAAATGAAACCGCGAAAAGAATTAGATTGTCTTAGACTCGAGCTTAAGACTCCGAGGAAGCTACCTTGCCCTAATGCTTCATGAAAGGGGAAGGTGGCAGCTATAGTAGCTACTGCTGCTACCCATTACCACTTCCTAGGTAGCATAAACTACCTGTACAAAAGACAGCAGGGAAGTCACTGGTACAATAGCTGCAGCAAATACGGGCCAAGAATCCGGGGTATCGGTACAGTACGTCAACAGCTATTCTTAGCGCCGCCGAGCTCCCATCCGGCGCATTCAATCGCGCTATGACGATCTACTCATTACCGCTCATTACTGGGCATTGCTGGGCACTTAGGGGGGCCAGGGGGGGTTCTTGCGCCGCATTCCTGACGTCCCCAACCCCACCGCGAACCCCCTAAACCACCTAAAATTTCGAATTCCGCATCCACTGCATCCACTGCATCCACTGACTGGGACTGACCGGGGGGAGGTCCAATCAAAAAGAACTGCCGGCCGGTCCTGGCAGCCTAGACGGATTTTGGAATTTCTTCAAACCAGGCTGCTGCTTTTGAAGAGGGGGAGAATTTCGAGTTCTCTCTTCCCTCCAAGTCAAGCTTCCCCAATGCAGCCAAGATGCGCAGTTCATCATCGTTACTGACCTTCGCCGTCGCCGCCTGCTTGCTATGGACGACCGCCGAAGCTTCGTACGGCGACCGCCTGCCCGAGTTCAGAGAATGCGTCGAGGTTCGTGTGCTATAATATATACTGCTACCCATGTGTTTATCCGTGTTATTAGGGCCTGTGGGCTATTGGATGCCGCTCGGCCGGAGTAGCTCGAAGCTTTGCCCTTGTCCGTTCTGCGTGAAGGAGGACCAAGACTAACACGGACTGCGTCAATAACAACAGGTCTGCATCCGCGAGAACTGCGATCCTAACAACGACCCAACCCCCATCCGTACGTACCGTAGCTATCTACCTACTTACACCCGCCATGGCGATGCTCCCAATCCCAACCCCGATCCTGATCCCGATCCCGACCCTACCTCTCAGCTAACCTTAGAGCCTCGCCGCCTCTCGCAGCCCTCCACCGCCGCCTCCTCTTCTGGACCTGCCCGCAAGAATGCGACTACACGTGCCAGCACATCATAACGCAGCGACGCGTGGACGCGGGCCAGCCGATCACGCAGTTCCACGGGAAGTGGCCGTTCGTGCGGATCCTGGGGATGCAGGAGCCCTTCTCGGTGCTGTTTAGCCTGGGGAACCTGGTGGCGCACCAGAACGGGCTGGCGAAGCTGCGGGCGTCGATCCCGGCGTCGTACCCGCTGCGGCGGTACTACGAGCTGTTCGCGTACTTCGGCATCGCCACCTGGGTCTGCAGCGCCGTCTTCCACACCCGCGACTTCCGCCTCACCGAGCAGCTCGACTACTTCGCCGCCGGCGCCGGCGTCCTCTACGGCATGTACTACACCCCCGTCCGCGTCTTCCGCCTCGACCGCCCGACCCCCCGCCGCCGCAGCTTCCTCCGCCTCTGGACCGTCCTCTGCTGCCTCCTGTACGCCGCCCACGTCGCCTACCTCAAGCTCTGGCGCTGGAACTACACCTACAACATGGCCGCCAACGTCGTCGTCGGGCTCATACAAAACTCCCTCTGGAGCTACTTCAGCTGGAAGAAGTGGACCGAGAGCCACCGCGCCTGGGCTATCTGGCCCGGCGTCGCCGTCGCTTGGCTTATGACGGTTATGAGCTTGGAGCTGCTGGACTTCCCGCCGCTGTGGGGTGCTTTCGACGCCCATAGCTTATGGCACTTGGGCACCATCGGCCCTACTATCTTGTGGTATAAGTAAGTCGAAGTTCTATACTATTCTACGACCCGGACGACTAGTTCTAAAGCTAAATGCACTCTAGTTTCATGGTCAAGGACTCCCAAGACAACATTGCAAACTCGGACGGACTGAAGGATGTCAAGGCTTGATGGACCACTCGTCTTGCTTAAACGGGTTGATTGGCTAAGTATCGGACCTGACCCTTGTATATTCAATTCGAGGGCGGGTGCTGTCTAGGGCGTTATATCTCTTACAATGGGACTCTTCTTTCGGACCGTGTAAAAGGGAACCAGCGTCATCATAGAGGCAAGGAGTTTAAGGCTCAGAACTGGGTTTGTCTAGACCAATGCCTAATATCATTGACTACCTAAACTATATGAGATTTGACCAAGAGCACACACGACCTGAATCATCCTCGCCAGCAAGAATGGACATCAAAAGACTAGTGCTCACTAACAGCTCCTAACTGACTACTACTTGCCCAGAACATCGGCCTAGGAATTAAACTCGAGGGTTACGGGCGTGTCTTGCGGCCCGGCGTATCGCGGAACGGCTCACTCGAGAAGGCGTCCGCCGTCGGTTACGTTCCCGTCCCCGAGTCATCAAATAGTGGCCCAATTGAAGGACCGTTAGTCGCGGCGGATGTCTCTGCGGCCGTGGACATCGTGAATAGTAAAGTTCGTAAATCTGTTCCTCGAGCGAAGCAGCGGAATGCGGGGCTACGCGGCGTTCTTCGGGTAGTTGAGATTCGGGATGCTGGGAGTCGAGCGTTTGGCTGGAGGACCTGGACCAACGTTGTTCGAGGAAGTCGTCTTCTATATCACGAGCTTGGTTGGGGGGCCTCGACCAACGTTGTTCGAGGAAGCTGTGTTCTATGTCACGAGTTTGCTGAGAGAGCGTTGACGAGTGGACCTGCGGGTTCCGGTCTGAGGGGGTATGTCGTTGAGTGAGGCGATTACCCGAGTCATAGTCCGGGGTAGGAGCCCGCTGAGTGAGCATCCACGAGTCGTCCTCCGAGTCGTGGTCCGAGCCAGCAGCCCGTCGAGCGGGTGGTGACGGGGGGAGAGGCAGGGGAGAATACTGATTTGCGGCTAGTGGCCCTCCTTCTAACTCCCGTTCGTAAACGCCAGTTCCCGCTTCTTCCATTTCACCCCGGGTAGGCGCCACGGTGTTGCGGCTTTCCAACGATTTGGCGAGGCCTCTATTGGTGGGCGACGGCGACGGAGAACATATACCCTTTCGTTCCCTACCTCGAGGCAGGGTGAATTCTTGGGCCTCTGGAGACGGAAGCATGTTCGACAGGAAGAGAATATCTATCTGAGTGACGATATAGAAAGGTTGAGTGCGTTGATTGTTATTAATAACGAGGTTAATAGGAAATCGGTTGTTTATATAGAGTAGGTAAAGTGGCTGCCTACGCCTATAAGAGCTTATAATTCGACGGTGTTACCAACAGAAGCACAGTATACTTTGGATATACATGTAGGTAACCTGGACACTATATGCAATATACATACCTAGGTATGTATGGGTCCTGATGTAGATATCAGGTAGGAGGTGGCTTAAGTATGTACCTCCTTTACGATACCTATTGTCATTCACTTGTAGGCGTGGTCCATGTATATCTGATCTATATACCGTACATGACATGGTTGTAGTTAGGTTCGATAGAGTATAGATCTATCTAGATAACCATTCAAGGCTAATGTAGAGGAAATAAAAGGAATAAGGAAGATTAAGATATCTGTATATTGAATCTCTAAGCCTGGAGTTATATATTATAATATTATAATACGTCTGTTCATAGGTAAGTATAAGAATGCTTGTGGCTACATGTACGAATACTTGAGTTTCAACTACCCAAGTATCTACTTATACCACCATGTCACTATGTCACCATGTCACCACATGTAATTAGGGCGCCTGCATATGTATTTCAAGTGACGTGTACGTGTCTCGCTATGGCATAACCTCGAATCTTGGCGATGCAAGTAATTACTACGAAATGGGCAAACTACCACATAACCATAACACTTAACTGGGAATTAGACTGCCTATCTACCTACCCAGGTAGATACGGTTAACATATTACTTTATAGTCATATTGTTGGCTTGTTAGAGAGCTTCAGGAGGTTGTGATCAAGTCACTATACTACTAGCTTGGTTGCTACTTGGCTTCTCCAACGTCTCATCATAAAACCACCAGATATCATATTCATCTGTAGCCTATAATAACTACCTAAACACTATGTCAAGAACTTACCCTCATTGGTAAGTTAACGAGATAAATGCGAAAACTCCAATGACCCGGCACACCCGAAATCACCGCGGAAGTAGGTAGGTAGGTATTGAGATTACGGCCAGCCACCGTACCTCCGTGTTACCACTGTCGTGTTATGTTGTGATTTCACTACCGCCTCACCACGACCCCGGCCATCGAGCAGCATGTACCTGTAGCCACCCGCAAGCCCTGCCACATCGGCGCTAGAATCACACACCTATGTAGTTGATACGTTAGCCCCAAGTCCGTTCTCATCCGTACAACAAACGACCCGGCGCCCCAAACCCAGGGGGGAGGGGAGCAGGCAGGCAGACAAGCATGCAAACAAGCAGAGCACGCGACGCGCCAGACGCCGAAATATCTTTGCATCAGAAACCAGAATAATCTAAGCACTACGCAACCCCACCAGACCACGGGATCCCGCGCGTCCGCCCGCCAACAACCGAGCATTTCCGTTTAAAGGAAAAACAAACCGCGGCAGCACGTGTCGATGCACACGCGGCGCCCATACGGCCGGCGAGCGAAGAACGCGAGACCAGACGCGCGGCCCAGCCGAAGGAGGGCAACGACCACCAGGTCCCCCCCCCCCAAACCCCTCCCAACTCTCAAACGAGAGAGAGGGAGAAAGGAAAGGAGGGGAAAGCCTGGAGCCGGCTACCTCGGGGAGGTCTCATACGGCTCTTCCTATATTGAGAGGTAGGTTGGACACTTGCGGTGTCGGAGTCATCATTGCAAAGGGAAAGAAAAGAACTGGCGTGTGCGTGTGATACGGGAGAAAGGAAATGTAGTTGAGGCTTACCTGTTTACCTAGGTACCTAGGTAGGTATATAAGGAATGTAGACGAGTCCCCCCAAGCAGTAAGTGATGATGGTAGAGGTCTACAACGTTGGTGTGAAGATATCAAGGTGTGGAAGATGTGAGGAAAGAAAAAAGGAAGGTAAAAAAAAACATTTGTAAAAATTGGCATGGATGGGCCCGTTTGAAATGGAAACGCGGGTGGGCGGCCAGCTGCTGGCGGCTGTCCTTAATTTTTATGCAGACCTCCGCTCACTCAAACGTACAATACGATTAGGTAAGCCCAGAGGCGTAGGTACCTAGGTATCTTACCCACATCCCCCTTATACAACGGAAGTAGGCGAAAATGTCCAAGGCCGTTTTTACTTGAAGACCAATATTTGTAGAGGCAAAACACAAGGCAATTATTGTCAAGCTAGGATGCGCAAATGCTCTGGTGTATTTTTTTCATTATTGGAGATAGCGCTTTACTCCTTTCTTCGGCAACTTAAACGGCAAAAAGTTCTCTAAGCTTGCTTGTAGGTAGTTACAATGTCAGAGCTCAGACCCTTAGCACAACAACGTATGAATATCCATCGGCGCTCTCAGCAAAAAAGCCAAACCGAAGTAAAATAAACTGAATCTGTACACAAGGGCATGCAGAATGCTGTGTCTATCCAGACCTGACATCAAACACTCCGTGCCGCAATCTTCGCAGTAAATGCAGTCTGGGTTTGATTCCTCTCCCCCATGCTCGCTCCTTATCAACAACCGATCATCATCATAACATCGTCAGAACCGGAATGAAACCAGACGTGACAGCAACGCACGCTTAGCACATGAGCTACCAAAACCGTATCCTTGTCCAATGATACGCCCCACGGGCCGCCAAGGCTGGTTTATTCAGACTTAGTTAGGGAACCCCTGGAAGTCCGACGCCGCCCAATCCATAGAAGAAGTATACTCGATATTAAAGTCCTGCGACGACGGTTGGCTATAACCGGCGGCTAGGCTAGGAGGAATGCTGCCGAAGAGGGTATTGCCGAACTCGCTTGATTTGTCCATAGTGCTCGACGGGAAAAGTGGGAAGTCCTGTCCAAACTGGTTGTGACAAGGTTGGAAATTCTCGAAACCCTCGTCCACCATTGTCGGTGGTGTTAACATTAGATGATTACCCTGTCCGACGGCTGAGAGATGAGACATAGGGCCTTGTTGGCAAGTATCCATTGGGAAGTTGGCAAAAGCACTCATGTCCTTGCTATACATCGGTAGTGTGGGAGTTGGCAATTGCACAGGAGCACCATAGATGTCTTCAAACTGACCAGTGAACTCGGGGCTGAGTTCTTGGTAACTGTTAAACGGATCGGAATCGCTCGAAGGCGTGTTGTTATCAACCGGGGAGAGGTCAAGCTGGATGTCTCCGTCAAACGGCTGGTTGTCATATAAGCCGGCGTGGAATTCCTGGTCCGAAGGATAAGTGGGGAACTCGTGATCATTATTGTAGAATTCGAACATGGGATCGTCGGGAGGCGTCATCATAAGATCTGTCTGTTCGCTGCTAGGGGTAGGCAGGCTCTTAATTAATGGAGTAGGCTGAGCGGAACTGCCGGCCTTGCTCGATTTCTTCTGGCCATTGGTCTTGGTCCGGACGTATGTCCAGCCATGGGCCTTTTCCATATGCTGCTTGCAATTGGACTCTCGCTTTGACTTATATGGGCAGGGTTTGAATTGACACTCGAACATTGGTGGAGCATCCGAATGCTTGTCATTCACGTGTCGATCCATTTCTTTCTCGGTAGGCCAGCCATAATCATGATATTTGCAGGTGGGGACGGGGCACTTCCAAGGACGAGAATGAGTCTTTTCGTGCTTTGTTAGATCGCAGGGTCGTTTGAACTCCTTATTGCAACCAGGGTGGGTGCATTTCTTAGGCGCCAACTCCTCGGGAGAGGCATTCTTCTTTCGGCGAGCCATGGATCGCATAATTTCTTCTTCATCCTCAGCTTGCTCGCTCATGGAACGCTTGAATCGAATTGGGCCTTTGGTCTCTTCCTCGAAATCCTCAACAAGCTTTCCTGTTGCGATAGAGATAGCCTTGCCATTCTTCTTCACACGCACTAATTCAGCAGGACGCCCAGTAGTAGTAAGGCCGCCGACAAGTTTAACTTGGTCAGTCCTAAGTGGCGAGTTAGCGGGCATGCAATCAACGGGATAGTGACGGGCATCATACGGATCGACATCCATGTCGTCTAGCTCTTCACCGGCGTCTTGCTTCTTGCGAGCTTCTTGCATCTGTTGGGCGTGTTGGCGGATCTGCTCCACGAGATCAATAAAGTAGCCGTGGTTGTAAGGTCGGTCGTGGGGTCGCGTTTGCTCTCGGTCGCTGAGGTATTCGACCGTCGCCTGGATACATTGGATCGAAGTAATGCAGAAGTCACGGTATAATTCGACGCATTTTGCCTTCTCCTTCAACCACAATCCACGATAAGTAACTCCACAAACGCCAGGGTCTTTCATCAGTTGACTCACCGGTGCCATAAAGATCAGGGTCTTCTCGAGGTCCCTGAGACAAACGATCTGGTCCTCCTGGATCCTTCTGGGACAGTCAAGGACAATGGGGTGGAAGTCCTTGAGTGACTTATTACCCAACAGCGGTTTCAAAATATGCTCATGGATCCGATTCTTAGCACGCTGGCTGAGGCGCTGAATATTTTGAGTCTTGGTGGCCGTGGCCGACCGAGTGATAGCTGAAGCACCAACGCTAGAAGGCTTGGACTCCTTGCGCTTCTGGTTGGTGGACGCAATCGAAGTCCCTAACCCACTATCGGATTCATGGTGGCGGGACGGGCGACGGTTGCGGGGGCGCAACACACGCCGGTCTAGTTCGAAGGAGCACGGTTCTTCGGACATTGTGTCTCTGACGACAGCGTGGTCCAAGACGCCTCTAGGGATAGGAAGGCAGTCGTCCGGGGAAATGCTCAGGGGAGATATGGGCTCGGCCTTGGTAGCCGAAAGAGTTACCTCGAACTTGCCAATGTTCAAGGCAGCACGGCGGACATGAGCGCCGACAACATCATCAAGACTTGTTTGGGAACGACGAGGTAGTGGAGGTACTCTGAAGGTAGTCTGGGGACTAGAGGACTGAGGGGTGACGGGAGAATGGAAAGTTGCACCCTTCCGTAGGGTCAGGCTCGTCTTAACGGTCAGGCCATTGTCGGAAGCAGAATCCGAGCGAGTCACCGGAGTCCTTCTTGGGTTTTTTGAGAAGGACATTGTGATGACTCGGTTGAACGGGGTGTGGGGTATGGATATATGATATGTGAGAGGTGTTCGTTGTTATCGTTGACGGCGACTGTCAAGACACGGTAGCGGTTAGCACAATTATGCACCATAAGGCTGAGCAAAGTCCTATGAGTCACAAGAGTCCTCCCACACCGAGTCCAAGATGGTTTGGGGAAATCAAGACGAGATCAGAATTGCCAGCTTGACATTGGTCAATCGACAGGTGTCGGAAGAGACAGAAAAGAGGAGTATATGTGACAGGGCGAGAAGATTCCGGGGTCAGGGCAAAGACTTCGTCCTCGAGCGGCAATCTGGCGGAGGTACAGACCTTATGTGTAAAAAGCACCTGGGGGGTGGCTCGGATGCCGAGGCGCGGTTTGCGGGAAAAAAAAAGGGACCAAGACCCAAAAGTCAAATGGAGGGATAGGCACGGTTTTCTGCCAACTTCAACAGCGAAGAACGGCGCGCTGCTCGCAAGTTACCTTTACGTAGGTAGCGGGTGTAGCTGACAAGAAAAGGACAAGACAAGAGAAGAATTCAAAAAGAGAAATAGGGCAGGACAGGACAAAATATGGCAGCCTCAGAAATGAGAGACTACCTTAGCTAGGTACGACGACGCTAAGAAGCCCATATACACAACATGAAGACAAGAAGGCTTCGTCGAGGGAAAAGGCGCCGGGAAATGGTCGAGGAATCAAGGAAGCGTTAGCTCTTGGGGGTTGAGGTAATGGGAAATCGTTCAAAAAGATGGAGATTTTAGGCAGCAGCCGTTTTCTATGGAGACCGGGTCGTTGGAGACCCCTGTCGTCGACTGGCCTAAAGCCGAAAGTAACACTGATGGTGCTAAAAGTAGTTACCCCTCCATAATCTACCAGAACTCTAGCGCACCCTTCACTTCCGTACTAACATGAGATACCTACGAAAGTCCTACGGTACATTTAGGGCAGATGTAACTCAGCTTCGCCTCTCCTACGCCTCACGCTAAACCCGATTACGCAGAGGCGACCCGTTTTCCTTAGATATGGGAAGCACTTCGCACTCCCCTTGCTCTCTCTCTCTCCTGGAAAAGGACCCGTACATGTTAACATCATGCCATTTACATACACGCCGATATACTTGACTTGACTATGTGTGTACGAGTCCGAGGCGAGAGGAAACACGAAGCTCACCACACTTCAAGCCCTCGAACAGAAACAAACAAACAAACAAACCGAAGCCAACTAGCTAGGTATATTTATTTATTTTACCAAACGGGTGTTGAGTATTATATCAACAACTAGGAAGAAAGGATTAATAAGAATGGAATCGTTGGACTTGCGCTAAGCCTTGAATTAATTTATTAGTAATACCACTAAATGGTACAATGCGTACACAGCTCATATACATAAGGTAGTAGTAATACACGACGTGCATGAGCAAGCATGAATCTACAGAGTGGTTCCATGTTCTTCTCCGGCCATCATTCCTCCAAAAGGAGCCCATTCCCTTGTCGTGTGACGTTGAACGGGAGGCGGTGGTAGCTGGGAGAGATAGAGACAGGGAGAACTTAGAATTTGAGGATGTGTCCACACCAACAAGCCATGGGAAAAGCCACGGGAAAAGCCATGAAAGGAACAGATCAGACAAAACTTGAATAAACAGCTGTTCATTGGCCATGTGTAGACAATTTCGGCCTTTCCCTCCTCTCTCGCTCGAGGCTCGGCTCTGGGGTCAAAGATTCGGCCGGTTCGGACTCGTTTCGTCTGAAGTTCCCGACCGGGGACTTCCTCTCGTAATCATCTGGGTCAATTAATTAATTATAGTTTTTGTTTCACCGGGGAATTTGGGATCGATGGTGTCTTTCCCGTGCCACTAGCTGCCAATAGCAGTCTATTCGTCTAGTGTCTATTAGGTATTGTAGCGTCTATGTGGTGTCCATCTCGTGTCTATCTTGGTAGTGTGTCCGACTAGGCACGGTACTTGAGCAGTGGCTGGCTAGTCTCTAATGTTCCGCTGTTTCGCGCAGATGCGAGAATCAAAGAGCCGCGTGTTAAGCACCCTACCTACTCCGTAAGAAGGAAAAGGTACCTAGGTAGGTAAACATTGTGCTCGAGTCGCTCCGGCGCGTTTGCTCATATGTATGTGAATGGGAACGGATTTGAAGATGGTTGGGCGGGTTCGCAGTTGATTCGATCTCTTATCGATCGCAGCGGAGCACATGAACAATTTGACAGCGTCGTCCCTTCCAATCAGACGTCTCCACAATTAAGGCTAACACACATAGTCCCCTGTGGGTATACATATGCATATGTACCTAATGCCAGTATCCCATGGATGTGTGCATATGCATGTCTTTTCTCTTTCCTCTTCCTCTTCCTCTTCCTCTTCCCTTTCTTTTTTCAAAGGGTTTCAATGTTGGTGCTTTAGTAACGAGGGATCGGCGTCAGTGGCCGGATCCTCGTTTGCGACTTGGAGGCGCCCCCCTGAACGGAGGGATCGCATCATTACCATCAGCGGGATCGAATAAGGTGTTGACACCGAAGCACTTCTTCGTTGAGTCATGGGCCATCTCGGCAAGTTACGAACATTGGGTGGATTGGGTGGATTGGGTGGTCTCATGCAACAATCACCAACAGCAACTCCCGCGCGCGACCTGTGCAGATATTTGTGCAGATTCACAGACAGGAAGTGGCAAAGATTGGTTCCGTTAATAGGAGGGAGACGAGGAAACGGGGAGATGATCCATCCCCTTGGCCATGATTGGCTGCCACGTATCAATCTCCCGGCGATAGAGTTATCTGTAGCCGAAGGAAGTCGTCAGCCCTATCAATCAAACTGATTAACTGTTTACGGCACCCATGACGACGATAGCTTCGACAGCTTCGACAGCTATAACGATTCCAACCAATAGCAGCACCCCTAATCCGGCTGCCTCTCTTTGGTTCTCGCAACGCCTGCGCGTCATATAAAATCTCGGTGCCTGAGACCGATCTCTACCAATGCCTCGTTCCAGATCTCGTAATTAGACACGTAACGCAAATGCGCATCCCAACCCGCCGCGCGCTACATGATCATTCAGGTAACCAGTTAGCACAAGGGAAGGCAGATGTTTGACAGATTATTTTCCAGGCAAACTTACAGCGAACTCACAGCGAACTCACAGCGAACTCACATACCGAACTTCGAACCGCATCTTACGCACCTTACGATACAAGCCTATTCATAATATACGAATTCTGCATTTCTCGTCTATCTATTTCTTGGCCCCCAAGTGGAGCCGATTCTCACGTCATGTGTCTACCTACTTAAGCTGAGAAAAGCAGGATAGCCAACTCTACCCATTATTCGGTGTCCGCGAAGGTAGGCATTCGAATTTCTTCGGCGACGACCCCTATACAAGGAAGGCGATCTCTTTCTCCAAGTTACGTAGCTTGGACTTGCACGTTACAATAGGAACGCCACCCCGCACGATAGATGCATATGACCTTCTCAGGACACCCCATCGCGCCCATAGACGTCATCGCTCGTAGGGGGATAGACGTTGCCTCTCTCTCAAGGCAGTAACTGCGGACGGCCGCCTAGGTCGCGCGATCATCTTAGTCCTCGTCTTCTTCCTCGCTAACCCCATTACTATCTCTCCTAACAAGACGGCGGGGGGCCGACCTCGATGTAGAGGTCCTAGTTTCGCCCGAGCTCCGATCCGGGACCCAGGTTCCGTGCCGGGAAGAGGTCGGCGACGTATCGTCGTCTGTTTCGGGTCCCTCGGCGATAGCTCCATGCGTACTCATGTGCCGTTCTTGGGCATAGCTCGGGGTAGTGCGGGGCCGTGACATCGAGGTTTGCCCTTGCGTATGATGTTCTGACCTGTGGGAGGATTTAGGCTGTTGGGCGGAGTCCGAGTCGTATGTGAAGGTCACGCCGCTACCTGGAAGGGCAAAGATATCACGGACGAGCTCAGGCTCGAAGCGCGAGTCTCTGTTTCTAGGATTTCGCGCGGTGTTACCATCCCTCACATCTTGCCCACTCTTCCACCCATAGCTCTGGGCTGCACGAGTAGCTGCGGCTTGACGCTCATCCCGACCTGGGCTTCGAGGGCGCTGCCTATTCACTTGTGTTTGGGAGGTTGGTTGGGTGGTGTAATGGCGGTCGCAACCGCATTTAACTCGGGGATCGTCGCAACCACAGCGGCAGCGGCGGCAATAGTGTCCGGCGTCCATTGTAAATGTATTGTCAGTGTTGAATATCGTGGTGTTTCAGGGCTGAAGGGATAAGTCTTGTCTAAGAAGATATCCGAGATGCTGTACCAGACAGTTTAAGTAAAACGATGCTGATTTGCTACCAGGAAATAATTAATAGTATTATGTTCGTCTCGATCAGTCGGATCAGAAAATAGTAGAAACGTCGTTGTTGTTCTTGTTATTGGCTAAGACCTTTTCCTGTAGCATGAGCACATCCATAGTGGTTTTATATAAGTTGAAAATGATATTCTGATTCATTTCGAGTAAGAACTCTTTGTCTCTTCTGCAACAGTGCTCTCGTTGAATATAGAGGAGTAATAGTGACACTGATAGATAACTAGGGTTATTCCCAAACTCTCTAGGTTCAATCATCCACTTGACATTAAGAATAACATATCGTCGTGACTAAAAATCGACTTCTACGACCTTCCGGGTTTCTGACGCTGTAACCAAGTGACTAGCGGTGCCACACGTATACTGGTATACGTTACGAGCAAACGGGGTCCGGAAACCCGCCTCAAGGTTTGTGAATTCACCACTCCTCAGTCCTCAAACAAGGTCAGACTTTATCAAGCTAATTCACCATTATTACCCATGAATATAGCTATTCTCCATCGAGATAGCGTTAGTTCGATCAATGGCGTCTGACTGGGTTGAGTCCAATCAGCGTCCCATGTCACTTGCCCGAGGGTTTCTTTCCGCAGGAGAAGCGCAACCCCCTTATCCGAAAATCTGAGCTTGTCACATCAGAGATGTCAATATTCGGGCTTGTTCATGGTTATAGCTTTTAATTAGGAAAGGGTTTCCCGGGGAATAAACGCGCCGAAAGAACTGGATACCGAAAGATGTAAAGACTCCGAGCAAAGCGAAAAGTCCAAATACTAAGACTTTAAACTACACTCTAAAGCTTAGCATAGCCAGAACTAAAGATGCTAGTCAAAGGACAGGTACACTCCACATAGGAAGTTGAATAGAACAATGTCCTGTCAAAACAAGTGGCGTGTCTTTGTTGCTTTACATAGGTATTGTTCTCTCACATTTAAAAGCAACCTTGCTGTTTATACCGAGTCTCTCGCCTAGAACCTGTTAGTTATAGTCCCCGTCGCCACACATACGAGGTAGATTTTAATAGGTTAATAAGGGGGAACACAACAACCATCAAAATGCAATCTGTCAAACGATTCCTAGGCGGTGGTAAGGGGAAGGTGGCAGGTCAAAATAACAAGAAGATCGAGAAACCTCAGACTCAGTCACCGGTAGAAGACTTGATAGACTTGGTGGTAGGGGATGACGAATGTTACGACCCATATGATGAATTATACGATGACTTGAGTCCGACGGCAGCGCATTATATGCCCCGAAGTCAGGGTACGGACGCAACTCTCGCCTACCTCAATTCTGACACATCAGACAACCTAACACGGTTGCTTAACGAGCGGAACCATGCCGAAAAGCTAGCACGACAAGGCCCCAAGACAAAAGGCATGAGGGAGGTTCAGCTCATACTGCGTGAGCCGACCTTCCGCTCGGTGGAGCAATTGTATCATGTACGTAACCAGGCGGGAGCCGTAGCGAGATATGGCCTTCCGGGAGAAGTTGCCTACAACGTTGGGAGGTCTATTGGTTGGAATAGGATCGATGCTCCGAGAATACCTTCACTGCATCTTACGAATTTTGGGGAGATAATGGAAGAGCATAGCGAGCTTATTAGTAATAGTCCGTATAGTCCATATACTACCTCCTTCGACCCCATCGACGAGATGGATCTTAGCACGAGAAGGTTTTCGATTAGCGACGACCGACCACTGCCATCTGATAACGACGCTGGAGGCTGGAAGGGCGCGCCACCTTCGTATGGAGATTTACCACCCACTCCCCATAGCTTCCCCCCAGGAACACCGGGTCCCAGCGCAGAGGAGGAGTGGGAAGTGAGGGAAGCACAGTTTATGACGATAAAAAAGGTACCGGCCTGTCGGGTATATGAAACACAAACCCCTCCTGAGTAAGGTCGTATATGAAGTCCCTTGCACGACTAAAGGGTGAGACTCCAGTAGATGGTTGTATCAATGAGGAAGATTGATCTCGGCTTATCCTAATAACTTTTGGTGCGCTTCCATCGGTTTGTCGGTATGGGGTTGTTTGATTTGAATAGCCGGTAACATTGGGTGAGTAATTACAAGTTGGTTCGAAGCTATGTTCACTGGGTAGGTAGATAGCGACGCAATCCGATGAAATCAGTTTTATTCATGAACTCACGTCCCTTAAGGACAGTGTCGTCTGTATCACTCGGCGATTGGGAACCGTTCTTAGCAATTCTTGCACCATTTTCTTTTTTAGCGAGTGTGATGCGTTTACATCAATGTGTTTTGCTGCTGGAAAGTCTCAGGGAAGAGCAATGCACTCTATCTCAACGTCAACGGCCTTGGGAAGCTGCTTGACGGCCACACAGCTGCGGGCAGGCTTGTGGGTGAACCACTTCTCATACTCCTTGTTCATGTCGGCGAACAGCGACATGTCCGCCAAGAAGATATTGACCTTGACGACTTTCTCAATGGAGGAGCCAGCAGCAGTGAGGACAGCCTTCAGGTTCGAGATGCAGGCTGCCGTCTTCTCGCCAATGGTACCCTCGACGAGGTTGCCATTTGCGTCACAGGGAATCTGACCAGAGCAATAGATGGCGGACGGCGTCTTGATGGCGTGGGACTAGGATAGCTAATTAGTTATCTCGATTACGTTGAGCATTGGGAATTGTCGTGGTCATACGTAAGGCCCAGCAGCTATACATATAAGTTAGTTACGTTTCTCTCGAGCTCTTCGCTCTACGTTCTTATATCAGCCTCACTTACGCGGAGCTGCGTCCTTGGAGAAGACCGGAGTATAATCGGCCATGGTGCGGATTGGTGTCGATCTTGAGGAAAGGAAAGGCTTTCGTGAAACTGGGATCAAGCCGCGACGGACGGTAGGTGAGAGGAGTGCTCGAATTGGAAATACTCGAGCAGCCGCGGGCATTTGTGCTATTATATAATAGGTAACAATGACCACGCGCGGGTTGTTGCCTTGTGTCGTCCCTTCTACATGTAATGTACTAGTCGGCTAGAGGGCGTGGAGATTTTCGTTACTACATAAGTAGGTACCTACCTATGTACTTGGCCACTTAGGGCTCGTAGTCCTCTCCGCACTTCGGCGTTCCGGCTTGATGGGAGTGGGAGGGGGAAACACCGCCAAGTTCCGTGTTACGAGAACACGTTCCTAAGTGGGAGAGCTACAGCTAGGTAAAGTACCTACGATGGCCTACAATGAGGTCACAATGGGCCTAGAAGGGTAGCAGTGGCCTAATGTACGTAAGTAGCACTCTCATTTAAGCGCGTTTGTTTTCCGGAGCAGGCAGGTACTGCCCTACCCAGCTACCTAAATCGAGTGCCGTGTTTTATACATACATCCATGTAGATGTACTACTTTGTATGGTAGGCAGGAAACATTATGGAAGCATCGTTGACGTACATATCTTGTACCTACATGCTGGGTATAGTGGGTAGGTACCTGGTAGGTATGTAGATAAGATCGCTTATCGATAAACCAACGCCGCAATCAATCGGTTCCGGAAGTAAAAAAGCTTCAGCAGGCTTCTGGGTACGGTTGTGGGTTGGCCAGGTGGTTTTTTCATGGGTTTATTCCTTCCAAGTAGAAAAAAGGGGCGTGAGGCTTGGGCGTTGCCAAGTGGCCAGAATCGACTTGACGACCCCTATGTATATGTACCCGGATAGGTAAGGTGTACCTACAATACAATGCGACAACGCCTTACTTTATTACCGTGTTAGGTACCTGAATTAGACTAGGGGGTACCTAACACATGGAGTGGGGCCCGGGCGCTTGCGCAACTGAAGCTTCCCCCTGCGTTAAGTAGTTGTACAATACCTAACCTGAGAATTTAACGAGGGCCAACTTTTCGAACATTTCTTTTTCGTTTCCTAATTCACGTCCTCCTCGACGACTTCGGTGCCAACCATCACAGCATTTGGCCCATGAATTGGCCGTGCGGTTGGTAGAATTTACCATAATTTTCTTTGTTTCCGTAGGTAATTTGCGTGCTATCTCTCTGCTGCTATATAACACGTCAGCAAGCAACGTGTTCACTCGCATCGACGAATTATTCCAACTAACGGTCAACCCAAATAGTTAGTTTCCAAATATCAATTTCTTCTAGGCTGCGCTCTTTTACACCATGTCGACGACTTCTCAGGGCAGTCTGCGCCAGCGGAATGTTCCCGGTTCCGCTAAAAAGAGGAGCGGCACTCCTACTGATGAACCGGACTCGGATCTCGATAGCCTCTTCAAAGCCAACAAGCCGCAGTCCACTGGCTCGGGATCGGAGCTGGACTACAAGATCGCTTTTACCATAATCACAATCTTAGCCTTCATTTCACGATTCTGGGGCATCAGCCATCCGAATGAGGTCGTCTTTGACGAGGTACACTTCGGCAAAGTAAGTAGACCGCCAAAGTAGATTGTCTTGCGAGTCTGCCTCGAGGCTTCTGAATGAGGATATTAATGAAAGAACGTCTTAACTTACTCCTATTCTCTTCTTATCTAGTTTGCCTCGTATTACCTCGAGAGGACCTATTTCTTCGATGTACACCCGCCGTTCGGTAAACTCCTATTCGCTCTTATGGGCTGGCTTGTAGGATATGACGGACATTTCCACTTCGAGAACATCGGTGATTCATACATCGCGAACAAAGTCCCTTACGTGGCCTTCCGCTCTATGCCCGCGCTCCTCGGCTCGTTGACCGTCTCCGTCACCTTCCTCATTATGTGGGAGTCGGGATATAGTCTTCCGGCGTGTATCGTTGCCGCTGGTCTCGTTCTTCTGGACAACGCCCACATTGGCCAAACTCGGCTGATCCTGCTTGACGCCACCCTGGTGTTTGCCATGGCATGCAGTTTACTATGCTACATCAAGTTCTACAAGTTGAGGCATGAGCCTTTCAGCCGTAAGTGGTGGAAGTGGCTTATCTTGACCGGCTTTGCGCTATCGTGCGACATATCCACCAAGTACGTCGGACTCTTCGCCTTTGTCACTATCGGCTCGGCCGTCATCATCGACTTGTGGGATCTACTTGATATTAGGCGGCCTGGTGGTGCGTTGAGCCTGCGGGAATTCGGTTACCACTTTGCTGCTCGTGCCGTCGGATTGATTATTATCCCTTTCCTCTTCTACCTATTCTGGTTCCAGGTCCATTTCGCTATCCTAACGCGGTCTGGTCCTGGCGACGACTTCATGACGCCCGAATTTCAAGAGACGCTGTCCGACAACGTCATGCTTGCGAATTCTATTAATATTGATTACTATGATACCATCACGATTCGCCACAAGGAAACCAAGGCGTACCTACACAGTCACGAGGCGAGATACCCCCTTCGCTACGATGATGGTCGAGTTTCTAGCCAGGGCCAGCAAGTGACGGGTTATCCGTACAATGATACCAACAATTATTGGCAGATTCTCCCCGTCACCGATGACCAGCAGACCGGCCGCCATGTCAAGAATCACGACCTTGTTAGACTACGACACCTGGTAACAGATACTATTCTGTTGTCTCATGATGTTGCCTCTCCTTACTACCCTACTAACCAGGAGTTCACAACCGTATCTGTAGCGGACGCGTATGGAAGTCGCGCAGCGGATACTCTTTTCGAGATCAGAATCGAGCATGGCAAGCCTAACCAAGACTTCAAGAGTGTCTCTAGCCATTTCAAGCTCATCCATAACCCTAGCAAAGTGGCGATGTGGACGCACACGAAACCCCTTCCCGAGTGGGGCCATAAGCAGCAGGAGATCAACGGAAACAAGCAGATTGCCCCGAGCTCTAACGTCTGGATCGTAGAAGATGTTCCCTCTGTCCCGGCAGATTCTCCCCGCCGACAGAAGGAGGAGCGCCAGGTCAAGACCTTGCCTTTCCTTAGAAAATGGTTCGAGCTGCAACGTTCGATGTTCTGGCACAACAGCCAATTGACTAGCAGCCACCCATACGCCAGCCAGCCGTACCAATGGCCGTTCTTGCTAAGAGGTGTTAGTTTCTGGACACAGAATGATACTCGCCAACAAATCTACTTCCTGGGCAATCCAATCGGCTGGTGGATTGCTAGCAGTTTAATCGCTGTTTATTGCGGTATCGTCGGCGCCGACCAGGTGTCCTTACGCCGTGGTGTCGATGCTCTAGATCATCGTAAGTAGCCGTTTCTTCTCTCATATTCGGCAGCTAACTCAGCCAAAAGGTACCCGCTCTCGCCTCTACAACTCTACCGGATTCTTCTTCCTGGCGTGGGCTACTCACTACTTCCCATTCTACCTGATGGGTCGTCAACTTTTCTTACACCATTATCTCCCTGCCCACCTCGCCTCGTGCCTTATCGTTGGTTCTCTGCTCGAATTCGTCTTTAACGCCGAGCCTTCTGCCGAGGAATCAACCTACCAGGAGATCAAGTCTGGCAAGAAGCAAGCACTAGGCCCTCAGCGGCACGTCACAGCCCGCGAGAGACTCGCCGGACAGAGCATGGTTCCAACATGGATTGCCTGTTCTGTTATTCTGGCAGTCGTCTTCGCCGGCTGGTACTTCTTCTTGCCGCTTACTTACGGCTACCCTGGCCTCAGCGTCGAACAAGTGCTTCGACGCAAGTGGCTCGGATACGACCTCCACTTTGCAAAATAGAAGGCTATACAGGATTTATCGGGACGAGGGAGGACTAATCTTGATGTGTAAACCATAGTATCAGGAGATGGACGTAGACACAGGTGTATGATTGCGTGGCATCTAAGGGGCGAAAATGGATAGGCTGGTAGGCTTGCGTGATCATTCAAGGCTATGGAGAGAGAGAAAAAAAGTCCGTTTTACTATACGAAAATGCATGTTTTCTTGTGGGACCGGTCACCTACACCTCCCTGTCTTAACACGCGTTCCATAAACCATATAGAGGCGATATCGGAATCCAAATCTCTCAATTCTCAATGATTAAGCTAAGCGTACTCCCTATGACCAAGTAGGATTATATAGACGCTGAAATTTCATCCAACACCTAGATTTTCTTTAAAAGAAATTAATCCTCTTAGGCTTTTACTCATTTTGGCAAGTCTTCTATAAGCTGCTCCGCAACAATCTTGCCAGCGAGCCAACTCATATCGACCGTACTTGCGATCAAATGGATTGCTGACGTCCACCATAGGCCGTTTCTAGATAGTTTGAATGGCGGGAATCGCGTAGACGGAATCAGGTAGGGGTAGGCGTGTTCAAGCTGGTAAAATACCTATATTAGCAATCCCCTTACACTGGGTTTGGATACCGTTGGATGGTATTGTACTTACTCTCGTCTGGTATGACCAGGTGATCCCTAGATTGCGTTGCTGTAGCAGTTCCGTGACATCCTCGTCGGCTAAGGCGAGATACAGATACTCGATCGCGCCATTACCATCGTCGTCGATTCGGACGACTTGCCTTAGGAACCTCAGCTCCCTAACGCCCCCCATGGCATTACCTCCGCTCTGCTCTTCGAGAAACAGTACTTGGTCCGCGTCACCGTACACGTCGCGGTTGAGCCTCTCCGACACTGTGAAGAATATAATGTGCACAGGTCGATATGCTAGAGCCGACGCACTCTCGACGTCTTCGGCGGAAACGCCGTCGTAGAGGTTGAAACTAGGGGCGGCAATGATGACTCGATCAAAGGCCTCAACTCGGAGATCAGGTAAACCAGGGGCACTGTATTGGACGAGCCATGCCCATTCCTCCTCGCTGATAT
This sequence comes from Pyrenopolyporus hunteri, assembly GCA_902806595.1. NCBI lineage: Eukaryota > Fungi > Ascomycota > Sordariomycetes > Xylariales > Hypoxylaceae > Pyrenopolyporus > Pyrenopolyporus hunteri. The sequence goes on along the minus strand of CADCXC010000038.1, from coordinate 3,215,200 downwards.
GTTCGTACTTAAGACCACGTACCTCTGTGGATTCCCGGACGGTCGCACCCGTGGCACTGACAATCTGCTCGAGCCTATCTAACAATTGCCCTCCGGTATAGGAATTTGCTGAATCTTCTTGGGCAGCGGCTAGCATCATGGCGAGGCCACTAATATCCGGGACCTTCTGAAAATGTGCACGTTCAACTTGAGGCGAGAGCACCTCGGTTACATAAGCACCGCCGATTCCACGAGCTTGGAGCATGGTGGTGGAAGGCTGCTGCACAGCATCGGTGAGACCTAATGAGATAATAAGCTGCGCGACGCTCGACTCCAAAGGCGGGTCGACGAAGCGATTCCTCAGCTCAACTCCCTCCTTAGCCATAGCTCCGGCAGACCAGACGGAACTGCCATAGTGGAATATTAAGCCGAGCCAATGAAACAGCGGTGTCTTGCTGTAAGGGCGGTAAGTCTGGCTAACGACGCGTTCGCCGGAGAAACTGGAAGCGAGTTAACGTCGAAAAAGTCGACTCCGGAAGGGACTCAAACACATACTAACTAACTCGTTGGCTATCAAGTTCGGAGAATTGGACCTGGTCGCGTAGCGTCTCTTCTGAAGCCTTGGTGAAAAGGGGATTGTTCCACATCAAGGCCGTGCCGGCAATATCTTCGGCGGTGATGGGGTCTTGGACTGGGTTATCGTACGGGAAGACTTGGCGGCCGGTAGAACTATTAAGAGCCAGCTTCCCTCCGATAAGGGGAGCAGACTCAAACAGCGTGATGTCTAATTTGAAGCCGCGAGTTCTTGTTTTGAGATGTAACTGTTGGGCAGCAGATATACCTGCGGGTCCAGCACCTTGTATGTGGATTAGATTTGGACCCCTTTTCTGATTGAGTATCTATTTGGATTCTATACGCACCGACAATAGCGACCGAATAAGTCGGAATCGGCGGAGGGGGGACGTTGAATTCTCTGTACAGGAACACGACAGCTAAGGGGAAAATGATAATGAAAGCGAGAGCGAGCAGAATTAGGAGACATGCTGAAGAGGAAACCGACGACGTTTGGGTGTGCGCTCTTTCGTTTGGGCGCTTGATTAATGGAGCCCATTCCGACGACTCCGACGACGGATGAAATCTTGGAGCATGTTTCGAATAGGCTGGTGGCGGAGACCAGCTTCGCATCGAGGACGATATTCTCGCCATGATCACGGAGTCATTTGGAGGTTGAGATACGGATCACGTCCGACGTAGGTAGGACTTGAATGGGTGGTCGAGATATGTTACCTACCAGGTACCTCGGTACCTATCCAACTAGAAACGATCTGACTAGAAACGATGTGACTAACGGCAACCCGGGCGAACAAAGCTACGGAAATCTGTATTGGACACCCCCCGGCAGGTAGCCCGTTCGTGAGGGTTTAGAAAGAGGTAGCTATCTAGGTCTAGGTCTAGGTAGGTGAATATGGTAAACAGAACCAGGCAGCTGCCAGGCTGGGGCCGATAGGTGAGAGAAGGTGATCGAGGCGCAGCTTCCCCTCTCCTAGAGCTGGTGGTGGGCTTCGTGGAAAAAGTTGAGAAATGACAGCCACCCGGAGTCAGCATGCAAATATCGCAGCCACCCGCATTGGTTTAAGTGGTCGTCACACAAACATACGTGGATCCAACCCATTAGGTAGGTCCGCGACGATCGGGAAGGCAGCAGTTAGAAAAAGCAGCCGCCCAGCTTCCCCTTCAAAATCGCTTAAAAAAAGTATAATACAAACTCACACATCGAGACTTCCACGAAGGCAGGGGCTTCACGTTGGTGTATCAATAACTAGAATACGTGCATATAACGGGGTTAGCTATTCGCGAGCCCTTGTCTTATGTGTTATCTTATGTCTTGTCTTGTCCATCCGGATTTCACCCTTTTTCTTCTCGCGTTCCTCGTCTTCTTCTCCGGGGCCAATCAATCGGAAAGATACGCTCTCGAGCACACATACCTAGCGAATAAGGCTTTTGCGCGAATTCTAGTCGAGAGCCGCAGCCACGAGAGGTCAATTAAATATTTATAGCTCAACCTCAAGTCAGTCGTGGTGTCGTACTCCATCTCCCGTCGAGCATCTCCATCTGGCTGTGATGGGTATGCGTAGTATATTAAAATCGCATACGTACACCGGCGAGGCAAGTAATATAATTATATTACATCTCTCTAATATTCTCTTAGCTCTACTCTACTCCCGCAAGTGTTCTGTGGTAAGGTATCTTCGCGCCGAGATTACATGCAGACCTGGTTACCTCTACCGCGAGGCTGCACTCACGCAACGTTTCTTTAACCCTGATGTATCGAATTGGTGTAGATATGATATATCCTCGAATCACCATTCACGACAATGCTTCTATTATTAAGCTAAACGACCGGGCCGTCACTAGTAGGGGATGGTCTTGTCGATGTGGTATTCGAGAAAGACAAAGGAACATTGATCTGGCTTCAAACTGGCTCTTTCTAGGAATTTCTGCTTTCTAGCACATGCTCGCCCAAGAACAACGCGCCATTCGCATGGTTCCCGCGGATGGGACCTGTGCCTGCATCAGATCGAGTGTTGCAATCGGCGGGAACCAACCGCATCGTCCCTGGTTATTATCATGTCTTTTACCGACAGCGTCCTGCCCCTGCCGGTCTCTTTTTCCGGTGCATCCCGGTTCAAGCCCCATCCCCATCAAGTGCGATTTTCCATGAAATATCCAATGACATTTCAGTAGCATTGCGTGTCCTCGCCGGACGGATTGTCGTCCTATAGCTTGAGAATTTCTACTGACTTTTGCCTTGCTACGGACCGAAAACCTCTACTTAGACACTCAGGCTAAAGACTAGGGCCATGTCTCCTCCCGCAGGATGGCTCTCATTCATGCTCATGTAGTTCGGTCTCCAAGACGTTCTATTGGCGGAAGTAGGCTTTTACTTGGTAGTGACGCGTTCGATGAGTTAAGATGGCACATACTTACCTTCATACAACTCGGTGGAAGGGTCTATGTGGAGCCAAGGCTTTATAGGAGCTGAGATTGGTGAAGAGTAGGAAGTTTGCGTTGCCTCCGGGTCTTCTCATATATAAGCTGAAGCGACCTGGGTCCAGTGGTTAGCTTAGTTAGATGATTGTCGAGAGAGACCACTCATTCGTTTCGACTCTGCTCTTTCAGTCGATATGCGGAAGATCTCCTCGTGGGGGCTTGCCCAATGCCTCCTCTGGGCCTGCGTATCAGGCTTAGGGAACAGTACTGATTGTAGTCCAATTTTCTTAACGAAGACTGTTTTCGTGTCCACTACTATCTATACATCTCTCCCGACCAACGTGACGACGGTGCCAACCAGCTCAGGGGCCCCATGGGTTAATACGACTACGACTTCCGCTTCTAACATAGGAACTACGACTAGCATTCCACTCAGCAATACAACTTCGACAACAAGATCAAGTATTGGAACCAGTGCCCCGTTTAGCAATACAACCACGACGACAAGTTCCAGCACAAGTCTTACGACTAGCATTCCGTCTGTCAATACAACGATAAGTACGAGTTCGAGTATAACCACCAGTAGTGCGCCTTTCAGCAATACAACCACAAGTACAAGTTCTACTATTGGAACCAGCCCCCCTTTCAGCAACACAACTACAACCGCGAGTTCCAGCATCACAACTAGTGCTCCCTTTAGCAATACTACTACAACTATAAGTTCTAGCGTAGAGCTCACAACTACTCCTCCATTTGGCAATACCACAACGAGAGCCACTACCGCCCCAACCACGCTCCCATCAAGCACAACATCGGAGACAACTCCGCCGAGCACAACTTCCTCGACCACAGTTTCTTCAAGCACAATCTCACCGACTACGGTTCCGTCTAGCACAATCCCATCAAGTACAGCTTCTTCGAGTACATCAGCACCGCCAAAACCCTCCGATCCTTTCGGCAGAATCCCACCCTTGCCACCCGGCCCTTTCAGGGGTTTCAAGAATGCTGTGTATTTCACGAATTGGTAAAGAATTCTAACCCCGCTACAATTCGGCGGGTGAAAATTAACAAATATATTAGGGGCGTTAACTCGGGCTACCATCCGCAAGAGCTACCTGTCTCCGAACTCACACACATATTCTATGCCTTTGCCGATTTCGATGAGGATGGAACGGTCAAATCTTCGGATCCGGCTATCGACCTCGAGAAACGGTACCCTATGGATTCGACACGGAACAACACTAACAACGTGTACGGCGCCGTGAAGCAGCTGTTCATTCACAAGAAATACAACCGGAACCTCAAGGTACTCCTTTCAATAGGGGGCTGGGACTTCTCACCGAAATTCGCGGTGGCTTCCGCAACAGACGCCTCGAGGCGTAAATTCGCAACGAGTGCCGTGAAGCTTGTTACAGACTGGGGCTTTGACGGCATTGACATCGACTGGGAGTATCCTTCCAACGATGTTGAAAAGGAAAATTTCGTAAGGTTGCTCCAGGAGTGCAGGCGTGAGTTCGATAGATACTCTTTCCTTCATGGCGTAAGATACCGATTTAGCCTCAGCGTGGCAACTCCAGCGAGCCCGCAGAACTATGAGAAGCTAGACTTGACCAACATGAACAAGTTCGTCGACTCATGGTAAGCTATACTCTACGCCTCTTACGTCTCATCTAATACAACGTGAAAATATGCTGACAACCGATAGGCACCTAATGGCCTACGACTACTCCGGGGGCTGGGATACCGTCAGCGGCCACCAAGCCAACGTATTTTCCTACCCCACCGCCGACACCACGGGTGCGAAGCGGGCGAGCACAGACGACGCCGTGCGCTACTACCAAAGTCGTGGCGTGCACCCGCAGAAGATCCTCATGGGCCTACCCTTATACGGGCGCGCCTTCGAGGGAACGTCCGGTCTCGGGCAGAACTACTCAAGCATCGGGGATGGCGGACCCCAACCTGGTGTGTGGTACTATAAAGACCTGCCGAAACCGGGGGCCGAGGTGGTATACGACGACATCGCGAAGGCGACGTACAGCTACGATGCCAAGAACCGCGAGCTGGTTTCGTACGACGACGTCCGCAGCACCACATACAAGTCCCGATATCTCAAGTGGCACCGCCTCGGCGGCGCGTTCTTCTGGGAGGCTAGTGGCGACAAGGGCGGCATTCGGAGTCTGATCAATACTATGTCCAAGAACCTCGATTGGCTGGACGAGACGCGTAATAATCTCCATTATCCGACAAGCCGGTACCGTAATATACGATGGGGTATGCCCGGGGAGTGAGCCTGGAAATAATTCGGGTTGGGGTTAGGTGGTATACATACGTGTGGGCAGCGTCTCATAATTGCATTTCGATTTCCCTTCCCCCTTTCTTGTATATGGAATTTTGGAAAATTGGATTGGTACGTTGGGAGTCTATTACATGTGAAACCCATCATACCTGCCTCAAAAAGGTTGCTTTAGATTGAGGTACATATTGCATGTAGGTAGCTTTGGTAGATATCAATGATTTAGATGCGTCGGTATGCCTCTTATGAGCCTAGTGATTTAGCAGTCTTAATAGTAACGGATGCTCGCTAGATGAGAACAATAGGAATTGCGAAATACGACATATGTATTTAAAAGATGTTTTCTCGCGAGTTTGGCGACAAGAAATTGGTTATATGGGAGGAATTCAACTTTCAGTATATACAAGGGGGTAAGATAAATCTATAGGACACCGCCCCTACTAGATGGCATAGTGTTTCCTGGGAGATAACTTATGTCTCTGCATACTCGTATGAGCTTGTTGATTCCTCAACTTTGACCTCGATCTTGCTCTCTTCGAGTTCCTTGCCATTGACCTTGATGCCGGCTCGCATGATATCGCCCGGCACGACCGGTCCGACACCTTTCGGTGTCCCGGTGAGGATGATGTCTCCCTTTTCAAGAGTCATAACCTTGGAGATGTCGCTTAATATCCTCGGGATCCGGAAAAGCATAAGCTCGGTGGAGTCCGCTTGCCGGACCTGGTCGTTGACGGTGAGGTAGATATCTATGGAGTGAGGGTTCGGAATTGCCGATTTCTCAATGAGATTGCTAATCGGCAAAAAGGTATCAAAACCCTTGGCGATTGACCAAGGTAAACCCTTTTTCTTGGCCTCGTTTTGGATGTTTCTTGCCGTCATGTCGATGCTAAGAGCGTAGTCTTGTGTAATTGGTTAGTTTATCGTAACACGCTACGAATTACACGACCGCAGAATCCTTACGCTCAATAGCATCAAGGGCGCCCTTCTCATCGTCGGCTGCAAGGTCCCTCACCTGCTTCCCCAATATCAAGGCCAGCTCAACCTCATAATGGAGGTCGACACCCCTGGGCCGGATCACGGGTCCGGCTCCGGGCAACAGGATCGAAGACGTCGGCTTCAAGAAGAAGAAAGGCTGCTTCGGCCTAGCACTGTTCAACTCGGTGATATGGTCCCTGCATAAGATCATGTTAACATGCTGCACTTCCACCCCACGTTGTGGCATGATCGCCACGAAAGCTGTGGTTCGGCTTACGCATAATTGCGACCGATGCAGACGACTTTGCCAGCCTGTTTCAAGGAAGCTACCGACGCCATGCCGCGACGGAAAACATTCATTGTCCTACAAGACTTATTGTCAGTAATGTATCTGCTTGCGCTCACTGGATGCTGCGAGTTTGGCCTACGTACCTAATGTAAAGGAGGGCGATGACGGAGAAACGTTCCGGGTATACCTACTATAACTGGACCGGGTAAGAACCTTTTATGGCCTCAAGGTGGTTCGGAATACGCATGCGGAGTTGTGATCCTTCAGGAGAACGAGCACGCAACCGCGATATCCCCGGTCCCCGATCTTCGGCTCTGGATGTTGAGTGGAATTGCTAAGAATATGCTAAGAAGTGTTACGAATGCTAAGAATTGCTAAGAGTCTCTGGCCGCGGGGTCAATTAAAGCCCCGGTAGCTAGGTACCCTCCGAGAACATTGGATACATGTAGGAAGACACGCGAACTTTGTAGCGGCGGGGTATCCACTAGCTAAAAGCTACCTAACCTGTCTCTCGGTACAGGATCGTGCAGAGTACCGGCCTTGTACTTCGTACATCCATGCCCAATTGGCATATCGCGACCTGCACTTATCCATATCGCTGGGGTGGGTTTTTTCCCAGCGTGGGGGAGTTTCCGTAGGGACATCTGGGCGCCGGACTGGCCGGGTCTGGGCCTGGGGGAATAGGTAGAGGCACTCCACAATACAAAGTGCATGTACCTACCTGCTGTCCAATACGCTTGATACAGCGTAAATAATTTATTCTCTCACTTTCTTCCCTGCCAGCGTCCCATGTCCAATCCTTGAATCCTTGATATCATCACAAGACCAACAAAACCCAACAGCCTCCTCTGCCTGCCTGTCATTTATAACTTGACAACTTGTAACATCCCTTTTCTCCCAGCCGCGAGACTCCTTTCACCCAAGTCACCGAACTACATCTCTCGCATCTTCAGCAACATAATCATTTTGGCGGGGCAATTGTTGTACGCGCCAGTATGGAAGCTCTCCAGCTAGCACAGATGCTGGCTGATCTTAATGATCTCCAAGCTGCTGTAAGTTACTATTCCGGTCGCTCGTGTTCGTGGTATAAACATCTGACGAGAACCCCTTTTACTGACTTGAAATGTTTCTTTTACAGCAAGATCAGTGTGCCGCGAAAAGTCTTGTTAGCGTGAGCCAAACGCTCGATCGCAAGGAACATCTACAACTACCACAACAACACAAGAGTGTCCCTGAAACCAGAGTCACTTCTCCTACCGGTCGCATGACAGACAAGTTTGGCCGCCGCATGCTCACACCGCCATTAACGAGAACGAACTCTGCCTCGCCATCCATGCCTGGCAGTCCTTTAGGGGGAGAGGTGTGTCCCTCACGGTCAATTTTTTCTTTGTTGCGGTGTGGCAAGTGCTGATCATGCTGATCAAATGCGTAGCGTCCCGACGCCGATATTGATAGGGCCTCAACACTACTCTCGTTATATGAGATTCGCGCCAAGTTGAGGGAGCAAGATAATAGTAGCTTGATTAAGGCGCGCGAGAAGATCAATGCTCTGGCAGCGAAACAGCAGGCCCAGTTGGCAATCGAACGCACGAAAGAACGAAAGGACGCGAACCGGCTGAGTTATCCTAAGTGAAGACGAAAAAGCAAATCCATTGATTAGATACCCTCGGATACTCTAATGACCGACTACATCATGATGATCATCACTGGCGTTACAAAAGGGAACAAGCGGACGAAGGAAAGAGGGCAAGAAAACGCAATTTGAGCGCGGGAGCTCCTGGGACACGGCGTATGAGCTGGCTCGACACGGTTACGTTATGCATCACTGGGTTACTACTGGCTCAACTGCCACGATCTGGGATGGGATTACATTCATGGGCGAATCTTTTTTGATTGATACCTATTAATGTTAATAATGTTGGGACGGGTATGCAAATATATGATATATCACGCTATAACGTTTGACTCAAGTCAGTAATTCTGTCTTTACAATGCTTCATTACTATGGACTACCCATTCGTTATACCAAGCCCCAGCCGATTAACACCGAGAGTAATCGAAGTTTATGGCATTTCGAGGAATAATGGGAGCCGCTGCTCCGGGATGGTGATCACGTCCCTTCGTACGGATTCCGTACGAATCCTGATCATCCCGAGCTGAAGATTCATATGCGTCATAAGATAGGCAGTCTTGCCTATTTTTGGCGCTGGTGGGTTGCAGCTTATGCCACCCATCGCTAGTGCGACCAATGCCTACTTGGCTCTTCGATCTCGGTATTCTTTATAGATGTGTTGATAGGAGGCATGTCCTATAAAATAAAGAAGGACTGGTGAACGGGTGTGTTCAACTGCATCACGACTACGCACATCCTCAGGTACCCGATGGGTTTCTAGAAAGATTTTACATTGGCCAATCAGCCTTAAGGATTAGGACTATTGGGGCAAGTGGATGCCGTTGATATAGTTGGCATCTAATAAGTGACAGGCTTGGGACGGGTTCCGGATTACGGGGTAAGTTGAAGGAATCGAGACAATTCAATGTAGTAGCTTTCGCGCTTGCGACAACATGTACAACGGACTGAGCGGACTAACTCTGGTAACTCGTGATATCACTTAAGACAATATAAGAGCTTTCAGGGGTTAAGCTAGCGATCACGGGAAAATGAAATATAAAAAGCATATACCTATTAGGTACTTGAACATGAATAACATGATATGAGCTTTCACCACCGGAGGTGAAAATATTGTACGACAGTAAGACAGGCACTATATTTACATACGTATACCTAGGTACATAATAAATACAGGTATGTACCTTATCATGTTCAATCACGCCAAATGTACTCGAAGAATATTAAAATAGGTACTGAAGGTAGGCAGGTAGGCACGCGAGTATTAGCAATCAATTGAGGCACTACTCAAGAGCACTAAAATCTAAAGCTACCTATTCATTATTAGAAGGCGGTAGGTACTGTGCAGTACAAGTAGTGGTTAGCATATGCGTACGCCCAGGCACTACCTAATTGATAGGGCAACTACCTAAGGTACACATGTACCTACCTAGGTACCTAGGTACCGCCCACCTATGCATGCAGTGCTATGCAAGTTGCCCAAGACCTATTTTAGGCCGCATAGCGTCGTGGCTCACAGCCGTCAGCAGCCGCGAGAACGTTCCAACCCGCCAGCCCAAGCCTGCAAATCCCTTGGCCCGATCTTTGGAAGGCAAGAGCCTAGACCAGAGCCAGACAGCATTTTCCCCAGACGTCATTTTTTAGACTCGCATTTCATTTCTTCAATCCTCCATTTCCTTACTAAGGTTCAATAGAACGCGGCTCCCAATTCGCTGCTCCCAGCATCCCCAACATGGCAAGCAGCGTGGATGCGAAGCTCTTGAGAGCGACAAAATTCCCTCCTGAGTTCAATCAGAAGGTGGATATGCAGAAGGTCAATCTTCAGGTCATGAAGAAGTGCGTGTCCCACCACCAATACCGCAGCCACTCGAAAAGCTAACCGCGACTCGCCAGATGGATTGCGAGTAAGATCTCCGAGATCTTGGGCTCCGAAGATGACGTCGTCACCGAGCTTTGCTTCAATTTGATTGAAGGTTCTAGATACGTAAGCGCGTTCCCTTTGCGAAGCCAGAACCATTTACCCTAATAACATAATAACATTCGACATCGCAGCCCGACATCAAGTCCATGCAGATCCAGCTTACCGGCTTCCTCGACAAAGACACGCCCCAATTTTGCAAAGACCTTTGGAACCTCTGTCTGAGCGCCCAGACCAACCCCCAGGGGGTTCCGAAAGAACTCCTAGAGGCCAAGAAGCTGGAGCTCATTCAAGAGAAGGCACGTAGCCCTATCCAATACCAATTGAATCGAAGCGTACTAACTACCATTAGATTGATGCGGACAAGGCCGCGGAAGAGTCGCGAATCCGACGAGAAAACCAAGAGCGCCGCGATCGCGAGTTAGCAGATATTCGAGATCGAGAACGCCGTGATCGTGGTTTCCGTGGTGGGCGCGGTGATAATTGGCGCGGCGGAAGACGCGGTGGCGACCGTGCCTTCGGGGGTCGCGGCAGAGGCTTTGGGCGTGGTGGGGATCGGTCCCTCTCGCCGCCGAGGCGCGAACGAGACTCGTATTATAGTAATCGTGACCGTTATGTCCCCCAAGGCCGTCGCGGAAGCCGACAGGAAGTTCGGCGTGGTCGGTCTCTATCCCGCTCTGCAAGTCCCGACTCTAGAGGCACCGTTTCCCGCTCTCGATCATCCAGCACGGCTAGCGATCGCAGCCGACGAGCGAGCCGCCGGTCACCGACTCCACCCCGTTACCGTTCCAGGGGACGTCGATCCCCCCCTCGCTATCGAGGTTCAGGAAAGCGAGACCGGTCTGCAGGGCGAGCGCGAGCCTACAGAGCTCGTAGAGACGATCGCAGAAGGAACACGTCCTCATCGGCTAGCGTCAGCAGGTCTGAGAGTAGCAGGTCCCGCTCGCCGGCGCCTAAAAGGCGCCGATACTCAGACTCGCCTAGCCGCTCGAGATCTCCTCCGCGCCGAGACTCTAGACGGCTTAGTCGCTCGCCGTCTTCGTCCTATTCGCGATCACGCAGCCGCAGCCCGAGACGAAGACAAGTTCGGGAACTCATTAGCCGTAGCCCCTCACCCAACCACCGCGGAAGGCTAAGACGATCTCTCACGCGAAGCCCAACCCCGTCGGGGTCGGAAGGAGAGGCTAGGCGACCACGGCAGAGGTCCCCGCGAAGAAGCAGGGAGGATAGCAAGATTAGGGATATCCCCTCGAGAAAGCGGAGATCCTCTACTGACTCCCCTCGTACCCGTGACAGATCGGCTGATGTTTCGGAAGATGAAGACAGAAGACCCAAATCCCCTAGACACCGCGCGGCCTCGGCGGCCGATGAGGTTCGTTCTTCTTAAGGAGTTCGTCTCATGTTACCTGTTCAGATCGAGGACTGACTCTCGCACTCTACATCAGGCTAAGACTCCACAGCAGCAGGCTAACGAGCTACGAGAAAAGCTTTTGAAGGAGCGAATAAAGAAGATGAGAAGCACCTCAAGTAGAGACAACGTCAAGGGGTGAGGCTAATCTTCCTAGACTTGCAGGATTTGCAGACCCGGCCATATGAAGGGGCATGGTAACCCATAAATGCCAAGTGTTTTGTTCTGGGTAATGGCTTCGAGGTTAGTCACAAAAATGTTTTACTTGTGAACTTATGAAGTATAGCTGTCAATTAGCAGATAGATGATTCAGACAATATAGGTACTCATCACCAACCTCCAGACTAGAATCCGTATCATTATTCTCTCTCAGATAAGCGAGCATTGTTAGAGTAAGTATATTTTAATTAATGTGCCCTAAAGCATAGAATCGACTAAGTATCAACATAATGTCTTTTCCTTTTTCAAAATTTCTCCTATTTTGATGTTATATTATTCTAGGACTGCCCTGTGCAGGTTCTCCCGGCTTGACCAGCGTGTCAGTAGGGGATTGTTTGCCAATGGCTTCCATATAAAAAGGTTAAAAGGACCTTGACAAATAGTAAGTTATTTACAGAGCTGCTACTTACATTGCTCAATTCATATATAAATTTATTGGTACTCTCCATGCTCACAACTTCTAAACTATACATACCTACATATAAAAGCCCCTTGTCAAGGTTATCTAGATCATTAGTTTGTATGTAGTTTAGACAGGCAGAAGGACGTCAAAATAACTGGCGCACACCGTAACAATAAATACTAAGGGACTTAAAATAATAAAATTCATATCCGTCCCAGAAAAATAAATAAAATATTAAAAAATAACTATTATAACATATTTATAATTTATATAATAGTTTATAAAAATTTTAAAATTTTGAAACAAGATAATAATATGAATATTCGAGATTAAAGATAAAATATTAAAGTACGGTTTGATATTGATGGAGTTGAAGCGTTTTGGTAGTGCGCCACTTTTTTTGACGTCCTTCTGACAGGTAGGACTTTTTGACTAGGGTGTTCTTAGCGTGCCAATACAAACCCCATACGTCTATATATATAGGTACTAGCCTAACGGGGCGAATTTCAAGGCATCGGTGCTGCTATTAACCGCGAATCAAATTCGTTGTTGCAGGTACGTACGTTCTGCTGATCCTGGGAAGGCCCCGGCGCTCGGGCCAACACGCGCTCTCGCAGATAGAAGATTTGGAGATTGGATTCAATCTTCCAAGTTATTATTCTCACATATCCACGACGACACCCTCTAAGCACAACTTCGGATAGATTGGCTTCGCGATGACGGAGAACGTTCAACCAGCTACTGGCGGAGCTGCTAATGGCGACCGGCAGGTCGCAATGACAGAGTACAACAAGCAACGCCAGAACCTCAAAGAGCTTTTGGCTAAGCGGAAACAGCAAGAGCGCCAATTGGTGAGTCACCTTGTGTTTGCGACCACAATCTGAGGGGCGGCAGCTAATGATTCTATTACAGTCCCAGCTAGAACAGAATATCGTCGACCTCGAGGCGAAATACCTAAGCAACACTCGCTTCGGCAACATCGTCAAGGGCTTTGACAATTACATTAAAGGCACCAGTTCTGCCGCGCAACGCAAGCAAGGCGAGCTGAAGGACGAGGATTATATCTGGTCGCGATCCTCGCTTTCTTATAATAGTCTTCACGTATGTCTATGGCTTCTCGGGCGCAAACTTCCTCTCCCCCGACCCAGTCCATACTAATACTTCCGTCTCCCCTTCTAGCCTGATAATACCGAAGCCCAGTCCGCAACCTCCACGCCCGCCGCGCCGACCCCGGTCTCCACGTCATTCGCGAACAGAGACAAGGACAGCGGTTCCAACCAGCCCACACCTACCTCCGCGACCGATAGAGGTTCGGGGAAGGCCAGCAAGGCCGGCAAGAAGAGGACTCAACCGAAAAAAGAAAGGGACGCGGATGCGGAAGATAGTGAGACCGACTCTCGCGAAACGAAAAAAGTTCGGACTCACTTTGGCGCCTCGCGAAAGTGAACGCTGTGCCTTTATATCGCATTTTACGCACACCATGGAGCACAACACTGCTGGTTCTCTGCCTTTTTTTTTTCTTCTTCGCATAATTATGGTGTTGGTTAGGGACGGTTATGAGGCCGGTTTGGCCCGGCGTTGGAGTTTTGGGAGGTTTCCGGGAGACGACAAGTCCATCCTTCGTTACGACAAGGACGATACGGTTTGAGCCATCATATTTCTCCCCAAGATACCCAACAGTCTAGGTTCGCGAATAGTGTATAGGTTAGGGTTTAAATCAAAATCCGGACGATACATGATATAGGTAAAACGACCTTGGCCCTCAAGGATACTCGTATCAGAACAAGCTTGTAGAAACGTCCTCAATTCAGAGGGATAAGAGGCTACATCGAAGCAAGAAATCGCAAAACGCAATATACCGTTTGAATACGAAACGAGACACGAATGCTCTGACGCCTGAGCTGCATATTCGTATTATAGAGATAGTTTATGCAATTAAGAGTGCCTCTGTCAACTAAATGTGCGGGGGGAATGCCGGATGGTCAACTGGACCGGGATGGCTGGGTACCTACCCGAACATAAGGTACTAACCACCTCGCAAGTACCAATCATAGCGAATACCTTGATGAACGGGGAAGGAATAATGGAGGTACGTGATTAAGGGATTGTGGATACTGTTTAAAAGATTAACTGAGATGCTTCGCCGAGTTACTTCGTACCTGAGCTTCCTACTCGATTACAATTTATAAATCACCTGCTCACTTACCTATGTATATCCTGCCTAGGTACCTCATATGAGATATTCAGTCATTCGAATCAAGTTACCGTCCTCAGCTCTCGCCCAAGATGACGGTTATGGCCACCAAATTCACCCCTGAGGTGCTCCTCTCAGCTCCTCGTCGTAGTCCCGCCGTGCCTAACGCCTCCGGCACCCTCGCCCTCTTCACCGGTATTCCGTTCAGCTTCCTGAGTTAGCATACAACGACCCCGAGGCGGAGCTAATATAGACTAGTATCTCAATACTCTTTCGAGACCCATTCCAAGACTCACGCTATAAAAGTCCTAAACATCAGTGATCGCCAGTCGACCCAGCTGTTCGACAACTCGGCTTACACCGAGCCGACATGGGTGTCCGAGACAGAATTTATCTTCTTGAAGAACGGTGATTCCTCAACATCGCTTCTAGTAGCGGATGCCACCAAGCCAGGCGAGGAGTAAGCACAGATATATCCCCGATTGTATTTATGTAAGTATACGTAACTGAGAACATCACGTTTACAACCGCATGTAGACCGTACGAAATAGCTAGCTTCAACACCTCGATATCCAATATCAAGGCCAAAGATATCGGTAACGGCACCATAGCCTTCGCCTGCACTTCCCCCACCACGCCCTCTGGGGAACTGCTGAACTCAGCAGACGAGAAGAAGCCTCTGTCGACCGCCAAGGTCTATACCAGCCTCTTCGTCCGTCACTGGGACTCGTATGTCTCCCAGTACAAGCAGGCAGTCTTCTACGGTGCACTGAAAAAGGAAGGAGGATCCTTTAAGTTGCAAGAACCAGGTCTGGTAAACGCTTTGGCGGGTACAAAGCTCGAGTGTCCTGTCCCGCCTTTTGGAGACGCCAGCGACTACGATATCGGCAAGGAGGGCCTAGTGTTTGTGTCCAAGGACCCGGATCTGAACCCTGCTTTGTGGACCAAAACCGACCTCTATTATGTGCCCCTGAAGACCTTCACAGAGGCGAAGCCTCCATCCCCTCAGATCGTCAAGACTGGTGAGCTGCAGGGTTACACAGGCGTCCCGGTTTTCTCGCATGACGGCGCCAAGGTGGTGTTTAAGCGTATGAGGAATCGGCAGTATGAGTCCGATAAATGGCGGCTACTGCTGATCCCCGACCTCAAAGACCTGGGCAACGTGATAGAATTCTACAAGACCGACGATGGCGAGGGTGCCTGGGACCGACGGCCGGAAGGCATCGTATGGAGCAATGACGACAAAGAGCTGTACGTGACAGCTGAGGAAAATGGGCGGCAGCTTTTATATAAGCTCCCTTCGGACCCGGCTGCAGCCAAGGATCTGCCGCGACGATTGACGGAGGAGGGAACCATTGGTGACTTCCGTAACCTGTCCCAGAGCGACAGTCGCCTGTTCCTTACGTCAACCTCACTCATCGACAACTCATCATACTCTATCATTGACCCCGAGTCGAAGGAGCTGGGACTCGTGTCATCGAGTTCCAAGGAGGGGAAATCGCTTGGCCTAGTAAAAAGTCAGGTCGACGAGTTCTGGTTTAAGGGTGCTGGTGATTACAAAGTTCATGCTCTGGTCATGAAACCTTCCAACTTTGACCACACTAAGAAGTACCCCTTGGCGTTCTTAATTCACGGCGGCCCTCAGGGGGCGTGGGGCCAGAGTTGGAGCACTAGGTGGAATCCTGCTGTGTTCGCAGAACAGGGCTACGTCGCCGTCATGCCAAACCCAACGGGCAGTACTGGATATGGCCAAGACTTCACGGATGCCATTGCAGAAAATTGGGGTGGGCGTCCTTATAACGACCGTAAGTATCAAGCTCCCGGCCTTATTATTAACCCCCCTTTACGTGTTATAAAGCGCAACCTGTTAGCTCCAAGGAGGTCATCCTCGGAGTAGGGTTAACAATACAGGGCTACCCCGTATCCTTACAACGGGAGTTGCTAATTCGGAAGTCTAGTGGAGAAATGCTTCGAATATATCGCAGAAAACATCCCCTACATCGACACGAATAACGCCGTAGCGCTAGGTGCCTCATACGGAGGCTACATGATCAGTGCGTCACTTCTTACCCCTTTACCCCTTACCATCAATACTAACAACTCCCTCTCCTTAAGACTGGATCCAAGGTCATCCCCTGGGCCGCAAATTCAAAGCCCTCGTATGCCATGACGGCATCTTTAGCACAATGAGCAACTGGTCCACCGAGGAGCTCTTCTTCCCGTCCCACGACTTCGGCGGCACGTTATGGGGCAACCGCGAAGGCTATGCCAAGTGGGATCCCGCCGCCTTCGCCGCGAACTGGGCTACCCCCCAGCTCGTCATTCACTCGGAGCTCGACTACCGCCTGCCTATTTCCGAGGGTCTGGCCGCGTTTAATAGTATGTGTTGCTCGTAACTCGTATAAAGTGGCATAAAAGTAGATTAGAAACGCTAACTCGTTTACAGCCCTCCAGACGCACGGCGTCCCAAGCCGGTTCCTAATGTTCCCTGACGAGAACCACGTAAGTCTTTCCTCCTCCTTACTGAGCTCTGGGAGCATGAGACCTATCGCTATTTCAATAGTGAATAAAATACTAACAGCAGTCATATATCAGTGGGTGTTGAAACCCGAAAACTCGCTCGTCTGGCATAAGGAAGTACTAGGTTGGATTAACAAGTGGACCGGCCTGGACTCTAGGGAGCTATCGGAAGACACCAAGAATCTTACCCTCAATTGAGTGGTTTCATTACTCGGGCATGTTTGGCCATATCAAGGGCAGAGTATGGTATAGTGAGATAGCCAGTTACCAATAGGATGAGAAGGTAAAAATATCCTCTATATTGATTTTTTTTTCCCTTCTGGAATGGATTTGCCCCTGATATACTCATCGGATAGCTAAAGACTTGTAGCGACACCACTAGGCCCCTAAATAATATAAAAAGACCCACGACCAGCTAATAGCCCAGCTCTTATATATGAAGCCTCCCAACCATGTTTGGGGTTGAGGGGAGGTTTGGTTATGATATAATTGTTTCAACCATTGCGCTCAACATAGACACATTTAGCTCCTTTTGTCTATCCTCTAATAGGTTGAATAACTCATTCGTGTCGATCCTACGCATTATGATCTTGATATGTTCCCAGCGAAGCCTACCGATATCAATAGTGATCATCACATCCGACTTATTGCTAACCTCAGCGCGCTGGAGAGGCTCCACGAGGTCGGGGTATTCCTGCTGAAGCTTCAGCTGAATGAGCCACGCGGCCTTGTGGTCGATCTTCTTCAGGTACTGTCTGATGAACCTGGCGTCGCTCTTTGGCCGCTTGATCCGGTACGAGTTGCTGAAGTGGTTGTACTGCTCGAGCATCTGGACCGCTTTGACCGGTGGCTGCGGTCCCAGCGGGATAGGATTCGATAGTTGGCTTGAGTTAACTTCGTGTTCCGTTGGGTTTAGGAGCGAGTCTAGTACGCGTAATAAAATTAGAGATATAATAGCGGACGTGCTCATCGATGCTACGATCTTACCAGATGACGCCGCTAGAGCACTCGCATCGGGAAGCTTTTCGAGGAACTGCAAGAACTCCTCTTGCCTTGGAATAATAGCGTCGAGGAAAGTACGTATTTGCGCTTGATTATTGGCGGCCTCTGCGAATGCTGCCTTTTGGTCGAGGGTGAGCATAGACATTCTATCAAGCTTATCATACATGAACTTCACCATGGGCTCCAAGCGAGCTAACGTGTTATTCAAGTTGGCGATCTCCTGGGATTTGGGCAGTTTCGACCGGAAGTCGTTGAGGGCATCCTCGACTGTGCGTATTTGTTCTTGGTGGCGGTCGAACTGCTTATTCAGGGTTTTTATGTCCTTGCCAAACCTAGCGTTATCCGCGGTTAGTTTGAAGTACTCATCGCTAACCTTCGCGCGGAGGCTTTCGAGGCTGTCTTTAGTATTATGTGTGGCTGCTTCCGCCCCTGATATCAGCAGCTGCAACCCTTCTTTATCTTTTCGAAGTTCATCTAGCTGTTTCTCGATACGTTCGCTACGGCCGGCTTCGCCAGCACTTGCTTCCCGGAGTTCGCAGAACCTGGCCTCGATCGAGCCCAACCGTCGTTTAGCTTCGTAGACTTCCTTGACCGTGAGTGCTTGTAGGAGCCTCAATGCGTTCAGTTTGTTTTCGGGCCGTTGCAGTTTCTCCTCCAGCCTGGCGGCATTGACCAGCTTCTGTGTTTCCTCTGCGGTGCGCATGACGTAACGGAAAGTGATGGGAATGAATTATGTTATAGTGACGAGGATCTGTATGCGGTGACGCCCAAGAGACCCTGAAACAGTAGCTGGAAGCTAACTAGGAGATTTGCCTGGAAGCCTTAAGCCGTCGTATTAGACTACCTATGTACGTAAGGGCATTAGTTCTATAAAGAAGGGGCGTGGACATCCACCGTAGAGATAGGGACGACGATCAGAGGTCTCGGGGTGGAATACTCATAGAATACGACTATAGGGTATTAGAAGTCTGTTATTAGCATGTTGAATGAACTATACATGGATTATTGACTATTCGTTTCTAGATGCTTGGGGGATGAGAAAATAGAGAGAAGAGCTCGGATTTCTGAATGGGCGAGGGAAGAGAGTCTCGGTCTTGCCAACTATGGGTAGCTCCAAAGGAAAGTGGCCTTTTCCTCCTTCCCTAAGTGTTAGCAACCATCGAATGTGACTGCCATACGTACCAAATTCAGCATACCTATATCGGGAAACATCAATACTTCACATGTACATACCTCACCTTACAACAGGTACCTACCTAGGTATAGATAAGGTACATACACGTACCTAACGTAACATACAGATGTACGGATGGGCCACGGAGTTGCCGCCGTCTCGTAACGTATCATCTTGAGTATTGGCGTGGACGATGAGTAAGTCTCTAAAGTGTTTACCGCTCCTCTGGTATCGCTATCATGATCTATAGATGATCACGAAATGTCGAACTGGCTAGAGGGCCAGGGCATAACGTACCTAAGCAGGGGGTTGGATAACCCGATGGACAACATTCACGGAGAAATATCAGAATTGGAAATTCAGAACGTTTATTTAGGAAAGCATCATAGCGACCTAGGTACAGAACATGCAAAGGAGCAATAACATGGTCCACGATAGCCTCCCATCGTCAGGCCACATGCATTACCAGTATTATGTGCTAGATACCTAGCCGCAAATGCCCTGATGCATCTTTTCCCCCTTTACCGACCATAGCTCGCCCCGTAGACGTGCCAGTAGAAAAGAAAAATGCTGAATGGGGGCATCATTTTCCTCCTATCTATCTCTTCCCTCGAGACTTCCGAATCGACCTCCCCCATGAACACGGGATATTTCTATCACTACCCCCGCGGAAAGATCGGCCCTACCAACTACTACGAAGGATCCATGCTTAGATGAGATCGGCAACGTTCATCGGCATCTCCTCGATCTGGGTGCTGTAGAATTGCTCAATTTCACGCATCATCCGGACGTCTTCGGCAGTAACGAAGTTGATGGCGACACCCTTTCGGCCGAATCGACCACCACGACCGATACGATGAATGTAGTTCTCACGGTTGGCGGGCAAATCGTAGTTGATAACCAGGGACACCTGCTGGACGTCGATACCACGGGCCAGAAGATCGGTGGCAATCAGGACACGGGAAGAACCGGAGCGGAACTCCTTCATGATAAGGTCACGCTGGGCCTGGTCCATGTCGCCGTGCATGGCCGAAACGGTGAAGTCGCGGGCAGTGAGCTTGTCGGTAAGCCAGTCGACCTTTCGGCGAGTGTTGCAGAAGATAACGGCCTGGGTGATGGTGACAGTCTCGTAAAGATCGGAGAGAGTATCGAGCTTCCACTCCTCCTTCTCAACGGCGATGTAGAATTGCTTGATACCTTCGAGGGTGAGCTCATCCTTCTTGACGAGAATGCGGACGGGGTCTCGCATGAACTTGGTGGTGACCTCGAGGACGTCCTGGGGCATGGTGGCGGACAGCAGAACGACCTGGGTGGACTGAGGGAGGAGCTGGAAGATGTCGTAGATTTGCTCGGTGAAACCACGCTGTATAATATGTATTAGCGATTTTGCCAAGGCAACGGAAGATGGGGATGTCACGTACGGAAAGCATCTCGTCGGCCTCGTCAAGAACAAACATCTTCATGCCGTCGGTCTTGAGGAATCGTCGTTGAATCATGTCTTGGACACGACCGGGAGTGCCGACAACCACCTGAGGGCCATCCTGAAGGGCCTTCATGTCCTCACGGACGCTGGTTCCGCCAATGCAAGCATGGCATTCAATGCTCATGAAGTCGCCGATGGCAACGACGACCTTCTGAATCTGCTGGGCAAGCTCACGAGTGGGGGCAAGAATGAGTGCCTGGCACTGCTTGAGGTTGGGGTCGATCTTCTGGAGAACGGAAATGGAGAAGGTGGCGGTCTTGCCAGTACCAGACTGGGCCTGCGCAATTACGTCGTGACCTGTCGTGGTTTGGGTTAATATTTTGCGCATAAATGGCGGAGAGGGGTTTAACTGCTAGGAAAACATACCCTTGATGACCGGCATGATGGCACGCTGCTGAATAGCAGAGGGGCGCTCAAAGCCATAAGCGTAGACACCTGCGATGGCATGATTAGTCGTTGCAATAAAATACGTACGTGTTTATACGTGGATGTTTCGGGATTGGGAGTTGGCTGCCTCTTACCTCGCAGAAGCTCGGGTCGTAGGTTCATCTCATCGAAGGAGTCGACGGTCTCGTCATAGTTAGACTCGATCTGGGATTGCTCGATATCCTCGAGCCCCTTGTCGGTAGCCATGATTGCGAATAGAAAGATCTATGCGACTCCTCGAATTCCAAGCACAGCTTAGAATTCAAGAAGACTTGGGGCGGCGATCTTGGTGGGGTTGTATATGAAATAGGCGCACGACTTTTGCACTGCGGCAAGTCGTACAACTGAAGAAATAAAGTGATTGAAAAGAAGTGGAAGTAAATGCTCTCGGAAATAGAGAGCAGAACTGTCCAGCGGTAGGTGTTTCTTTCTGTTGTGTTGATTAATCTGTGACGATTTGAAGAGAAAAAATCGAAGGTGGGAGGAAAAGCCCAAGGTTGATGAGGTTGATGTAAAGAGGTAGTAAAAAAAAAATTTGAGTGGGGTTAAACCTCGGCGAAACCCTGATGCGGGGCAAAAAGTTTAGGTAGGTACCTACCACCTAGGCACTGCGTAAACCTTGGAAGGTTCTACGAGGCGTACTTTCCTGATTGCCTTCCTCCCCTAAAAATGTTTATTTTTATTTTTATTTTTGCCTCTGTCTTTTATCTTATCTTTCATTTTTATTTTTGATTTTTTTTTTGTTCTCTTTGAGATTTTCCCAACCCAATCTTTCAATAGCAAGCCATTCCCTAACATCTTAGGGTCCACAAAACTGAACCTACAACACGGAACACCAAACGAAAACCTGGGCTCTGGATGGAATACGATAGCCAATTTTGTGACTCATGAAGCTTGAATCGATACTCTCGCGTGGCGGAGCATTATAGCCATCGAAATCTTACTTCTTTTTTTCACTGAGAGCTTGACCTAAAGGGGCAGTTGACAGACGATTCTAGCAACGGCCATGCTACTGGCACAAGATACCAGTCGAGGAGGCGTTAGTGGAAGCGCACCAGCAAATAGAGGCGAACTAGACATGCCCGTGCTAGGGATATCGTCAGATTCTATTCCAATTCACCCAATGGGCGTTAAACCCCTTGGGAACCGATACTTTGCATCTGGTCCAACCGCTCGGCAGTCTCTCGGTTTGTTGGGACAACTTCCGGATGAGATGATACTACAAATACTAGAATATTTCGACATCAGGACACTGAAGGATGTCGGGTTCACATGTCGCTTCCTCTACGCCTTTTGCCACCTGGATGAACTATGGAAAACATTATCTCTTGAGTAAGTTATAAGCTATAAACATGTGAGCTCAGATAGCCGTTAGTGATCCTTTGACGGAAGACAAACCTAGGTATCTTATGAGTCACCCCACTAATTCGTCTATGATTTATGAAGGTCTAGCTTCCAACCGCCCGCATGGCAAGGTTCGTGGAGAGGCACACTACTGAAAGCCCCTGCTGGTTGGCGTCCTAGAATTGACTGCAGCAATGTCTTTTCCGATGTTATGCATAGACCATTCGCCTGTGCTCACGTTGCCCTTGGGAAGTACTCATCTACTATTCCTGATGCAAATCAGATCAGCCGATTTGAACGGCTCAGTTATGATGACTTCGCACAAAGCTGGAGTAGCAAGCCATTCATCTTGTCACAATGTATTCAGCGTTGGCCGGTGTGCAGTAGTTGGAGCATCCAAGAACTGAACAGGAGATATCCAACCGTCAAGTTCCGGGCCGAAGCTGTGGATTGGCCATTCTCGCTTTATCATCAATATATGTCTGATAACGAGGATGAGAGTCCCCTATACCTATTTGACAAGAGCTTCGCGGAGAAGATGGACATTCAGGTTGGACGCGATATGAATGCGGCGTACTGGCCACCTGAATGCTTTGGCCCGGATTTGTTCGAGTTACTTGGCGAGGAACGACCAGCTCATCGTTGGCTCATCATTGGGCCTAAGCGCAGCGGCTCGACCTTTCATAAGGACCCAAATGGCACCAGTGCTTGGAATGCCGTCTTGGAGGGATCAAAATACTGGATTAGTACGTACACCCTGAGAGTCGCCGTATCTTGTTGCCTCCTGTGTCTTTGTATCAGAACACGCAAATTCGTTCTGTTGCGCAGACTAGCGAGATCTCGAGACCTGATATGGTTTGTATAACCTTTTCGCGAAGGGGTACCGACTGACCGTGTACCCTATGGCTTAGTGTTCCCCCCAACCGCGCAGGTTCCCGGCGTTTATGTTTCAGAAGATAGCAGCGAGGTCACTAGCCCGCTCAGCATAGCTGAATGGTTACTTGAGTTTCACGCGGAAGCACGCGAGCTACCAGGCTGCGTGGAAGGTGTTTGTAAAGCCGGCGAGATATTACACGTGCCCAGTGGTTGGTGGCATTTGGTTGTGAATCTTGAGGCTGGCCTAGCTCTGACCCAGAACTTTGTCCCTAAGTCGCACCTCGCAGACGTCCTGTCTTTTCTCAGGGACAAGCCAGATCAGGTTACCGGCTTCAAAAGGAATATCGAAAGCCCATACGACCTCTTCGTAGAGCGACTTAGGACCCGCTATCCCGATCTCCTCGACAATGCTCTCGACGAGTTGGAACGGAGGAACCAGACTAAGAAACGAAAATGGGAAGAAGCGATCGGGAAGACGACTGACAGCGGGGACACCGGCGGTGGTTTTAGCTTCGGCTTTGGGGATGAGGACGACGAAGAGATACCGTAACGTATATACCTGCATATATGTATACGATACCTGATGCCTTAACGGTTTTTTCGCCCACAGGCGATAAAATAAGACTCGCGAAGACTGATGTCTTTTAAGATCCGTGGGACGGGACCCATAGACGTGGGGGTATTACAAGAATTACATACACAGTACAATACCCAATGTAAGCTTTGCTGACCTACATGTATGTATGGATGTGCACAGAAGAAGTGTACATGATAATAAGGCCGCATTCGGCCCCCCGGTCAGCTTTCCGTCTCACAAGCTAAGAGGCTGAGGCGGTGATGCAACTGGAATGTTGGTGGCTTGCGCTCCGCAATTCTTTTCTATGGCGTGCTATCTGTTTCCGGAATATAATGTTGTATGATACAGCATTTCAGATGAAGTAAGACAATCGGTATGTCCCGCCTCATTTTCGGCGAGGCTTACTGAGCACTTGGGCAGTTGTTTCCCACGAGTATGGCAATCAAATGCTTGGACCAAGGCTAAAATAAATCTAACCTTCTGATTAGGTACCATGTATGTTTGGGTTAGCACCCAGGCACATGTAGGTTAAATTCAGTAGGGGAGCGTGCCTAGGGAGCTAGGCGCACTTAAATCAAACTTTGGGACTTGAGCATTTCACCATTTCGGTGTAGAAAGTGCATTCGCCCGTACCTCATGTAGGCAGTGTGACCGAAGTTGCCTGCTATCTATCTGAGGTACTACATACATGTAACGTATATTATAATAGCCTGCAGACCCTTCATGTATTGTACATGTAGGTATTGTGTATGAAGTCCAAGTAGTACGGGGCGTTTGAGACAAAGCCCAGCCCCGACTACATGTAGTTAGAGTACCCAGGCTGGGTATCCATTCTACTGCTATACTTTGCAGTATAGTATATATACTTGGCGGTAAGCTACGAGTTTGTGCTGAGAATGCTGCCCCACCATGTACATATACTGTACTTGGTAGTAGCTCACCTACCTGAGATACCCGCACAGGGAGGCAGCGGGTTGGCGGTCGTTAATATTACCTAGCTGGGCCCCCACATGATTGCATCAAGCCGTACTATGTACAGACAAGTCCAGAGCACACCATGTACTGCACCTGCTGTAACTTTACTGGATTCCCACGTCTCTCCTTCGAAGCCTCCCTGTTTCCGCGACACGTAGGTGCAACTACAAGGCAACCGGCCAGTCTTGGGGAGCTGAATCCCAGGAAGGCGCTTCTTTATTTCTGATTCTGATTCTAATTCTGGTTCTGGTTCTCGTCCTCATTCTGAGTCTTGTTCTCTTCGTTTCTGATTCATAGCAACAACGCCCATACGTACAGCATTACAATTTCACAATAACTACAATAACCACAATAACTTAACTACGATAATCGCATACATACCTACACACACGTACGCACGCACGCACAAACTCACGTACGCACACCCATACAGCCATATACAGCCATACACCCATACGTCCAAGAGGCCCATACGCCCATACGCCCATACACACTCGTTCCGCCTGCTTTGCCAGGTCCCCCTTTCTCCCCTCTGTCTCTTTTCTTCGACACGAGTCTTCCCGTCTCACGGCAGCCGCAGAATGCGAATATTCGCTTATCCTTTGTGGCACCCATCCTTGACTCAACTCTCCGCCTTTTTCGCGTCCTTTGCGCCTACCTCCTCCCCTCTCACCCGCCTCGTTCTTTAGAGTTCTTTCGAGGGCATATATACATAACTACCTAGCTATTTGCTGCTTCCTAATAAGACGGCCCGGCCTGTTTACGCTCGACCCTCGACCCTCGAGCGTCGAACCCGTATCCCCCTACGGAGAAACGTTGTTTGACAGATTTCCTTTAGCGTTCCGGCCTGTCCCCTTTGTCAGCCTTCCTTCGTTGCTTACTTTAAACATAAACTACATTCCATCCCGTTCCGTCCGAGTCGCGTAATCATGGTCTCCGACGAAACCTTCGAGATATGCCTTCCTGTGTTGCAGGACCCGAACCTCGACGACGACGATAAGACAGACAAGCTCGAAGAGCTGCTGAAAAACGAAACCACCTTGAGTGGTACGGCTTTAGAGAATGCGGTGCTCGACGTGCTATGGCGGTTTCGCGAAGGGGGAGGGAGTGCCACTTCACCTCCCCCAATACGACAGACCATCCTTCGCCGACCCTCGCCGGCCTCGTGGCGGGGTTCCTCGACTCCTTTGTCCGGTTCTCCTCGACTGGGAGTCAGCCCCTTAGCCCCGCCGGGCTTTATCCCAACCAGCCTCAGTCGGACTAAATCCTCGACCGTATCTCCCTTCTCATCTCCGCGTCCGTCACCACGACTCGCATTTGCCGCGCCAGTGATACCACATAGCCCAAACCTGAACGCCTACGAATTTGCCAATGATACGAGCCCTTCCCAAGAGATCTTTGGAGACCTGCAAACTGAGAACGTCGACTGGTTAGTGAGTGACGATGCACTTAGCGTTTCTTCGTCCGTGGGCACGTCTAGTGGCCTAAACGCCGCCGCACCTGAATACGTATCTTCGCAGCAGACGGATATGACACCGTATGACATGCTTCGCTCGATCCTCGGCCAGTCCAAGACCGACGAAGAGATCGAGGCAGCCCTTTCTATGCACGGCTATGATCTTAGTGCTACAATCGCTTCCATAATGGAGTCACAAGGTCAAGACTCGACCAACGCTACGGGCCTCACGCCCGAATCAAAGAGTGTGCTTATTGGGAAGTCTATGACGCCGGACGGGAGACCCACGACGCCGTCGGCCCAGCAAAAGGCTGGCATCATCTGCAAATTCTATCTGTCTACTGGCCAGTGTCTCCGTGCAGATTGTCGATTCAGCCATGACCTCAGTAACCATCTCTGCAAGTAAGTCCAGATTGTCTTATCCGACATTCTCGTGTACTAATCTCTTAGGTACTGGGTTACGGGCAACTGCTTGGCTGGAGATACGTGCATTTTCTCCCATGATCCGGCTCACCTCATAATCCGGCTCAACGTGGACGACAACAATGGTACGCCACAGAAAAGCCAGAATCTGCAGGTCCAGGATTTTAGCTCGTTCCCTTCGCTTCGGCCGAGCACTCCGGAATTGAATCCCTATGCCGCTAGTTTCAACTATCCGGCCGCTGGAGTGACGCCCCCGCCAGGGCTGAAACCTTCGCATGGCTACGCAGGTAGCGATGGTTCCCGCCCGCGCTCCCGGCCCGGAAGTAGGCATCAGACAAAAGAAGGCATGAGTGCGCCATCGATAGATGACAACGATGCATTCCCTTCTCTCGGATCTGCATCTAGCAAACCTAACAAGAAACATCACGGCAAGCGTGGCGGACACGGCCACGGCCATAAAGAAAACTTCACCCCGAGCTCTCTGGCTGATATTGTGAAGATGTCGCCGTCCCCTGGGCCTGGATCTGGCCGACAAGAGTCGAAGAAGATCGGTCGTAACGGAAGTGCCACTAACGTCAAGAATGGGGAAAACAGCGCTGCCGCTCAGGCTATCCCCATGCCCAAACACATCCCGTGGCTCGAGACAGGAGACAGAGCGAACAAGGCCTATCTCAAGGCTCGTCAGGAGGCCATCAAGCACGGCGGCCTCCGAAACAAGTTCCTACAAAGGTTCGTGGTTCCTCGGACGCATTGGAATCACGTAAAGCTAACAATAGTTTCAGCGCGGCCCAAGCTTGGAACCGCAACGACGCTCGAGCAGCAAAGGCCCTTAGTCTTCGAGGCCAGAGCGAGAACGACCTTATGCGTAAAGCCCACCGAGAAGCTGCACGGGAGCTATACGAAGAGCGTAACAAAAATAACTCCGTTGGTGCGGAAATTTTCGTGGACCTCCACGGCTTGCACCCTGATGAAGCTGTCGAGTATCTAGAGAGGGTTCTCTTGGACAACAGCAAGGAAAGCCGACCCGTATATGCCATCACCGGAACGGGGCATCACAGTAAGAACGGGAAGGACAAGGTGGGCAAGGCCATTAGAAACTTTCTGAACGAGTGGAGATACGCATACCGTGAGTTCTCGGTTCCCGGGGATCGGAACAACATGGGAGGGATTCTCGGAATCGACGCCAGAAGCTGGGACAAGTCTCTGACTCGGGAGGGATCGAAAGATAAGGAGGAGTCGAAGGAGGATGTCGATATCCTGAGTCAGGGTGTCGAGATCGGCGACGGGAAAGTTCGACTTCTCGTTCGAGACCCTCCCAAGGGGCCAAGCGGGAATAGGGGACGGTGACAAGTAGTAGACAAGGAGATAAATAAAATAAGTTGAAATATTCTCTTAAACTATCTAGACAATATCTAGGTAGCTAAAGCTACCTTATGCGGACCTCTACCTACATGTACGCAGCGTAGTATTGATATCCATAGCTTAGGTAGGTAGCTTGCCTAGCGCGCCTGTTGATCTCGCTATAGGTACTACTATAGCGACTACTATAGCGACTACTAGCTTAGGTTATCACCTACGTAGGTATACATCGGTACGCATCGCGGGCCGGCTCGTGTGTGGTTCAAATGGTCCGATCGACACCAGCATGGCCCCGGGGGGCATGTTGTAATGATACGGTACATGGCATAAGGTACCTTTTGAGGCAGATGGGTTGCCAAGTTGCGACGTCTCATACGTCCCCCTCACGAGGAGTGCGAATGCGTTTCATACGTGTAGATTCCCATACGGGGTTAACTTGGAAAGCTTATCTCTCATGTGAGAAATCCCCAGGTACTTACCTAAACGCCTCCGGACCGGCCAATGAAACAAGCAATCGGAGTCTTTCTGCCGCGCACTCGATCGTGGCTGAGCTTGCTGGTATCACGCTGCGTACCACCCACCCATAGGAGATTACCTACTTAGATAGTATAGATGTATGTTGGCACTGTATCTGTTGTAAGTGTATATTCAGTCTTCGTTACCTAGTATACATTGATATATGTTAATGGATATGCGTATGTATCACCCCTATGTGTAAAAAGTAGTTGAAGACGCCTACATGTACATAAATACCTATAGAGGCAGGTATGTATCTCTTTATGTTACATCCTGATCCAGGTATACATGTAGGGCAGAGTACTTGCATTGTACAATACGACACCGAGAACGGGTACATGTATTGTACCTAACCTAGTGCATGGCCACCTTCTAATTGGCTCTCTTTCCTTACTTAGCTCTCAGCCGTCCCAATCTCACGCATTTATTAAGTCATTCAGGTTACACTAGGCGAAGATATACTAGGTACGAATACGTACCTACCCAGGCAGAAGGGCGTCAAAATAAATGCCTCAGCCACACCAACCCCTAGATTTCTCGTCAGCCTTTTCGTTCCTAAAATTTACTAACGTTAAAAAAAAGCTTATATATGAAAAACTTGTCCATAATGCTATTTATCTATGAATTTTAATTGTGATAATATTAATAATGTATAACGTTACAACTAATACAATTAGTATTATTTAGGATACTTAAGTACCAGGTGTGGCTGGTGAAATAGGTGGATGTGGCTGAGGCATTTATTTTGACGCCCTTCTGCCAGGTACATCGTGCACTAATTCTAGGTAGGTAGCAACAATCTGTCCCTGACGTTCCTCTCCCCGGGCACGCTCATCTAAATTCCTCCCACCTCCCAACTTCACACCTAGAACTGCTGCTCGAGGTTACAACCTCGCGTCCACCGTTACCATACAAAGGAGGTTTTTGACTCGTCTCCACGTCCTCTACGTCAGTCATTATGGATAGATAGCGCTTGTTGAACGAAGCTCTCTCACTCCAATTGCTGACATCTACAACTCTCTACCGGATAACCGCTGCTAGTTCTTTATTTTCCAATTATACGACTTGCCCGCCACGGACAGCTCGTCCGGCCTGACGTCCATCGATACAGTTGCTAGAGTCTAAAGTGTAGAACCACATCCCGTCAAGATGCCTCCCGATTCCGAAGCTCGACAGCCCATGCTGTCCGCATCTCTCTCGCCATCGCCCTCTCCTCTGCCCTCGCCTTCACCATCTCCCTCTCCGAACCCGCTCTCCCCTCGGACAGACGGGCCCCTCCCCCCGTGGGTACGTCCGAGCCCGCAACGCCCTACGTCCGGGACCAATGCTCGGCGGCTATCAACCCCGTACTCGCGGTCCGCCGCCAACGACTCCTCCACGGACGACATCGCCCCCCTCGGCCAACGCATGATGCGCGCCAGCGTATCCTTCGCGAACCAGATGCTCAAGCTATTCTACACCCTCACCATACCGCAGCGTATCCTCGCCGTCTTCGCCCTCCTCGCCCTCAACGCCCTCCTCATCGTCTTCCTCGTCTACTCCCACCGCATATTCGCCGCCCTGGCCCCCGTCGCCGTCGGCTGGCGCGCCCTGCCCGGCGGCTGGGTCATCGTCTTCCTCATGACCTGCGCCACCGCCTTCCCGCCCATGATCGGGTACAGCACCTGCGTTACCATCGCCGGCTTCGTCTATGGGTTCCCCGGCGGCTGGTCCATCGTCGCCAGCGCCACCGTGCTCGGGTCCACCGCTGCCTTCGTCGCCAGCCGCACAATTTTTAGCCGCTACGTGCACGCGCTGGTGGGCGGGGACCGCCGCTTCGTCGCCCTCGGCCAGGTCCTGCGCCGCGACGGCCTGTTCGTGCTCGCCGCCATCCGCTTCTGCCCGTTGCCCTTCAGCCTGAGCAACGGCTTCCTCGCCACCATCCCCAGCATCTCGCCCCTGCGCTTCGCCATCGCTACCGCGCTGGCTTCCCCGAAACTGCTGGTCCACGTATTCATCGGCAGTCGGCTGGCGCTGCTCGCGGAGAGCGGCGATAAGATGAGCGCGGGCGACAAGGCGGTGAATTATCTAAGCATGCTGCTCGGTAGCATTGTTGGCATCACGCTTAGCCTGTTCATATACCGGCGCACGATGGCCCGGGCTAAGGAGCTCGCGCGCGAGGAGGCGCTGGAGAACGGAGGCGTCGTGGATGGGAGTACGGATCTGGAATACGGAGATCTAGAGGAAGGTGTGCTGGGGAGTGGCCAGCAGTTACAGCAGAGGCCCGGCGAGGCCGACGAGGCGGCGCTAATGGATGACGATGATATTTCGCTATGGGAGACAGATGGGGTTGAGGGCGGTTACAGAGATGAGGAGGATAGCGGCGGAGAGGCGAATGGAGTCCAGAATGGGAATAGAAAGTACTCTAAGTAGAAAGAATGAGAGATTCATGCATTAGGTAGACATCATAGCGTGTAAGTTCAAATAGGGGGATATGTTAGGCGTTCGGCGAGTCCAGAGCATGAAGAAAGGCTAGCTCAATTGCATTTTGGGATGGAGGTGTGTACGGTATGGCATATACGGGCGATATATTACACACATTAGGTACCTAGGTAGTTAGACGGGACAGGCAAGGCACTCTGGTCGCGGAAAAGAAATAGGCATCATTACTGGTAGCAATAGGTAAATCAAATCAAGTTCCTCAATTTCATACTCTGAATCTGAAGGGTATCGTCCATCCATTCGTCCGTCCGTCCGTCCGTCCGTCCTGCTGTCACGCTTCCTAAACGCCTCGCCCGATGCTATCACGGGAAGTAGAAAAAAACAAGAATAAAAATCTAACGCCTCTCATACGATCATCGGTTGAATCCCCCTATCCGTTCAAGCCCCATTCACTAAATCAACTAACGCTCGAAAAAGAAAAGAAAATACGCGTTCATAAGACCTAAGTGCGTGAGGTCCGATTTGCTTTGGTCCAAGGCTATTACCCGAGCCTGTTCCGCCTTATCGTCATAACCTCATCTTAAAATAACGCTTCAAAATAACAAAACTCCGTTGGTAATGACATTAGGTATAAAACCTTTCGAGAAGAAGGGGGGCCATAAAAAAAAGGCCGCTCAAGATTTTAGAAGAAAAAAAGCGCCAATCATTGCTGCTGCCCCTGGAAGCTCTGCATGAAGCGAATCGCGTCCTCGATCGGGTAACCGATGAATACGGGGCCCGTAAAGAGCATCTGCGGCTTATTATTATCTTGCCTGCGGCGCTCGAGCTCAGCCGCGTTGATAAAAGTAGGCTGGCGCGAGTTGCCGGCCGCAAAGGGCGTCTCGTGCGCGGGAATCGACGTCTGAGTGCTGGATGGCACGCCGTCGCCCAGTCCGACGGAATTCTTATCCCCGTGCTTAACCGGGGAGCCGTTCATCAAGTCCGTCAGCTTCGAGTGGTCGAATGGACATTTTCCCGTCTTCGCCGGTGTTACTTGGGGAGATAGCGACGCGGGGATTTGCACGGGCGCCGGCGGGGGCGATTGAGGCCGGTTCAGGCCGTCACCACCAGGAGGCGTATCGAAGACGGGCACCGAAATGCCCCAGGGACGGCTCGGAGATTCGCCGACGCGGATTTCCTTGAGCGGTCGGTCGAAACGGCTCTGCCTGTCCAGATCGTCGTCGTGCTCGTCACGCTCCGGGGTAGTGCGGTCCGGATCGTCCGCAGCCGTCGCGCTGACAGTGCGAGCCCAGCTCTCGACGCGCTCGTTCGAGGTCCTTTCCACCTCGCTCTGGGGCCGCGTGTCCTGCTCGGGCAGCATGGGCTGGTGGATCCGACTAAGGCCCTCAACCATGCTGGCCAAGTTGCCGTATTTGGCGTCGAGCTTCCTAATGTGTTCTTCGTTCTTCTGGTATCGGCGCACGCAGACTTCGTGGCTTCTGGGCAACTCGTGTTTATGCGTCTCTAAGTAGTGCGCGATCTCTTCTGGTGAATGCTGATCCATGTAGCGAATGGGGCACTTGGAGGGTGCGGGCTGGGAGCTTGGATCATCGAGCATGGCAGCGCATATGGGATCTTGAGAATCGTGCGGCGTTGCGCCGTGTGCATTATTATGCGCGCCGCTTCGCTTCTCTTCTTCGGCAGGTCGGGAGAATGGACATTCCAGATTGCCCTTCTTCCCCTGGACAGTGAAGTCCTGCTCGAGGATTGTGGAGAGGGATGTCATGGTGGTGGGGGGAAGACTGTCTCTGCTAGATCGACTACTTTTGCTGGTCGCTGTTAAAGATGAGGCGACGCGTCTGCCTTCCCTGATGATGACGGCGATCTGATGTTTTGAATCGGAGGCTTTCCTCCTTGGCAAAGGGACGAAACTGGTGTTTGCTAGGGATGGATTATGCAGCTCAGGTGGAATTTGCAGGTTCAATAGCGTCTCCGAGATCTCTGGTGCGGTGGGAGCATATTTGTCAGCTAAGTGCTGGAACTGTCGGAACCGATGATGTTAGCGACTAAAAAACCACTCGGGAATGAATTCCATTATTTGTAAACAAGGCGTAATCGGTCTTGTTCCGCAATATATCAGAAATTTCAAGTAATGTTTTCGGTCAACGCTACAGCTAGGTAGCTCTTGATCTAGAGCTAATTTGTCTCATCATAAAAAGCGGAGGGGGATCAGACGGATGGATAGATGGGTGTAAGGAAATGCCGGGGGAAGATGGATGATGCATAAGATGGATGTAGGCTGGAAGTAGGCTGGATGATGCGCATACCTGCTCCTGAGCATATCGAAGCTTGTGCTCCAAGACGGTCTGTCTATCGCTCAGATTCTGTACTTCGTCGGCCAAAGCGTTGAACGACTCTATCAAGGTCTGTGTGAGGTTTTGATAATTCATGTCCGGCATTAGGACAGAGGAACTCAGGCGGTTCGCTTCTACATAAAAACATAAAAATAAAATAAAAATAAAAGAAGAATAAAAAGAAGAATGGAGAATGATAATATGGGAACATAAAAGAAGCGGCTGATGCGAGAGAGAAAAAAGATGGTGGAGGGAGTGGAAGAACGGAACGGCGAAAAGATATCCGATTAAGGCCGACGCTTAACTCGATTTTCCATTTTGTCAGCTCAGAGCGTAGTGGGGCAGCAGACCCCTCTGAGACAACCATGATACCTCCGTTTAACTGCATAATCTCTTTTCTTCGTAGACTTAACAGTTGCGCTCTCGCACCCATTGTTCCTCCTCCTTCTTCATAGAGGATTAATACTTACCTAGATATAACAACAATACCCTGTCATCTCTCGAGATTCAAAAAGAATCATATAAGGATACTTTAGTAGTATTACTCGTCAATCGATAATTTTTTCTTTTGAACATCCCACCGGCTTATAATGCGTAGATACCTAGA
The DNA here is from genome assembly GCA_902806595.1 of Pyrenopolyporus hunteri. Classification (NCBI taxonomy): domain Eukaryota; kingdom Fungi; phylum Ascomycota; class Sordariomycetes; order Xylariales; family Hypoxylaceae; genus Pyrenopolyporus; species Pyrenopolyporus hunteri. Next base: position 3,181,409 of record CADCXC010000038.1, on the reverse strand, counting down.
AGCTCATACCTGTATATCTTGATGATTATTCGTCAATGGCCTCGAAGTTGAAATATCTATACCTCTTCTTAAGCACCCAATATTAACGCAATATCCCACTTGAACGGATTCCTCTATATTTATTATATATAATCTCTCAATTACTGCAAGACCATACAAAATCTGAACCTCCCTTGCTCTAACGTCGTATTTCACCTGCGTGACACAGGAATAAAAGCTCCACCACGCCGCCTTACATACATGAATCCAGACTCTTCCCCGCTCAACCCAGCCTCGTACCAGTGACCCCAAGACGTGAAGCCAATTGTAGTAGCGGCCGCTCTCCAAAAGAAAAGTCGTACGAGATAGGGTACCTAGGTGGCGGTCATGGCTCCAGTCGTCGCCCGCCTTGTTTCTGAGAGCAAACCATACCTCGTCCCAGGTGAGCCTGGCGTGCTGCCCGTACCCAGGTCCGATCCTCATATCGACTAACACGTGTTGCGCCAGGGAAGCTCCTTGTGAAAGAGCTCTGGTTCGAGGTTCCCTTGGATCATGCCCGCCCAGACTCAAAGAGAATCAAACTTTTCGCAAGGAGCGTCGTCAAGTACGAGCGGCCAATCGTCGAGCCATCCGAGGTAGTACAGAGGCCCTATCTTGTATTCTTCCAAGGCGGCCCCGGCTTTGGCACGCCCGCGCCCCAGGACTCCCCTCTGTCAAAGTACATGCTTGATAGGGGCTACGAGTTGCTACTGCTTGACCAGCGAGGCACCGGGTTAAGCAACCCCATCTCTGCTAATACTATGAAACTTGTCGGCGGCCCGCAGGAGCAAGCCGATTATCTTAAGCTCTTCAGAGCCGATACGATCGTCAAAGACAGCGAAGCCGTCCGCCTCTGCTTAACCAAGGACTACCCGCCCGAAAAGAAGAAGTGGTCCACCTTCGGCCAGTCGTTCGGCGGCTTTGTCACCTTGTCCTATCTGTCCTTCGCCCCCGAGGGTCTCCGGGAGAGTTTCATCACCGGAGGGCTCGCAGCTTTAGACAAAGGCCCCGAGGAAGTGTACGCGGCCACGTATCGGCGATGTATAGAACGCAACAAGGACTACTACAGGAAGTTCCCAGAGGACGTGGCCACGGTGAAATGGGTCGCCGAGAAAGTCCGCGAGCTCGGTGGTGACAAGGGGATTCCGCTACCCGGCGGCGGGTTCTTAACGGTCCAACGGCTGCTGACCATAGGCCTAAGCTTTGGCGGTCACGGCGGTGTTGACCGGGTCCACAACATTATCGCCAGGATGAAAGCTGATCTCGATCAGTACGGCGAGTTCACGCGCTTCACCTTGAACGAACTAGAGCAGGAGAACCAATGGGACGTCGCCCCGATCTACACGCTGCTCCACGAGCCGTGCTGGTGCTTCGGCCCAGGCGTAGCCGGGCGTTGGGCGGCCGAGCGAGTCGGCGCCGCCAGGGAAGAATACCAATGGCTGCGGAAGGACTGGCCCGGGCCCGCGAGCCTGGGCGATAAGCCGCTGTACTTCTCCGGCGAGATGATCTACCCCTTCCACTTCGAGACGTGCGCGGGGCTCTTCGATTTCAAGGAGACGGCGGACATACTGGCCCATTTCGACGAGTGGCCGCCCCTGTACGATATAGAGCAGCTGGGCAAGAACGAGGTCCCCGTGTACGCGGCGTGCTACCACGACATGTACGTCGACGCCGATATGGCGCGCGTCACGGCGTCCAGGATCAAGGGCATCAAGGTCTTCGAGACGAACGTCTTGTACCATAGCGCCCTGCGTGCGCGCCCGGAAGAGGTGATCCCTCAGCTGCTGAAGCTGCGCGATGATACCATCGATTAAGAAAAAAAAGGGGCAAGCAACAAAGAGAGAAACAGATTTATGACGCACAGTTATGATACGCTGTATACGCAAAGACTGTTTTACCCAAATCGGTTCACGAATCAAAGAGCCGTAGCAGTTTGATAATACGAATATGAATCTGAATCTGAAATCTGAATCTAAATATGAAACCGTGATGCAGCAGCAACATTAAATGCCCTTCTCTTCCAGTAATATAACTGGATATCCCCTGAGCCGTACACACCGTCATAACCAATACTATACACCCGCAAGGTATCTGGTAATTATCCGCGATGCTCTGAACGAAGAAATCATGAAATACGCGTGCTCCTCGACCCGATGTCTCTGGTATCAGTTGCCCCCATGCTCGTGTACTCTACGCGAACTCCCCCAGCCATAGCCGCCCTCACCCTCCTTCCCTCCCTTCACAAGTCCCCCAACGCCCATGCATGTCTCCCAAAATACGCCCTCGCCTCGTTCTGCGGGAACGGGTTCCTCCTGCCGCCCATCATCCCTCCTCCCCCTCCTCCCCCCGCTCCTCCTCCACCTCCTCCTCCCGCGGCGCCGCTCCCGAACGCGAGCGGGCGCTCCATGGCGGGCAGGTCGCCGTGCTCCTCCTCGCGGCGGCCGAGGGTCTCCTTGAACATGAGCGCGGAGACCTCGGGGTGGGCGTGGAAGAAGTCGGCCGTCTCGTCCGGGGACCGGCGCCAGAGGTGCGGGCTGAGGAAGCCGACGCGCGCGAAGACGAGCCGGAGCAGCGCGTCCGACTCGGGCAGCCCCTGGTACAGCTTGTGGCAGAGCCGCAGCACCTCGACGTGCGCGGCGTCGGCGCCCGCCGTCTCCAGCATGTCGATGCACGACCGCGCGATGGCGGCTTTGAAGTCCGAGAGAAGGAACTTGTTCGCGCAGATGTACACGTCTAGGTTCAGCTCGTAGGTTAGCAGCCAGGTGCGTAGGTCTTGCCCTTGGATGCGGCTTTCGGGTTCGGAGGGCCCGTTGCTGTTGCCGTGGTTGTTGTTATTGTTGTTCGTCCCGTCGTCTGCCGCGGGCGCGGGCGACTGTGGGCGGTGGCGATTATGTCGACGACGCCGGTTGCGCTGCCGCGGGGGCTCAAGACCCATCATCACCATCCCTGGGTGCATGTGCATCGGCATCTGGCCCGGTGGAGGAGGGTAGCGCGGAGCTGCGCAGTTCCAGCACAGCGGGCCACCGCGCGTCAGACATTGCCGACAAGAGCAGCCCGGCCGATGCACACCGGGATGTTTTCTCCTTTCCCTCTCCCAGCGGCGGTTCTCGCGCCTGCGTCTCCTCTCGCGGCGCCTTTGGCTCCGGGCGGTGGAGGAATCGCTCAGGATGCTCGCGCTAGAGTCCGAGTCCGAAGCACCGTGCTCGTCCTCTCCTTTCCTAAACTTTGCCTTTTCGTCGGAAGCTAATCCGCCCATTAGAATTTTCTGTCAGTCAAATGAAAAGTCCAGCGTCTTACTTAGCACAGTTGCGGCTGCTTGGATAGGAACATATTTGTCCTCGTAGAGAAAGGCCACGACGAAGTGGAATATCGCCGGATCCTCCTCTGGCAGCTCCATGGCCTGCGCATCCGATTCCATGAACTCGCCGCATAATGCTTTCCGAAAGAACTCCGCCTTTAGGAGGACAGTCTTATGTACCTGCGTACGTATTAGTAAAAAGTTATGCCCTGAAAGTGATGCGACTAACGTAAAAAGTCTGGCAATCTGGTGGCGTACCGACGCGGAGGGGGATGATCGGAGAGTTGTACCGTCTGCGATGTGTGACTTAGCTCAGTTTGCCCTGGAAAGGATAGTCACAAGGATAACAGACGGCGAGTCTATTTCCATGTTAAGTTTGGGGATATGATGGAGAGTATAAACGTGTTTCGACGCCTAATGCGCAGGTTCGTGAACGACCTCATCGCGTAAACACGGCTAGAGCTACGATAGACAAGCTCTACGAGGGGAGTTCATTAGCGGGTGCGATTGTCATCGTCTATGCTTACCCATCAGCTGATGTCAGCCATAGATCTTCTTTCGGGTCTATAGCTTCTTCGCGATTCCCAACGCCGTGCATCGTGTCCAATACGACGACGCCCGGGGGGATGACAGAGGGCGCTCTCATGGCATCGCCAAGCGTCGATGTCCTCACGCTCGGTCTACTAGGTCCTTCACCGGCGTTCTCTGTGCGGGCCATGTGAGCCATCGTGACAAGTCTCGGCTAACCGACGTAGCAAACCCCAATGCTTGGATCCTTTAAGAGGGTTTGGAGTTGATTCAAATACTGCCGGATGATATGCCAAGCCTAAAAACCATCCGTAAGGAACAAAACTGGAACATTAAATGCGAAGAGGTGCTTTTAACCAAGTACCCAGCTAGCCACGGCGTTTGCGCGTCGCTGGTTATATAAATCGGTTAATGCCGATCCTTAGGCGACCAAACAGGACGGGCCTGGAACTGGGACGAAAGCAGAGACGGACGGTAGGTATCACACTTCTTACGAGAGCACAACAGTTCTTTCGGTGGCCGCAGCGTATATGCCACGAGGTTTACAATACTTAGCGCCAAGCAAAGCGCAGCCAGAGTACGGGTAGCGATAGTAGTATGTAGCAGTGGTGGTGGCAGGTAGTATGTAGGTAGCAGTTCAAAGGGGATTTACGCTCGCCATACGTTGAGAAAGACAGTGCGATATTCGCCCGAAAAAGGTCGGGGGCTGCAGCGGGTTGCCGGTGTTGGGATCAGTCATGTTCCCTGTAAAAGCAAGTGGCTGAAGCAATCGAGGCAACCAACTCGTACCAACTAGGCGGGTTGTAGACAGAGAGGGCCGATCCTGTGAGACCCGTGCCGTCAAAGGCGTCGCGATAAAACGTCGACTTGTCTCAGGTCGCACGGCGGCGCGTTAATGTAATAACCCTATAGTACTCGAGGCCGGGTTATAATCCGACTGGAATAATTCTGATGCGGGTTGTTGTAAGATTCCTATCGAATCATGGGGAGACTCATGGACACCACTCATGGACACCACTCATGGACTACATGGACACACTGTCCCCGGAACGCGAGTCACGGAACGAGGCAGGGTAAGAAAAGGAATTGGGGTAACACGGAGGCCCGTCGCCTATTCTTCATAAACCTGCTGCTGCATCTCGATTCCTGGTATGCAACTGTTAGCTGCCGTGCTGCGACGAGGGAGTGAGGGGTCATGTGCGTACGCCACAGCCGGTTCGCTGAATCCGCAATTACTTTTGCTTTCGCCAGGAGCTTTTCCTCGTATTTCTCTTCGTCTTTGGACTTAAGCCTCACCTTGCTCGGTTGTGCCTTCATGTTTTTAAAGTCGTGTTAGTTTTACTTCTCCCCCCGGATTGATTGGCTGATTGGCTGATTGGCCGATCGGTCTCTCTTCTTCCATTTCTCTTCGTGCATACCTGTATAAGAATCGGTACCAGTTCCCTGGGATCCGCATTGGCGACCGCTGCGACCGTCTTGAATCCGTTATCGTAGAAGACCCTTGCAGTCCGACTCTTGACGAACGTAATCTTTGCTAACTCTAGGAGGTCTGACCTCGCCCCCGCGGTCAACCTGTCCGAGAAGTGATCGAGAACGGCGGCCATTGCCCTGGTCACACTGTTAACCTCAAACTTGGTAATGGGTACGACGAAGGGTAGCCTTGGGTAGGCTCGGTGTCAGGCTTACCCCCAACCCATCTGTTCACAAAATTTGATCACTTCACCGGCCGAAGTTAGTCATAACGGCCTGGTAAGAGTTCCTGCGAGTGGTTTGCGGTTGTGAGGTGTTACTTACTTCCGGCAGCGAAGCCTTGGCAAGTTTGCGCCAAGTTCTGTACAGCGCCTCGTACTTGCACATACGGAGCGCAGGATGACCTTCAGGTTCTGAACCCAGTTGTAGACGCAGATACTTCCAAGTCTTCGATGAGGCAGTCGTCGAGCTTCTGAATAGTCAACTTGAATTCAGTCATAACTTAAATGTATGCGATCCGCTCATCCTCGATCGAGTAGTCATGACAACAAATCACCGATTTTGACTAAGGGTGGCGCTCATGCAGCGAGACTGCATCTGGAACTTTGCTCAAGAGCTCCAAGGAGCTTTCGTAGGCAGATGAGTGATCCATGAGATAGTACCGCGCGCGGTCTGTCATGCTAGCATGTGAGATGGGTTCATCCAGACATACTATCGTTAGTATCTAGTCATTTATGCAATTAGCGACAATGGCAAACTAAGTAGCCACCTAACCTAGATTTTAATACTGACTGTTCCGTAACCTGATCTAGGTTGCACCGTTTGGCCTGTACTATCTATTCCGAAGTTGGCTGTAGTTGACTAGCATATGAAGGCTGGGTAGATCCGCGAGATACGCACGATAGACCTGTCATCAATAGTAGATCAGCATCATGCCAATGATCTGAAGTGCTCAAGCTCTCAGCGTTCCGCCGCCGGTCGTCATCTAGCTTGCTCTAAGCCAGAAAGTTTATGAACCTGTATAATTAATCTCTGACCTTCTAGTGCAGTCGAAGTCTGCCCACGTCGCCCTGACCTTGCCGCCGCCGAAGAAACCAATAACTCTGATGGCGTCTTCGTCGCGCCTTTGCCAAAGTGAATCCTGCTCCTTATCGGACGTTGCCTCCTTATTAAGGGGTTGACGCTTGATACCTTGGACGACCTTCCGCAGCCATCGAACCTTTTCTTGAACCAATGCGACGTATGGGAGCACCAGTAACGCCTTCGAATTACTGTCTTCGAGAATCCGCTTTAGCATCAGAATGTCGGCAACTAGAGACTTACCGCCCCCTGTCGGCGCCGTATAAACTAGGTTCTTGGCCCCGTTCAGGAGACCCGGGCCTAGGAGACACTGCTTTTGCCAAGGATATATCTCATTGATACCAAGTGCCTTTAGATTGTTTACTAGAGAACTGGGTAAGCCGTATCTAGGGAAAGATAGCGAAAGCGAGCGATCGACGACCGCTCTGGGAGTAGCCGCTACCGCCCGGCGTTGCGAATATTCAGAAGTGCGTGCGAAGGCGTCGGGATCGACGGTTGTGATGGTGCTGGCAGCTAGCCCTGTAAGCCCTTTTCGAGCAACCGAAGCTTTTTGGAATTCAACGGCTCTTTTCGCTGGCTGTTGCTCAGAACCGGGGATACTGGTATGGGCCCTTTTGCTGCCTGCGAGAGTGGTTGTATGGAACGTGCCATTTTGCAAAGCAGTCGAATCAAGCGTCGTCTTATGTAAAATACCTCCGCGGGACTCCATGGTGATCTGCCTAGGTGAATGAAGAAGCTTGTGACCATATTATGGACTTTTTTTGACAGATGCCTGTGAAATGCATCGGAGTTGTTGGTTGGTGTTTTTCAGTCCTTTTGTAGCAAACAGCAAATAAACTAATGCCCAATGCTCACTAGGTACCTAATGCAGTACAAGACAAAATTGCAGGCTACAAAGCCGACGTGACTAATGAGTATGAATTCTTGATAATGCCCCCAAGGAAAAAAAAGAATTAAGTAGGAGCTCTTAAGAAAATGGCGTTGGACACGAAAGAAACGCCATGTCACGTGGTGGCAAAAAGGCGCTCTTTCAGTATTAATCCCCTTGCATATGCCAAGTGGAAGAATGTAGGAGGGTCAATCAGCGCGTTCTGCACAGACCCTCCCAAGGCATCGGGAATGGCGCCTGGCCTCCGAGGGGCCCACTCTACTTGACATAATCAGGTACGGCATCGCGTAATCACTGCCGTAGTTCCCAAAAGGGAATTTATGCATCCACCTAATCCCGGCGCCTCTTATTGGACGGTGGACTTCAACGGATGGATCTCAGATTGCCCTCCTAAGTGGCCCGTGCCGATTTACGAACCTCGTGCGGTCGGGTCATCCTCCAACGTCAAACTTCCAACTTAATTACATGTACCTCATAGGGTAGGTACCAATGTAACGAGCCAGGTAAGGCAAGGTAGCGTATCGTAGCGTACCTACCTAGGCAGCCCGGTCTAGGACTTTTTTTCCCGCAGAATGAGAACGATGGTTCTCCTGACATCTCAGCATCGCAAGTCGACCAACTAGAAACAAATTGGCTATTATTGCTTATTCGTTATTGGGTCTGCGTCTGGTCATCTCAGCTTCGGGCCCTCTTCCTTTCGGCTTGCGATCGCGGCGATAATCCTTATTATGCATACAACTCCCCAATATACAACGGGTATCTGGGTAATGGTACGTTTAAGTATCAGTGGGTTCATTTCCGGTTTTATCTTTGTGGGTGGCGAAAATCAGAGTTGTGTATACGTAGATACATACGTGTGTACTATACGTAGTACGCTACCTACCACCTACCTACCTAGGTACCTATTGTGACATGCTCAAGCTAGGTAGTAGCAGCCTCCTGTCTTTTTTTGCTTCCAACCGAATACTTCTTTTCGGTAAGCGCTTCTGGTCTCCAACTCACGCAGATTACGTTCAATAAAGCGAGAAGAATGCATACCATCTACCTTATAGCAAGCGATGGGGGAAATGGGGGGAGTTGGGGGAGATTGCGAAATGTGATACCACCTCAATTTCTAAATTCCTATAGTAACCGCTTAATAACCCAATCCCTAATATTAGCGATTCCTATCATCGCAGGTCTCGCGGACGCCAGGTTAGAACGGTGTTTTACCTTTCCAAAGTGTCAGCGGCTAGCCCTATATCTGGCTTTACCAAGCGCCTATTCATCTTTATGATTTCAGAATAGGTCGCCGGCTCTTATATATATAGGTACCTAGGTAGGTGGTAACTGGGTATATTGAGCTGGTACAATTGGGGCCATTTGCCCAAAATTTACGAATTTTTTGCGTTTTGAATGATAGGTAGGTAGGTAGATAAGTAGATACTTTAGAATCTGGGGTCACTTATTCATCATGAGGATGCAAGGTCATTTCGGCCGGTCTGCCCTCAAGAGGCAAGGTTGCTAAAACGTTCCTCCGCGCGTCAGGACTACATACCTACCTACCTGCCTACCTGCCTACCTACCTAGTCTCCTCCCCCCCAAAAAGCCTGTATTACGTCGATGTTGTCCGTATTAGGTAGGCCAAATTGAATCCAGTCATTGATATTGGCTTCTAGAGGACGGCGCTTTCATCTCCCTCCTATGGAACCTGGAATTGAGAAGCAATCATCCAAAGGAACGTCGCCCTAACGATTTACCAAGAGCGGGCCTTCTGACCGTCAAGATGAAGTGCATATTTCGACTTAGGGCAATTCATCCTACCGTACTTTTTGCAGATTTATGAGCTCGGTTGTCTTGGGTTATGTCTCTACTATTGCACAGCGGTGACGGGTGGTATCCTTGTCGCATGTGATCTGGTTGGACCATTAGAATCGCGAGGTGGGGGGGTTTACTCAATACCTGTCGTTTTTGTCCCGGGTGGCCAGTGGTGCCCAGGCTCGCAGACCTGACTGCCTCGCCTTCGCGGCATCCCGAAGCCCAAGGCCGAACTGTTCCCAGGATGGGTATAAGACGCGCTAGTTGTGATTAAATGGCATAAAAAACCAAGCAGCGCCGGGCAGGTAGGTGGGTGATGATGTACTACGCCTTATCCGGCTACTACTATGACATCTTGGTGCGAGAAAATCCAGATAGACAACGGCGCTTGCTTGTGTTGGAGGAAATCTCGGATGGGCGGTCTTGACTCGCGGTCGATCTTGGCTAGATCCCCACCCTGAAGGTGCGACAGGTGATAGGAATGCTGCCTGTCATACACCGCGCGTTGCCCCGATGAGGTGAGCTCGAAGATCCAGGACAGGCAGTACACCTGTAAATGGGGGAGACCCCCCTGACGATGGCGACGACAAGTCCTATTTTTCTATAAAAGGGGAATTTTTAAATGCTTTAGGCACTGAAATGAAGGCCAGGCAGTACAAACGCATCTCACGAAAATAGTAGCGGGCAAGCTAGGCAAAAAAAAATAAATAAAAATGAAAATAAAAAAAATGAAAAAAATGAAACGGGGATGCAACTGTTTTCAACAAAAAGACACCAAGGATTCATTGAGGTCAAGACAGCATCTAACCAAGAGAGGCAAGGCCTTATGATCGAGAACAGCGCGGTATCAATAGGGCGCGATAGGCATGCGTCTTTGTCAGGAAGAAAAGCACGCAGGGACGGCCGTAGATTTTCAGATCCGAGAATGATGGATGAGATGAAGTCGAATAGAGCATGCAGCCTTCAGAAAGTAGCCCAAGTTTGGTTGGACTTGACAGGGGTGGAGGTAAATGGATGTGGGCCGGGGGGGTGTGGGCTCTCCCAAGGCGAGACTTTTTAACCTCAGTGCCACTCCACACTGGCCTTGTCAGGGAAGTCCATGTACAACACACTGCTCGTCGTACACAGCTCAACCGCGCGTGTTGACCCTGTCGCTGGGAGGTACCGGGTACCGCGGCGTTACCCTTTTCTACCAATTGAGCCCAGCTGGTACAATATCAGAGTTTGAATGGCTGAAGATCCCAACTCCTCCCCCATCCCAATTTATTCCCCGTGCCCTTTGTGCGTCTTCTTCTTATTCTTCGTCTTCTTCGACCTGGGTATTCCATATGGAGTAGGTACCTGGATATTATATTATTATTATTTTATCGTTTTATCATTTCATCATTCTATTATTACCTATTACCAAGTACCAAGTACCTAACTACCTGCTTTACTGCCTGATTCCATGGCTTTATTATTTGCCTGGGGCCCAGACCGGGGAGATACAGTCTATAGGTAGCGCGTACCTACCTTCGAACCGGGTGCTGTTGCGATTTGTACAGTACCTATTTCATCGTATTGTATGTACATACATGCATTGGAACATGAAGCAACAAAATTGCCGTTTACCATAGTCAACCTTACTACGTATATATACTACTGCATTATACATCCATCGGATTGGATACCTCCTAACGCATATGCCTACCTACGTATATGCGTACCTACCTACCTACCTCTCTGTATTGTAGGTGTTATTATTGTACACTACGTACACATGGACATACGTCCATCCATCCATCCATCCATCCATGCATATGGACTAGATGTGTGTACGTAGATAGATTGATAGAACACCTACAGCCGAGCGTTGCATTCTGCATTTGCATCTCTTGACATTTTCTTTTCTTCTTCTTGCCTTCCTGTGATGCACACGCTGCTGCACTGCACGTACGCATCTATTCCATCTATTCCATCCATTCACTCAACATCAGCCCTTGCGAACCTCCTACTTCTCCTACCTAGCTTTATTTAGGGTACCCTAGTTGCCCACGTATGTACGTACATACTTGTAGCTGGTTAGTCCGACGATTCATCAGAGAAAGTAAAAAAAGGTCGCCCTTCTCTTTTTCATTCCTCCCATAAACGCACTTACAGTAAACCTGCCTACCTACTACCTACCCACGTACCTTACCTTAAGGACCTTACCTTTTTTTTAACCGAGTACATACATACCTACATATTACATACCTCTCTGCCTACCTATCCATTTCTTCTACCCACCCAATAATTCTACCTATCTCATCTTTTTTCACCCTTCACACCCCCCAGCATCCCCATCATCCCCAGGTTTCGTCTTCCTAATCTGCTTCACTGAGGTTAGAGCATCCGTGTCATCATCATCGTCAACTTCCCCCCCCGGCCCTCAGCTCCCCCGGCAGGCCCCCGGCTCAACACTCCTCGAGAGAACAATTCCGTGCGTACCTAATCGACAGTCTCGATATCATAGGTCGATCATCGTATGCTCTTGGCGACCCCTACTTCTCTCGCAATAGATAGTCTACATACCTACACCTACATATGCGTATGTACCATAGCTACCTTATTACATACCTTTTCGGTAAGTCGCTGTTCTGCTCTTCCATCCCCATGCCCATCCACCCCCATACATAGCAACACCTCGCCTACCTTGTCCATCCTATGATCCTCTGGCCGACGGCCTACCCGGCTAGTCGTGTGGATAGTGGGCTCCGATTTGATGGTCTGTCCCGCCGCCTCAAACCTCCCCGGTCCATCTTGGCTCGCTTTACATAAACCTTCACTTTTACACCTCTCTCATCTTTCCCGTCCCACATCCACAGTCACGTCTCTCCCACCTTCTTTTTATTCACACCTCACCCATCCATCCCCGTGCCAGGCAAGATATCCTGCGCGTTTTCACCACTTTTTATTTTTTTATTATTATCCGTTCTCCCAAACTTTCTTCCTCTTCCCCAATAATCAGCCTACCCAACTCTAGCTCCGTCTTCCCTTTTTTTCCGTCCTTACCCTTTTCTCTCTAACAAACCTTAAGCCAGGACCATCGTGGGACATAATTCGGTAAGCTTCCCACGGACCCTTGTCTCCCAGTCTGCCGTGGTACCACCGGCGAAACGCCCTTAAGGAATCTACAACCTCCAGCACAGTTTTTGTCTGAAACATTCTGACAGCGAGATTTGCACCTAGATTGCCAATCTTATGGACTCAGGCTTCCGCTGTCTGCCTCGATTAGCTCCGCCGTAGACTTTTCGGCGTCCCTCCCGTGTGACAGTATATGCGCCGCCTTTTAATCACCCACTATGGCGCAGAAGTCTAGCGACCCCGATGACCAACCCAATCCTTCGTCATCTTCGAACAAGGAACTAGCAGACTCTAGCTCTGCGCACAACACCTCCACACCAACCTCCAGCACCCAAACCCCGAAGCCTACCAGCAACAAGGCTACTGGGGATAATGCAGCCAACTCGCAGCCAATGACCAAGTCGGCTTCTACGGGGTCGAACCCGTCGGGAAAGGAGACGATGACGGGTCCGTCTCCTTACGGCACGCGTTCACGCAATCGGGGACAAGCGCGGCCAAATTACGCGGAGGACAAAGATGTAGACGTAGACATGTACGACTCCTACACAGAGAAGAAGGACGACGAGCCAAAGAAATCCTCGCGACAAGTCGGTGTATCCACAAATGGGAATGGTGATGCATCTAAAGGCGCGAGCTCGGCGACACGCAAAGGTGCAGCGTCGGAGGATGGGAAGACTGGTGGTGGTTCGCACGCGACAGCAAAGGATTCGCATTCTACGGCCAACTCGAACTCGAACAACACACCTACCGTCACGACTGTTACTACATCTAAGAAGCGCAAAGCACCTGCGCAATCAGCTGCGAATAATGCGCATAGTAACGGTAGTACCCCGGCACCTAGCGGCCCCAACACGACGAAGCGAAACGCGACGCACGCGATGACGCCTACGAACCCGTACAATACTACGGGATATAAAGAGACCAACATGCTTTTCTTCGAGAAATGCGGTGCGATCCCGAAAGACGGGAAGATGGTGGCGGACGACGGCACGGTACTGGAGGCGAATGGTATGGAACCTACCCGAGATTATCTGGACCCAACTAATTTGCGCGTTTCTTAATTTCTCAATTTTGCCCTACCAATTGCGTAGCGAGCTGGCTGACCCTTACGTTATTTAGACCATGTTTATCTCGTGTGCGAGCCACCGGGAGAACCATATTACCTGGGACGCATCATGGAATTCCTACACGTGCAGAATGACGCTGCGAAGCCCGTGGATGCGTTGCGAATTAATTGGTACTATCGCCCGAAGGACATCGGCAAGAAGGTCAACGACACGAGACTGGTCTTCGCCACCATGCACTCGGACATTAGTCCGTTGACCGCATTGCGCGGCAAGTGCCAAATCCGCCACAAGGCTGAAATAGACGACATGGACGTCTATCGAAAAACGCCCGACTGCTTCTGGTACGAGAAACTGTACGATCGCTATATCCAGAAGAACTACGACGTGATCCCGTGTTTCCAGATCGTCAATGTACCTGAGCGGGTCAAGAAGGTGTTGGATGAGCGGTGGAAGTACATTCTGGTGGAGCAGGGTCGGTCCAAGGAATTTACCAGTGCCGTTAAGCTTTGCAAGAGATGCAGTGGATATTGTGCAAGGTACGTATGCTTGCTTATGTCATTGGACCCCACCACTCCCCTGTCACCTGTCACTCTGACTCCGACGTCTATTCCCCCTTTCCCCTCCCCCCCTTTCCTTCTTACGCCCTGGTTCAGTAAATCAGCAGAAACTGACTCGATGGGAACAGTAACGATTCCGTCGATTGTGCAGTATGTCAGCAGACATACCATATGAACTGCGTCCGCCCGCCTCTGCTGAAGAAACCGTCACGTGGTTTTGCTTGGGCTTGCGCAGCATGCAGTCGTGCTCAGGAAAGGAAGCTAGAAGCTCGACATACCCCGAGTTTACTTGACGCACACCCTGAGGCAGAGGAAGAGGAGTTGTGGGAAGATGAGGACGATGTTATCGATACCAATCGCACAAGTCCTACCGACGGTATCGATGACTCTCATCAACCAGCCACGGCGGAGCAAATATACCATGCAAGCCTGTGGCCTTATAGGTATTTAGGCCAGCATTGTAAGCCGGAGGATGCCCTTGATTATGACGACCGCATATATCCTCGAGCCGGGTCCCGCCTAGGGCCCAAGCATCAAGCCACTGTTGTGCCTTGGTACGGTCGTCCAGTTAAGCTGGTGAAACCCCTCGAGATTAAAAAGACGGGTAAAAAGGACAGCAAGCAGTCCAAGGAAGCCCTCGCGGCCCTTGAAGCCGAGAAAGCCGCTCGAGAGAAGCGGCCGAGGTGGATCCAGGACGAGCCTCCCGGATACGTGGCGAGAGGCGAAGACTACGATAACGACGACGAGAGGAATACGGCTCAGCTACTATGGAAGCCCTTGGACGAAGTTGACACGCCAACCACGGAATCCCAACTGGACGAGTACATGGCGAGCGCGAAGGCGAAACTGGTCCCTCTGTTCAACCTTCCGAAAGAATCGACCAATCTCCGAGATGTAGCCATTAATACCCTGTTTAAGAACGACTATGATACGGCTAAGGCATCGAAGGCGCTTACTAAAGTCGACAAATCGGTTTTCAAAGAGCCGGAGCTTAGCGCTGCCGAGATCAAAAAATTCGAGGAAGGCGTGACGAAGTTTGGCTCCGAGCTCTACCTCATCACTAAGCATGTAAAAACGGTCAAGCATTCACAGATTGTCCGTTTCTACTACACGTGGAAGAAAACCGAGAGGGGCAAGCAAATATGGGGTAACTTTTCTGGCAGGAAGGGGAAGAAGGAGGCGAAGAAAGCTGAAGCGACGGCGAACAAGCTCCAAGACGATGTTGCCGATGACCAAGACGACTCCGCGTTCGACACCGAGAAGGCCGTTAAGCTGAAGAGAAGCTTCGTGTGCAAATTCTGCTCCACCAAATCCTCGCGACAATGGCGGCGGGCGCCTAATAGCGCGTCCGGTCTGGTGACCGAGGGTGGTGGTAAGCATTCGAACAAGGACAAAGGCGTACAGTACATCGGAGCGCTATGTAGGCGATGCGCCGAATTATGGCGACGGTATGCCATCCAATGGGAGGATATGGAGGACCTCGCCAAGAAGGTCGCCGCGGCCGGTGGTCGTTCCTGGAAACGAAGGGTTGACGAGGAGCTGCTCAAGGAGATCATGTCAGCGAATGAGATGATGAACCTGACCGTCTACAACAAGCCGAACGGAACTACATCGACGGCGCAGACTTCCGCCGCAGCGACGCCCGCCCCCCAACCCAGTGGTAGCGAGGCGCCGCCGCCGCGCAAGAAGCTGAAGACAGTTGCAGATAAAGAAACCGAGGTCAACGCCTCAGACTCCGGCACCCCTAGCCATACCACTACCCAATCGAAGAAGAAAGAAAAGGCGGTGGAAAAGCCTGCACCGCCCCCTGCACCAGAACTGCCGAAACCCCGTACCCTACCCTGCGCTATCTGCGACCAGATGGCTCCGATGGGTGAACAAGCCCACCTCTCTTGTAAGGAGTGCCGGCTTACCGTCCACCGTAAGTGTTATGGCGTTGTTGATAACCGCCTTCCCGGGAAATGGACATGCGACATGTGCTTGAACGATAAAAATCCTCAAGTATCCATAGTAAGTGTACCTTGTTTAACCCTTCGGCCTAACTATTAACATTGGTAATCAGGATTACAAATGTGTCCTATGTCCGGTTGAATACACGGAACGCGATATCATCGAGCCGCCAAAGAATACGCATAAGAAGAAGACGGAAAAGGAGAAGGAGAAGGAGCGGTTGGACCGCGAGCTCGCGCAGAAGGCCGCGGACTTCTACCGCAAGAGGCAGGAAGAGTTGAATCGGCCGGTGAACCCCAGGGAGCCGCTGAAGAGGACGGCTGATAATAATTGGGTTCACGTCACCTGCGCTGTGTGGATGCCCGAAGTCAAGTTCGGCAACGCGCTTGCTCTAGGCCCGTCGGAAGGTATCCCGTCCATACCTCGTAGCAGATACGACGAAGTCTGCAAGGTATGCAAGCGAAAGGGCGGTGCATGTGTAGCCTGCCATCAATGCCGCGCCCCTGGTAAGTGTAATACCGCGAACAATTGGTTTTATTATACTAATTAGTATCCTAGTCCACGTAGAATGCGCTCACCAGAACGGGTATCTGCTCGGCTTCGAGGTCACACCCGTAAAAGGTTCCAGGCGCGATCAGCATAACCTCGTCACCATAGGAGCAGAGAGCGGTATAATGTCGGCAGCCGTGTGGTGCAAGGAACATATTCCCCAGAAGGGAGTAGTTCACCGCATGCACGACCCCGTGTCTCAGCCCGATAGCCAAAACAAGGACCCTCAACCCACGAATGCCCTGCAGCTTTACGTCCAGAACTACAAGCAAGCAGACCTTACGCTGACGGGTAACGTTCGCAAGGCGAACTTGGCAAATATAGCTACCAAGACACCCGTCGTCACTACTCAAGCGAACCCTAACCGGAGACAGTCTACTACCACCATCTCGAACTCGGCATCAGCAGGCCAGAGAGCGTCTCCGGTTGACAATGGCTCCGATGTAGCCTCTGTCGTCCCTCATTGTGGTGACAAGGTCTGCATAACTTGTGGCATTGACGTCAGCCCGAAGTGGTGGCCTATCGACAAGAACCAAGAAAGGGTCTTAACGAACGGATATCACGGTAATCTTAGCAGCGAGGCTCAGAAGTTTGTTGCTCAACGGAGCGTGCAGTGCCATAAATGCAAGAGGAGCAACCGGAAGCTCACGCCTCATAATCCTCCCAAAATGGATGGGCCGATTCCAAATGAGGCGCCTCGAGTTCTGCCGCCTGCCATCCCGGCCCCTATAACGAACCACCCACCTCACATACCTCATACCGTGAACAGGCTCACGGACGTGGGTGCTTCGTGGGGCCCTCGAGGTCCCCCTGCACAAGTAACAACACCCTCGGCTGCTCCAGCGATGGCCGCTCCACCCTTGCACCCCCCATCTGCAAGTGTTCCTCCTCCGTTGCCGCTAACTACCCCTCACGCTGTTACGAGTCCCATGGCAGCCCCAGGTGGTTCGCCGCTGACTGCGCACCATTACCCGCCTCCTAGTGCCCCTTATGGAGATTGGCATCGTGGCCCGACCCAGCATCCGCCGACACTACACCAGATCAATGGTAACTCTGGTGGACCGGGTTCTATCCACCATAACCATCTTCGGGATCTCCGGCCACCGCCGATAGCGCCGATGTCGCATCATCAGGGACCTCCTCTTCAGCACGGGCTTGGTCAGCCTATGGTTAACGGTCTACCTCCTTCTCCGCCCCGACGTGGTATTACCTCGGTTCAGAATGGAACTGCCCCTTATATGCCACCATATCACTCCACGCACAACCCGCTTCACGGTCTCACAAACGGCAGCCCTCCGCCACGGACTTCGGAGCATTCGTTCTCCCAAGGGCTACTTAGCTCACGGTCGCCATTCTTGAATCCACATGGAAGTCCGATTTCGATGAGCCGTGAGCCAAGTCTAAATAGCAGCGTACCCCCACGGCCCAATGATAGCCGGCCGGCGAGTGGGGCCAGCGCCAACGCGTCGCTACGCAACCTCTTGTCGTGATCACCGGAGATTGGTGGATCGAGGTCGCGGGGTGTACGATTCATTCGCATAACAATTTCTTTCCCATGGTTCGGCGTTACGAAGGCTCGGTTGTATAAGTAGGAGCATATACCAAGGAGGCCACGGTTAATAGAGGTGTTCTGGTCAGGATCTGGAGGCGGAAGAGGAACTTTTGAGCCTTCAATTTTTTTCAGGGCTTGTACAACCTCTTGTTTTATTTTTCAGTAGCCCAGGCTACTTGAAAGTTTGATACTTTTGTGAGGCGCAGAGTGAGGCGAGGTAGCCTAGGACATAGAGTTGAGTAGGGCAAAAGGTCTCTGGGAGGGTTCTTGTAGACCAACATATATTCCAGATGTAATTGTCAAGGGTCTCTTCGGGAATCAAAAGGTTCCCGGTTGGTGTAAGAGTTATTATTCATATTTCTTGTGCTATACCCTGCCTGTGAAGTATTTCATCCGATTGAATGCATTGATCCGTTCCTTTTAAGCGGTACTTGACTTTATCTTCTAATAAGGGTAATAGTAAAAGCGTCCTGTAGATAAGAAGGTGGGCATCAAGCCCCTTACATCGCTCTAGATTGCTTAGTTGAATAATGCAATAGTGGCCCATGAAGCGGGGACCGCCGCCATTTATCTCTCAACGTCACTAATCTCGTGTATAAACTAATACATACCTACCTATATATCTAAGGTAATCGATCATAGTAACCCGTATAAGACTACCGGTTCCTCCTACAAGATAGACGAAAATAAAGGTTGGGGATTTATTTACGCCCGTTCATACATACCTACCTAATCAACTACCTAGGTACCTACATATCCTTACCGAGAACCCCCCGCAAGATAGTAATATCCCTCGGCAGAGCGAGTGTATCAAAATCGAGATGGACGACGCAAAGGGCCTGAGCCTAGCTCTCGAAGAGGCCAGGATCGGATACCGAGAAGGCGGCGTCCCGGTACGTAGTATAGCCCAAGCCAAGCAACAAGCACATCTACCTACGTTAGTCAGAACACCTCCCTTACTTTGTACTTCGGTGGGGGGTGCGTATAGATCGGCGCAGCCCTGGTAGCCGCCGACGGCAAGGTGCTCGGTCGGGGCCGTAACATGAGGGTTCAGAGCGGGAACCCGATTCTCCATGTACGTGCACCCCTCCCTATGTAGGTACCTATATATAACGGCGGAGAGAGGGGGGTGTGGTTCGTTGGTTGGGGTTGGGATTGGGCTGATGTGTAGAGAACTGGTTCCGTTCGATTAACGCGTCTAGGGCGAGACCTCGTGTCTCCAAAACGCCGGCCGTCTGCCCTCTTCCGCGTACCGCGGGAGTACTATGTACACGACCCTTTCGCCGTGCGATATGTGTAAGTGATGTCTATCTACTTACTTATCTACCTACCTTACTCGCCTCGCCTAGCGAAGTGTATATATATTCAAAACTCTATACCCCTATCTCTTAAAAGTCCGAACATCCCGAGCCGCTGCGCTAAATAGGAGGCCTGAGCTACCTAGGTACCGGGGCTTGCATCCTATACGGCATAGCGCGGGTCGTCATCGGCGAGAACAGGACGTTCCTGGGCGGCGAGGCGTATCTGAAGCAGCGCGGCGTCGAGGTCGTGGTGCTCGACTCGGAGGAGTGTAAGGAGTTGATGGACAAGTTTATCGCGGAGAAGCCCGACGTCTGGTAAGTGACCTGACTTTGCACCCCCTTTCCTCTCTCCCCACGGGTATTTGTGGGTGAAATGGGCTTTCCCGGAAACTGATGGCGAAAATAAGGAACGAGGATATTGGCGTTGAGGAGAGGGTTTATTCTCGGGAGGCTGGTAAGGAGCGGCCGGAGCCGTGAGGGCTATTCCGGCCGTCTATTTAGAGCTGGCAGGGCGTATCATCAATTTAGAAACCACACGGAGTAGGTGGTCCTATTCACTAGGGGCTTAATGGCTCGATACATGTGATATCGAGATTCTCGTACGATGGCCATTCGGCAAGCGGGATATATTCGTCCACTAGTAGACCGGTGAGATTCTCACCGCCTCACAACTTGATCTTTGTCCTTGGGCCAACCCAACTTCGGGGATAAATAGGTTTTTAAAAGGGTAGTACTCGGCCTTCACACCTGACTATGGAGTAACAGCCGATCTCGAAACAAGTGAATTCGAGCCGAGGCCTTATTTTCTCTCCGACCCGTATCATTAGAGCGGCACCCCCTACTCTCATTGCTATTGATGGGAATAAGCCCTGGTCTTGCTGAAATATGTGATTATCATGAACTTACTTCGAATCCCAAAGTTTCCTAAGATGTTCATAATCTATAGTTTCCATTCGTTCTTAGTTCCCTATGAGTCTTTCGTATAAGCCATGGTGTGAGCCATAGACGATATTCGTACGATTTCGTCTAGAGCCGAGCGGCCGGAGGATAAATAGCGTGATGATGTATCTAGTTGCCGTATGACGCATTAATCATGGTCCTCCTCCGTCAGCCCCGGGCAACCCTCCATCGTCTCGTCCGGGTAGCTGCACTTGCACCAGAAGCAATAATTATGCTGCTTCCTGAGGTATTCCACAAGTCTTCTCAACTTCTCATCGGGCTCGAGCGCATTGAACTCATCCAACTCCGGATCTTCCTCCTCGAGACCCTCGACGGGGTCGTAAGCCGTGCTTGTCTTTCCCATCGCCGCCTTATCGTCCGCGTCCTCTAGGTCGTCCACATACGTCGGAAGCCGCGTCGAGCTCTGCTCCAAGTCGTACCTCATCCGGCGGTCGCGCTCGGCCTCCTCCCGACTTCGAACCAGGCCTCGCCAAACGACCGGGATCGACTTCAACGGGCGCGTAGATATCGTCCTCTTCTTCTTCTCCCCCTTCCCCTCACCATCTCCCTCCTCCACACCCCCACCACCCTGCCCCTCCTCCTCATCCATCCGCTCACACACCCTCATCGCAGCATACACCAACCTCTCGCACCTCGCCACCTCGCGCTCCCTGCGCACCCTCTCCCTAAACTCCTTCTCGTCCACCTTGGCCTTCTTCTCCGTGCCCTCCGCCGCCTCGTCCAGCTTCCTCTTCCGCTCGGCGTCGAGCCCTATCCCCGCGCGGTCCTCCTTGACGGTCGGGCGGATGGGCTCCAGGCGCGCGCGCGCCGCGGTCTCGGCGGCGCCCAGCCCCCCGCCCGCCCGGAACCCCATCTTCGCCATCATCGCGAACCCCTTGCTCTTGCGGGCCCGCGCGTCGTCCAGCAGCGACCGGCTCAGGGCCTCCTCGCGCGCCGCGCGCTCGTCCGCGGCTTGCTCCGCTTTCGACTTCACGCGCCCTTTGATCTCGCCCTCGCGCTTGAGGCGCTGGCGCCGCTGTAGCGAGGTCTCGGCGCGGCTGGGCTCGTCGTCGTTGCCGAAGGTCATGTTCATGTAGTCATCTTCCTCCTCCTCTCCTTCATTGCCGCTGGGGGGGTTTTGATTGGGTGATGTCATGGTGGTGTTTTGGGTTGTATGTGAGAGTGAGAGTAAGTGTAAGTTTAGGTAAGTGTGAGTGTGTGAGCGGTTCTAAGGACGAGTATCGTAAGCGTTAGAGAATGGATTAAAATGTGTATGGAGCCGTTCTTTTTTCTTTTTTGAGTGAAGCCGAATGAATGTCTAAAAGATGTATAACTCTAAAATACCGGCGGCCCGGCCTTAAACTAGCGTAGAATAGAAGCTGGGCTCGGTTGCCTATCTTCACCTTGTAGATGTAGTGAATAGGAAGGCGTCGTTAACCAATGAATGAAGCGAGGTAACTCTAATAAGAGGTTGAACGGACTTCTTAAATTGTGGGGCTACTCCGAAGTCCGAATAATACCGCTATTGAATACGCGAAATGGTCAAACTGTGATGGTGATAGGCGGTACGGTACCTGTACCCAAGATTATCACTACCTGCCCCTAACTTATACGAATTTAGGGGTAAAAGACTACCTATTTTTTTTATCGACATCCATTTAAATAAACTTCGAAGCCGAGGGTGCGCCCAGTAATCCCATTGTTTGCTCCCGGAGCAGTGCCGTTAATGTCATGGTAAAATATCATGACCCGTCCCTAGGTAGTCATCTAATACAGAAGAATGATAGTATACATTATACACAAACGGAACGCTCTTTCAGACCTCGTCATTTATACATCGTCCTCGGGTAGCTCCTCGATGACATCTTCTACTATACTTATTAACTCGTCAATATCGGGCCGTTCGCTCGGCTCGACTTTCAGACATTTTCGAACCACCTCCTTGATCGGCTCGCTGATCACACCCTCCTCATGACCCGCATTAGAACCGGCCGGAGTTTTCCCTTTCTTCTGGCCTCTGGGGTTCTCGTCCGGGAATCGCCAGTCTCCTCCCAGCACACACATGCTTAGACTACCACCGGTCTCATCGCTACGCATCTCGAAAGGCGACTTGCCGACTAGGCAGGCATATAAGGTGCAGCCCAGCGACCAAATATCAACTTTCGTATCAATGACCGTACCTGTTTTCACATCGAAGAGCTCGGGCGCCCGGTAAGGCATCGTGCTGTGCTCCGCGGCTATATCTTGCGTGGCAATGGCGAGAGAGCGCGACGTGATCGGTATAGGCGATTCCGCGATGGAGCCCAGATCCATAAGGATGGGTTGCGACCCCGAATCGTCGATCATGATATTACCTGCAGGAATTCTCCCATTAGCATGGGGCTTGGTGGGAGTTTTAATGGGTAGCGTGGCTTACCTGGCTTGATATCTCTATGCGCATAAGACCTCCGCTCACCGGGGGCCACTACCTCCTCGTTTACCATTAACGGCCTTGCCTGCTCCGTCTCGTCATCCGCGTCTGCTGCGGCGACGGCCTTATTGCGCTTTCCCCTGCCGCCCCGACCCCCGGCGCTTTCGCCAGCTCCCGCATTGCCCACCTCCATACGTTCCCCGCCTGACGGGCCCCGGTACTGATGCATGTGCTTGAGGGCCTCGCACACGCCGAGGAACAGGCGCATCAGTTCCTTTTCCGGGAATTTCGTGTGGTTTACTAGGTTCGCGTTGATTATATCTTGTAGATTGCCCCGTCTATAATATGGTAGTAACACGTATACCGTCTTGGCGTCCGCATCGTTTCGTTCGCTCGCGATAGAATAGTCGACGCTGTGGATGATGTTGGGTGTGTGGGCGAACGTCTTATATGCTTCGACCTCCCGCATCGCTTGTTGGACTGACTCGGTGCCAAACGGACATCGTATCTTCTTGAGAGCGAAGAGCTCGGCGGTAGCCGTATCCTGCACAAGATACACGTAGCTGAAGCCACCCTCCCCTAACAGGCGCAGTATCTTAAAGGAACGATTGTTGATCTTGAGGGTGGGCGATCCGGGGAAGCAATTCAGGCAGTTGCCGAATGAATAGACAAAGTCGAGAAGGAGTTGCGCCATGGTGGGCGGGAATAGGACGGAATTCTTCGCAAGCACAGATTGCGTCGCGTCCTGTCCTGGGAACACTCGATAAGGTCTTATAGATAGACGGATCCACTAACTGCTTCCAATTCGGTAAATCCAATATTGAAGATAAGGTCAGGGACGTTGGTGATGGAGAAATGAGGGCTTAGACAAGGGTAACTGATAGTTGACTATAAGAAAAACCCTCGCGTATACGTGGGTTGACATCGGTAGGTGTACCTGATGTTGAACGGTCTTCGAAGCCGTTAAGAGACGGGAACGTGTAAGACAACGGATGGGACGGTACGGTACGTAAACCGCTACTAATCCACTGCCAGAACTTCGCGCGACCCCGTCGTAAGCTGCCTTCCTAACCTACTATTGTTAGTTAGCTGCGCCACAGCTTGCGGCTGAAACATGCTAACCAATTTTACGTGCGCAGCACAAGACTGCGGACCAAGCCGTACATCCGACCGGACTGCCTAAATTAAGTACTTAGGTACCTACCTACCTATCCAAGTTCCAATTTACTAAGACATATAATATTCTACATGGGATAAGAAGGGAAGGACGGGCGGAAACCTTAATATGCGGAATATTGGCGTTTTACAAAATAATACAGGTAACCGCACTTATATATCAATTAAGACACGTACAGGTACATGTATGAGAGCAAGAAGCAGGCTAAGCTTAGTCCAAGGAGAGCAAGCAAGTAGCACTATACTAGTGTGATGGATAAATGCATAACGCTTCCCGATTTTAGAGCTTCGTTTCCATTGTGCAATAAGCCGTACGACCACGAATTTTCATCTCAAAGACTTCTCGACCTCAATCTAGAGTGAGCGTGAACACTAAACTTGTAAAACACGCCTACTTGAGGAGTGAACTAGGGGAGGACCTATGAAACTTACAATAAATACAATCCTCAAGAACCTGTTCATCGGAACGCGCATTAAACCAACGGCTGGGCCTCGTCCACTTTCGCGCAACGCCATGAGTCTACCATACCAAGGTCTGAGTAGACTCGGACAGAGCTCCATCCTCTGCGCTGCCAAAGGGCCTAGCATCCAGACTTTTAATCTCGATGCCGCGCCCTCGTTCCTCTCATCCTGGACTCATCCCCTTACAAAGCAAGCCGGCAATGGCCAATCCCAAGGAACGGGCGAGGAGGGTCAAGACCTCAACGAGCAAGAGAGTGGTCAGCCTCCATCGAAGAAGCGCAAGCTGGCCGCCGATGAGAATCCCGGCGCCGAGGCGGAGAATAGCAAAGCTGACGGGGGCGCAGTGGAAGCGACGGCAAACGGAAAGGGACGAAAGAAGCAAAACCATGCTTCTCGTGGACAGGGGCCTGAGATACCATTCGTAGCCCTAATGGCCGCAACAGAAGACGCAAAGCACTTGGTCGCCGTAACAGGCCAGGATAAAACTCTATGGGTATTCGAGCACGATGGGAACGGTGTATTAAAGGAACTAAGCAAAAGGTACGATAATCCCTATCCTATCCTCATATAAGAAAGAAGCATCTCACTGACTATACACAGAGCCATGCCCAAGCGCCCCAGCTCCATAGCCATCACCGCCGACGGGCGCAACATCCTCTCGGCAGATAAATTCGGGGACGTATACTCGCTCCCGCTAATACCCTCAGCAGAGGACACCAGCACCAGCACACCCAAACCCACCACGCCTTCCACCACCACCCCCCCCCACCGCACCCTCATCCGCATCCGCACCCCTCAAGCCCGCCGCCAACCGCTTCACCGTGCACTCGCAGCGCAACCTCCGGGCGCTCGAGGAGCAAGAGCGCATCCTCGCCGCCCGCAAGGCCGGCGCCCTGTCCGCCAAGGAGTCCAGCCGGCCGGCCTTCGAGCACGAGCCGATCCTGGGCCACGTCTCGATGCTGACCGCCGTCGCCGTCGCCCACGACCCCGACCCCAACGACAGCAGCAGCAGCAGCAGGAATAGGCCGTACATCGTCACGGCCGACCGCGACGAGCACGTCCGCGTCTCGCGCGGCGTCCCCCAGGCCCACGTGATCGAGACCTATTGTCTGGGCCACGAGTCCTTCGTCAGCGCGCTCTGCGTGCCCGCGTCCCGGCCCGAAGTCCTGGTTTCCGGGGGCGGCGACGACGAGCTGTTCGTGTGGGAGTGGAAGGTCGGGCGGTTGATGGGCAGGATGGATGTCCTGGGGCGCGTGAAGGAAGTGCTGGGGGACGAGGCGGGCAAGGTCGCGGTGGCGAGGCTGGGTTCGTATGAGGTGGGTGGGGGGTGCTATGTGTTTGCGGTTTGCGAGCTGTGAGTTTTCTTTTTCTTCCTTTTCTACTAACGGTCCTACTATATTCGAGAAGGCTAACAGTATACCGCGAACCAGAGTACCAGCAATCTTCATCTTCCAGCTCGCGCAGGATACGCTCGAGCACGTACAGACTCTAAATGTGCCCGGTATCCCGCTAGATGCTGTGACTATCCCGAACTCCGAAGGAGCCCTGAGACTAGTCGTGGCGGTTGATGCCCACCGACCTAGCGTCGATGACACCGAGATGCAGGGGACGGCTACCGAGGCAGAGTCCCCTCAATCTCTTTTACTGTTCGAGCGAGATGAAGCCGGCAACTGGTCCCGGCAGGGAGGAATCCAAGATGTCGCTGATGGGAACATAGATATTTCCCGGGAGGAGCTAGAAAACATCCTGTACCCCGTCGGGAAGTTACGGAAGACCGAGTTTGAAGATGAGGAGGCGGAATGAGGCTCTACGTGTACTGAGGGCTTGATTGTGTCTATACGCTTCTTGCCTCATAGTTCAGTTTAGCGATTATGTCTATAGTCTTCTGGGGTCGCTATATTCGCTACAACTGCTACGTCAAGACATCGTTACCATCATTGGCCAATCGGTAAATAGAAAGATATATGATACGGCAATAGCAGCTCGTCTACTCTAGGATCGACTACATACGCTGACACGTCACGTTACAAAGAAGCTACATCAATTTGATTGGGGCCCAGATTATTTTAAATGCAATCAATTCCGGAATAATAATTGCGTGAAGCACGTCTGTTCCCGTTTCCGCTCTATGTCCGTCGAACGCCAACTCACACTAGTACCATAGGATGTGGGATGATACCGGTGTAATCGATGATAAAAGGGAGCCGCAAAAAAAGAACAGCGAACCCGTCCTCCTGTCAAATCGTGGACCGTTCATATCAAGCGTAAAGCAGCCTTCCCTTCTGTGCTAGCCTCATAACATGCAAAATATTCGTGTTCTCAGCCCGTCGAACGTTACGCCGTGAATAAACTCTCTACCAACACCGCCGGTAGGGAATCCCCGAAAGTGTAGGAATGTGTAGGCAATTATGCGAGTCACGAAACTCTATGTAGCGCCTCACGAACAAGTAAATCCTCCTTTTCTAGGCACGCCGTCTATTGTGAAGCGCACTGCACACGCTCGGCGTGCGGGTGGCCGTCCTCGTCGTCTTCGTCCATGGCGCCGCCGCCGCCACTTCCAAACGCTCGGGCTTGCTTTTGGTTGTCCAAGTCCTCGAGCTCCACGCTATCCGTCATAGCGTCCGCGGGAGGGATAGCTTCTAGGGATGGGGCGGGAAGAATTCTGCGTAGAGCATCGAAGGCGGCGGGGTCATCCGTCCAGCCACGCTCGGGGAATTTGACGGAGAATTGTATGAACATGTTGCCGTAGTCGTGGTGTCGAGGCGAAGGCATACCTTGTCCTCTCAACATCTTGACAGCATCTGCGATACCTGATTAGCGCCTAGGTCGTGGAAGATGCGCGGATAAGAATAATATACATACCTGGTGCGATGGCCTCGCCGGGTTGGATCTCAACGCTCAGCCATCTGTCGTCTAGATGCTCGATGTAGATTGTGCCACCTGCTAAAGCCGTAACGAGTTCGATCTCGGCGCGGTAGAGAAGATCGTCTTCCTTGCGAGTGAACCGAGGGTGTGGCTTCTGCTCAATTTCAAAAACGACGTCTCCGGCTTGGACACCAGGGGCTTGGTCTCCTTCGCCCCTGAACTCAACCTTGGTACCGCTTCGGACTCCGCGGTCGACGTGAACGTGAAGCACTTTCCTGTCGACTATGGTCTTCTTACCATTGCAAGACTTACACCGGTCCTTCTCCTTGATTATTTCGCCCTCTCCGTTGCATTCAGGGCAGACCGTCTGGAAGCGCTGGATCATAGGACCCATTTGTCGCATCATGGTCTTCATACCATGACCATCACAGCCAGGGCAGCGTCGGACGGCGCCTTCCTTACCACCCCGACCCTCGCATTTCGGGCAGATGACGGAACGTTGTAAGGCTAACTTAGAAACCTTACCCCGGTAGATGTCCTCCAGGGATACTTTGTGTGTGTGGTGGATAGTGCGCGCCTTAGGTGGACCACGAGACGCTCCGCCGCCCATGCCGCTGAACATGCCGCCAAGACCGCCGCCGAAAGAGCCGGAGCCGAAGAACTGGGCGAATAGATCTTCGGCAGCCATGCCACCGCCTCCGGCACCTCCCTCGAGGCCAGCTTCACCATATTGATCGTAGATACTGCGCTTCTGAGGGTCGGATAGGATTTCGTAGGCATGTGAAATTTCCTTGAATTTCTCCTCGGCTTGCGGGTTGTGGGCGTTCTTGTCTATTATAGTACGGTTAATACAATAGGTTCACAGCGATTCAAACGAGTTCCAGGTTGGAACATACCAGGGTGCCACTTCAAGGCTCCTGTCTTGTACGCCTTCCTGAGTTCTTGGTCTGTTGCAGTTGGCGAGACCTGAACAAAGACGATCAGTACAAGCTCTCTCTAGAGCGGAAATGCGTTGCACCGTAGAGTGAGACTTACGCCAAGAGCGTCGTAGAGCTTCGTCTCCTTGACCATGTTGTCGGTCCGAGTGGGAGATCAGACGGAAGAGACGTTGAGGCGAGCAGGAAAATGGACGAGTATTAGAGGGCGAGACTGATTAGGTAGGGCTTTTGATAATCGGTCAGTACGAGTGAGCAATGCGATTTGTAACTAGAAAGTTGTCCTGGATGTCGAGGAGCGGGAATCTTTGTAGTATTTGGGAGAATTAAAAACAGTTGGACGGCCCGCCCCACAAATGCGCAGATCAGGCGGTTCCGAATTTCGATCGGTAGCGGTGGAAATGGGCAAGAGGGAGAAGAAGAATTAGTTCGGTGACAAAAGCTGAAAGAAACTTACCAGATACAATAAGCAGGAATTGGTGGGAAGTTGGAGTAGAAAAAAGGGTTGATGATAGAAGAATGGGTGGATTGTCTTGCGTAGTCTGCGTTGTGTTGCGAATGTTTTGGCACGGATTGACAGGTTATGGCAATGGTTATGGCAGTTGTGGTCGTTGTGGTGTACAAGATTGGTGGGTGCCTTTCTGTATGTAGGGTACCCTGGACTGCCTGGGTCCGGAGTTGCTGGAAGGTTCTGGCTGCGTTCCTGCTGAAAGTACCCAGACCGTCACTCCGATTCGAGAAGACTCTGGCCCCGTATGTACCTACTAAGTACGTAGTAACCAACGATTTCCAGGGTCTTCCCTTAGAGGACTTGGCTAGAGAGGGAAGAAAAAAAAAGAGACTTGATCGATGGAGATGGAAACCAAAGAGAAAAAAAGAGTCGCAAGACAAGACTTATGAGCGGGGACGATGGAAAAGATCAAATAATTAATTCACTCCCGATTAGCAAGCAACATTTGAACGTCCCGGAAAGGCAAGCAATGTGGTTTTTTCTCAATTTTCTTCCACTATGATCTTGTACACTACCTATGTATCCGGTGCTGCTCCACGCACTGTCGGTACACCAGTAGGTACATGTACGCTACCTCCATAAGTGGGAAACCTTCCTTCAGTTTCGAGGCTGAGATTCTTCTTAGCGCGCCACTGCTTTCTCGTAGAATCCGATAGAATCGTGGCTTCGACTCTAAGTACTCTTCGGTATCTTTGAGGCTGGAAAATGGAGTGGCCCGGGTTAATTTGGTGGGATTCACCGTAGCTTAGCCTCAACTCTACTTCGGACTACTTCATCCCCGGCCCGCTTCTTTGCTCTTTTCGGCATCCAATTTGGCTTGTGCTGCATGCATTATGGAGAGGGTTACACGGACTTCATTTGCATTCAGTAGGTACCACCGGGGATTGTCCAGGTTCTGTACCAACGTACATGCCATCAGAGGGTCAAGGCTTCTTTCTCTCCAACTTTTGGAATTCCCCAGCTACGCAAAACCAGAAAAGTAAAAGTCAAAAGATCGAAAACCCGAATCTGAACTCCTCTACCTGAACCACTACCTCAATTTTCGCAAACGGACAGACGTAATACGTAATACCTACCTACCTGCCTACCTGCCTACCTATGTAACGGTAAACGTGTCTGGAGATCGATCCCCATCTCCGTTGAATTATCTATGGTAGCGAACTCGACGAGCCCATATAACTCGATTTTATTAGCGACAATGCATAAACCGTCCGTATCCACGTGTGGTGAATCGTGGTGTAACCCTCCGGCCTAAACTTATGGATTCTTTAAATAAGACGTGCTAGGTACGATTGAGGTTGACAAAGGGGGTGAGGGGGGGAGAACACCGACCTCGGCCTTTTTTCTTTGATATAATTATCTAGGGTACGACTTAAGGCTTCAGCAGCCTTACGACTATTAGGCAGCTTTAGGCAGGCTCGGCACATGTGGTACGCCAAAGCCTGGCCTGGAAGTCCCCGTAATCCTAGATCTCAGATTTAGCGCTTTCCCTCACCGCATCTACTACCGCATCTATCGTCTGTGACGTCTGTGCAATTGCAGTGCCTAATTCCAAAGAGCCTTGGAAAGAGAAAAACAAAGTAAACTGCCAATTGCAACTATTCGCCCACGATTGCTTCACCCGATGCTGGCACATTGCGAAATAACTTGGGAGTAGGTTTGCGAAAGTTCCCCCCCCCCCATAGTATTCCGTGCGCAACAACACGTGAATTATTTCATTGAGGAGGCAGAGGCAGAAACAGAAACGGAAGCAGAGAAGAGGCAACCCATAAACCTGCTAGCACCCACATCGGGTATTTATATAACATACCTAGGTAGTATACCATAAGTACGTCGATTCTATTTTCGACCGCCTAGTGTCATAAAATATCCACTCGTATGTCATCTGGCAGGATTAGTTGGTCATCGAGGAGGCTCTAACGTACGGCCGAGGAAGCGTTTCCCATTCATTGTCTTCGTCTCGCATCATTGGTGGAAAAATTACAGGAAATAATAAGATATCTAACCACTACCTCCCTAGTGAGATAAACACATAACATGTATATACCTCTCAATGTGTAACCACTTATTATACGTTCACAGCCTATAAGATGTAGGCGACCTACCTAAACTTGAACTTGTATGGTCCATAGCCATGTCAGCTGAACAAATTACGTTGGCAACCCCCCAATATACACAGTGAAGCCAAGCCGTCGTTCTTCAGGTACCGGATTTTTCTCAACAGGTTAGGTAGGTACCCTAGTACGCCTGAACATACCTGGCCGAAACCCACAAGCCCTTCTCTCACCTGATACTGCCCAATCAACACGTCCCCCGCCATTCGACGTGAATTCTAGTATTATGTAGGGTTTCGGCGCTAACAAGGGAGCTACACATGTACGCAGAGAAGACAATCGTTGTCGCTGCTACTATACCCTCAGTAAGCGGCATTAGGCCCAATACCTCTTCCGCCGGTATCCAATGATACGCAATCGTCGTTCTACCTGTCCACCAATACTCTCCGCCTCGAAATTACCAAGGTCTGCGGAACATGACGTCCGAAGGGTGGACTTAAGCAAGCTATCCAACCCGACCTCTTTCGATGGACTTAACCACTAAGGGCCTAGGCGAGTGGCGTAGGGCAGGAATAAGAATAGGGCTTCGAGCTGATGAATCCTAGCGGACTTGCGCGGGCGGGTTAAAGTGGACCACGTCCCCTGGTCTGCTCAGCTGCTACGGCGCAGGATGGCCTTCGACGCATGGAACACCTGCTTCACCTACCCAGATATGGATATGTGTAGATAGGCAAGATATACTAGCTGCCATATTTGCTGGAATGATGCCAGCCGCTGGATCTCCCCTCGTAAGATTGCTAGTCAGGTATTTATTGCATGTTATAGATAGGTAGGTATCTTACTGTGGCAACTGCGTTGGATAATAATACTAATAACAATAATACTATGTATTGGTCCTCATAAGATTCTTACAAGATTCTCCTATACATAGACTAGACATGTGCCTAACTTATTTAGGTATGTATGTCTCTACCTTATATCCACCTTAAACACATTAAGCTCGGAATACCCAACCTATATGGGTAGTGTGTAAGAGACGGGTAGTATCGTTCATTGATTCAAGCATAGCGTACGTTCTTTTAGGGTGGTTAGGGCAACTATGTAAACTAATGTACGGTGTGTAGGTGTGAGTAGGTAAGGTAGGTAGGTATGAGATTGAACGTATGCACATGGTAATAGGATATATGTAATAGAATTGACAATATTGTAAAGTTATCTTGGGTCCTTACTCACATAGATCAGTAATCATCTTAAATGTCGCCTCTCAAGCTAAGCTGCAGGGAAAAAAGCTCACCGTGAATTTAAAAAATAAAAATAAAAAAAAAGGTAAAAAAACACTGAGTGGAAACTACAAGGCGATACGAGGCCACAATAACGGTTTCCTATTGACTATAGGTAGTGAGCATAATGAGGAGATTTTCGACCACATGAGGTATCCCGTAGTAATCAACGAGGTGCGCATAGTGCATATAGCGCATATACATAGTGCATATAGTGCAGAGTAGGTGCTGAGGTGAGCGCTGACTACCGAATTGGGCTTCTGGAAAAAGTCGATGCTTATGTTCTATTGGTGGGTCCGAGGTTACATAAATGCTTGGTAACGAGATGACTAAGGAGAGCCGATTGTAGCCAATTATAGGACGCGTCTCCTACCCTTGTCCTGAAGATCTCGGGGTATGTTCTATTTTCAACCTCGCATGTTATCGAGCCATACCACATTCTGCCCACGAAGCAACTCTGCCTGTGCTTCTTCCAGGTCACCCCGTAGCTCAACCCGAGCAGCGTTATTCGCGTATTTTGGGCATTCTTGCCAATCGGCTTTCGAGAATCGAATCTATCAAGTTGCGCAAGATGCGCAAGATGCGCAAGATGCGCAATATGGCTAACATCATTCTATGCCTGTCATTGATAAATCCGAACCCTCGAGCCGGTGGTCCACATCGTGACCTTTTTTTGAAGAAAAAAAAGAAAAAGAAATAAAAAAGTAATAACCCCTCCGGGGAAAAGGTACACACTTACCCCAAAGAGAAGAAGCCCCCCTTCGAGGTGGAATCAAGACGGGTTTGAAAACTCGACGCATTTTACTGTGGCACCAGGTCATCGGGAAAGGCTGGCTGTGATAGGGCTGCTCGTATTCTAGCTCTTCTTAGCTACCAGATCATCTATCTCCTATCTCCAATCTTATATAATGACTCTCTTCATTCGCGTTCTTATCGCTTATACAATCAAGTAGAACTTTTGCCCAGAATCTTCAAGATCAGAGAAAAAAAAAGCAAGATATAGAAATTATACGTCTGCGGGGGTTGCATCTTGCTGGCGCCATGGATAAGGCTAGCACAAACACTTCGTCCGCTTCGTCTGCCCGAACGAAGCCGCCTAAGAAGAGGAATAGCGACGTGCGCAAAGAGCAGAATAGAATCGCGTCCCGTGCATATCGTAAGTTTCTCCAAGCAGCCATGTCACAGAGATCGCTGACGCCAGGCTTCAGGAGAGAAACGCAAGCAAAAGTTGGCACTCCTCGACGAGATTTTAAAATCCGATTCTCAAACGGACTCTATGAGTTCGGTGTCCGATGACACGGACGGATATGCTGGATCGTGGTCGCTTCAGAGCAGACAGGCCTCGGGCAGCCCCATCCCAGGAGTACTCCAGCCGGTCCCTATCGCCGCGCAATGGGTCGCTGCGAGTCCGTCAATGTCTTCAGCGGTCCCCGCCTATAGCCACGACGACGTCTATGAAAGCTGGATGAGCCCTTTCAATCAGCCAGATAATTCATTTACTCAGAACGGCGACTACGCGCAAACCTTCATCCCTACCGGTGCTAGAGACAGCCCTCTAAGAAACTCTGGCTCATTCAACGTTCAGCCCTTAACATCTATAACATCTGCGCCCTCGACACCTTCTGTGGCTCCTGTTATGCTGGATCCCTTACTTGTTGGCAACAACTACGCACCGCAACACTGCAGTAACCAGCCAGCCCAGAACCAGAGTATCACAAGCGCCTCTAACCCAAGTTATTATAGCGACGAAACTCAAAGACAGTTATGGGTCGCCTCCCTGGAAGATGATGCGTTGATGGCACTCGAGAGGTTTGCGGGATTTACCTACGTCCAACAGCAGCAAATCTTAGCCATGATACAGAAGAGGAGAAATTTGTCGCAAAATACGACCGGTCGCCAAAATTTGGAATTTAGGTATCCGGCGTGTCAAGCTACGCCTCCACCATCAGGTAAGAAGCCATGTCCCTCTCATTGCTACTAAGGTCCTAACCCGCCGAAGACTACAACCATATACTTACTCGGCAACCAGCACAATTTGTGACCACCGATTTCCGAAAGTACCAAAGTATGCGACATGTCCCTGGATCACCTATCCCAACCGGCCATCACTAGCTTCTTTCCGCGCGTGTTAGTGACACCCGCTCAAGCAACATGAGTGTCGAGACGTAGGGACCCTCCTAGATAGTGCGGTCGGCACGTTCCGCATCAACGAACCGGAGAAGCATCCGAGTCGGTGGCCGTTTCGAATCCTCTAAAACCGGACCTGGGCTTGCCAAATCCTACTCTATCAAGCCCGTACATGTGCATTTCGCCAGCTTCTCACATGAACATATAAAAAATTCCTACGGATCGGAAATGTATAACGAGAAAGGTCTAACGAAAAGAGATCTCCAATCACATCTTACGCCAAAGGTATCAAGATGATACGAAAGTTAACGGGGGAATAAAAGAAAAAGAAAAATACTCGATACGATTCATTTGTCGTATACTCAGGCCACGCCGAAATATGTCTTTTTTTCTTTCGCCGAGACAAATACTTTCTATAAGCAAATATTACCGCTGAGACGTACGGGATGGATGAGGAAAAGGATATGACCAACTCCAAACACGACGATACAGTGACGCGGACGATTAAGACTTCCGCAACAATATACGAACCGACGCTCTAGCTTCGGCTTCGAGACACGGGCTCAGCGGGAAACGAGGACGACGAGGGTGTTGTATACATCCCTCGAGTATCTCGACTACCAATGGCTCAACCTAAAATGAAGGCGTTGACAACGATCAGTCTCAACGTTTACAATTCATAGAGTCGTGGCGCCCCGGAGGCCCGACGCGACGTTAGAGCAATCTACACGGGGTCTATAACTTGGTACTACTGCGTAGTGC
The DNA here is from genome assembly GCA_902806595.1 of Pyrenopolyporus hunteri. Taxonomy (NCBI): domain Eukaryota; kingdom Fungi; phylum Ascomycota; class Sordariomycetes; order Xylariales; family Hypoxylaceae; genus Pyrenopolyporus; species Pyrenopolyporus hunteri. Next base: position 3,146,730 of record CADCXC010000038.1, on the reverse strand, counting down.
AAAAAATCTATCTTGAAAATCTCTGAACGATTATATCAGGATCTATACGACGTTGAACGAAAATATTGTATATAGCAAAGCAATTGACGAAAAAATTAGATAGACATATACCCATTCCTCTAGATTCATCAAAATACCCTTTTTCTCTCTCCCCTCTCCCATGCCTCCCTATAACCCGTCAACTATCGACTACCTACCTACCCACGGGGCACCTCCCCACATGGATGCCTGGGTATCTATCACAACGCCAAGATAAAAGAGCGGGATGGCCTAAGGAAAGGCCAAAATTAAGTAATTTCTTGTATCGGGCGGTTCTCTACCCTCATTGGCAAGATCGTACCAATCCAGGTCATGCCGTAGATAGACTAGTCCCGGCCGATATCCGTCCACGTCAAGGCGCCTCGTACATGATACGCTGCCTCGCTCAGCTCCCAGGATTTCGAAACGACGGCATCGATTATCGGCCGAAACACCCGTCTCCCGCATGTATATAGGTAGGTGAGTATAATTATTATGTACCTACCTAATGGACTTTTTAATGACGATCCACGTATGCAAGATAAGTATGCAGATACCTACCTACCTACCTACCTACCATACCTATATGTACGTTTCTATATGACAGGATTGCTGACATCATACCTATCTCCGGATCACAACCCTACCGAGCCCATCTATCCTCAGGTTTGGTAGATATAAGAAACTAGCTACCTACCGCCTACGCCGCCTTCAGGGGTGACACGGGCTACTTCAGGTCCCCGATCCCCGAATCGGCCAAGTTAGTCGTCCCAACTACCTACCTACTTAGGCATTAGGTATGCGGCCTGCTGCCTTACAGGGCTGGCTCTGAAGCGGATTATTCTCGTATCCGATGACTACGCATTGACAAACATCCTTGTCGACTTATTCATGAAACTGGGTGAAGCGTATGTAGACACTCAGACTCTATTATCGTACCAAGGGCTACTACCATTGCTGCTGCTAACGACAACATACCTCTACGGAACGACAAGCCTACCTCCTCGCGGCACGTTTCCTCATCTGCTTCTCCCGTTCGTATGCGTTCGCTTCCCTTCCCTCCTCGCCCTGGATCTCCGCCACCAGCCGCTTGTACTTCTTCTCGTACGCGGCGTCCTTGGCCTTCTTGATCCTTAGCTGTTCGCGGGCCAGGAAGTTGGCATCCTTCCTCAGTTCTCTCATGGCGCCCTTGCGCTCCTTCTTATGTTCCGCCTTTAACTTGGCTAGCTCGGCCCTATCGCGGTCGGGGTCATAGTGCTTATGAGGATCGAACGCGTCTTCGAACTTGGGAATAGCCGTCTTGATCGGAAGGGGCCTATGGTGGTGAAGCTCGAGGGGCCGCCGAGCCACGTGGGCGAGTCTGAGCATTCTGTCTAGCTTCGATCGGAGTTTCTCCAGCTGATCGTTTAGGGCAGTCGGAAACTTGGTCTTGCACGCCTTGCTACTTAGATGCGCCAAGACGTCCCTGACGGGCTCGAACGTTTCGAAGAAGGCGGATTTGCCACTGTAGAGATCTGCCGCCGCATCTAATAAATGGGCCGTGGTCGAGACTATTGCAAGTTTGATCGAAGCTACCTCGTCATCGGATACATCATCCTTGATACAGTCCGCGGGCGTCAACTTTCTGACGGCGAGCGACCGGGCATCGGTAATGCGAATCCCCGGTGTAGGGTCGTGGACTGGGAATTGCCCTAGAGCTCTCTCGGCTTTCTCCGGTGCTAAAGCGCAGAGCGCATTGAGGCAGAAGTTCATAACCTCAGGTATATAGCGCTTTGAAACCTGCTGGTACTGAAGAGCCAAGGTGGATAGATATGCCCCTTGGACATAGTCCTTGATCTGCTTCGGAACCCTTTCGAGATTTCGTGCGATGAGAAGCCCAGCCGGGGTTGCTACTTGGTGGAAGTGGTCCGAGGTTGGAAATGTCGTTCCGACCGCAGTCAAAATTACTAAGTCACCAAGGTTAGGGGAGAGTGGCCTTGATTGACCGAAGTCCTCAAGCTGCGAGCGGAATTCGTTGGCCGTCTCGATTGGATAGGACTTTGCAAGAGAGTGAATATGTCGAACGAGGCTTTCGAGTATAGAAAATGGCGGTAGTTCCGCGCGGTTGGATAGATAGGCCAAATATTGAATAAGGATCCGCACAAAATTGGCGAGTTTCGACTTGTTGCTGCTGTCCAATTTCGGGTGATACAGCGCCCTGATTCTTTGCACCGCGGTTGGGAGGTTCTCTATAGAGATCTTTCGTGTTATTTCGACAAACTCGTCTAGAGATTCCGGGCAGGGGAAAGTGTAAGGCAATCCGTTTGAATCTTCTTTGGTATCGGTTGATACTGCAGAGCCCGCAAGTCGACTACTGAACACGGGATTCTGCGTCTCTTCCTCGTTAAGTAGCCCTTTCGTAAACTCGTCATCATCTTCTGCGTCCGATTCCCCTTCGTCGGATGATGCGTCGCTCTCTATGGGCTCTAGATCCGAATCGCTGGCTATTAAGTCCTCCTCAATGAGGAAATCGTCTTCGTCATCGAACCCTAGTTCCGTTGCTGTTGGTTGAGTTTTGATCCCTTTCCCTAACCCAAAGTCGTCTTCCTCCGTTTCCATGAATGAAGCCGGGCCGTTTGTCGGCACCGTTGGCTGGGCGTCGGCTGTGTCTTCCTCGTCCTCGCTGTCGCTAGCTTCCTCGCCACGCATCCTCCTGAGCCTCTTCTCCTCCAGTTCTTTGAGTCTTTCGGATTCTTCCTGGGCTTTCTCTTCGTCCGTCTTAGACCGATCTGTAGGCTGTGCTCTCCTGTCTTGTGCTAATTGCCTGAGCCGTATATCGTAATCGCGCTCCATTCTTTCCCTGCCAGCAGAGGCGGACTCCGTTTCATTTGTACCCGACCCGTCTGGCGCCTTCTTTCTGTTGAACAATAGATCGTGGAGGCCTGGGAGTTCCATGTTGAGCTCCTCGCGTAGATCCTCGTCAGCCTCTTTAACCGCTTGTCGCTCGGCCTTGTAGAACTTTGATTTTGCGATGACTTCCTTCATAACCTCTTGTTTCGACTTTTTCCTTTCCGGCTGCCCTTCTATTTCTTCGCCATCCTGGGCTTCGGTGTCGAACGGCCGCATGCGCTTTGAGCCGCGATGCTCATCGTCTGAGGCTGCGTCCGATCCCGCCGAAATGTCATCCTCCTCGAAATCGTCTCTCAAGTCGGGGCCATCAAGTGATAAAGACTTTCCGAGGTGGGTTAACCCTTCGCTGGGCTCGTCGTCTTCAAGGTCGAAAAGGGAGCTCTTATGACTCTGTTTCTCCCTCACAAATCTTTCTCGCATCTTCTCCTCGGGTGTCATATGCGGGTCATTCTCTCCGAATCGCCGATCGAGGATACCGCCTACTTTATGGCGCCGATTGAGTTCAACGAGCAGAGTTTGACGTCGCTATGCATAGCTGTTAATTAGAAGCTCGCTGGAGAGAATGCGCGCAACGCCTCACGCGGAAAACTTACCCTTTCCTCACCCAGCGACTTTGCCTCGGTAGGCCTTCCCTTGGCGGCATTATTATTTGCTGGCTTATTGGTGGTCACCTGAAATTTGGGGCCGCGAGCATTGTGCTTTAAGTCGAATGGGTTGAACTCTTCTCGTATGCCTTCTAATTCTGCTGCCTTTTGAAACCTTCGATTATTCGCCTTTCCATCTTGCGCATTTTTCTTCTTCTGCTTTTTGGATAATTGTGGCCCAATGACGCCCTTATCCCTCAGAGAGGCCTTTAGCCTTTTGAGTTGGGAACCAGGCATTATAAGAATCCCCTCGGTGCGGAAGACTCTATGTTGGAATCGAGAGAGTTGTTCGACATTTGCAGGTAACTAAGAGTTTTCAACCTTTTTTTTTTTTTCTTTTGGCTGTACGAAATAGCTGGGGTCTCTTATCTTATCGCCCCACTATAATATGCGACCGGCAGATCTCCCTTGGAGACGCTTCTGACGCTAACAAAAGGCGCTATCGATAAGACCCACTAGGAATCGTCTATTGTAGGACGTCAATCTCGAGCTTCTCGTCAGTTTACTGAATACCTCAGCTTCTCATATTTTTTTTTATGCACATTTGAGTTTTGTCCTCCTACAATTTTCAGACCGCTACCGTTATTATGGATATTCGATAGTCTAAGAAAATATGGTACTGCTTTCCTTCCTTAAGGATGACCGGCTTGTTGCCGCTAGCCTTGGCCTCGCCACCGTTGGCTTCCTCTTCGGCATGCGAACACTTCTAGAGTACTATCGGGACGAAGCCGAGATTAAGCCTACGCCGCCCAAGACACAGTATATCACTCAGGAAACTGAAGACTCGCTTAGGTTGAATACGCTTGAGAGCCTTCTCGGTCACTACAATTTCGCCATTCGAGATACGGCTTTGAAGATCATTGCTGGACGCGCTGTCCATGATAGCTCGGTTATCTATCACCTTCTATGGGGGATCACACGTAAAGACTATAATGAACGTATGGAGGCTCTGAGAGCCCTCGCCTTCGTGATGGAAGATAGTACGCATTCGTAAAATCCGGAATCTGCGAGTATTAGAATCACTAATTGATTTCGCAGAGGAGATGTACCAGGAGCCGTTGAATATACTCAACACGGCGAAAGCATTCAGCGCTCTTGTCAGATCGCTCGAGCTTTCCCTCGACGATGTAGAACACGAGAAGCTTGACGACCCGCTGTACGACGAATACTACCTTCGAGACATCGGCGAGCGGCGCTGTCTCATGCTACTTTCCCAGCTAGTTCATAGGTATGGCGTCGACAAATTGATCGAGGCGGGATTTATTGAGAAGTGGCTAGTGCGGCAGCCGTGGGGGGATAGCGACGAAGAAAGGCAAATTAATTTTACCATGTACCTGGATCGAAAGAAGAACCGCATTAGCGATCTTTGCTTCCACGTCAAGACAACTAGGGCGGGCCGCAAAGCTTTGGTAAAAGCGAAGCTAACCCCCAAGCTGAAGAAGCCGAGGCGGGACAGGTCGAATCACATCAAAGTCGTCTTAGAAATCAACATGACAAACGAAGACGATCAGGATAGCGCATCACGGTCCGAGTTTGTTCCCCGCGCGAACGAACAGAGTGCTGAGGAGCAACGTCTACGCAGAAGACATCGAGAGGCTATGGTACTGAATGATGGAACACATTCTTTGGGACGTAGCGATATAATCGAGCGGGAGCATGACTCTACCAATTGATCGAGGCCCTCCTCTATTCCCGAATCGCCGTAATTCGGGATCATCGCATGTCTTCAGACGCTCCAGTGTTACTGGTTCTTAAACCGGATATGATGTGTCCTACGGCTATTATATGACGACTCAGTTAATTCTATAGGCTTTGGTCGGATCTGGGATGAGACGCAACTCGAGGCTTACGGATGGCACTTCTGGCCTTGTCGATTTAAACCTCTCGAGGAGCGGATGCTACCTAAGGTCGATTTCGGGTTGGGACGACTCCGTCTAACTCGATCGATTCTTCTCTGCCCCTTTCAGTCTGGAAGGTCCCGGAGGTCTCGTGGTGCGTTACGGCGTTCATATTAAGAGCAAGAAGCGGAGCATGTAAGAGCTATACGTCTGCTTCTAGTATTCGTGTTTTAACTAACTTCATTTATTATATAGCCATCACTCTTTTCCTCGAGATGAGCTTTTGGTTGATCGCTGAGGTTCCTATGCTAAGGTCTACATGTATATACTAATTGTACCTTAGAGAACCCCGTGTAACAATTAGGTACCTGTTATATACCTACCTGCTTTAAACCTGGAAGGAAAGTTGTTTGTTGCATTGCAGTTTTTACCTAAGTTCCGCAGTGTGTTTAACCAATCCGAGCGAAGAGTAATTGTATATAATCTCAAAGCTCATTTTTAAAGAAAAAAAGGAAAAAATTGAGGGTATTTTTTTGATACACCCATAGCGTGAAGCTTTCACCCATCTACGTATACCTAAGGTACCTGAGATAACCCACGAGTGCACCATCATAGGCAGGCGCCGTCTGTCGTACCCAATTCTCTTACATTAATCCCCTAATCTCTGGATGCGATGCCTTAGGCAGGTAGAAGTCCATGGAAGATCTATCGATTCGGATCTCGGCTGGTCCGTGGCAGCTCTACTGTGTAGGTAGGTAGGTACCTACCTAGGTAGCTACCAGGTATGAAGAATTGAAGAACCTATTCTGCGGTTGAACTATATTAGCTTCCGAGGTGGTGGCGAATCCACCAGCTAGTAAAGTTTGGGAAATAAAGCTAATAAAAGTGACGCAAAGGCGTTGAGCTTGGTCTTGAGGTCCAGGGGTATGTATCGGTACCTACACGATGAGCTACATACCTACATGTATTCCAGGTATTCCGAACAGTACCCATTTAGTAACGTCTGAGTTCAATAAATTTTAGTCTTGTAAATATTTACGTTAGCTAAGTAATTGATGGGAAGAACTAGAGCTCTTGTAATCATAGGTAGTTCTTTGTGACGTCGTATTGTCCTCACTATGCCATTCATAGGCCACTAATGTAAACAAAGAATTTATGAACCCCTCATCTGGGTAATCTTGTAGAAGCCAATGATGCATGGTTTCCTGCAAGTGCTCGTTTGTTGCAGCGGGTAATGTTGCAGCATAGTCCCCGTAGCTACAGTAGCGCTGTTTGAATTAGGAATGATTCGATTGAGATACAGGAAGCTGGCGGCGTTGCTGCGTCAAGTAGCTGCCGTAAACGACAGGTCTCACCGCTAGAGCGCGTGCTGATTTCAACCTGTCATTGGTACAGCCGTAGGTCTTTGTTTATAGCCTCATGGCGCTGAAACTCACACGGCATGCGCGTGTAAATACAATCTAGTAAACTACATTTCGTGTTGATGAAAAGATCATATGCGTGTGGATTTGGATTATAGTCCCTACCTATTACAACTACCTGAGGCGCCAGGTGCGACAAAACCTCACCACCAAGATTAAGACCATCATCGCCACTACCTCCTACATACCTACCTAGGTTATCCCCACCATCGCTGGTTTTGTTGCTGAGGAACACCCATAGCAACGGATTTCTGTCTAAACCCCTAGTACCTAAAGCCCACTACTTTTGTATTGTACACGCAAGTCAACCCCGTCTACTCCGGACCTACACTATACGGTAAGTGATCAACAAGAATATTCCTACTTCGTATGTGCAGGTACGCTTTGTTTTCTCCAGGATCTGACCACATCATCTTGCAGCATCCATGGTGTGTTTCCGAGATACGGAGTCCCTGAATACGTATTTTATACATGTATTGGGCATTAGCCGGGTCTTTTAAGACACCTGTGGGCGCTCAGACTCCAATACCTCGTACCCGACCCCCCCTAAGCTGGCGAACGACTTGGGAACGACTTGGCCGTTGCTGCTTTCTGGCATTTGCAAATCTTAATGTGTGCGTGCGTGTCTTTGTTTTATTACCTTATTGTATTGTACTGTACAGTTACCTCGTACTTCTCTTATTAGCAATATGAACTAACCACTTGTACCAGCAACTAATCTTTCCAAGATTCTAGCGCACCGGCTTGCCGGGCATCTGCTATCGATCATTGGCTGGAAGTGGTTCCCTCTTTCCCACACAACCGCGACGGCCACCAAGTAGCGGCCCAGCGCCAGCCATTGTTTTAGTGGACTTTCCAGAGGAGGGCCGCCCCCCTAAATCACTGGTGGTTCAGCGGGATTCAGAGGGACTACTGGATTGGACAAAGGCCAAAAGCCCCCGCTCCCGAAATCAATAGCGGGTAAAAAAAATAACAACTACCACATACCAAGGAGCGTAAAAAAGAGTGGGAAGGGAGATTGCCCACCATGGCTTCGACAACTCTCTCTTTGCCGCAGAGACAACACACTCTGTCTCGGACCCCTAGAAAATCTGGAATCGCTACTTCATCCACACCGAACCTCAACAGCCTCTATTCCGCCCATTCGAGACTTATTCCCGCTTCGGGCGCTCTTGGGCGCAAAGCTTCATTTGCTGCCCTTACCCCTGGTTCGCTCGCCGCAATTCCTGACGACAGCGAGAGCTACGCCATAGACAGCGTTCTCACCGATTCATCCAGCAAAATGCACCCCTTAACCCCTGGCAAGGGCGCCGGTGCCGGCGACGATTTCGCCCCGGGCGACAACGTCGAGGTACCTGGAAACATGACTGGGACGGTCCGGTTTGTAGGCTCGGTCGCCGGCAGGAAAGGCACCTTTGTTGGCGTAGAGCTGCACCCGGAGTACGCAGTGCGTGGCAAGAACAGCGGCGACGTTGATGGGTAAATCTCTACATTTCCTTCCTATCTGTCTGTCTTATCTAACCGCACCTGCGCTTACATCTACTTTCACTCTGTTCCGTATTAATCTGCTCCTTTGCTTACCATCCTCTCTTTCTACAGCGTGTCCTATTTTACTACTTCGGTTCCTGGTTCCGGCATCTTCGTGCCGATCCATAAGCTCATCAAACAGGGCGACGCGCCACCTACTCCCGCTAGTTCTCTCCCGCCGACTCCCGGATTGAAAGTCGCAAACCAGAATGCTACCAACTTCACACCCCCGACCCCATCGCTACCAACATTTAGCAAGTCTCTCGGGCCGCCGAGGGCTCCGAGTCCGCAAGGCAAGAAGCCTAGGACGTCCTTACCACGCCCAGACTCTCCCGTTCGCAAACTACAGTTAACCCCAGTGCCTCGGCCGGCGTTATCGACGCCAGCCCCAAAGGCGCCACCTCGATATGGAACCCCTACACTCCCTAAACTCGGATCAAGCATGCGAGGAGACCCCAACAAGACATCGAGGCTAGATAGGAAACCGAGCATATTGCCTAGGAGTGCGTCAGCTCTAGGACCAATTCCTTACTACGATGATGATGAACCTATGCCTACTGGTTTACGCCCTAAAACCAATGGGAGTGGTGGATCGGCTTCGTCATTAGGGTTCAAGCGCCCTGCGTCGCGAGCGACCCACGCGAACGAGGAGGAGATCGAGCGTCTCAAGGCCCAGCTCGAAGACCGAGACCGACAACTGAAAGAACAGGCATCGGCATTAGCTGAGATGGAGAGTAGTCTCTCGGAGCTCACTATGCTGATAGACCAGTCGGATACCGGGAGAATGCGGGCGGGTAGTCTAGACGACAAGGATACTTCGCAACTTCGAACGATGCTTAGAGAGAAGAATGAGAAGATCGCGATGCTCACCGCCGAGTTCGACGCGCATCGGGCGGATTTTCGCAGTACTATCGATACACTCGAGATGGCCAGCACCGAGACCCAGAGAGTGTATGACGCTAAGATTCGTGAACTAGAACAAGAGCTTCACGAAACGCAGGAACGTCACGATGACGTCGACAGCGTCGCACGCCAGCTTAAGCAATTAGAAGAGCTGGTACAGGAACTCGAAGAAGGGTTAGAAGATGCCCGTCGAGGAGAGGCAGAAGCTCGCGGTGAGGTAGAATTCCTACGAGGGGAGGTTGAGAGGACAAGGACGGAACTGCGGAGAGAGCGCGAGAAAGCCGCTGCCGCATTGAACGGGGGCGACAGTGGAGAAGATAAGCTGTCTATGTCAAAAGAGCTGGAACAGAAAGAAGATGAGATTAGGGGTCTCAAAGCCATTATCCATTCCCTAAGCAGGGACTCTATTCCCGGCTCGGATTCTTCGGACAGGACGCCAACGCAGCCGCAACGAAATAACTCACTTGTCAAATCCCGCCCGAACTCCATCGACAACCGCCTGACAAATGAAACGTTGGAGCGGGAAGTTTTCGAACTGCGCAGTCTTATCGACAACAAGAACGCCCGTGAGGAGGAGCTAGAGCGTGAGATAGAGGCACTCAGGCGTGCCGGAGCGTCGACTCATCGCGTTAGCTCCGCGACCATCGGCAGCACCAATCGATCTTCGTATCGCGATTCTAAAGGGACTGTTGTCCTCTCACGCGAGACGCAGTCGCCCGAAGTTACTCACAAGCGTGTAGCGACGCTCGATACGATGCCCGAGAGCGACGCATACTCATCGGTTACCGAGACTAGCACGCTTTGGTGCGAGATTTGCGAGACTGGCGGCCATGATATTCTCACGTGCACCAACATGTTCGGATCGCAAAATGAGCAAGGCAAGACGACTGTTAGCGACCACTCACCCAGCAAGACTGGTAAGGATGTCATCCAAGAGAGCTTGAAGGGCTACCCGGTTCCCGCCGATGCTAATGAGGAGGATACCCCTCGTCCTTTATCTCCGTTGAAGCCCAAAACAACAGTCGCTCCCCCTCCCCCTCCTGCTGTCAAGATCCTCCCCAACCCGCAGGACTCGGGGCCGTTAGCTGGCAAGGATAGTGGAGTGGTAGACCCAGAAAAGTGGTGTGCTCTATGTGAGCGCGACGGCCACGACAGCATTGATTGCCCTCTAGAAGATGCGTTTTGAGAGGGATAACCCTCACAGCAGCGAATGCGATTCGACGACTGGAATACATGGGGAACGTTTGCCAAAAAGGCGGCCCGGAATGCCATAGCGCTGGACAGAACCGACGGCAAGACGATATACGGCTTCATCCTCGCATCCCATCTTGTCCGCTTTCCGGGTTGGCCATTTTATTTCTGGGAATGCACGGCGATTAACGACCGCTTCGGAACGATGATACCAAAGATTCACCCTATTACTAGTTATAATTCAACCGCGGTCTATATTCTTATTCGCATTTTGTTTTTCTACGGCCTGTATATCCTCTCAGGCTGGCTTGGGAAAGGCTCTAGGGACATGTTTCCCCAGAAAGACGAGTCTATGAAGGACTCGACGAGACTGGATGTATAGGCTAGCATTGATTACCCCGACTACCGATTGCGTAGATGTATCATAATACAATACAACATGACTCGATGTCCTTTCCGACGATAGCTTACCCCTGCGTGCACGACCTTCATATGTTGTTATTAGCTGGGATCGAATGAAATGACTCGTGCTTTTTGATTGGGAATGCAATCGGAGTACGACGGGGGTAAAGTTAGTAAGGCACTCCGATAGAGGGGACTCCCCCAGGGCAGCCACAGAAGCCACCTACTTTTACCACCTACCTACCTACTTAATTTACGAGGTTCGCCTTATGCCTCCATTATTACGGCCGACTTCAATTCTGATTGTGCCATCGACGAGACGGCTCGAGACCTGTCGTACTAAACTTATTAAGATTAAGGATCCACCTACTTGCCTAATACATTGAACCGATCTTGCCTTATTTTCGCAACTGCCGGATGTCTCTCTTTCGTATAGTAGGTAGGCACCTGGTTATTAACAATTGTATCCCATTTGTACTATCACGGAGTCTCGGCCGATGTTCACGTTCTATCTGAACAAGTCATTCTCTACTTTTTTTGTCCCTTCCCACTATCTTCGACCCTAATCCTACTGAACAATCCATTAAACCTCATGGCCGTCTCTCCTGACCCTAACGTGCCTACTTACCTACAAACCTATATTAATTTATATTTATTTTGCAGAATCTGATCCGACTACCCCTAACAACATCGACTACGTAATAAGGCTGATAGCGGTGACTTACAATGGGGTAAGTGCGGGTCGCTCCGTTCATGATTTGTTCCCGAGACTCGAGGTTGGAGATGCCAAGGGCTCTTCCCCGCAAACGACTCCAAGCAGCTGCCTGTGTCAGCTGCTCTCTCTTGCCATTCCAGCCCCCTAGCCGTGGCCCCCTTCGCCCCTGCGTCTCAGGAACCCTCGGCACCAACCTGCCTACCAAGGCACTCTCTTTAGCTAGGTACCTTACCTACCTAGGTACCCTACCACGTACAATACATACGCCTAACCTGGGGTACCTGGCAGTCGCCCTGTAGCGCTAGCTGGTGGCTCATAAAAGACGTCCAATTCGCCCGCGGCTTGTTTACAACTCTGGAGCTGTTAGCTAACGGCCATACCTTCGTATTCATCCCATTGGCGAGGGTAGCTCAAGAAACAATTGAGCTTCCTCATTAGCATATTACATACATTGCCACATTTCCAGCGGAGCTTCAGGTTATCGTACCACGATCCACCCTTTCGTTTATATATCAGCATTCCATTCCATTTAACGTATTCACCGTTGCCAACTTGCTATAGACACAGGCTGTCTGAACAACCTCTCATTGATTTTCAGAGGACAGCTTGCAGCCATTACGATAACGTTCTAACGTGCGCTTGACTAATTCAGGAACGGCACAGCAGTCAAGTTGCAAGACTCGCTTCACCTCATTGCAATGGGCGGCGAAACTACAAAGCCGAAGGTCGTTTCGACCGAATACCCTCTCCGAGCACCTGCCCCGGTCGGCAAGCGCATCACCCACATTTACAAGGAGCGCATCACCCAGTTCTACTCTAGGGGACAATGGGAAAAGCAAAACCTCCTTGCTATGATGTTCGAGGGTGTTGCCTCTGGACCCCCTCATGTTCAGCTATGGACGTGGCCCGCTCCCAATCTCTCGAGACCGACGTTCGAGGAGGCCATGGCTGGTGAGTACAAGCCAGCCACTGTTGGCCAGTCTTTCGGTCCCTCGTGGTCCACCCACTGGTTCAGAGTTAAGCTCCGCGTTCCCGCCGACCTCCGGGATAAGGAGCACTTGGAATTCCAGTGGGATTCCAACAGCGAAGGCATGGTTTGGACTGAAGACGGTAAGCCCTTGCAGGGGTTGACCGGCGGAGGCGAACGTGTCGAGTGGATCCTTCCGGACTCTTTTAGAGATGGCAAAGAGCATACCATCTACATTGAGATGGCCTGCAACAGCATGTTCGGCAACCCGACCGGCGGCGATACCATTCAGCCGCCAGATCCCAATAAGTACTTCCAGCTCGTCAAGGCCGATATCTGTGCAGTCAATCTAGATGCCCGGCAGCTCTGGATTGATACTTGGATCATTGGTGATGCTGCGAGGGAATTTCCCGAAAACTCGTGGGAGCAGCACAAGGCTTTAAACGTCGTCACTAACATTATCGACTCCTATGTCCTTGGCGATAAGGAGTCACTCAAGAAATGCCGTAAGATTGCGCAGGAATACATCGGAGCTAACGTAGACTCCTCTAAAGTCTATGATAGCGGACTTGTTCCCCAAGTCTTCGGCATTGGCCATTGTCACATTGACACCTGTTGGCTGTGGCCCTGGGCCGAGACGAAAAGAAAGGTGGCAAGGTCTTGGTCAAACCAATGCGACCTTATGGACCGATATCCTGAGCTCAACTTTGCTTGCTCCCAAGCGCAGCAGTATAAATGGCTGAAAACTCTATACCCCTATGCTTTCGATCGGGTCAAGCAAAAGGTTAAGGAACGTCGTTTCCATCCGATTGGCGGCAGTTGGGTCGAGCACGACACCAATCTGCCAAGCGGCGAGTCCCTCGTTAGACAATTTTTGTATGGTCAGCGATTTTTCGAGAGCAACTTTGGAGAGCGTTGTCGCACATTCTGGCTCCCTGACACATTCGGGTATTCGAGTCAACTTCCCCAAATATGCCGACTAGCTGGTATGGACCGTTTCCTCACGCAGAAGCTCAGCTGGAACAACATCAACAATTTCCCCCACACCACCTTCAATTGGGTTGCCCTTGATGGGAGCCAGGTCATATGCCACATGCCGCCAGCCGAGACTTACACCTCGGAAGCCGAGTTTGGCGATGTTAACCGCAGCGTCTCTCAGCACAAGTCGATGGACCAGGATCACACCTCGCTATTGGTCTTCGGCAAAGGCGATGGCGGTGGTGGCCCGACATGGCAGCATATAGAGAAGCTGCGACGTTGCCGTGGCATCAGCGACCAGGTTGGCCGTCTGCCTAGGGTGCATCTAGGGAACTCCGTTGATGACTTCTTCGACAAGCTCGAGGAGAAAGGTAATGACTTGGTGACCTGGTACGGCGAGCTTTATTTTGAGCTTCACCGTGGCACATACACGACCCAGGCGAACAACAAGCGTAACAACCGAAAGTCGGAGTTTATGCTAAGAGAACTCGAACTATTAGCTACTATCGCGTCTCTGAACTTCAGTTCGTACAAATATCCCAAAGCCGAATTCGACGAGATGTGGGAGGCAACACTCCTTTGTCAATTCCACGATTGTCTCCCTGGGAGCGCTATCGAAATGTGCTATGATGACTCGGACGAGGTAAGCCCGCTCAAGATACTTTCGCGGCTTAGTATGTTAACTTTAGCCAGCTATATGCCAGAGTATTCCAGTTAGGCAAGGATATATACAAGGGCATCTTCGACCACTTCGGCGTTACGCAAGTGAGATCCGCTAGTTCTAGTGGGCAACTAGTCGCCTTAAACAGTCTTCCTTGGCACAGGAAGGAGATCGTCGAACTTTCCGAGGGCAAGGTCGGTGTGGCTTGCGGTGATGATAACCTTGTTAGCATCAAGCCGTTCAAGACGAAGGCAGGCAAAGCCGTTACCATCAAGGAAATCAGCGAAGGCGTCATTATCATGCAGAATGATCAGCTCACTGTGAGAGTTGAGAATGGCACCATCACCTCACTCATTGATCGTAAGGAGGAACGCGAAATAATCTCAAAGGGGGGCAAAGCCAACCAGCTTGTCATCTTCGACGACAAGCCGTTATACTGGCAAGCGTGGGACGTTGAGGTCTACCACCTTGATACGCGTAAGGTGGTCCCCTATGGAAAGACTAGAATCTTTGAGGACAGGGAACATAGGGTTAGCGTCTTGACCGAGGCGAAGATCAGCGAAAACAGCTCGATCAAGACGATCCTAAGCTTGTCCGCCGCCCTCGACGGTCAGGAATCATACGTCGAGTGTACTGCTCACGTGGACTGGCATGAGACTATGAAATTCCTGAAGGTCGAGTTCCCTGTGGATATCCGCAACACCGAGGCCTCTTATGAGACCCAATACGGGATCGTTAAGCGACCCACGCATTACAATACCACCTGGGACATGGCCAAGTTTGAGGTATGCTGCCACAAGTTTGCCGACTTGTCGGAGCATGGTTACGGCGTCTCGATCCTTAACGACAGCAAATACGGCTTTGCCACGTGTGGGAACCTCATGCGCTTGTCGCTCCTTCGATCTCCGAAGGCCCCTGATGCACACGCCGACATGGGAACGCACGTAATCCGATGGGCTATCTTGCCGCATAAGGGTGAATTGAGCGCGAAGACCGTCCGCGCCGGATATAATTTTAACCACCCATTGAAGGTCGTCTCGGCTCCCAAGACATCGGATGTTTCTGCGCTTACCACGTACCCTATCAAGCTTACCGGTGATGATTCGCTGATTCTAGACTGCGTGAAGCGCGGTGAGGATGATGAAGATATTTCCCAGGATACCGCAATTCCACGCCGCAAGGGACGTAGCGTAATCATCCGGGTCTATGACAGTCTCGGCGGTCGTAGCACAGGCACCGTCAAAACTACTTGGGACGTCAAGAAGGTATTCAAGACAAATGTCTTGGAGGATGACGGGGAGGAAATTAAGCTAGGCAAGGATGGGAGTTTCTCGATCACCCTCCACCCTTTCGAGGTGGCGACGTACAGGCTGCAACTATAGGAGCGTCACTAAACTTGAAATATGCGAATACCTAGCTGGCGGGCGTATAGGAAAGGTAAATGGATAGGTCACTTGGGGGTTTGCTGGCAGAAGAATATTTGTTTCTTCGAGAAATAAGTATTCCTAGCGGGAATCTCTCAACGTACGGTTTGACTGAGAGGGCCAATCCCAGACCACAGCGGACCATTTCAGAGATTCGCTCTCACCCAGTCTATTCATTTCAATCATCCGGGTATGCTGTATGATCGAAAAGGCTTATTCAACATCGAACAATAGCGAGTTTTCTAAGAAAATTTATTAGTCTGATTGACCTATTTGTGAATCCGATGTTGTAGATGTTCTAATTCTATGACTTAGACGAAAATCAAGCTAAAGCGTAGTCACTATTTAAGGTTATGTTTATTTATTTTTAACTTATAACTAAGGTCATACCACATCTTAACATTCTCTCATTATTTCTGTTTATTTTCATCTCATTTCATTATTCTCATACACCTCAAACACTCATTCTGTAAAACTGTGGGCCTCGTTTGATATGACTACGGTCGCAATGAGACTGAAATTATCTTGGAAATATGAGATGTGATATATCGGCGGAAGACACAGCACAGTGCATACTTAACTAAAACTTCATAGAAAACAGTGTCTTCCAGCTAGAAATAGCGGAGGACACACAGTGTGCGTTCGACCCAACCTTTTTCAACGAACGGTTCTTCTCAGCGGCGAACCAATCAATTAATAGGCATCAACAACAGCACACATACTCGCCCACTTCCCAAACGAAACCCCCTCTCATTAAAGACTAGGCAGCAGGTATAGCAACGGGGGCGACTGGGAATAGTTTCCTTTCGGGAGAGCATAGGTATATTCATGTTGAACCTACTATTGCCCTCACTACTCGCTGGGTTAGCGGCCATCCCGACCACATGAAGGGCCCAGCATGCCGGCGTTTGACCTGGGCTCTCGCCCGGGAGCACATCGGCCGGCGGAGGGCACTCCTACTCCTAGCGCCGCACCCGCGCTGCTTTTCGCACCGGTGTCCGCGGCGCCCGAACGTCTCAGCTGCCCCTAGACCCGGGGCCGGGGCGGTCATACCGGTACCCGGCTCGGCGTCCCGGCAGGCGCGGGGCAAGAAGACCAAGTCGTCCGTGAGGCTGGAGGACCTGCCCCAGGGCCGCATCGGCTCCGGCGACGACCCGGCCCTGCCCGAGCCGCTCGACGAGCCGGCGTACCCGACCGTGGTCCTCCAGGCGTACCGCAACATGCGCAGGTTCGACGGGTGCGTCCTGCTCACGCGGGTCGGCGGCTTCTACGAGCTCTACTTGAACCAGGCGGAGGAGTACGGCCCGTTGCTGAATCTCAAGGTCGCGCAGAAGAAGACGAATGCGGGGCCGGTGCCTATGGTAAATTGCTTCTCTTTTTTTATTTATTTATTTATTCTAATCTTGTTCCCCCTTTTTATTCGTGTGTAACCGCCTATGTAAAGTTACCTATAGCTTTCTTTTTTTTTTTTTATAAAAATATGTAAAAATATAACTTCTAACGCTTCCTAGGCCGGTTTCCCGTTCTTCCAGTTAGATCGGTTTCTCAAGACGCTGGTCCAGGATCTGAACTGCTACGTCGCCATAGCCGAGGAGTTCCCCAACGACCCGGGCGACAAGATCAAGTCGAATGGCTTGATGCATGATCGCAAGGTTACGCGTGTTATCACGCCCGGCACGCTCATAGATGAGAACTTCATGGACCCTTACGCCAATAACTACGTCATGGCCGTTCACGTCACTCAAGATCACCGAGAATCTGATGCTCCTGGTTTAAATGGAACTAATATTGATAGAGAAGGTCTAGTACCTGGGGAAGTCCTAGTACCACAAGTCAGTGGCTCTACCCCTATCGGATTGGCATGGGTAGACATCTCTACGGGCCAATTCTACACGCAATCAACAACAGTATCGTCGCTAGGGTCGATCCTCTCCCGCGTTGGACCGAGAGAGGTAGTAGTCGACTCGCTCCTGGAATCGCAGAAAGGCCATCATCTCTTCTCTGTCCTCGCCGAGGACAAACACCTTGTTACCTTTGCGCAGCACGGCGAGCTCCTACCGCTATCAGAGTGGAGCCCGATGCTAGAGTCCGACATCCCAGCGGAAGCGGCAGAGAGCTTTAAGCAAGACGAGGTCCGCGCTGGTAGTCTGCTCCTCCAATACGTTCGAGATCGCCTTCAGGGGCTGAGCATGAAACTGCAACCTCCTGTGCGATATGATAACATGTCAGTCATGTCGATCGACAAGAGCACCATGCGTTCGCTCGAGATCAAGCAGACCATCCGGGACGGCGTGTTCAAAGGGAGCTTGTTACATGCTGTTCGGAGGACTGTGACCAAGGGCGGCGCCCGGCTATTGAACTCCTGGCTTAGCGCCCCCTCGACCTCTCTAGAAACCATCAAAGCCCGCCAGGATCTCGTAGAGTACTTCATCGAGCACCCGGACCTTCGCGACGAGATGGTGTTGCTGCTAAGACGAAGCCACGACTCACAGCGCCTGGTCCAGAAATTCGCGCTCGGTCGCGGGGATCCAGACGACCTCATCGCTCTCGCTAACACCATCGGAGCCACCCAAGACATCGTCACGCTCCTACAAAACGCCGAAGAACCAGGCAAGACCCGGCGCACAACAAAGCGGAAGCGCGCCGCAAGCGAAGGGCCGCCCTGCTTCAGGCCCCTCCTCTCACGAATCGCACTCGAAGGGCCAGCCAACCTAGCCGACCGCATCAAGACATCGATCGACGAAGAGGGCCTGGTGCAACAGCACCGGAACGAGGAAGAAGAGGCCGGCCAACTCATAACTCTCGCCGAGAACGTCGTCGCGGCCGAGGGCACGGCCGGGGACGCAGCCTCGCTGCCAAAGGTAGCGGCGAAGAAGAAAAGGCAAGCGACCTCGCTCCGAGACCACTACGCCGCCGCCGCGGACGACAACATAGCGTTCGTCATGAAACCAGAGGCGAGCGCGGGCCTGCGCGAGCTCCACGCCGAGCTAGCGTCTCTGCAAGTAGAGAAATCCAAACTGGCCGAGGACCTGCGGACCCGCTTCGACGCGGCCAGCCTGACGCTCCGGTGGACATCCACGCTAGGCCACGTGTGCCACGTCAAGGGCGTCAAGGACATGCGCAAGATCATCGACAGCTACAGCCACAACACTGCGAAAGATAACGAGGGCGAAGGAAGCGGAAGCGGGAGCAGGGGCCCGGTAACGGCCGTAGTCGTAGGCTCGAGCCGCAGCACGCGAACGTTCCACGTGCCCGAGTGGACGGATCTGGGGCGACGCATCCACCAGACGCGCTTCGAGGTCGGCGCCGAGGAGCAGCGTCTGCTAGCGGAGCTGCGGGCCCTGGTCGTGGCCAACCTCGTCAAGCTGCGGCGCAACGCCGCCGTGCTCGACGAGCTCGACGTCGCCGCCTCCTTCGCCCGGCTGGCCGCCGAGCACGGCTGGATACGGCCCGTCCTGCACGACGTCGACGGTTCTTCTACCGCGGCCTTGGCCCCCGCTTCCGCTGCTGGTGCCGGTGCTGGTGCTGGTGCCGGCACGGACGCGCAGCAGCACATAGTCCTAGGCGGCCGACACCCCACCGTCGAGGCCGGGCTCCGCGAGCAAGGCCGATCTTTCACTAAGAATGACTGCTGCCTCGGCGGCGTACCCTCTAATTCTCCCAACCCTTCTAACCCCAACCAACACGGCCGCCTGCTCCTCATCACCGGCCCCAACATGGGCGGCAAAAGCACGTACCTGCGGCAAAACGCGCTGACCTCGATCCTAGCGCAGGCGGGCAGCTTCGTACCGGCATCTTACGCATCGATCGGGATCTGCGACGCGGTATTCTCGCGCGTCGGGTCCGCCGACGAGGTGGCGTCCGACCGCAGCACGTTTATGGTGGAGATGCTCGAGACGGCGGCGATCCTACGTGCGGCGACTCCACGGTCGCTCGTTATAATGGACGAGGTCGGGAGGGGGACCACGCCCGAGGACGGTACGGCGGTGGCGTTTGCCGCGCTGTACCACCTCGTCGTCGTGAACAAGTGCCGGGCGCTCTTCGCCACGCATTTCCACAGCCTGGCTGACCTGGCTGCTGAGCGCGGCATGTTAGTTTCGCAGGGCGGGATGGTGGACACGTACTGTACCGACGTCGAGGAGGACGGGCAGGGGGGCTTCGTCTACGTGCATAAGCTGCGGCAGGGCGTCAACCGCCAGAGCCACGCGCTGAAGGTGGCGCACCTAGCGAACCTGCCCGAGGCGGCGATTACGATCGCGAAGGAGGTCCTCGAGGGGTATAGGAATACTAACGGATACCAAGGGGGCGGTCAGAGCCAGAATTACGATCATAATCAGAATCAGTCACGAGCTACGGCGTTTACATCATGATACCCTTACGAAGCAAAGCGAAGCGGCGGTTGGCCTATGAAATTGGGAATAATGGCACGGGATGTTACGGTTTAGGATTGGCTTTTCTGGAAGACGAATTAGCGCCCAGCTCTTTGTACGATATGTACGAATAAAAAAGGTTTAAGAGGAATAGTGTCTCATAGGGTGGTGATGTTGTGTCATCAAGGATATTCAGGGTTAAAAAGCTCTTGAACAATCGAATATAATCATCGAACACTGAGGAAGACTTAAAAAAAAAAAAAGAATCGAACTCACCATTTACGAGAGGATAAAGCTTTGTAGAAAGCAATGCAACCGTCACGTCACGACTAGAATGAATTTAATTCTTCTGAATTCGCCTCAATTGACCGTTAGAGACCTATGATACCGCCGAATTTTCGTACGTCAAGATCTTGCAAACCCAACCGAAGCCCAGTTTGATGCCAATCCCTCAACACCGTGATCATGCCATGAAATTTAGTCACTGTAGGGAATAATGTGTTAGCAGAGTCGCAAAGTTGGGGGGCCTGATAATCAGGAGACACGTACAAGAGACCACCGAAACCCTCGTCACCGGACTCCTCCTCGGACTCATCCTTCTTCTTCTCCTCTTCCGCGGCGGCCGCCGTCGTGGTTTCGGCAGCAGCAGCAGCCGGGGCGGCGGCGGCGTAGGCGTCAGGGTTGGCGATGCGGTCCTTCAGTTGCTCGATCTCGGGCCAGCTGTAGTCCGTCTCGATCGCGACAGCCAAGACCTTCTTGTAGCTGTTCACCAGCGAGTGGATGACAGAGGGCAGGGTCGGGAAGTTCAGGGCGAGAGAGATGGCGGCAATGGTGGTGATGGCGCTCGTGAAAGACTTGAGGAGCTGGTCCTCGCTGATGTCCAGGACGCTGGGAGGGAAGGTGTTGCCCTGGTCGTAGACTTGCTCGACACCCAGACCGTAGGTGAAGGGAGAGATGTTGAGCATGTTGAGCAGGGTGGCCTCGGAGGGACCGACCTTGCTGCCGGACTCGACGAGCTTCAGGTCGGTCGTGATTTCGATGGTACCACGGGCGATCTTGGTGGGGACACCGAGGGCCTGGAAGAAAGAGGTCTTGCCGGGTTCCATACCAGTGTTGCCAGCAGGGACCCAGACGTCGGCCGGCGCGACGGCGCCGGCACGGGCGGGGGCCGCGACCTTGTTGGCGAGGATCTTGTCGCGGATGGTCTTGAGGTCGCCGTTGGTGAAGACGAAACCAATGTTGCCCCTGACGTGCGGCAGAAGTCGCTCGTACTCGGGGGTATCGGGGATGAAGGTCTTGAGGGCTCGGCGAACCTGAAAGTCGTCAAGAGTAGGTGGTAAGCAGAAGGATCTCATAGGTTACGAAATTACATAAGGTGACGGGAAGGTCTGTGGTATTGCTTTTACTGACCATGGTGTTCTTGCCCATCAAGACGACAGCCTCGCCACGGAGGGACTGTCGGATCTCGTGCATCTGCTGAGAGCTGACATTGTCAACAGTGACGAGGAAAACGGAGCGGTACTCCTCGAGCAAGCCCTTGAGCTTGGGGAACTGTGCGCAGCTGATGGTTAATAATTATCATTTTTTTATATTTCAAAAGGTCATTGGAGGGGAAGCGCAGGCGCGACATACGTATTCCGCCTTCTTTTGCTTACTGGCTCCCATGTCTTCTTATTTCTGAAGTTAGGATTTTTAAAGCCGAGTTTTGGGTTGAGTGATGAAAGATTGATGGTGGTGTTTTGACAATTGAGAGAAATCACTGGAGGTTGAGCGCCTGGTGGAATTTCGGCTAATTGTTTTTTTCGACGCCTCGAATGTGTGCAGAGTCCGTGCACCTTTCAGATCCCCCGCTAGGGCTTCCTGTCTGGTCTGCTTATCTCTTATCTTAACACGATTATATAATGAGGTACCCAGGTACTCCGGACCCCCGCTTTCTCAAGTGAATAAGTACCCGTGTACCAGGTATCCGCCGTATGTATGTAGATACCGTACCTAGGTACCTAGGTACCTATATATCACATATCACTCATGTAGAAGGAAGCGCAATAGGAGACACAAGAGTAAATGGGGTATATTTGCCAACGATGCTAATCGTATAGTTTCCAGGGCTATAGATTTGGTAGCCAGAAAAGTTCCCCTCCAGCCAGTATACTACACAGGATCTTTATATATATCTCTATAATTTATACATGTTATCTTGTGCCGGAGGGACGCCTTGGGACTTCGGCGCCTCGCCCCGTAGCCCCAAGTCTACGGCAGCTTGGGCAATGTAATGCTTCGTATTCTCGTCCTGGTGTAGCGCGATCTGGTTCTGCAGAAACTGGTCGAGCAAGTCGCCTAACTCTTTCCTCTTCACATCCTCTGGCAGGCTCTCACCCGCGCGGAGCTCTCCGGATGCGATCAGTTCTGTGTGTCTTCGCCTCAGATAAGCCTCGATCTGCTTTCCAGCGTGCACCAGTCGGAGACCGCCTCTGCCCTTCCCAGTCCTTTCTAGGTCCATAGACCCTACAAACAGCTCAAGAACAATAATATCCGGAGGTGCGAAGTTGAATATGTATCGTAATGCTCGGTAGGCCAGGAGAAGGCCGAATCTGTCGTGTAGTTTCCGGAATGAGTGTAGGACATACCTCGCCAACTGAGCATCGACACCAGTCTTAGCAAAGGTGTGCACCGACTTGACCATTTCAGCAAAGAGCGAGCGAGTTTTCGAAATCTCTTCCAGACGTTGCCCCGCTGGCACTTGGATGAGACGGTTAACCAGCAATGCCTGCCAAAGCACCAAGAAGGTCCACGGGTCTGGCTCGACATTGTATCGCTGGGCCAAGTCGCGGGAGAGCGTCGAGACGCATTTCCCCTGGCCGTCTTGTAGATAGGAGAATAATAACTGGTTCAGTATAAATGAGTCGGGGCGGATTTCTGCCTCATCCAAAGCCCGCCAGAGGTCTCCCATCTTAGAGTGAATTCCACGTTCTTTATAATTTTCCGCAAGGAGCGAGAATGTCTCGAGGTTCGCTCTCGGCCAACCGTCTCCATGCTGCCGTAGCCTAACGTACGCAGCAAGGTTGCGCATATCCTTTCTAACGCCCAGAAACTGCATCCGGCTATTGATCATGGCCCAAGCAAGATCTTCCCCCTTTTTAATGTTGTCTACAGTACCCGACCTTAGCCATGCGCCTATTAGGGCGTTGACCACAATTGCTTGAGGCATGACACCTCTGGACTTCATGTGGAGTAGAACATTATAAGCGCCCTGCAGGTCGCCCGCCCCTATCAATCGCTTGAGCCATTTACCATAAAAGAACGAGTTCGCGACACTAGCAGGCACCCTATGACTCCCACGCAGGTCGACCGTGTTCGAGGTCATCATTTCGACGAAGATATAAAACGCAAACTCCGTCTCATTCGAAACCAAGAAATAGGAAATGATTTGGTCATAATCCTCGATGGTTATCGAGTCGCCTAGCGCGGTCCGTAACCTTTGGTATAACTCGAATCCTTTTTCCGCCGTTGCAGGATCCTCAGAACACATACGGATGAATGGCATTAAGAACCGAGGGTCCTTATCGTAGGGGGACTCGAGCAGAATGTTAGCGACTCGTTCAGCTCGGGCTATATCGCCCGTCAAGCAGTACATCCGAAGGCCGAGTTGCCAGAATTCCACGAAAGTCTCCGGTTTAGCGCCGAGCGTAGTAACGTGCTTCTTATGGGCCGTGATGGCATCATCCTGAAACCCGCTTATAAAAGCAGCCTCGATCGCAAGTAGTTGCTGGTCGTCACGCAAGGTCACCCCTGCCTTCTGCATATCCCCAGCCAGGACGTTGACGTGAAACATACGGTTCGGGTTGTTCTCCTGGTCCGCGGCAAGAATCTGCCAGAGAAGATCCCATATATCTGCGTGAACTAAGTCCCACTGCTTGGATAAAGCTAGGCGCGCTGCCGAATAATATTTCCATAACGAGGTGATATGTTTAGAACTAGCGACTCCGCCGCGGGTTTTCTTGCCGATAGTCTTAATTATGTTATTTAGTTGCTGAATATGCGCCCGGTCTCGCGGGTCGGTCCCGTCCTCGGGTAATAGTAATAGGGCTTTGGGTACGGGTTCGTCTTGAATCGAGACTCGTTTTCGTAATTTCTCGGCCCCCCTTTTCCCCCAAAGGTCCTCGACGATTTTGGTAAATCGCGTCGCCTGTTCTAACTCCTGCTCCAACTCTTTTAGGCGAACGTCCGCTCGCCCGTCCGGGTCCAACAGCGACTGGCCAAATTCGTTTTCGTCTCGTAGACGACGCAAATGGCCGGTTTTCCCTTGTTCGAAGTAGTTAACCGAGAACCCCGCATCTTTGCTTTCTTTTAAGAGCCCTAGGGCTTCTAACGTCTTCTGGCGCTCGATTTCTTGCTCAGGTGATAAATGGGAATGGGAATGGGATCGGGATCGGGATTCTGAGGCAGAGCGCTGGGTGGCCTGGGAAGAGTGCCGTAATGCCCATTGCGCGGCGGGCGTTCGCTTTCGTAGAGTAGATAGACACGATCTGCAAACGAAGTTCTCTATGAGGGTATTCTTGGGAGGCATGACAGGTAATTTGGTTGATATCGTATGTCGACTCCGGTTGGAGGGGTGGGCGGCAAAATGTTAAAAGATGAGAATCTTTCTTTTTCTAAGAAAATTTAAAGACGATAAGGGTGATATCACTGCCCGCGACGGCTAGCGCATTTCCGGGGGACCCCTCAGCCCCACTACAACTCCAATACCCGGTACCTGCATGTAACCGTACAAGAAGCTCGTCCTAAACTACGTGATCTCGTGAATACATCCACGTATATTCAGTTTCGAACTGGCCTCGGTAGTGATGAAATTCATTGTAGTATGAGATAGATTACCTGCCGGTGAAAATAAGCTGTATATTCTTTTTTAAAAAATACGGTGTCATATAATTTTGGGTATACCCCCCAAGGTACCCGCCATGGAAAATACAGGGGTGGTTTGACGGTGGCAGGGATCCAGTAATGCTACGGAGGACCCTCCCTACGACATGGCACGGTATGGGTCCATACTTCTATTTATGTAAATTACTACCCGGGTACGAAGTACACGACGCATCACACCCACTTACAACACTCAAAGCATCAAGACGCGTATAAGAAATCATACGAGGAATGAGCCACCAAAGTCACATTTGACAATGGCTGTCGACGACTCACTCAGAGAAGCGTATGAGGAGAAGCAGCATCAGGTAATCACATTCAAGCAGATGAGACCCGGACCCCTTGCTAACAACTCCTTAGGCCGCTTATATCTTCGACCCCTTAGATGGGGCCGCTGGCGCGAGTAGACCAGCGAAACGGAGAAAGGTATCAAGTAAACCAAGCAAGTCAGGCAATCAGGACACCGATACCTGGCTTACTTTTCAACCTCTTCTCGGTGGCTCTGAAGATGAACGCTGTATTCGTCTTCGGCAGCAATTATTTGAGACGTCCTGGTCTAAAATTGACGAGCGGATCCAAGTTAGTCACTACTATCATATACGATATTATGAGATCATAACTCACAACTATATATAGCGTATACTTCGAATGACAAATCAGTCTACCCTAGATCAAGTGGCCTCGTTTTTACGGACAGTTCCCGATCAAGCATCCACGGGCAGGATCCCCTCTGCTTTCATCATCACCGGCCCAAACCTAGCTTCCCAGGACCTCTTGTTCGAACAGCTCTCAGAAGCCTTACAGCTTCAAGTAGACGCAAAGGTCGTGCGGCTAAGATCCGGTGACGCGTCTAATCTGAAAGCGATCCTAAAAAAGATCATACATGATGTAACCGCAAGGGAGACAGACGACGAAAACGACTTGGAATTGGCTACGGGCAAAGATGCAAGTCAACGCATATAATTTTGGTACAAGCCTGGTCTAACTCGTATCTTAGGGGCGAAGGTATTTAAACTACGATCTCGAGGCTCTCCACGCGTATCTCAAGTCCAGTCCTCGTCGTCATGTCATTATCGCCTTTCAAGACAGCGAGGCCTTCGAAAGCGGCCTTTTATCAGATCTGATATCTCTCTTTAGGTCGGTATTCTACATCCTTCGTCCACGTCTCATTACTAATATATCCTAGCTCGTGGCTCGATCGAATCCCGTTCGCTCTGCTTTTTGGAGTGGCTACCTCAGTGGAGCTGTTCCAGGCGCGACTTCTGAAGTCCACTTGCCAAACCCTCTACGGAGATCAGTTCGATGTCGAGCAGTCAACATCGATTATTGACAAGATCTTCAAGGCGGCTGTTGCACACTCAGAGGTCCCGCTACGGCTAGGCCCCTCTCTCATACATAACCTACTTGAGCGTCAGCGAGACCAAGTGTCGAGTATTCCAGTATTTGTGAACTCATTGAAGGCAAGTCGCATCCTGGTGGGTCAAAGGCGTTCAACTAACACTTCTAAGTACTCTTATATGTGCCACTTCTACGCAAACCCATTGACGGTCTTCTTATCTAGTAGCGTAGAGGCCGATATGCTTCGAAGGGAACACCTAGAAGCAGTGCGATGCTTGCCATCTTTTCGTCGATTTGTGGAAAATGCCATTGAGAACCACAAAATAAAGAAGGCTAGGTCGCTTCTTGACGATGACCAATATCTAAGAGCGCTCCTGAAGGACTGTGTTCATGACTCCCATCAGTGGTCACTAGCTCTTCTACGCAAACTAAAAATATTCACTGCTAACAAGACCTTTTCTACTGATTTCACCACACTTTATCTAGATGCCCTCTCGCGCGGGATCGACATTGAGCTGACTGAGCAGTTTTCGGAATCTGTAAAGCGGATGCAGCCCACGGAGAGTATAGCGTTCTTGAGTCAAGTCCTATACGACATTGAGAACGGGGACCCGAGTCTCGGCCTAGATCCGTGGCCTAAGGAAGCCATGGAGTCCGTCGCAGAATTGACTAGCTTATTAGCTAATGTAAAAGCCTTACAGGCGGACGCCGAAGAGCAAGGAAATACTCTCCGGAGTAAATACAGCGGGCAGACCAGAGTATTGAGAACTACCGTTGTTGCTCAGAAAGTTCAGCTCAGCCAGGACACAGCAACTCTCACGGAAGAAGACAAGGCCTATACAGACTACATTGACAAACTCGTGGTCCATCTAAAAGAGATTCTTCCATGCGAAAGTGTTAAGGACAAGCTCTTTAATGAGCTCTGGTTCTTTGATTCGAAATCGCCCTACAGAGATGTGTTCATCCCACGACCAAGGAGTGTTGTTGAACGAGCATTGTCGCGCCCTCATGACTATCTCAATTGTTCTTGTTGCGAGACAAAGGAAGATCATATCCTGCCGTCCTTCCCTACAGTTGCCATCTTATATCAATTCTATCTTGAGACCGGCTCTCTCGTCAACGTCGCTGATCTCTGGTCTGCCTACTACGGAGTTGTCGGCGAGGAAAACGAAGAAGGGCTGGACGAACGGACCGCTCTCGCCTTGTTCTACCGTGGATTGGCTGAAATGAGAGCCATGGGCTTTGTCAAGCAAAGCAGGAAAAAGGCTGACCACATCGCCAAACTTGCGTGGAAAGGACTTTGAAGGGGAAATGGGAGTTATCAGCTATTATAGATTCAAAAAGGGTAACAAAAATAGTAGCAGGCTTGTTCAGGGTACACCGAGGGAAGTCATTGTAGCGTAACGAAGACTCCCGGCAGAATAAATACCTAGATAGTATGCTTCTGAGACCATTAATAGAGGGTTTATTCGTACTCCAACATGTGTCTTTGGGCGATATTTATGTATGAAAGACCTCGAGCTACTCGAACAAAGCTCTCGTTTAAGCACATGGGCGGCGCTAACGACAAAGGAAGGGCAGTCGAGCACGTAACAAAGAACGCTGTAGCAGTCCCCGTAAGTACAAGAAGAAACCCCAGCCGCCCTCGAACTTATGCGCGGGCTCCCGAGACTTCATCGCAGCAGCTACGTAGTTGAGTTTGGATCCAAGTGCTCGTTTCTCTCCTAACGTCCAGTCATACATAAATTACCATTCATCCATAGCTGCTGGCGGCTAGACGCAATTGTCAAAGCCCGATTGAATTATAGAAGAAAAGCAAATAAAAAGAGCAAAAGAGGAACGTATCTTTTACAAACGTTCTCGTATTTTATCATTATCACTTATTTTATTGAAACCATCACTCGTTGAAATCCTCACGCGTCTCGTTGATATTGAAACCAAACAAAAAATTTACAACCGTCCGTCCGTCCGTCCAACCCACGTAGACGCCCGACGAAGCCGAGGAGGAGGACAAGCCTACCTTCTTCTCAAACCAAGCCCATCAAGCAGTACAACCTATACCACACGCCACCACCGACCGAATCCGATCTCCTCGCCCACCAAGCAACAACGACCCCTCTCCTCAACCTCTCCCATCCAATGGAGAACCAAACGCACAACCCGCGCCGGCCACACGCGCTCGGAGACCGGCGGGCGGCGGCGGACGCGGCGTTCCGGGAGAAGCTGCGGCAGATGGCGCTGCCGCTGGCGCCGCTGGTGCAGCTGACGACGGGGGAGATCCACCCGGCGTTCCCGGGGACGCTGCTCAACTTCTGGCTGCTGACGGACGCGCAGCTCGAGGAGCTCGCCCACTTCTACCACCAGCGGACCCCCTGCCGCTGGACCTTCCACTACCCCTGCCCCATCGCCTGGTCCTCCGACATGCCCCTCGAGGAGAAGCGCCGCCGCATCGGCCGCTTCATCGGCCTGCGGGGATGCGAGACGCCCGTTGTTGCGGGGGCGGCGAACGGTCGTTCTAGTGCTGGTTCTAGTTCGGGCGAGTCGGGTCGGAGTCAGAGCGGCAGCGATAATGAAAGCCGTAGCAGCGGAAGTACAGGTGGAAACTCGGATGAGGAGGATTCCTTCATGGAGATGGCTCGACGAGCGCGGCTGGCGGGGGACGACCCAGTGTGGAAGAAGAAGTATCACTGGTACGGTTGAATTTGAGTCGAGTCGAGTCTAATGAAGGCTCGGCGGGCTCATTAAGAAAAATAGGAGTCAAGAGTTAAGTAAACCAGAGCCGCGCGAAGAAAAGAATCAAGGGGAGAGAAGAGATAAGAAAAGAAAAAAGGGGACGTGGAGATGAATGGAGAATAGCATTCTGTTTCTGTACCCTCTTTAGACTAATTACGTTTTAATACCATGAGCACTTGCGATAACTCCCGTCCTTTGCTGCCTATTATGCTGTGACGTCTATTTGCTGGTATAAATTCTGTTATTACCTTAATATGGGTTTGTTTCTCTTGTTGGAACAGAGACGAGAGAACCGGCTTGTTCTAGAAATCAGTTGCATTGTTAAGAACAATGATTCAGTGCCACAAGTGTTTGGATTAAAGGGGATGTGGTTTAGGAGACATTGTGGGCGTTTCACGACATTCGAGGAACTAAGAGGACGTCTGGCAAGAAACGAAATCCATGGAAAGTCATCTGGACTTTCGAGGATGTAAGGGCCTTGCAAGCTTCCTTCGAGTATCTAGGCTCGTAGATAGCCCTTGCGTCTATTGAGTTTCAGCTATCCTTCTCTGACAAGTACAATTGGGAGATCAAAAGAATGCCAAACCGAATAGTCCATAGATCAAAAGAGATGCATGTGCGTCTGCTAGTATCTGCAGCTCCTCCACCGGCAAGGGATAGTATGCACATCTACTTCTCCTGGACACTTTTCTTTACGCCCTCAACAAAGGCTTCCACGGCATCTCCGCCGCCTAGAGGCATCTGGCTCCCTCTCAGGTAACCCCCGTTCTGGACCTTGACAGACAATGCGTCGGCGATGCTGGGTAAGCCGCCGTCTCGGATCGCCATTGTCAAGCTGGTCAAGCTCTGGTGGAACTGCGGACTCCGCAGAACCTTCTCTAGAAGCGCCTTCTTCTGGCCGAGGCTCATCGCTTCCTTAGCGGCTTGTATCGCCGCGGCGGTGGGTTCCGCCGTAGTATCGCCCTGGTCGGCTTGCTGGGACAGGACGAGGACTGAAGGGGGCAGGAAATTGAGTAAATTGTCCACTACATCCTCTGTAGCTTGTCGGACCATGGGAACAGTGACAGGGGGTGTGAGAAGATCCGAAAGGAGAGGGTAGAGTTTCCCCTCGCCTTGACTTGCACCAGCACCAGCACCCCCTTTCAACGAGTCCAGGAAGTTTCTTACTGCTGTAGCAGCATCGGTAGCGCCCGAGGCGGCACTAACGATATGTCAGTACTGCTTTCTAGCCAAATAGGTTCAGAGCAACGAGACGGAAAAGTCTAGTATTTGTCATTCTTGGACTCATCTCTAGTATTACACGGCAATCCAACAGGTCAAAACCCTCCGAATGCTTTGACTGGCAGCTCTTTTTTTGTCGTTTCCCTTTAGTGTCAAGTGCTCAAGTGCATCATCTAGCGCTCTCATCCCAACTCCTCTTCCAGAACGCCGCAAATGAAAGATAAAAGGTGACCTACGCTCTGGCTCCGTCGGCACCACCCTCCCGCGCGCTTTCTCCTTCTTCCCGTATGTCGCCGCCAGTCGCGCCGGGATCAGCACCCCCAGCGCCTCCGCGGGGAGAGTTAGGGTCACCGTGACCTTCGACGTCCTCCATGGGCTCGTCATCATCGTCTCCGCGTCGGTCGTCGTTGTCATTGTTGTTAATCGAGGCTAATTCGCGTGCGACGTCAACATCCTCGCCCTGCAGAAGCTTGTCGACGATTTCCCCGATCTTCAAGTCGCGAGGGCTGAACCAGCTCGGGTTGCCGCTTCGGCCTTGGGGTTTCGACTGCAGGTAGAATAGGTAACGCTGGGACGAGGAGAGGAACTTAAGGACGAAAACACGACCGTTCGGCTTGGTTGCCTCGTTGGGTTGGGTTTTGGGATTGTAGGGTACGAAGTGACCGTCCGTAGGGACCATAACGAGGTCTAGCTCGGGTTGGTGGATAGGAGCGGTTCGTTCTCGCCAGCAGAAGTGAAGTAGTTCTGGTGGTGTTAGCAACCACGGCTATCTTTGCTTATAGTGTAGCAGCCGATTCATACCATCTTCAGAATAGAGGTAAATGTAGCCCGGCCGGGGGGAAGCCTTGACTTTATACGGCCTCGAGGAACTCTAGCGTGGTGGTCAGCGGTTTGACTCTAAAGTGCCTTAAGTCAGAGAGCACGTACGTCGACATCGCATATACCGGCCTTGAACGTTATGAGAGGTGTTATCGACATGTTTATTATGAGACTATTTGTCTTGTAAAAATCAATGAATGCGTCGGGATTGGAATAAGACGGGAGTGGAAATTGTTATCGAACCAACTATGTGACAATTGTATGTAGAGAGAAGAAGCTGGATGGATGCAAGGCTGCAAGAGCTTCGTCAAGAGTGGATACGATTAGATATGTACATGGAAGCTTAAGGCAGCTTACGTAAGAGCTACGTCGACCGATCTTATACTTGAGGTAGGTACCGCGGTAGGTCATTTCAAGCGCACTGTAATTGCACTATGTGCTAGAGGTTTCTGAGGTCATAGCTCAATCCGAACCTCTACCTAGGTGCCTAGGTACCTAGGTACCTAAGGATTGATGTGGCTTAACAAGCACCTAAGCCACACCCAGGAACCTAAGGTACATTAGCCCCACCCCGGCTGCACGGGATTGATTTCTTATCGGTGGCACCAGGGCTTCGCCTAAGCCCACAACTGAATTGAACTTTTTGCGCAAAGTGGAATTTCTGACCTCGCATCATCAACACCACGAGGAGTCAACCAATTTCCTTTCACCACCCACAGCAAGCCCTCGACAACCCTTCACGATGTCGCAGCCGAGCACACAGAAGACGTTCGGAAAGTCGACCCGGGAGGTCCCTCACCCTTCCCAAAAGGCCCAGAAGTGGTACCCTGCTGAGGATGAGCCCCAGCCGAAGACGGTGAGTTGCAATGATTATTTACAAATATCCGAAACCGACAGATTCCACGGCACTTGGTAGAAGCGCAACAGGCTGGATATTTGGAATGGCGGAGGGGAAAAGAAAAAGAAATTGTGGTCGCACCGAATTCGCCTTGAATTCGAGGCTGGTGCAGTCATATATATTGGATTTCGATTACATGAACAATCACATGGGCGCACTGCAAAACCCAGTGATATTCACACTTTACGGATTTCAGTTGCTAACGCCTGCCGGCTCTACAGGTCCGCAAGGCCGTCCGTCCCTGGGCGCCGCGAAAGTCGCTGCAGCCCGGCACCGTCCTCATCCTCCTCGCCGGCCGCTTCCGAGGCAAGCGAGTAGTCCTCCTCAAGACCCTAGACGAGGGCGTCCTGCTCGTCACCGGCCCCTTCAAGATCAACGGCGTGCCCCTGCGACGAGTCAACTCGCGATACGTCATCGCCACCTCCTACAAGATCGACCTGAGCGGCTTAGATCAGGCCAAGGTTGACGAGGTCTCGCAAGCCCAGTACTTCGCCCGAGACAAGACCAAGGACAAGGCGAGCGAGGACGCGTTCTTCAAGCAAGGCGAGAAGCCACAGGTACGGGATCCACACAGCTTAAGGGGAAATCCTATACGGGTGAGAGGAATAGAGAAGCTAATATACGGTGATTACAGAAGAAGGAGATCAGCAGCAACCGAGCGGCGGACCAGAAGACCATCGACAAGGCGCTGATCGCCAACATCAAGAAGGTAGACCTGCTCGCCAGCTACCTGGCCAGCTCTTTCAGCCTCCGAAAGGGCGACAAGCCCCACGAGATGAAGTGGTAGGCTTGACGCGCTCGCGCGCTCGGAGACCGGAGGGGGTTTTTAAGGAAGGGAATCTTGCTCTAGAGAAAAACATTATTAAATGACTTTGCGGACGGCGGATCGCGGAACTGGGCTGGATTTGCCAATTGCATCTGGACGTTGAGGCATCGGTCACATTGATTCTGGCGTCTGTAATCGAGGTTCTAGTCAATAAACGACTATTAAGGCAAATCCCCACTGGCATCGTTTATGAGCGCTTCTCCATGTGTTACTGGTATCCGCAGAAGTGAAGCGACGCGCTTTCCGGACCACGGCCTACCATACTACGAGCAAGGCTCTTCCTGGGACAACGAGTTAGGGGACGATTCTCGCCATTCCAATTATTGGTCAATCGAGTGAAATGCTTTTTCACTCTCCTGGTTGGTTGGTCACGGAAACATAAGAGCTTCTTCAGCAAGCTGTCTTTATTCTTTTTTTTTTACTGATAATGATCTATACATATGAGCCCCTTGAATGCGGAGCACGAAGTATGATAGATGCTCATAGCTGACTCTTTATCTGAGTTAACTCTTCTCTCTCTCGAGTTAGATATTTCGTTCAGCCCAACTCTGGATCATCCCCTCGAGGGTTGGTTCGTAGTGCTTCAGTGTGACCTTGCCGGTCGACTCGTCCAAGAAGGTATTGGCTTGGACGAACACTTTTCGAGGCTGCTTATTTCGCAGGACCTCATCTCTAACCTTCTTGCCCCAGAACTCCGGATCGACATTCGTCATATCGCTGTAGAACTTCGTCCCGGCCTCGACGTCGGCCGTGGACTTGTAGATGTGTAACTTTTGGAGATAGTCGCCTACCGCTTTCCGGCCCGCTGTAAGAATCTTCGAACGGTCCAAGTTGATCGTCAAACCGGCCAAGTCATCTCCTTTATAATCTAGTTTGCAGAAGTCATCGCCAGCTTCTAAGAGGCATTTAAGAATAGAAAACCGTGCTTGCGAATGGGCCTGGCCCCATTTTCGACTCTTCGGATCCCACATCTCCAGGGACACGAGGCCAGCTCGAGCCATGGAGAGATATGAAGTGTAGAGGACATCGCCTGCTTCACCGTCCATGTCAACAGAGCCATCACCGAAGCCGAAGATCTTCAAGATGGGGAATTCGCAGCCTAGATACAGAGCAACAAGCTCTGCGCGGCACTCTTCGTAGGAACCGGACCAACTACCGAAGGCCGAGCTCCAAGTCTGACCGGGTTTATACCAAGTCGTAATCGGCTTTCCGGTTAAGGGGGATACGGGCGGGTTCTCCTTATCGAAGTTGAACTGCCCCGGCGACGTCTCTTGCAGTAGTTTACCGCAACCGTGTCCCGTGAGTTCGTGCAGACCAACCACGACCTCGAAGGAGCCATCGCGGTAACGACGGTAAAGGTCGAGGTCTTTCTCAGCAATGAACGGGATTTTCTCGTTTGGCGCCTTCGCACTCACGACGTTCCCGAGGGACACGTTCTTGAAACCTTCGGTTTGCCTGATGTCGTCGTAGTTAGGGATGTTGATCCCGGCTGGTATACCCGAGCCGGCAAATGTTAATACTTCGAGAGACGTAAAGTCCGGAGACAAGAAATTATCCTTTTCAAAATCCTTGCTCCACGGCAGAATCGGAATCAGCGAAGGAGCAGCCTGCACGAGAGCACCAAAGGCTCGCGTCCGTTCTAGGTTAACGACGGCGGCGAAACCCTCCCACTCAGCCCGGATACCAGCTGGGTCGCGGTAGGTCTCAATAAAGCCTATGTTTGACTCAACCATTGGGCCCTTGTCTCGGATCCAGAACCTCTGGCTATCCTTGAAGGCGAGCAGCGACCCCTCTTCGAAGGATTTCGCGTAGGCCTGGTACATCTTCCGCTGGTCTTCGTTGTCTGCGTTTTCCGCCGCCGCCCTCGCACTTGCTGCTACAGCAGCCATCTCCTTGGAATGGTCGCCATAGACCAGGGAGATCGTCTTCCCCGCCAATACGCCGTCCTCGATCTTGAACGTAGTCTCCTTCCCGATATCACCTCCTCCACTAGGAACAGTGCGGATTGCGGAAGCTATCAGGATCTCAAACGAGCCATCCTTGTTCTTTACCAGGCGGGTGTTCTCCGGGAGCAGACCTTTCTTCTCCATCCATGCTGAAATAGCGTCTATTTCGATTTTGGTGATGTCAGGCGACCCTGGGTAGTAGGTGGTCATATGTCCTTCCTCCGGGTAGCCAAGATGCAGCAAGGCAGGGTTGTTGGCGGAGAAGATGGCGCCAGAGGTGGCGTTGTAGAAGGCCTGAGCATCCGGGGATGTTGCCGCAAGCGCGGCAAAAGCGGATTCAGAGCATCGTGGGATAAACTTGGCATCTCCGAAGCTCTTGTAGTTACCGTTGTTTCCCAAGAATTGGGCGGCATACTGCAGGAATTGCTCCAGCTCCTCATCGGATATGCCAGCCTTGGCCTGCAGCGCTTTCCAATCGCCGCCGCTACTCTTCTGAAGGGCTACGATGAAATCAAACTGTACGCAAATAAATATAATTATATAATAAGGCGGCTAAGGCGCTGACTGGCTTACTATTGGCTCAGATTCCGGCGAGATCTGCCTGGCCACAATCCTGGTGCCCTCGAACGATGCTCTATGGGGGGACCATTAGTTTTATCATGTTGCCATATCTCACAAAAGAGTAGTAAAAAAAAAGGGTAGCTACCTGCTAACGAAGTGTGCGTATCTCTTCTGCCGATCCGTTAAGGCGTCGAAATGCTTCTCTATGTCAAGTCTCACAACACTCGGGGGTGCATCGGCAAGATATTGCTGGAGTTCCTGGGCATCCATTTTCGAAGCAAACGATCGAACTGCAACTTTGTAAGGGGTGCTGCTTGGGAGTGGTTTACTCGAGAGTTTGGGGTGAAATGGCGAGTTTAAAGGTCTCGATGTGAATCTAGGGACGAGCTGCTTTGAAGTTCGCAGTATCGAAGGAGCGCTTCGATTTAAGAAGGGGAATAGGGTCATTGGAGAATGAGGAGAGAGCGCCCAGCTTGTGTGCCTGTAGTGTTCCGCAGCGCTTTCCTAAGCACGGCAAATTCAAAGCAGATTACCACCGCTAGGTACTGAGAAACAGCATACATGTAGGCAACTGGCCCCCAAATCTGCGTAGGTACCTGACGCTAGCCACAAAAACCACTCATTTTTCCTACTTCTACTCGTACCTAGGTCCAATTATGAGAACATCCATTGAAGGGCTCTTGCCGCTCTAGGTATCTAGGTACCTACAGTAGTGGCTGAAAAATAACCTCCTTTCTCGCCCCGTTTTCCTAACTGCGCCACAGCTTCCATGGGGCTAGGTCTCATTCATTAGGACATAGGTAAGTACCTAGGTACCTATGTTCTGGGCGGTGGTTAGGGGTTCAAAAAGCAAGCGAGCACCATGATATGACATTTTTGCTGGGTATTCCTGGAATACCTCCTAGGACAATGTGATTCTTCTCCTGGGCGTGCATACCTTGCCTTGAAATTTATAGATGGGCGGAGGAAACCCCAGGATGTGCTGTATATACGCGATGCTACCAAGGCCCCGAGCGCCCTACGTATAGGCAATTTATGAGTCCTGTTATACGGCGAGTATAGCAGATTATTACGTGAGGACAACGACCTGTCCGTCGTCGAGGGTGAATGCTCAAGATATACATATAGGGCATTCGTGTGATACTCCGATTCTCTCTTGCGTCGATTCAGGTAGGGTACCTAACTTAGGTAGGTTTTGGTAACACAATTCGTGACGCATTCTATATTATACCGGAAGGTAATTTTCAGGGTATGCTTGCGAACCGCTCAACTACCTACTTAGCCCGGCATATGCCTTTGAAAATGATCTTGCGTATAACATATTGCGTATACCTGTCGGCTACGTATGAGGCGTGGAATAGCAATGGGACCCTTGTTTGTCTAAGACACGGGTGCATAGCTCGCCATAGCTCGCCTATAGTAACACGGCGTTAGTTCGAACCACGCAACCGTCAGCCGCTATGTATGCAGGCAAGGCTGATCCTGTTGTACTGGTGCGAATCCCTATCGTTTAAATCGACCTCATGACCTTCTTACCTGCATGGTGATTCCCCGGGCGTTCATGACATTGTACTACATAATTACCGACTCACCCGGATTCGTCCTCTCGCGATGTCGGGGTCAGCGAACCTGCCGAATCCTCCCTTGTCACCTCGATATATTCCGGCACTGGCCTCCTAGTATCTCCGGGGCCGCTGAAAATCTACGGACTAACGATGACAACTACACCATCGAGCCGGCTTATGGATGCTTATATTGTGGGAATGGGTATGGCTGGGGGAGGGTTGAGATGACCCTCGGAGTCTGATCTGTCACCTGCAGGCTGCAGTAGAAGCCATGAAGAATTCATGCAGGACTAGCCTTGGCACCGCATGCGCTTTCACCTTGGTATTTGACCCAAGCATAGGATCGCAACAGTAAATGCCGCCGCCTGATTGGCGAGAAAAGTGCCATTGAGCGGTGAGGAGCAATAGTCAACCCTTGCCGCTCTCCCCCGGGCCCACCAACACCGACGACGCCTTTTGCTTTAACCGTGGATGTCCTCGAAAAAAAGACGATTTAGGGGCGATTTCCGTGGGAGCACAGGTGTGGGTTTACCGGAACGGATACCCGAGCAGAGGAGAGGGAGAGCTGAACTTTGACATGCGCGCGCATCAATACGAACGCCTAATAATTACCAGGTAGCACTAGTATAGAAGCCGTTTAATATAGGTACGAAAATGCTACCCAGCTACCTACAGGTATGTGTATAGGTACGCACATCAATAACAGTAGACTCACTTCATGTACGCGGATCCAGTTCGGCTACGTAGTCTGACCTGTATTACCGAAAAGGGAAATATAGCAAGACCCATGAGATGATTAGCCGTTGTTACACCAGGAAACCTATCATAAACCAATTTGTTGGAGCAAATCTATGGCATGGCAGATTCCAGTTGGAAGGATAATAAGACGTCTGTAGACAAGAGGGCTTCTTGTGACATCTCATCGCTTACTGAGAGGTAATAGATTGCGAAGCAACTGACTTCGCAAATATCGACCTCGTTCATCTCGGGGGGTCTTAATTTGTCCACGGGCGACGAGAGAGTATGTATGTTCCACGAGAAGCCAAATATAGGGATTGGAACGACGTCGAAGATCTGGTCCAATGTGATGGTAAATCCTTACCATGTAGCCCTGTCTTATGTGGCACGCCAACTCCAGGGGCCCTGATAGGACGCCGGTTTTCGTTGTCAATCTATCAGAGACTTTAACGACGACAAAGAATCGCGCTCCGACATAGTAGAATTACCTACCGGTCTAGGTAACCTCTTGCCCTGTGACATTTTGGAGGTGTCGTCATGATTCATCATGGCCCAACTCTCTTCAAACCCTTCATGTCTTGCATCAAACAATCTGCTGAAAGCCAACCCGTAGGAACCAACGGGGAATCAGGTACAATCGAAGACGGCAGTGATCAACTCGTGACCCATAGATTCGCTTCTCTTTTGTCCTCACCACGTTTTCCTCCACACTTTTCCCTTCTCACATTAGTCCTGTCGGTTAGCTCAGGCTTCCATGCTTCGTTCGATAATATTTCCATCAGCCTAATGTAAAAGAGTGGAATTAAGTACATACATAGTACGTTTTGAGTGCGTACATGTAGGCATTTACCCCCACGCTACATTTAGGTAGGTTTTCCGTGTAGTCCCCGGTGGCTTTTTTGGACTGGGAGTCGTTGACCCGGTCATCTAAAACTAAGGAGTTACAGTAGGAGGTACCTGTTACGCTAGACTGATCAAATAACCTGGTCGGAAAAAAGAAAACGGCAAATAAAAATAGCAATGGGGAAATAAAAGACCGGAAATTGAAACATGTACCTAAAGAAAAGCAGGGAAGAAGACGATCGATGAGGGAAAAAAAAAGAATTCGATTAATCAGATAAAAGGAAAAAAAGGAAAGGAAAAAAAAAAAGAAAAAGGAAGGGAATTGAAGGGTAAATTACCCAAGTTGGTAAGGTGAAAGGATAATAAAAGGGGGAGGGGAATTTCTTAGTGGCTCGTACATACTCGTACATACTCGTACATAGATGTCGGTGTGCCGTCAAGTCGCTCCCCCCAAACCCAAAATACCTAGGGTCCCGAAAAATGCAGATGTACCACAGTACCTTTTACAATGGGTCTTCTTGCAATTTCGAAGTTTCCCCCCTCCCAAGTTCAGCCTGTTCTTGAACATCTCAACAATAATAGTAATAATTAATAGTATACCTACCGTACCAGTTCAGAGGGTACCCGACATCTCGTCAGCTACCGGAAACAGCCTAACTCGCCCTCGACGGATCTACATTCATTAATTAGATTTGTTGCTTGTCCATTAGCAACCTCTCCTATCTCAGCTCTCCCCCCTTCTGCTTTAGTCGTTCAGCTTTGCCCATCGTCTGCACCGGTGGGTTGGGTAACCTTGAAAACGCCACAAGACTATCACAATCCCCGAGATGGAAAGGGAAAAAGCACCCGCTCGTTGCGAGTCGTGTTCGTAAACCGAACTCGACCGCAGATCCTTCGACAGGAGGCGAGCTCCTCGGTGTAGTGGATGCCGTCGCTTGCTGGCCTAGCTCTCAACTCGCGACAATTCCGACTCGGGCCTATTTATCGGTTCTCACGTTGACGATGTGTTCCCCCACCCAAGCGTGTTATTTATTATTTAGAATGGAGAAAATACGTACCGTACTTCTGGAGCGTATCCCAGAGCAGGCCCTTTAGGTACCTCTTGGCCTTTACCCGCCTGCCCGCGCCCCTCCCCTCCCTGACGTCGAGAGCAAATCTGGAGCCCCAAGGAGAGCGGATTGGGAGTCCCTGATTGGCCCATGACCATCAGGAATTGCCTTCTTCGACGTTCTCTCGAACTTCTTTTAGCGTCTAGCCCGAACCGATCCCTGACACCGTTTCGGGGATCTCAGGTACTAGGCTTCGCTGAATTTTCCGCTCGTCCCAGCTTGCCGTTGGCACTGTGGCACAATACAGCCCAGGTTTTTTTTTAAGGTACTTCGTCATTCCATGTCCACCTCCGTGGGTGCGAAGGTCTGGCTTGCCAGTGTGGTATGGGTACGTATGGTACAATACACATACCAAGATGCTGACACCCACTTATAAAGCCAACACTTCGCCGGCGGTCCTTTGGGTCCACCGCATGTCTGCCCTAGTTCTACCATATTGCGCTTCTTTAATTACCCCCGATTTCCTGTGATTTTTTCTTGTTCTTTGTCTTTCCGTCCCTTGAATCATATCGCGAAGTCTGTTGCTTCTCATGCTATCTTGAACGACGACTCTTCGCTGTTAGTGCTTGCTGCGTGTTCTTATATACCCCTAGTTCGGCTTATACCCTGTTGGGTAAACCGTTCTCGTTCTTCCCTGCGGCTCTCCAATAAAAGGACCAACTATATCTTCAAGGGCGGGTTTATATAGCGATGTTATCCTACGATAATCCAGTTTCGGTGAATGGAAACCATCCAACTGCGGCCGGTATGGCTGCGACGATAAATAATATAGCCCCAAACCCGAAGCCGATCAACGCCACCATGTTACCAGTAACGTCGAACAATACTATTGCAAAGACCAACGGCCAGCCGGCGCCCAAGTACCATCATATCTGGCTAGTCACCGGGCCGGCCGGTTGTGGGAAAAGTACTGTTGCTAAACACCTTTCAACAGCTCTTAACCTACCTTACATCGAGGGTGATGAGGTACGTCCGGCCCGTACGCCGCTTTAGTGCTTGCGCGGATTGCTAAATCTTGATTGTTCAGTTCCACACGAAGGCAAACGTTGAAAAGATGGCCAACGGCATACCGTTGACGGATGCTGACCGATGGGACTGGCTTACCGCCCTACGAGAAGAGTCTCTCCGACAACTTGCGGCTGGCGCTGAAGGAGTCGTGCTTACGTGCTCGGCTCTAAAGCGCAAGTACCGAGATGTCATTAGAGTAGCGCCGTATTATTCACACGACGTTGTTCTCCATTTCATCTATCTCCATGCTCCGGAAGACGTCCTCCTCGAGCGCGTAGGGCAGAGAAAGGGCCACTACATGGGGGCCAACATGGTCCACAGTCAGTTTTCCATTCTGGAGCCGCCGACTGCAGAGGAGACGGACGTGATTAGCATCGACGTGAGCGGTACGATGGAAGAGGTTCTGCGAGAAGCCCTGGAAAAGGTCGTTCAGAAGATCGACGAAACTTCGTCGAGCTAACACAGTATGACACGGCGGGATACGGTTTGGTCTTGGGATAGCGGCTGCAATTGCCGGTGACGGAAGTGTGACTGTGAGATTAGCGTCGTCTATTTGCGTGAGTTCAGGAGTTGGATCCGTCTTTTCAGTCCGGCGCAATAAGAGAGGCATTTGGATGATGGAGCCGCTTTCAAGTGAATTGCATAATGCAAGCGGCGTGAGCTGCTGTATAGGAGTCTTGGGTATACTCATATGAATGATACTATTGGTTATAGAGTGAGTTCGACATCCCGCATATCCCTTACGGGGCGCCCCGGCTTGCAGGACCCGCCCTAACCGTGCATTTGGTGAAGATTTATATATATATACATATAGCGAGCGGGAGCAGGACCTCATGGGGAAGGTGTAGAGCCTTTTGATGCTAGGATCAGATACATGTAGTCAAGTCCCGGAGGTCATGTCGTGTGTAAGTCGACGTATCTCGTATCGCCCTCCTCTAGGGCCCATGCCGTCCCACGGAGTCACGGATACGCTGCCTTACGGTGGTGCTGTTACGCACATACCCTCGGTTCGCCGCTCAGTGACAAAGCACAAGACTGTCGCCATTCCGGGCATCTAGTGATCGCGAGTAAATCACCCGTTCGGGTTCCACAGTGGGACGCAGTAGGATCATCCTTACACATACAGCCAAGATCCGCTTGATGCAAACTGGTGGGTGCCCTATCTATCTACATACATGCCTTGGCGCTACATAGCATGTGCCATTGTTACCGTTGGGTATACAGTATCTACAGGTAAGTATTATGTCTGTATACCTACCTACCTACGCTGAGTACCACATAGGCATGTACATACCTACACTGCCTACATATACAGTTGCATGGGGGTAGGTAAATACGACATACGTCAGGCAAGGCGAGCAGCTAGCCCGCTAGCTCATTGGGAAGCAGAACCCTGGATGCCGCTTACCGCGTGCTCATGACTTCAGCGTGCATATCAGGGCAGCACCGGCAGCAGAAGCGGTAGCCAGCAGCAAGCAGCAGCAGCAGTGGATATGGAGCCGGCGGAGGAGGAGAATACATACCTACCTACCTAAGGTGTCTATAGATCCCTACCGAGGTGGGTGGGTTAAGCAATAGCGGGTAAGTTAAGGTGTGGCGCGGGGTGGGAGGTTAACAAAACGAGGAAAGCATGTTTAAAAATCAAGAAGTAAAAAGTAACACCCAAAAAATCAAAGGAAAGGAAAAAAAAGAAAAAGAGAGAAGAAAAAGAACAGTCCCCATTTCCCGTCCCTATCGCCTATCCCCATCCCATCCCTCGGGGCTCCCCTTTTCCGCTTCCAGCCCCGTGCATCGACGCCTGTTGTACGTGGCTGACTCTCGTTTTCTCGTTTTTTTCTCGGTTTTTTTCCTTCCCTTCGCGTGATAACGCCAGACGCCCCCTTTCGCTCACCAACTTCGGCGGAACCGGTTATCCCATTCGACGGGTCCTAGTCCGGGCGAAGAGGACTGCTGCTACATGTAAGAAAAAGAGATGCCATGCGGAGTTCATGACTCGAGTCGGAGCTTAGGTGGGGGAACATGGAGACGTCGTATGTACAATACAATACAATACAATACAATACAATACATACATGGTAGACGGGTCCATACGGGTACACAATCATTGTTTACCTTCCCAGCCCACCAACCCACCAACCCACCTTCATACATGTCTCCATACAACATACATTTCTACCCATAATGTATACACTGATAGACGTACGTACCCAAGCGCCAAGTCTTTCTTTCCAAAATCTGATCTATCTGACTTTCTGACGCGTAACGACTGCATGCATGCAAGAACATTGGGGGACGAGGACGAGGGCAGGGGGTAGAAACACCATAAAAGCAATAAGGCTGTGGAAACAGGAGGGGTCGAATCCGAAAAGGATATCCCTACGGTTTTAAGACCTAGGGAAATACGCTAAATGCTGTGCCGTGCTATATAGCCTTGCGATTATATATGTATAAGGTAAGGAGGTACGTATGTGCGAATGCTCCCGCTCCCGGTTATCGTATATGACCTGTCATCTTCGAATTGAATCAGATCATAACCCTTGAACGCACCGCCCCCGACAAAAAAAAAACACCTAAGAGGAAAAGAGACGGTTGCTACGCCTTACGCGGGCGGCGTCCCGTCCTTCCTATCCCCGACACTTTCCTCTCATATCCCCGGTCTACGCGCGATATCCCGTCTTGAGCAATCAATTACGAGCGTCGTCTCCGCGCTGCGCTATCGTAGATGCAGGAGCATAACGTCCGGCTCCTCTACGATCTGGCGCACGACCCCAGCGGCTCGTGCCATCGTCGCGCCGTCCACGACCCGGTGATCGGCGCACCAGCTGAAGTTGCAGACCTGCTTCTTGATAACCTTGTCCTGGTCGTCGAAGGCCGGAATTGCGCGCATGCGTCCGACGCCTAGGATTGCTACCTCCTTCTCCACGATGACCGGGGAGACGTACGTGCCTCCAATGTTGCCTATATTAGATACGGTGATGGTGCCTCCGCTTAGATCTTGCGGCGACAGCTTCCCTGCTGCGGCTAGCGATTGCAGACGTGATAGTTCTGAAGCTATGGAGAACACGCTCTTCGCCCCCACGTTCTTAACCACGGGCACTAATAGTCCCGAAGGGGTATCCATAGCGACACCAATATTGTGCTGGCTCCGGTGGACGAGAGTCGGTTTCGACGTCTCAGGGTTTATATCCACGCGCGCGTTTAGTATAGGATACTGATGTAACGCTATGGAAACCGCTTTAACAATAAAGGGCAAGTATGTTAATTTCAATAATTGTCCCTCCTTCGCCGTCCCCGCGATAACTTTGTTGAGTCGCCGGCGCAACTCAACCAATTGAGAGAAATCGACCTCGTCCGCATATAGAAAATGGGGTATGTTGAGGGACCGGGTCATAGTTTTAAACATTTGTTGTTGCGTATTCGTGAGTTGTACGACGGTCTCGGTTTGCTTATTTGTATCCGGTGGTAAGTCAGGGAACGGACTCGTTGGTTGAGCCGGCTGAGCAGGCGAATTCCTCTTTTCAACAAACTTGTAAATATCTTCTTTCAAAACTCGGCCATCCTTTCCCGTTCCCTGGATCTCCGTAATGTCGACATTTAACTCCTTAGATAGGTGTCGGACTGCCGGAGTTGCTAGAGACGCATATTTGCCCTTCTTTACCGGGGGTGATTGGGATCCGGACTCTCCACCCGTTGAAGATCCAGCTACACGATCTGCAGCGTCTTGGGTCTGTGGGGGTTTGCTTAACGATTCCTTGTTTAAAGGCTCCGATGCTCCTTCTTTGGCCGGTTCAGGGGCAGTGAGAGCAGCTAAGTCTTCCTCGCTTGCGCCGCCTTGTATGTCGATATCCACGAAGGGTTTGCCCACTTTCGCCATTTCACCGGCTTCGTAGTACAACTTCTTCACGACACCCGAGAAGCGGCTCGTAATTTCGACCGATGCTTTGTCGCTCTGGACCTCGCAGAGGGGTGAGAACTCCTCGACCCGAGCATTGGGTTCGACGAACCATTGTATGATTTCGCATTCCACGATGCCTGTACGCAGTGTTAGTGCGGATGCGGGGATACAGGGTAACTCCGTTAATGCTGCGAGTCCTTACCTTCACCAATGTCAGCAAGGAGGACGGGCTTCACAACTTGGAGGTTCCTGCTCGCGTGAAAACCTCTTATTAGAGCAGCGCGGATTTGGGTCTCCGCAGTGCGATTCAGATACGGGCCGAGTCGCCATTGTCGGCGGATTGCACGAGAACTACGCTGGAGAAACATTATATAAACAAGTATCTATATAGATCAAGACCATGAAAACCATAACTTTTGAGAATTGAAAAAAAGATGCAGGAATTACATTGGAATCTCGGTTCGTGGAATAAGAAGGAGAAGGAAAGAGAGAGAGGGGAGTTCGAACTAACC
Organism: Pyrenopolyporus hunteri; assembly: GCA_902806595.1. Taxonomy (NCBI): domain Eukaryota; kingdom Fungi; phylum Ascomycota; class Sordariomycetes; order Xylariales; family Hypoxylaceae; genus Pyrenopolyporus; species Pyrenopolyporus hunteri. Next base: position 3,101,850 of record CADCXC010000038.1, on the reverse strand, counting down.
TAGGTAACGGAAAGCTGAGCTATGGCTTACCTTCCCGCCCCTTCCCAACAGGAAGACTGGACTGACGACCTATTCCCCCACATTGTGCCGCCAGTATCCGGAATCTGGGGAAGCCGATTGTGGCCGCGGCGCCGCCTTGAACCAAATTCACCCCCACTACGATTGGAGGGACCATGTCATCGGGATCCATATTGTGTTCCTGCAGGGAGCCGCGAACCTTGATGAGCGATAAGGCTTTTTTTTTTAATCTCTTTTATCTTTTTTAGCTCCGGCCCTTGACGAATTTTCGCGACACAACGTGCCGAGCTTATGACGAATCTAATGCCTAACACTGCGGCACGGCAGCATCCGCTAAGATTCAACCAGTGATCTTCTAATTGAAATGTATTATTAAGCCTGTGTTTCGTTTATCTCCTTGGATCATGTCGTTCGCCCGTAGACCAAGGCTTCTATGCCTACTCTGCCAATCGAGAGCTTTTAGCACTTCGTATCGATTTCTAGCGGAGCAAGGTCCTACCGCTGCGAAAGCTACCGCCGCAAATGCTGCCACCAGCAGCGACCCCGCTAAGACAAAGACGTCAACCCCGACTGAGCCAGCCAAGGTTATACCCCCGTCTCCGTTGGCGGATGCGCCTAGATCATATGGAAAGCGGCTCGAGAAGTTTACGCCTAAGCCGCTGAGCCGGCCGATAGGAATGCCTAACCCGCCGCAGCCGGGCGAGAACACGGGTATAGACCTCCGGACGCTGAAACAGCGCCGCGATGACCTTGTCAACTACGAGAAGCATCTAAAGAAGAGAGAGGAACTGTACGAATCATACGCACCTTTCACTTGAACCGCGATTCGTTGGTAGGATAGCTGAGCAACTAAGCTAACTGGTGTGTCCTCCGTCTAACAGGAAGAAAAAGATATCACGGCCGTATTTCCGCGACTGGGGAAACCTGAGGTTCCACAAGGGAAAGACCTTCATTGCGCCGCCGCGCCCTTTCAAGAGCGACCTGTCCCTCTTCTTCCCGAATCTCTACGGTCAGACGCTACTAAAGAAAGACCGCGACCCCCGCAACACCACCCCCGCCTTGCAGGGCAAGGTCTCCGTCGTGAGCGTCTTCAGTAGCGTGTGGGCTGAAAACCAGGCCAAGACGTTCGTGTCCAAAGAAAGCAACCCCGAGCTCGCACAGGTCTTGGAGCAGAACAAGGACGTGGCCCAGCAAGTCTGGATCAACATCGAGGAGAACACGTTGAAGGCGTGGCTGATTAAGATCTTCATAGGCGGGATTAGGAAGAGGATTGGCGAGCCGAACTGGGACCGATATTTCGTTGTGCGGAAGGGGATCTCAGACGAGATCCGGGAGAGCATCGGCCTTTTAAATAGTAGCGTGGGCTACGTATACCTCCTCGACGGCGAGTGCAGGATACGCTGGGCGGGCAGTGGCCCCAGCGAAGATCATGAGAGGGACGGGCTGGTCAAGGGCGTCCAGAGGCTTGTGGAGGAACAGAGGAGTTCGAAAAAGAAATAGACAAGTCATATACTACTACGTGCCAGAAATTCAAATGATACCCGCTCCTCTTGAATTACAAGGCGAATACCTACGACGCTAGGCGCATCACCCAACCCATCCTCATATAACACAGCGGTACCAGCCATAGTATCGATTATCGCCTTTCGTTAGACTGTATGTAACCAATCCTCTTACAGATCTTCTTTTCATTCGTATTATACAGCGCATCTCCGCCCATTCGAATCCACCGGAACGCCTTGCGGGAAATTAATGCAACTGGAGAATCCAAGGTATTCCCATCCCGGTCCGAAGAGGACAAGCAATTGATCTTCGCTCAGGTACTATCGCCTACAGGAAAAAGAAAAAGACCACGAAGCAAAACGCGATGAAGCCGCCCATGATGATGCTATCCCGCCGCTTCCGCGCCGAGATCTTGCCGATCAGAGTATTAAGGCCCGGGACTTGGCTCGCGGCCATGGTGATTCTTCTGTTGATGCTAGCTAGGGTTTCCCGCTGCACGATGAAACTCTCGTTGGTGGCGTAGGCTTGGCTGAGGACGCTGTCCACCATGTTATGGCTGTTGTCGATGCGGTTCCGCTCGTCCAACATGTACTCGGCCTCAGCGGCTTCGGGGTTATTCGCGCGGTATGTTTGTATGTCATCCCGAACGTTCGAGAGAAGATTCGCGCGGTTTCTTGCTTCCTGAAGGGCAGATCGTAACCGCCCGAGGTCTCGCCTGTGTTCGGCAAGCTTCTCACGAAGCAGGGATAAGTTGTTTTGCTTGAGAGCGGATGATGTAAGGCTCGCTTCTGAGTCGAGGAGGCGCGCTAGTTGGTTTACCACATTGTCCCTCTAAGTAGCAGTTAGTCGAGATATCCCGTATGTCCCCCGACGAACAACAAGGCACATGAACGAGGTGGCCGTACCTTGTCGAGTATTTCTTCCAACTTCGCCTCTGTCTCCCGTTCCTCTTTGGTCGGCTTGGCCGGGATGTTAGGGACGGTGGAGAATTGGGAGTAGGTATGGAATAATGTCTCAGTCTACGGAGTACGGAGTCAGTACATAACCCTATGCTCTTGTGCATTGTAAATGTCCTTATTACCTGGGACTCTAGGCTTCGAGCTTGCTGGCGCAACTGAGCCCAACCTTGATTCCCGGTCGGCGCCGCCATTCTCCAGTATAGTATTCGTAACTCAGGTATTAAGGCTGATTTCTGGGGCCACCATTCATTCCTGAGGTAGGGCGTGGGGGAGGTTGCGCAACGGTCGTCGTTCAATGGAGGAGTCCCATGCGGGCGATTGGTAACGTGGGATAGGCTATTGAAGACCGGCCACTTGTATTACCCCATTCAGCAATACGTCAGTGGTCCTGAGCGGTAGTCTTGATAGCAGGGTTGTACGGGTCGTGGGTGCGAAACGCCAGTAGGTAGGTGGTTGATGATGATGATGATAGGTGATGATAAGCAGGTAGAATTGGGCGTTGTACTATAAGATATTAGACATTCGGTACGTGATGGAAATGGTAAGTTGTCTAGGTACAGGTACCTAGGTACTTGCGTAGTGCATGCACGTTTAATTGTCCTACGTTAGATTTCGGCGAGTCTAAGCTCCGAGACCAACAGGGGCAGAGCCACAAAGAACATGGCATAGAGGTGGCTAGTGCAAGTACGTACCTACTAGGCTCGTCTAGATGCACAAAAGCGGGACGTGTTCAGCAATCAGATCACCTGACCAAACTTTTCAGCCCACAACCCTACTACGAGTAAATCAATTCTTTTAGCAGTCTACCAAAAAACTCTAGGCGGGAAATTTCAAGACAACCTCAAGAAAACTTACCGGAGACCGACCTCAACTTCCTCGCCAACCACAGCCATTTAAGATGGTAAGTCGACCCGATCAATCGAATGCGACCGGAAATGCGTACAAATGAATATCGAATCCCTGGGGCTAATTTTTGATTTTTCGTTGTAGTCGACTTCCAAGGTCAAGACGGGCCAGCTCTGGAACAAGAGCAAGGATGAGTTGCTGAGGACGCTGGGAGAGCTCAAGACGGAGCTGGGCCAACTCCGCATCCAGCAGGTCGTTTCCAGCGGCAGCAAGCTCAACAAGATGTACGTTTTTACCGCCTCGATCTAGCCATAGTCCTATCCGCGGCCCTATTCGATTACGAATCGATTAAATAGGCCCCGCGATAGTCACGCGGCGCGAACAAGGGGACCGTGCGTGGAATCATCATGAGCTGACAATGCTTCCAATGTTATAGCCACGACCTCCGAAAGTCCATCGCCCGCGTTCTCACCGTCGTCAACCTAAAGCAGCGGTCACAGCTACGCCTATTCTACAAGAACAAGAAGTACCTACCTCTGGACCTCCGACCGAAGCAGACCCGCGCCATCCGCCGCAGACTGTCGCCCGAAGAGAAGGCCAAGACCCTCGAGAAGACGCGCAAGCGAACCTCGCATTTCCCCCAGCGCAAGTATGCTGTTAAGGTACGCTGAATGCCCCTTCTGCGCCCAGGTTGTACTGTACCTAGGACGGTTTGGAGGAAGAACTTCGTGGAGGTCGGAGCCATCGAGCTAACGTGAACCGTATCCGCAGGCTGCTTAGATGATGGTTTTTGGCTGTGGGAGAGGGGACGCGGACGCGGACGCTTATTGAGGTGGTAGACGGGCGTCGTGGTCATTCCAAAAAAGAGGAATCCTGATATTTGCATGGCATCACACGGCTTTTTCGGTTCATAGGTGTTTACGAGGTCACACTTTGCAGTCAATGTCGCTGCCCAATGCAAAAGAATTGCCTTCGGGCGCTGAATGATTCCTCGAGGTCTTCTAGGCGGTGTGGTTCTGCTTAAGAGTTGAAACCGAATGGGCCATCCCGGCCGAAGAGGAACCCGCCATTTATCAATGATCGTAGTATGTGTAGTCGGAAAAACTGCAGCCAGCTCATGCTGTAGGTAGCATCTCTAGTAGAGAACGTCGTCCTCGCGGATTCCAGCATCGAGACGAGATGGACGGCCCGGTCTAATTCAGTTCGTCCTCGTTAAGAGTCAGGTAGATTCGAAGAGACGTAAGCCAGAGCTAGCCCTAATGCCTATCCCTAATCTATGTAATTAGAACGGAGTACGTGCGTGCCGTTCATTACTTCAGCTCACAGGCATAAACACGATATCTCAACTACATTATATGGTCAGCCGAGCAGCGTCCAATCTCCTATATAACTAATGAGCCCAAGTCAACTCCCAGCAGCAATATCTCGGAAAAGCCAGCATTTATATAGGTAGTCAAGACAGTAGGCCGTCAAGGGAGTTAGAGTCATTAACCCTTTGACGTTTACACCACCCGACTTAGATGGATTGAAACAGCGAATGTTATTACTTGCGATCGTACCTATCATAACATTCGTATAGGAAGTCACCACATCACCGTCTCACACTCGAAAGCTATATTTGCCTCCACCAAGTAAACGAAAGCCGACGTCCCTAGATGAATGAGTTACTCGAGAGGAACGTAATTGTAATTATATTGCTTCAATTCGACTAGAACCAACGCGCTGGCTTCTACCCGGGTAGATAACGGTGGCTCTTCTTCGTTTGGGTATGGCGAATCGAACCTGAAGTCCTATCGACATTGCTAAAGAGTAAGACTTAGGCTAACCGTAGCGTATGGTGTAGAGGTAGTCTAATATATTAGTCTCGTGAGTAAGTCAATATTTCCTTGTATAATATAATTATTGAACTGAAAGGCTTATCATACATGATAATCCAGGCTAAAAATCACATTCTCCTATTAGTAGTCACAGGCAAAGGTGATTGAAAGAGCCTGCGGCCCTTCATCTATACCAGTAAGTATTAGTAAATTTAGAAATCTGGGTAGAAGGTTAATCTTACACATATCCTCATATTCTTTTACTTGGCAAAAGTTCTAGATGCATAGGACCTGAAAGTTGCCGAGATGGCGGTGAACGTTCGAATTGCTAACTTTTATCCTCGGAACCTAACAAATAGTTATATATATGTATATGTAGAGTGTAAACGCTATGCTAGTGACATCGAACGACCATCTTATGATAACGCGGTAAACAGCCAAACTTTCTCGGATCGACTAATCTCCCTTCGAAAGCACGGGTCTCCTGGCCTTCACATAGGCAGTGTATGTACTGGTGTGACTTGAGTCCCAAATCGTCGTATCCGTACGATCACCACGCGCAAACATGCAGGGCTGACGCTGAGATTTTGTTTAAATGACTTTGAATTCATGAATTGATCGCTGTCGCTGTTGCTTTTAAACGCTCCTATTTAGCATCTCAAAATTCGCCGCTTATAATGCCGACCCCCTAAGGCCAATACTCCTGAACCTTTGATGCTATAGATCCCGCTTTTATTGTAAACCTCCAAACCAAATCCCTTTCAGCCCACCGTCCACCACCTGGTTCATTGCTCGTTCCGGATTTGAGACAGGAAAAGGATACATCCAAGGTCCCTAGGCTTGGATTGGAACCTGTTGGTTGTTGCTCGGCAAGACTCCGTCTTGAGGTGTCTCTGATGATAGAGGAGATATGGGTGGTCCCGCTGCTGTTCGAGTCTTCTGTTTCTTCTTCGACCTATCATGCCGGGCTTGATGCCTCCGCAGCTGGTCAATTCTGATGAACTGGCTTTTGCAACCAGGCTCATCACATTTGAACTTGTAGTCTGGATTATGCGTTTTCCGGTGCTTCGAGAGGTTGGAGGATTCGCAAAAGCACTTGCCACATATGTCGCATTCCAGAGGCTTCTCACCGGTATGGGTGCGCTTGTGCATAGCTGCTTCCTGTTAGCCTATCATTTACGGCAGTATATCCAAGGTCTGGTACGTACTTAAAGCGCTCTTCTGTTTAAAGGATTTCCCGCAACCTTCAAAGTCGCACTTGTACGGCGTTTCACCCGTGTGCGTCCTGACGTGTTGGTCGAGAGCTTGTTGTGCGGAGAAGCCCTCGCCACAGATTGTGCATTTATGCGGTTTGTCTATCTATAGTCAGCTACTGTTCCGTCGAAGTTGAGTAGAGTGTTAACTTGCAGGCAGTATGGGTTGCAAGATGTCGCCTTAACTTGTTACGAGAGGCGAATACTTGATCGCCACGTCGAGAGCAGCCCTTCCACAAACAAAGGTACTTCGTCTTGCTTGTCAGTGACGAGAGGTGGTTGTTACACAAGTGCTCATGGAGAGAATAGCTGTCGTTACAAACGTGCCCGCAGGGCTCTGTTGCACCAGGAGTTACCCACTGACATACTAGTTGCGTTGCAGTACCCGCCCGGCCCAGAGGCTCTTCTCGAGGAGTCGTTATCGAGTCTAGCTCAGGGGTTGATGAGAGGCTGGGATGAGGGTGGACCGGTAAAGAGAGTTGCCGTGCGGAATCTATGTGGTGGTCATCCGCGTTGAAGAAGCGGCATTCGAACTGCGGGAAGTTCTGATGTTGCTGCTGTTGACTATTCGAAATACCCGGCGCACTCAAGTCTCGCAAGGTAATGGCGACGTCGTGCTCCGTGTTTGTGTGGTTACAGGGCTGGTTGTGTAACGATGAGCTTATGTCTGGCTGTAACGAATTGGACCAGGCCTGGTTTAACGCCCACATGTCACCAAGAGGCTGTGAAGTGTTATCGAAGCAATGTAGGTCATCACAAGGGGTACCCTCTCCTGAACATGCTTCCTCTTGGCAAACCTGGGTGGAACAGCAGTCGCTCGAGCAGGAATATTTACTGCAATTTACGGAGGCGCAGTCGTCAGGGATGGGGTACTGCGACGAGATGCCTAGGTCTCCGGCGTTGAAGTTGTTTCCAATCAGCGACTGGCTATTGGAGGCATGGTGGCCTGGCCTGATATCCTGATTTAGGCCATATTTTAAGCCTATATCTGGGAAAGGATCCGGATATAACTGGTTGAATTGCTGTGCCGGTTGTTGAAAGATGTTGTCGGGTAGATGATATGGGTAAGGGAAAGATGAGATGGTGAAGCGCGACCTTGGGGGAAAAGATGGTGTATGCGCATTCCGATGTACCCCTTGAGGGTTGTATGTGCCCAAGCATTTATCTATGCATGAGTCGTCATGAGAGGTATGATAGAGGTCGAGGGATGAAGGTTCGACAGTGTCGAAGGACGAAGATGGACCAAAAGGAAATGAGTTATCGAAATCGTGAGTGTCAGGTGTGATAGAGTTAGTGAGCCTCTCCATCGAAGGTGAGGAGGTGAGAGACGGGATGCAGTAGGCCGCGTCATTGGCATCGACGTTGTCTTCCATCCCGCCGTACAGAGTCATGGTAGGTGTCCCACCCAAGCATGACCCGGGTACAGAGATAAGTTTGTGTCGCCGGCGCCTCGTTCAGCAATTCAGCAATCCGGCAGTGGAAACGAGCCGCTGGGTTTGGGGGAAGTGGGATGAAGTAGGAAAATTTTGAGATCTCCGGTAGTGAATTAGTACCGGATAGTGGGCCGACGGATTGAAGGGACCTGGGGCTGGGATAGATCGACACCGGTCTGCACGAAATATTATAAATTGAGGCTCTTCGTCTTCTGGTTTGCAAGAGGGAAAATTATTAGGAGGCAGAGAAAGGTTGGTGTGGCCGAGCGGCGGAATCTAGGTCGAGGACTTGAGAACCTTGATGGTCAGGTCGTGACAGTTACGGAAGTCGCAGTAACCTCTTCGCGGTGAACTTCGCAACGGCCTTTTTTTTTTTTGCTTTTGCTTTTTTTTTTCTTCTTTTTTAGTCATGTGTCACTAGGTGATGACCGAGGTAGGTACGATAGCTATAAATCCCTACTCCCCTCCATATTCCCTCCTATTAAGCAGGTAGATGTCAACCTCCCGCACCCCGTCGTCCCTTCCCCGTTTGAAAGCAAAGCAAACACGCCGGGTCCATGCCTTCCTTTGTAAATGTGGTTTTCTTTGGCGCTGACGTTAATGCCCACCAATGAGTGGCCGTGCATTTGTGAAAATGGCCTATGTGGGGTTCTACGTCTGTACGTACTATGCATTATGAGTAAGCAGGGTACACCACCCTGAAGTGACATAAGTAACAAAGTGGCCATCAAGGTTCTCCGACTTGAGCGGGTGGGTCGATGTCCCATTACAGACAACGCGCCGGAAGAGCGCTGACAGGTGAAAGGTGCCCGTTGGAAGGCTAAGGATAGGTACCTATCTTCCTATACATAGTACCTAGGTTGGTACATATCGGTACCTGTGCCGCACAATGTGCCTTCCTTAAAATGCTTCATAATTACAAATTCTTAGAAGTATAAGTCTTGTATAAATTATGTATATATAGTATCTGGCACATGCACATGTCTAAGCCCCCCGCATCACTTTCAGGGTCCTGAAGTTCGGTAAGAACCTTTCGACGTGCGTGAATCTGCCAGATTACCTAAACTCTTGCATTTTAGATCTTTGAGCCTCATTATATCTCAGAACGCCTTACATCAGTCGCCACATGGAAATTACTGTTACATCATTTTTTTACATCCACGTCCGGTGAGCAAACGCCTAGCAAACCCACCTACACACCCTAAGGAAGAGAAAAACACAGCAACGTAATCATCCGGTCGCACTGCTGCTGGGTTACGCTCCTTCGGGATAATCAAGGGACGGGATAAGTTAGGTTTTATAGTGCCGCTGTTTGCTGGACCTGGCCATCTCCGCCACGCCGGCTTAGAGTCCAGAAACATGGGAAATATCTGCGGCAAGTCGGAAAGTGACAACTTCTCCCAACCGGGCCGTGTCCTAGGTTCGGCCCCACCACAGCCAGAACGCTCGTCCATCCCGGCTTCGGTCGGCGGACCGCCTCGGACCTTGGGGGGAAAGTCGTCGAGCCCACCAAATGACGGCAACGCAGACGAGGCCCGGAGACGGGCTGCCGAAGCTGCCGAGGTACCGTTTCCCACCCTCATACTTGCGAGAGTCGTCTGTTCTAAACTTGTCTATAGGCTAGAGCACAAGCTGCAAACTCAAAATCTACGGGGAAGCTGGGCACACAGTTGGCGGCGCAAAAGAAGCAGACACGGAACGACATGCTCAAGGAACTTAGTAATAATGAGATAAGACAACGGGACGCCGACGAGGCAACACATGCGAGAACTCATAACTAGGTAGCCTATAAAGATGGGGGCGGAGAGATCAGGTGTTATTACTAAAGCATTAGCCCATGACTGAGTCTGATCGCTGCGCTCGCTGCGGATCTTCGTCGGGTTTGGCTGCACGACTGCCTGCTATTTGTCCTACTTAGGTAAACACCAAACCTCCGTGAATAGACTCTACTGGTCCGTTATACCACATCTTATCACCTACTAACTTGTATTTAAGCCGTACATATTTAAGCCATTTAAGCCCCTACATAACACCTTACACTTTCACGTGACAGTGTATCTACCACCAATAGGAGCTCTGCTGTCCGCATCAGCGGCAGCGATGGTGCCCTCCTTGAGCAAACGGGTGAGCTCGGCCATCGCATTAGCCACCATTAGTTCGGTATCGCCCTCTACCAGGATGTAAAGCTTAGGCTCGCCGTCAGGCGGTACCTTCTCCCCGGGTCGGTAAAACGTGCCCTTGTTGGTGATAGATGTACCAGTGGCTTCGAGGATCTTGGCAACGTTGGTACGATTCGTGACGGCCCAACGAGCTTTCTGAGGAAAGTCGTTAATCTCGAGCGTCGCGTGGAACGCACCGGCATCGGGTCCTTTGTTGTCGATCGGTTGACCCGGCCTCAGTTGGCCGGCGCGACCCAAACGAGCATTAATGGCATTGATCGCGGAAGAAACCTTATCCAAGGGATTGTTACCGCTCGAGGACGGTGCTGCATCCTCCCTCTTATGGATGGTAAATTTCGGCTCGAGGTCGATCTTGGGAGCAGAGTCACGAGCGATGATGCCTGAAGCGGCTGTCTGAATAGCCGACAAGGCTTTATCGCCCTTCTTATCTTCGCCGCCCTTCTCTTCCTTCTTTTCCTCTTCTTCCTCACCTTCTGTCCGATGTGACTTTCGCTCTCTCAATCGGGCTGCTTCTCTCTCCTGGTCAAGACGCTCCAGGCCTTTACCGCCAAAACCCGACTGGTCTTTCGCTTTGCCGGACTTAACCTTGTCTCTGAATGCCTTACGCATTTCGTCCAGTTGAGGCGGCACCGGCTGGCCGCTCTGCTCCAGCGCCTTTGCAATACCGGGGGCGCAGTTCTCCTGGTCCCCCGTTACGAAGGTAACCGCAGTTCCTTTATTGCCGGCACGCCCAGTACGACCGGCGCGGTGCACATAGTCTTCGAGGTGGTTCGGCGCATCGTAGTTGACGACCAATTTTAACTGCTTGACGTCGAGACCACGGGCGGCCACAGACGTTGCGATGAGAATAGGAACTATACCGTGCTTGAAATCTTCAATAGTCGAATCTCTGTCGATCTGATCCTTCCCGCCGTGGATTGACATGCAAGGATAACCTTTACGCATCAGCTCCTTTAGCAGATCATCCGCCTTCTCCTGGCGCTCTACGAAAACTAGCGTTCGAGCGTCTTCGTCCTTGTCGTAAAGCTCACCTAGAAGCTCGAGCAGGCGAACGAATTTGGTATTTTCTTCGCGAATCTCGACAACCTGGGTGATTTCGGGAGCAACGACACTCCTCCCTCCAACGGTAATCTCAACAGGGCTATTCAAGACCTTCTTGGCTAGAGCATCCATGATGCGTGGCATGGTAGCGGAGAAGAGAATCGTCTGACGATCCGGCCTCATATTCGCGAAGATCTTCATCACCTGTGGTTCGAATCCCATATCAAACATTCTGTCGGCCTCGTCTAGGACGACGTAGGTAACCCTCTTCAAATTTGTCACGCGGCCCTGGTTAGCCGCCAGCAGGTCGATCATGCGGCCCGGAGTGCAAACCACAATTTCCGCACCCCTTTTCAACTCGGCAATGTGATCTTTGATGGGTGCGCCACCGTATGCACAGACCGCCCGAAGGTTCATCGACTTTAGGAATGGCTTACAGTCTCGGTGTATCTGGGTAGCCAACTCACGCGTGGGAGTCATTATTAGACCAATAGGGCCCTCGTTCTCTCTCAGAGGCGGTTGGTCTTTGATGTGCCTAAACATAGGTAATAAGAAAGCAAGGGTCTTTCCCGAGCCGGTCTTTGCGACACCAATTACGTCTCGGCCGGACATGATGGCAGGGAATGCTTGCATCTGAATCGGCGTGGGCTTTTCGAATCCCAAGCTACTAATGATATCGAGCGTTTGCCGTGATAAAGCACACTGGGACCACTTCTGGACTGGTTTTGGCACGTCCTTGCCAGATACTTTGATGCCATCTAGTTCGATGCGCAAGTCTGCTAATTCGGCTTCGGTCATCTCTGCTAACTCGGCGGGTTCGACCCAGAAATTCTTCCGAACAGGTTCTAGGTCAAGCTTGCTGTAGTCAACGGAGGGAATGTCTTTCTTCTTACGGGCTTTTGCGGCCATGGCCAGGAACGAATCAGGATCCACATTCTCCTTGCGATAGTCGTACTCATCGTCGCTGAAGTACGCTTCAGGTTCCTGCGAATCTTTACTTGGGTTAAGGGTCGAAGCCTTGGGAGGTTTATCCATGGAGGGCTTAGCCTCGAGGTCGTTCATAAAGGCGTCTAGGGGGTCAACGTCGTCCTCGTCGACCTCCATGACTTCGTTTGGCTGGGCAGTTTGGGTGATACCATTCGTCTCCGGACTCGTCTCTTGCTCTTGGTCAACTTGCATTTCTGTCGCCTGCTGGGCGTTCTCTTGCGCGATACGTTCCTCTCGCCTCTCTTGGGCTGCTCGAGCGGCCGCGGCCTCTTCCTCCTCATCTCCGGCGAAATGACCTGCGTCATCGTCGTCCTCTTCGTCCTGATAGTCATAGGGTGTATCATCAACGTCGCCAAGGGGTAGGGAGGGTAGCTTAGCGAGTTTTCTATCCGACGTCTCATCTTCATCAAGCATCAACTTTCGCTTTTGCGGGACTTTTTCGGCTTCTACGTTTTGCTTATGAAAGCCGAAGCCGCTCGTTTTGGCCCGGCTTTGTGGAAGAGCAGAGACTAGGGCGATACAGTTAGAGGTTGTAAAGAAACTATTATAATAGGAGAACTTACCACTAGATATCTTTGTTGTGGAAGTGAGAGTTGCGGACGGTTGGCTCGCAACGGCGCCGAGTTTAGGGAGGGCACCCGGGGAATGCGCTTTGGGAGCAGACTTCTTCGCGATAGCTTTGGGATCGAATTTTCCAGCATATGGTGTTGCCGGCGAGGAAACCTGCGTATCAGCAGGCGACATCGGCGCGGGAGAAGCACCTGCGGTTGTTGCATTAGATGGCGCGGTGTTAGCCTTTTCGTCCATTTCAGCAAGAAGCTTCCGAGTTCCGCCTGGGGTCGGCTCTTTCTGTTTCTCCTTCTCTTCCTGCTTCTTCTTCCATGCTGCTAGTTTTGCTAGTCGTTCAGCTTTCTTGTCGGCATCTGATTGAGCAGCGGTAGGCTTGGATTTTGATTCTGCCTGCAGGTCTGTGTTAGTTTCAGCAACGGAATGCGGTGGCGTGACGTAACATACATCCGATGCCTTCGCCTTAGCTTGGTCTGTGGGAGCCGGGCCTCGCTCACGGCTGTCGCCTCGCCTACTGCGTGGATGTGAGTCAGCAGTACCTTCGCGTCGTGCTCTGCCTCGATCACGGGAGTCGTCTCGCCTGCTTCGGTGATCTCTATCACCATCACGGTCACGGCTCCTACGCCGGCGAGGGTCGGCAGAGCGGTCCCTTTCTCTCTCTAGGGGGCGGTCGCGCGACCGCCTACGGTCTCTTCCACCTCGATAGTAGTCATCATCTCGACGCTCTACGGAACGGTCACGTCGACGGAAGTCGTGATCTCTGTCGCGGTCGCGGTCCCGGTCGCGGTTCCGGCGCTGCGCAATCAAATCGTCAGCGAGGTTGAAGTTGTTAGGTTTTCGGCGCCTTACATCATGCGGACTCCGAGAGCGACTCCGGCGCCTTGGATCTCGTCCATAGTCTCGACGGTCCCGATCCCGAAACCGGTCTCGATCCCTTCTGTCGTCATCTCTGCGATGTCTTCTAGAGGATTGCTGGCTTCCTGCTGGAGTTGGTGAGCGTGAGTCTCTGAGCCGAGCCATGGTTTTTTTTTTAAGATATAGTACGGCTCGGTCGCACTACAATGGTGAGAGCTACCAGAGGACTCGAGGGAAGCTTCAGTTAGACGACCAGACTTAATAGAAAGATCACCTAGTAAATTCAAGCTTTGATTTCGGTATTGGGCCACGTCTACACCGGTAGATTGATTCCGACGTCAAAGAACCCCCAACTCGGAGATAAGAAGTGATGAGTGAAGCGACTCTAGTACTCTGGGTAGGTGGATATTTGGATTATTATTATCTGGGTACCACAGGTGTAGGTAAGTCAAAGAAGACCGATGCGGTGATGCGGCGGTTTGAAAAATAGCATTGTGGCTTGGGCTAGTCAAGGCTGAAGAGAATAAGTACCTAGGTACCTACCCTGCGGCGTTCCAGGTTTTGTCTGTGGCTGGAATCGGTATTGAGGTAGGGTACGAAGTAGGTAAGGTACCTAGGTACCTATGTAATACCTACCTACATGTATGACCTAATGCCGATGACGCTTTTGATTTGCTTAGGCAGGTACTTGAGAAGCCGAAGAAGATTAAGGCACATTCTATGTATGCAGCCTGTACTGTGCTACCTTGCAATTTTACCTAGGTGTGGAGCAAAACTGGCAGGCACTGTAAGGTTTTCCTGGTGGGTCGGCTAGTCAGAACCTTACACCACCGACAGCTCGAGCACAATCGAGATGCATTAAATTTGTCGACCTATTTTGTCGCGTTTGAATCAACATCAAGTGACGGGCTTCAACTGCGACAAGTCTCAATATCGTCGTTGATAGCAGTCTGCGCCATACAAATCGCACCACCAGGTCACTCTCAGATTTCTCAATTCGTCCAATTCCATCTGAACACCCCACTGAATCTCAATCGCCCAAAATGCTCTCTTCCGTGGGTCGTGCTGCGATCAGACGACTGGTCTCAACGCCTGTCGCTACGTCATCCGGCCGCATTGCCGTCTCTCGTCTGACCACGCACCCTCTTGGATACGGCCGTGTCGTTGTTCGCGGTTTCGCGAGCGCGGGACGCCCCAAGGCCTCAACCACTACCGCCTCTAAAACCACCAAGAAGAGTGCCACCACCAAGTCGACGGCTACTAAGGAAAAGGCTAAGAAGGCAGCACCCAAGAAGGCGTCGAGCAAGGATGCTCCAACGGCTAAGGCTAAGGCTAAGAAACCCAAGTCTACGGCGGCTTCTCGATCCAAGGCCAGGGCCCAGAGAAAGCCGCGTAAGAAGTTGACGCCCGAGAAGCAGGCCATTCTTGAACGCAAAGAGCTGAAGAAGACGGCGTTGTTCAACGAGCCCAAAGCGCTTCCTGAGACCGCCTGGACGGTATTTGTGCGTCAATCAACTCGGGGCATGGCGCGCGGTCCCGAGGATCTTCGACACAGGATGAGCGAGATCGGTCAAGCCTACAAGGCTCTCTCGCCCGCCGAGCATCAGGTTAGTAATTCGTCGTAGCGTTAGTCGTACCGTGACCGATGTGCTAACTCTATCCAGCGTCTTGTTGAAACTGCTGAGCAGAACAAGGTGACCAATGCCGCGGCGCATAAGGCCTGGGTAGAGACCCACAGTCCCAAGGAGATCAACGATGCCAACAGAGCTCGTCACGTTCTGAAGAGAAAGTACAATTATCCCAAGGTTAACGTGAGGATCATCCGTGACGAGCGCCTGCCTAAGATGCCCGTCAACCCGTTCAGCCTTTTCACGAAGGCCAGATGGGCCTCTGGGGACTTTGCCAATAGACCTATTTCTGAAGTCACCAAGATAATCTCCCGAGAATGGAAGGGGATGCCTCCGGAGGAACGAGTTGTAAGTCCATTACACAATCTCTCCGCACCTGTCGGTGCCGAAGCTAATTAGTCTTTAGGGATACGAGGACCTCGCACAGGCGTCTAGGACCCAGTACGAGAAAGACGTCCAGTCGATCCTGGGTCGCTCGTTGTATAAGCGCTCTAAGGCTTAATCTGAGTCCGAGTCCCTTCTACCTAGGTACCTAGGTAGGTATCACTATGATCTAGAACTAGGTACCTACTTAGGGAGGAGGACACGGACCTGGGAATCAAGGGCCCTTTTACGGACATATGTCAATGGGGACGCTTAAGTGGCGTGCCTGTCCGTCCAATAATTCTCAGTCTGTCTAACGGCAACGCAGGGTTTTATTGCTTGTTTCCTGGGGAGATTCGAGAGCTGGGGTTAGCTATGCCTGGCTGCTTGCAACGGTCTGTATTTGTAGATAGTTCATTCGGACAATACTCGCTTATCTTTCCTTACTGAATAAGGTTGTCCGGAGACTTTGCGTAGCAATAACAATAAGTTTAAGGAGCTTAACGGGCACTCCCTGAATAAGAGATATCCATGAATGCCTGGTATTAAATTCGAGATTCTAGCGTCTCATTAAGGACATTTCAAGATATGTCCTGCGCCGTACGCCAATGCTCGTAAATGCTAATTGTTCCCCTGTCCAATTTCCAGCCCGTAGTCGTTGGCGAAACGCCTTAACTAAGCCATACTAATCTCTTGTCTGCATGACAATAATCGGAATACCCTCGCTGTCAATCCAAGAGCCGCCGGTATATAGGATCCTCCCCTGGCTGGCTAGGTATAGCAGCAGGTAGACGTGTGCTGCTACCAAGCCCCAGCAGTAGACCCGGATCCGTCGAAATTCCACGTCCCTTCGACACCAAACACCCCATCCCGCAACTCCCGTGCCGACGTAATTCGCAAGGTACGCCCATGCGTTCCGCTTGAGTTGTAGGTCCCAAGTCGAGCAGTCTACGAGCCAGTAGCCCCGTTCAGAAGGGCGCAGATCCCGCTTGTTCTCCTTGGGTCGGTACCGCTTCGGGATATTTGGGTCCCGAGCTAGCCGCTCTAGCCCAGGTGTGATGAGGTCATTCGGTTCTACGTGAGCCACGGAAACAGGAGGATCTGGCGCACGAAGTTCTAGGCTTTCGTACGTGTAACCATGCTCACTTAGGAATACGACCGTCAATACGGGCTTTTGTGCGGAGGATGCTCTAGGGCCAATGTCGCTAGCGGCTCTGCATAGGGCGTTCGTCTGACGTAATTTTGATGGAAGCGGCTCCGAGCCGGCCCTAACTACAGATGAAGGATTCGACGACACTATTACGGTTTCCTCCACAATGGTATCGCTGGTCATCTCGTCAGACACGGGTGGGGCATCCTGCTGGTGCTGTATATGTCCGCCACGGGGATTTGTTCTAGCTAATCCCTCCGAGCTGGAAGCCGGATCGCATTGCGGCGTGCAGGGCACCACAGCCGGCGTACCTGGGAATGGTGGGATTGCTTGCCTATTCTCGGAATTGGGATGGATAGTACTTTGAGATGAGCCACTATAGGGGCCGATATCGATACTTCTTTGGGATGCCGGAATTGGCGATGTGGATGGAGAATCGAATCGTTGGAGATAGTGCTCTAAGACTCTTGTTGGAGAAGTTAAAGTAGTGTTATTGGTAGGAGTTCCTAGGAATGAATCTTGCACCATGCTAGATGGTGCCTGCCATGGCGACTGTATCATCGATGTCGAGGACTCTTCAGCGGTACTGACGAGCTCGTGCTCGAGCGTATGTCTCGTAAAAACGCGGGGTGATCCGGCATTGTCAAGTACGCTCTTGAATGAAGCCTGGGGTGACTTGAAAGAACCAAGTAGCTCACTCGGCTGCGAGCTTGCAAGGACATCGTGTATAGTATTCAGTTGGGTTTCTTGACTGCCGCTACTGCCTATGGGCGAGGAGACGTGCTTAAGAAGATCGAGACCGGTGGTTGGTTGGAAATCTATATAGGAAGCAGCAAGAGACCGATACCGCGCATCATCTGCGGCTCTGCTTGGAGCGCTGATATGAATTAATATTTCGACGTTCGACCGATCCATTTATTATATCGCGATCATATTGACCGGGGGATGGAGGGTCGTGGGCAGGGAATTAATGGATGTAGGTTCCTGTTTTTTTTTTTTTTCTAGGTTCCTAGGTATGCAAGGCGGTGAATCGAATAATCGGAATACGAATATCTTAGATATTGGACAGGTAGAGAAACGAGCAGCCAACTTGAGCAAACTCGTTCCTATTATTATGTCGAGCCTTGGCCGCTGCCGTGGTTTGGTATGATTGTCAAAATCGGACTGGAAAAATGGGACTACGGTGTATATTCCCAAGGTACTGGACCATTGTCAGGGAATAATGGCAGGGTTTTGGAATATTATATGAAGGGAGTTTATATGATCATATTATCTTTCAAATTTATCCAGCAAGTATGAGGCTTCTCGTCGTATTTAAATAATGTCCTAGCTTAATGTACGAACCTGACATGAGGATGATTGAGATCGTGGTTGTTTTCCGGAATGCAGAGAGGGTAGGTCAGGCACCATAGGTAGGTACCTAGGTACCTATGTATTGTACATATATGTACGGCTTTCCTGTTCGATTCGGTGGGACAATTCCAATCTACATGTACATGTATGTAGGTACGTACCGACGTATGGGGTACATGATTTTTCAATATATGAAATGTGAAAATACGATTAATATATGTGCAGAAGCGCCCAGGATGCATGTACCTGTTTTGATAGCGAATATGTACTTACCTTAGTAATGCCGCGCTAAAGCGCATGGACCCCAGCTCTGGTTCCACCTAATACAGATTCACGTGATTGACCTTCGGTACCTAGGTAACCAGGTACAGTACATATACACCATTGACACAATTGGAACCTTAGACGTGCTGTGGTCGCTGATGTGGGGTTCTGTGAAGCACTGGCTGACTGGATGGGAACTAAAACAAGCGCTAAATATAGGTAATTAATGAGATTGCAGGTGATCCATTCAAGCCCGTTATCCTACGTCTCCTACCTAAACCTCCAGGCCTCTTAGGAGTCTAGTTTGCCTCTTAGACTCACTCTACTTGGGTTAAGTCGGCTTGACTAGGTACCTAACTTACCTAGCAACCGTCGACCTAGATCCAGCTGTTAACCGTTAACCCAACTGTTTAACGCAGTAGAAGATCAGAGTCAGCTTCCTTCGATCCTAAAGCCGCCGCTGCTGCTGGTTGTCCTCTCTCTACCGAGACGCACGACTGCGTGTGAGTTTGCGCGTGCCTTTTTGGACTTTGTTACACTTGAGGTCGAACAAAGTCGTCAATTGATCTTTTTTTTCCCTTTCCTTTTTTTTTTTATTACCTACCTACCTAGGTACCTTCGACGAACTTTTTTTTTTTTTCCCTTTTCTTATTATTCAACCTGGTAGCCTCTTTTTTTTCTAACCTCGGACTCGACCGCTCGACTGGCCCCTCGATACCCAAGCGACAAGAAGGGACCCGGGACCCCTTTCTAGACTTTATTAAACTCTACCTCTTACCACTAAACTGCCTACCGACCAAACCGTATTGACCCTCCTTGAACCCTCCTTGAACCCTACTTATTATACTCTGCCTATGCATTGAATACATCCCTTTGTCCTGCATTCGTCCTGCATTTCACTCCCACCAAACCCCCCCTGGTCTTCTTCCTCCCCTTCTTCTGCAGCTCCCGCT
The DNA here is from genome assembly GCA_902806595.1 of Pyrenopolyporus hunteri. Classification (NCBI taxonomy): domain Eukaryota; kingdom Fungi; phylum Ascomycota; class Sordariomycetes; order Xylariales; family Hypoxylaceae; genus Pyrenopolyporus; species Pyrenopolyporus hunteri. The sequence continues at coordinate 3,082,680 of CADCXC010000038.1, read as the reverse complement.
CTTAGCTGTCTGCCTCCTCGAAGGTTGCATTTCGTCGGCAACGAACATCCTCCCGTCCCTACCCTTCCCGCTGGAGAAGAAAAAAAAGGCGTTTACTTCATGCCGTGCTATCGAGGTATCTTCGACGATCGTTTTCTCTGCCAACGTATGTTTCGATACTACCGACGTTCTCGATACCCCCGACAATTCGACGCGGCCTAGCAGACCCAGTCGTAGATGTCTGTCCGAACACGCTGAGAAAACAATCGTCAACCAATCTGACCATCCAGCAGTTCGACCTATCCGACCGTCCACCATTATCCTATTCCACCGAAAACCCCCAATTTCCATCCCGACTCCGTCGCATTGTCCAAAAAATAATATTACCCACAACTAAACCTCGACCAACCGTCGACTGCGGTATCGACTTCACTGCCACACTCGTTCAATACCTACCAGATATTAGTCTGATCCCGATATTTTCCCTGCATTTCCAGCCTGTACCTCGCTCGTGCCACGGCGAATACTTCTTTCCCGGTTCCTGCATCCCCCCGCCTAGTCGCACGCTGTTGGAGGACAACAACAAAAAGTTCGTCGTCTGATGCCAATGTCTAACGTTGGACAACGTTACCGCAATCGTATATTCGCCGCTTCGTTTTGTCCCTAATTCAATTCAGCCCCGACTTCTATTCCGAGTACTACTTGTTTTTAATTAGCTGGGTTGAGGGAAGGGCCTCATCTTGGTCGCCATGATGGACCCCGACTACGATGGCGGTCTGGCTGGCGACCGGATTCATGGGCATCCACCAACGATGCCCAACGACAATGGTTACCAGCTTGACCACGAGCGACCAAATATGACACCAAGCCCGGCCTTTTCGAACGGAGCCTACCCGCCACCCAGTCTTCCGCCTGGCTCACCATCTCTCAGTGCTCAGGGCGACCCGAGACCGAGCGGTGAGCGCAACCGATCTCGAGGGCGGGGCGGAAGAACAGCAAGTGGACAACCCCGTATCTGCGCTAAGTGCGGTGATTCTTTAACGGGCCAGTTTGTGCGGGCTTTGGAAGGGACGTACCATCTGGACTGCTTTAAGTGTCGTGTAAGATATTCCATTGCCCCGTTGCATTATTGGGTCATACTCTGTAGCTAACAAAGCACAGGACTGCGGTCAAATCGTCGCTTCCAAATTCTTCCCAGCCGACGACGAAGAAACCGGTGGTCAATATCCGCTTTGCGAGACAGATTACTTCCGACGACTCGGTCTTCTATGTTACCAGTGTGGCGGCGCTTTGCGTGGCTCTTACATCACAGCTCTCGACCGCAAGTACCACGTGGACCACTTCACTTGTTCACTCTGCTCCACCGTATTTGGAGCTCAGGACAGCTATTACGAGCACGATGGAAACGTATATTGCCATTACCATTATTCCACACAATTTGCTCAGCGCTGTAACGGCTGCCAAACTGCCATTCTGAAGCAATTTGTCGAGATATACCGTAACGGGCAGAACCAGCATTGGCACCCAGAGTGTTATATGATTCACAAGTTTTGGAACGTCCGTCTTACACCTCCCCAGGAGCAGAATGAACCCCGTCCGGAGCCTGTTGGCCCGGAGAGCCGCGACCTCGTGCGACAAGAGGAAGAAGATATGGAGAATAAGGTCTACCGAATTTGGAGCGTCTTATCGACATTCGAGGAATCATCAGCGGCGTGCATTTCGGACATGCTTCTTCACGTCAGCAATGGCGCATACATGGACGGCGTCTTTGTCGCAAAGAAGTTCATTATTCACGTGGACATCCTATTCCAGTCTGCCGATAGGCTTGACCAAACTATGAAGAACTTAGAGATGAACGGTATGAGCCACTTATATCTACGGTTTTGACTACATGCTAACGGAAGTACAGATTTATCCTATGCGAGAGAAGCAAAGCTGCTCTGCAAGAAGATAGTGGCCTTTTTCTCCCTGCTATCCAAAATGCAAGAGACTACTGGGCGAAAGCTGGGTGTGACCCAGGAATTGCTGTCTCTTGTGACAGGTCTGGCACATTACCTGAAGCTCCTCATCCGGATCTGCCTCCAAGGGGCACTCAAGGTCGAAAAAGAGCACCGTTCCCCCAATGCATTATACCAGTTCCTCGAAGATCTTAGCATGCTCGAGTCCATCAAGAATGACGACGAGTCTTTGCAGATCACACTGGGCATGTCAAGGCTATCTGCTAGCGATTCCGACCACTGTACTCTATGCCGGAAACCCATTGAGGACGAATGTGCTCTGAGTGGGGACAAAAGATGGCATCTATTCTGTGTAACATGCGTACGATGTGGCAAAGCACTGGGTAAGACCTTGGGGCAAGCTTGCGTACACCGTGATCTGAGTATCTACTGCACAAACTGTGAAGCTCAGACGGACGGACGGGGCCAACCAATGGAACGGATAACGAAGCTTCAGCAGTACATATTCCTCTTGAAAGTCGCCCTAGCTAGGCTGCTGGAGATTCTTCGCAGCAGCGGCGCTCTTCCACCTCCTTCGGAAGAGGCAAGCGTGAACGGATCTGTGGATGGACAACGCGGACCTGCTAATGATAACCCGGGCATGCTCAGGTCAGATTCTCGATCTAAATCCTTCGGGGGTGAGAAGGAGCGGCATCAACGGGAGTCATCTTATGAGAATACTCTCAATGATGTGCGCAGACTTAGAAGCACACGCCTAGATAAGCATTTATCGTCTAGCCTCAGAAAGGCTCGGACATCGAGGATCATGGATGGGCCAGAAGGACGTAGCGTGCGGCCGGGCTCAGCTGGTGCAGAGACAGGTTCGGATAACAAGATGATGCACATTGTGGAGGATGGGGAACAGGGAAGCGGTGGTACAACCGAGCAGTATTTCGGTCACCAAGATGCACTGACCCTTGATGACATTCCTCGGATCGTTGCGGCTGAGCAAGCCCGAGAGCAGCAACCTACTGCATATCGGACGTCACGGCAAGAACTCTTTCGATCTGCCACTACGGAGGCTTCGGGTTCCAGCAACGAGCGAAGTCTCTCCACAGGGCGAGACGCTGAGCAAGGTTTACCGGGTGATCGATCTCCTCAAAGGGAGGGACGGAAATTCTTCTCTGAGCTTTCCGGCCTTGAGTACTTCATCGTCCGACACGTTGCGGTTCTTACGATGCAACCTATGCTCGAGCCAGAGTTTACCCTTGAGGAATTACTTACTCTTATTGAGGCTAGGAAGGCACCCACATTCTGGAACAAATTCGGCAAAGCTTTTGGCAAAAACGAAACCAAGAAGAGTGCGAAGAAGAAGGGCACCTTTGGCGTTCCGCTAGAAGTCATCGTCGAGAGGGATGGTGCTGATTCCACAGATGGCGTAGGGCCGGGTGCTCTGCGTATACCCGCCATTATCGAGGACACAATCACAGCTCTAAAGAATAAGGATCTTTCTGTCGAGGGTGTCTTCCGTAAGAATGGCAACATTAAGAAGCTCACTGAGCAAGTGGCGGCCGTTGATCGGGATGGCTGCGATGCTATCCGGTGGAACGATGAAACTCCACACCAACTTGCAGCGCTCCTTAAACGGTACCTCCGCGAACTACCGGATCCGTTGATGACGCAAAAACTGTACAGGGTTTGGATAGCGGCAACCAAGATCAAGGATACCGACAAGAGGCGACACTGTCTACATCTGACCTGTTGCCTACTGCCACAGATCCACCGGGATACGTTAGAAGTTCTCTTCAACTTCTTAAAATGGGTGGCTACCTTCCACCAAATCGACGAGGACACTGGTTCAAGGATGGACGTACACAACCTTGCCCGTGTTATTGCACCAAACGTGCTCTATACGAACGAGAAGAGCCCTAGTTTCTCGGACGAGCCTATGACCGCAGTCGCATGTGTGGAGGAGTTAATACAGTTCAACGAGGAAATGTGCATGGTATGTAAAAGGACTATTTCAGGCTTCTGTGCGTTTTTAACTAACGTTTGTGATTAGGTTCCCGTTGAAATCATGGACATTCTGAGTGATTCAACATTGTTCATGAACAATGGCGAAATCACGACCAAGGAGATCCTTAAGCGCATCGAAGCTCGGTCTGTTAATGGGCTTCCCAGGCAATACGATAGCACCGAATTCGTCAGACAGCAAGATGCCAGTAGAAGACCCATGGCCACCAGAGTCGCTACGGACCCCGCTGCGTGGCAACAGGAAAGCAGTGCACGTCCTGTACAGGAGCCAACAATTCCTTTCACGACACCCCAAGGAGGAAACCCACCGCAGAACTGGCGTAAGCCAGACAATGGACAGCCACCCTACGCGGGCCAGTACGAGCGAGGTGATAATCAACCTAAACCCCCAGACAATGGCCAACGCCGAGAGTGGCGCAACTCAGGTTGGGGCAGACAGAACAGTTCCGTCACAACTGGTACAGGGTAATCATTTGGACCCGGGTATATACTTCTCTACGACGGCACTTCTTCGACTCCCAGGGACTTATTGGAAGGGGGGAGAAGCCCCATCCACGTTCTCCAGGCTTGATTTTCTTCAGGACATAGCATGGATAGGGTGTAGAGAGATTAAACAGCATATCGGCCGGCGTTGCGCATCTCTTCCTTTGACCGAAAAAAATGGAATTTGCGGCTTTTGATTCGCTTTTTGACATTTGTGGAATTCGCCCGGGCGAAGTGGTCGCCTAGTGTGCCTATATTCTGTTCTAGAAGCATATTCGCTTCGGGGAGTGATGCGTGCCCTTCCCGGGCGGTCTAGCAGCACAGCTTGGAGTAGTGGGGACATGTCTTTGCCTTCTTTTTTCCCTTTTTTTGGCTTGTCCGAACAAGCCAAATTTATTCGACGAACTCTTTTACCACCGGAGCAGTAGATTATTCCTCGAGACAGGAGACCGGGAGCCTCGAAAAGGTGGAGAGGCAAGAGGTGCAGGCAGAGGGAGCTACGGCCGTCCAAATATCCCCAATCCGATAGGCTTTATACGCCTTGGGCTTTTCTTTTGTGAGGAGTGTCCGCTAGTCGGCGACAAGTAGTCGGCTGGTACGAAGGCAAACTGTGCAGATAGTCAGCTACAGAAGGGTGAGTCATGGCTCATCAAGTCGAGCATGACGAAGACGGAAAGAAGTAACCCAGGCCTAGCCTTTCAATTGACAATTCTGAAGCAGTTTGTATGTTCTTGGTTGCTGTGCGTTGTATGTGAAGCTTTCACGGCCTGTGTCCGATGATGATCAATGTACTATTGCTCCTTATTGCACCAGATAATCCTAAGAATCTTTTCAGGTTCTTCATCCCAGGTTCATGATGCCTACTCAGTAGGTACCTGCATGGCAGTTTACCAACCGATGCAACATAGTGCACCCCTAATGAGAGCCCATGAAATTCAAAAAGATCTGGAGAGAAAGCCGTAATAAATTGTGTGGTCTATTAGGTGTTTGACCAATATCCTCCAGGCCAAAGAGTCGAAGAATTAGGAATTCAAGCTATTCATAAGAGTGTTTGATGAAGATAATTAAACTACTATTAAGTATTCTTTCTATCAGTGGGTATGCTATTTGTAGAACCCCGAGAGTATAATCATACGATACATATCACCTTCCAGGGGCCGTATTCTTCTCTTGTTCCAGAGTCCATCTAACCGTCTTTCTCACACCGTCGCTCAGGCTTACCAAGGGCTTATAGCCAAGACGACGCTTAGCCTTGGTGATATCGTAGTACCTGGTCATGCAACTGTAGACGATCCGTTGGCGGTTGAGGGACGGGTTCTTCCCTAGGACCCAGCACACGGCCTCGCTTAGGAACCCCAGGACAAGGCCCAGGTCCCGGCTCATAACCCACGCGTCTGTGGCCTTCCTCTCCGATCCGGCCTCCCGCCATATCGCCCGCATCAAGTCCCAGAAATAGACCGGGCTGTCGTTCGAGATTATGAAGACCTCCCCGTCGACTTTCTCGTGGTCCAGGGGCGCAGTGGAACTCGCGTGTGTGACTAACAAGGCTCGCGCGGCGAGAAGGTGTGCGTGGGCTACATTTTCGACGTATGTGAAGTCGAACAGGTTTTCGTTCGTGCCAACTTGTATCTTGTCCCTCCCCTCGCGGTGGATCTTGATAGAATGGTAGACTAGCTGCACGTCGCCCTCGCCGAAGATACCGGATGGTCGGATAGCCGTAGTCAGGAGATCTGTCCCCTTGGCGCGGTTCGCCTCCAGGACGAGCTTCTCGGCATGTGCCTAGTCAAGGAATCATCAGTAACACGTATACCGTACACACCCGGGCGGTTGCCCAATGACCTTAACCATACCTTCGTCTCAGAATAATATTCAGTCTGCATTTTGCCTCTGATGACCGGGTAGTCCTCGTTCGCGTTTATCAGGTCGTCCTTGTTGTTGCTCATGACGCTCGCGGAGCTCGTGTACACCAACGCCTTCACATCGTTCTGCTGGCAGGCCGCTATCACAGCGCGAGTCCCCTCCACATTAACCTTCCTGAACACCTCGTTCGAGATAGCACCCAAACCCTGCGCAGGGGGGGACGCCGTGTGGATCACGATATCGGGCTTCAGCTTCCCCAAGACCTTGACGAGGTTATCGGCGTCGGTAATGTCGGCCTCGACGTACTGGACGCCGTCCGAGTCGGGTCTTCGGTTGCGCTGGCACTTGATGTCGACAACGGAGACGGTGCAGGTCCAGTCGCGTAGGAGTAGGTTGACGACGTGGTGGCCAAGAAAGCCACAGCCGCCGATAACGAGGACTTTGCCCAATAGGGGCTGGGCTACGGCTTCGGACATGGTAGTGATAATGAATGTGCACCTTTCTTATTCGAACGGCGATCGAGTTTGCCCAACGAAGCCAGAGGGAGCTGTGCGAAGATAACGAGGATGGTCCCTAGAATTTTTGCCCCCTGACCGCCTGGATTTTCATCGGAGCTTGGAGAAACGGGAGATTTATCCTTAGGTGCTGCGGTCCCTGGGGATTTTCGAGAAATTGGGAGTGGGGCGTCCCTGATCCTCCCCCACGATAAAAGGACCAGGGCCAGGGGGAAACTAGACCGGGAACTTAAGGGCACTGCTTAGGGGCAGAACAGCTGTTGTTCGTTCCTACCTGGATAACGAAACCTGGTGTAGCTTTTGATTATGCCATTTTTAGTTAAGGTCAGGGTGCGGTACATGTAGTGCTTTCCCGTGGTAGTATTTTACTACTCGACGTCCCGATGTACATAATATGACATCAAAGAACGGCTTCTGTAAATTTTACGAGTTTATAGTGCCAGCGTCAAGACTCCCTTCTTTTAACAAAATTGAAGTGGACACGCAGATTTTATCCTTCAAGTAAGCCGGCCGAATGAAAGAATGGATTTGCTTTTCTTCAACGAGATAAAAGGAGCAAAAGACATAGTAATAAGGTTCTGCTTATCCACCTAGGTACTGCTGACGACTCTACATACATGTATAGAAAGACAGCAACGAGCCCACTTATCTTAGATACCACACTACCACCCAAAGTAAAGTGCAAAAACAAGGAACAGCCAGCGCGGTCTAGCCCAGAGGTACGTACGCTTGTACCTAAATTAGCCCCGCTGTCCCTTTCTAGTGGGTCCCAGACTTTCTGCCTGGGGGACCCTCCCTACCCCCCACCTGGCCCGCATGCGCCTGAGAGCTGCTGCAAGTGCTACCCATTCTCCCATTACCTTACCTACTACATCTTGGCTGCTTCCCTGCTGCCTCTGCTCCGATAACTGCAACCCAAACCATCAGACCTGTCAAAAATCAAAACCTTCCATATTCAACCTTACCCGAAATATATCAATAATTTGCACGCCCTTCTCCGCCGGTTCTCCCTTATACGCCTTCAATCGTACGTGCTGGCCTATGAATAGCCATTAGAAGCTATGGCGGACCAGTCCATTATCCGCATCACCAAGGTGCGCCACCGCGCCTCTGAATCCATGGAGGGGCAATTCAGCTGATGAGACTTATATTCACTACAGGAAATCGGCGAGCTGCAAAAGAGCTCAGATCTTTGTATGAGGCTATTCTTGATGCGCGCATCCGAGATCGACTGCTAACATTTATTTATCACCTGATTTCCAGCTCTCGCCGTAGCCTTCCGTGATCGCGACGTCCGAAGCGTTAAGGCCCTCATCATTGGGCCTCACGAGACCCCCTACGAGTTTGGATTCTTCGAGGTAAGATTTCTCCCGCTTTTGCTACGCTATCTACTCCTGAGGTACTAAAGATACTCAGTTTTCCGTAAAATTCAACAAAGGTTAGCTCTTAACGATATTATCTTTTTCCCCAAACCAGCCAGCTAACCGACGACGACCTTAAGAATATCCACGGAAGTCGCCCGCCGTCACCGGAACAACTACAAACAGCGGACGTTGTCGATTCAATCCAAACATCTACGCTTCGGGGAAAGTGTGTCTGTATGCAAAGCAAATACCATCCTAAACTAGTATCGCGTGTCTTGCTAACCTATGTCCTAGGTCAATCCTTGGGTACATAAGTTTTCCCCGTATCCATCTTCCTTCGCCGCACCTAACCCAATCTTAGAACATGGCGGGGAGAACGAGGTGAGGAGTGGTCCGCCGCGCAGGGCCTAGAATCCATCCTGCTCTCTATACAGAGCCTCATGTCGGCGAACCCTTACGAGAACGAGCCCGGTTACGAGGATGCGAACGAGTCGCAGGACAAGAAGAACCAAAAGGAATATATCGCAAAGGTAACACTCACGAAGAAGTGTGTGGCATGAAACGTTCTGACGGTGCACCTCGTAGATCCGCCACGAAACCTTGCGCATCTCCGTCATCCAAAGACTAGAAGAATACCTAGGGATCAATGGAAACGGCTGCGCCGCATCGTTCAGCACGCCGGGACGAGAGCGAGAAGAATATGAATTCGACATGGACGACGACATCGAGGTTGACGATGCTAGTGTCCCTTGGGAACCCTTCAAAGACCTCTGCAAGCGTCGCTTTCTCTGGTACTACGACTCGTACTTGGAGACGATCAGTAAGGCAAAGCAAGAGGTCGAGGACGGTCAGCCCTTTGTGCGTATGCCCTTCGAAGGGGCATCTAATACCATGGACGGAAAGTTCAACTACAGCGAACTTGAGCGAAGAATACGCAATATCAAGGCTGCTTTAGACGCCGAGTCGGATAGGTGGGCCTCGGAGGGAGCATCTTCCAAATTGAAGGACGCAACAGTTGCCGTCAACCTGACGCGGCAATTCGAGCAGATCAAAGAATCCTTTAAACGAAGCGTGGTTCCCCACAGCGTCGAGCTTGTCGATGGAAATCCGTTTGTATGGAACCTGACCTACTTCGGGCGACCTATGACGAACCTGGACGGGGGAATGTTTCGCATCAAGCTCAACTTCAGTCCTCGTTTCCCTGAAGAACAGCCGAGGATCAAGTTTTTGACGCCCATGTTTCATCACCGGATCGCAGCGGACGGTACGCCGTGCTACTTCCCGAACCCTACTCGCCGCGAGGACGTTAAACAACATATCGAAGCGATCATCGAGGCCCTAGAGGAAGATTCACCCCCTTACGATCCCCGAACACTCGTACACCCCGAAGCACATAGGCTGTATTGGGGTACCCCCGACCAGAGGAAGATGTACAACAGACAACTACGCAGATCCGTTCAGAGAAGCATGGAAGACTTCTAACGCGGTTACGATTTACGGCTTTTAACGACTTACTCCAGACGGCTTGCAGCAGGCTTCCCCAGTTATTTCAGAGGACTTCCGATATCAGAGTGTATTAGCATCCGCTGGGTATAGCGGGCGTCTTAAGGAAGCGTTTGTTACAAAGTCTGCTCCTTAACGTCCCAGCTTGGGACGAGTACGCGTGGTCGGGGATGGCTTATCTCGAGGCGTAAGATTCAGTAGACTAGGATTGATACCTCCTTTGCTTTCGCGGGCTGCATGATAAATGCAAAGAATTTGATAAATTGCATTTTAGAGGTTTCTGGTTACGTGCCCCAAGATTGGTCAAGACGCTTCCGTAACATTGTCTTGCCTTGGGTGTATCTACCCGTGACAATGATTCCTTGATCATTTCACTAATCTCTCGTAACACTACCGCTTTCTCTATTATCATGCTGCGTATTCAATTTAAATTATGATACCCGCGATGTACGAAATCAACCCAACCCAGGCCGCCGTTCAATTTCTAGGCAGACCCCGACAAAACCAATGCGCCGTCCCTAATGTAACGCCGTCTTGAAAACACAATGCTTCGTCATCACCCGTAAATTCGTACTCTCTCTCTCGCTCCTCACCACGACTCCCCCTCCTATCCCTAGAGAAGAGGAAGAGCTATCTCCCTAGCTTACTTGAGATACTAGATACCCGACGTACCTACGTAGTAGACACAGCACCAGCCGCGACGTGCCTACATAGGTACCTACCTACCTAGGTACTCAGGTATATACACACACACAGACCCCACCCCCGCCTCAGCGCTTCGGCCCCTTAGGCTTCTTCTCGAGGCGGTCCTTGCCCGGGTTATACGGGGCGGCGATGCCGACGAGCTTCTCCTGGCGGCCGTCGCCCTTGAACTCGTAGCGCCCGTCCGCGGCGACGGCGGCGGGCACCCCCTGCGTCGGCCGCGCCACCTGCTCGTTGTGCAGCTTGTCCAGCGACTCGCCCACCACCGCGTACTGCGACCAGTTGATGGGCGGGCAGCGCACGATGTTCTGCGGCTTCGGGAGCTTGGCCCAGGGCGGTCGGGGCTGCTGCTGCTGCTGCTGTTGCTGTTGGGAGGGTTGTGGTTGGGAGGGTTGGAAGGCTCCTGGTCCCGGCTCGACGTCCATGGCGTCCGGGTCTCTCTTATAACCCGGACTGGGCCCGGGCATCGTTTGGCTTGCGCCGTCCGTCGAGATGTGCGCGTTGGAGGGAGTTGGCTGGCCCGCAGCTGCGCTACTTCCCTCCGCGTCTTGCATATCCTCATCTTCATCCTCGTCCTCATCCTCGTCATCGTCATCCGCACCACCACCACCACCGAACAGCGCATCGCCCTCGACGCCGACGCGCCCCGTCGTCAGGTCGCGCACGAAGGCCTCGGGGTCGGCGAGCGCGGCGGCCTTGGCCCGGCTGAGCCGCGCCATGTCGGCGGCGGCCTTGCGCCGCTGCAGCTGCAGGATCGAGATGGCCGACTTGAGCGCCAGCACGTCCGGGTTGCTGTCGAAGTCGATGGGCTCCGGCGCCGGCGGCGCGGCCCCGACCTGCTCCCGCTGCGAGCTGTGCGTGTACGTCGGCCGCGGCGGCAGGGCGACGGGGTTCAGCGGCGGCGTGATGGGGCTGTAGGTCGGCCGCGGCGGCGAGGGCGGTTGTTGGGTATTCGCGGTCGCGCTCCCGTTGGGGGGTTGGCTTGCGCTGCTGCTGCTGCTGATGTTATTGTTGTTGTTGTTCGAGGGGACTTGTGTGGGCGTGGGCGCGCCGCCCGCCGCCGCCCCGCTGGTGTTGAGTGTGAGGCCCGGCATCGCGGCGGCTCGGGGCCGTGGGCGTTGTTTGTCCAGGATCGAATCGTGTTTGCGCCGCTTTGTTTTCCTTGTTATCGCGGTTGGTTTGCGCGGTTCTGCTAGCGGGCGATAAAGGGGGTAAGTCGCGGGTTTTCCGTGCGGAAGGGAGTTTGTTCCTCTAAAGTTTTGGACGTGCGGATTGTCGATTGATCGTTTCACGCGGGAATGTTGGTTAAGTTCCATTAAGGCGCAATGAATTTGGGGTCAGCGTTGAGGTGTCGCCGCGAGGCAAGTGGGGTGCTGTCATTTAGCGTGCCAATGTAGAAGTGGGGTCATATATGAGCCAATAGCAATGCGGAAATAGAAAGAACAGACCAGGCAGACAGGGGATTCCAGCCCCCCCGTCAGTCCGTGCGCAGCAGGGCGTTAGTCAGATCCAGGACCCCCGGTCACAGAACCCTGCAGATCTCAAATGCTTGGATACATGTAGTTGATAGGTGACCTCTCATCTGTATTGATATACACGCATGTACCGATTGCTGCCTACCTACTATAGTACTCAAGGGTACATATATCGTGCCTCCCTTTTCTTTAAGTCGTCAACTTTAATATACATGCTCATAAGGATTTAAATACTGCTTGAGAAACAGCATGCTGAACCGATCCCAAAATACGGAACCAACAAGGGGGCTACTAGGCAATATCATTGCATCAACCATTTCCTCTGCTGTGTCCTCTTATACTCTAACGAGCACATTGTATCATATTTCTTTCTGAGTTATATGGTATGTGCGACGGTGAGATCGGGTAAGATCCCACGTGCCACCCCGACGGCCAACTAAGACCTGCAGACTATCTAAGATAGCCTGGTCTAGATCCTCCTGCACATGAGACCACTTGAATGTTATGATATTAATTTATATAATTTATCTTTTTCCTGGTTAGGTGATAATTCTTAATCATTTCACATGGACCTTATAGGCTAGACTGTCCCCACTGAAGACTCCCTATAGGTACTTTCTTTTAACGTAGATAGGTTGGCAATAACCAAGCCTCACCCAACGCTAATTAAATACCAATACGGAAAGTTCGACTACTAATAAGGTTCGGTACAAGACTACTTGCTCACCGACCAAGTAATTCGGCGCGTACCTACTGTTAGTTTGAGATATATCTTAGGTAATAAGGCAACTTCGAGTGACGCCTCTAGAAAATTATTGGGCTTACTCCTGCTCTCGCCCATATGATAGCTTTCTCTCAATTTTCCTCTGTCATGGAGGACTCAGCTACTTCGGTCTATAGTTAATCACGTCTTCCTCCGCCCTGTCAAGAATCCGACTCCTCGGGTTGAATCCAGTAGAGTCTTGACTCATCCATCTCACACTCTATTGCAGGGCTGAATCTCCTATGAGGAAAGACCGTCCGGTATACCTCGTTCGAGATATCGAGATATTCATTCCTCCTGCTATCGCTCTTACGCTTCGCGTGGTCCCCGCCTACTCTCTTCGACAACGTCAAGGGAAAAGTTGACTTATAACAACTACAGGTTATGTCCAACACAACTTGTCTCTTCTACTAGATTTAGCCACTCCTTTAGATTAACCGTTTTAAGGGGTTGAATACAGAAGTAAGAATCCAAGTTCCAATCTTCCTCAATCATCCAAACCTAAACAGTATTTAGCAAGCTAATAGGTGGTAGTTGTACATCCTGATAACCTTCTCCTACTTTGGTAGCAAGGCTTCCGACGAACAATGGTAGGGTTCGTTGGTCGTTTCCGGAAGCCAAAGTTAGCAGTAGTTCTCAGATCCCCCGACGAAGACAATGTGTCACCATCGAATATGCCAACTACGCCACCACAATTCACACCGCCTGTTTTGCGGAACTTCTCTTACCCAACCAACGTCGGGAGTCCAGAACAGCTGCCGCCATTTCCATCTTCACCAAGAGGAGGTCAAACATCCTGGGATCGGCTAGGCGATATATGCAACTTCTCCCCAGAAAGTGTTTCCCGCACACGTGAGGCTAGATCACCCGGCCTTGATGACCCCTTCTTCTTCGGATCTGAGGTGGAGCCTTACACCCGGTTAGATCATGAAGACGAAAACGTTGATATTGGCATTTCACCCGAACAGCTCGACGGGCAATCATCGTCACAGGAGGAGCCCAGGATAAGAAAGAAGCAACGTCGAAGCAACTTGCTGGGTCTGTCTTCATCTCAAGCCCAAGATTCTTCACGCCTTTAGAAAAGTGTCGAGAAGACTGTGCTGAAAGACAAGGCGGCAAATCTGCCTGAGGGACATTCATTGGGGGACCGCCTTCTCTCACAGAACTCCGTCGTTACCTCTCGTCTCAAGCGGAACTCGCTAGGCCAGCACAAGACGGCCGCGTCGTTCGATGCATCTAGACTAATAGTCCTACCCTCTGGTAGCCCCGACCGCCCTGCATCAAGTTCAGGAGTCCCGGTCCTCGACACGAAACTTAGGTCACCAAACCCAACTATGATTCTCGGACCTTTCACGGCAAACCCTGAAGAGGGAGTATTAGTGTCACGAGTAACAGCGGCGATTGGATCTCTCGAGATGGGTCCCGTACATCAAAAGAATCATAATTCTTTTGGGAATGGCACCACTAAAGATCTCAATGATCCGCTGGCCGAATCGTCTAAACATAAGAAAAAGGATAGCAAACATCGCTGGATATCCCAACTGAAGAGCTGGGTTACTATGGCAGAACCTTCAGCTCAAGCTTTGAGACAGTACAGAAGGGATACTTATAAAAATGCGCATATCGCACTCGATGACCCCGAAGCCAAAGCTAAGCTTCATTTACCAGTTGGCACGCTCCCTCAAGATGCCGTCAAACCGGCGGGACCGGGGCCTGACCCTGAGGAGATTGTTATGAAGCAGATATGGCAACGTAAACGAATGAGACATTCCAGCACTGGGACGGGAGGGACCTCTCAGGGATCCAAGTCAAGCATCGGCCGCTTCTCGTCTTCTAGTAGCGTCGCCTTTGGTGTTATGAGAGGAGAAACTCCCAAATGAAACCTCAAAAGACTCGACGAAGGGCGGTATGCGTGGCCTGCGCAAAACTTCCCATTGCGGCTTAATTTTGCTAGTCTTGGTATCCCGCTTCTACGCTGCTGAGTTTAATTATTTTGCCCTCCAGTATGCAAATTATCGAGAACAAGGAGGTTTGCGCTGATTCTCTTACCAATAGCTAGACAGAATCTTGGTAGAAAAAAAAATAAAAGCTTAAATATGCGAGCATATGATATATATTTGGAGACTTCTGTGGAAATTACCTCTGCAATGAGCGTAGTGTCGTATCGCTGAATATGCGTGGGCGACTCTTATGAATTCGGTAATAAAGGATTAAGCTCACAGTGGTGAATCTAGGGATCTGAAGGATAGCTCCGGCATCTACGCCGAGGCGACAGCCTTAAGCGCTGGCTGGAGTTCGACCCAATGCTATGTAGACGGGCTACCGCGTGGTGAACACGCAATTCCATCGTATGACAGCTAGTGATTATTTAGGTAGTAAGGGTTAGCCATCCATATACGTAGTAGTAGATCAATCCGTAGCTATAGTCTGGCACAAGGGATAAACGATAACGGATGGCAATTGGAGAATTCCATATTGTTTGCCCCCTTCCGTGCCCCGCGCATAATATCTGAAAGCCACGCGCGCGAGCTATGAAAATCTTGATATAATTTCTTCGAATCCAGGTGATCGGACTCTTCTCTTTGATTCGATGCTCTCTTTCCCTGGCTCGAGTTAGCCTCGATACTAGTTAGATCGGAAATCCTGGGTTCAACACTTGCGGCGAATCTTGGCTGGCTCAGCTTGATCTCGATGCGGGGCCGACGCTTAGAGCCAATAGTCATGACGTAGACATGTGTATCCGGTCTCGAACATGGGTAGATAGATGCGCAAAGGCTCGATATCTCGGAGCGAATCACCCTGCTACCTATTATTGCAGGCGAGAATATACGTACTTTACTTTATTACCTCTTTGTTCTAGGTATTTTAGCTGTGCTGGGTAATGGTAGAGCTCTGCTTACCCCATACTTTTTTCCATCTTATTATTATCATTGTTTAATACCCAGTCCTAACGATCCCGATTTGCGTATTAGTAAATTAGTCTCGTCCGATATACCTCGATTGTCTTATTCGTATTAAGCAATTGCGTCGAGAGCGAACAGTCTACAGGATGAATAAGCTCTGGGGAAGATCGAGGAGGGATGATGATAGTTCGCGGGAATCGCGGGACTCGCTGGACCAAGACCGAGACAATGGGCCGAATGAGCATACACGCCTGCTGCCGAACCGAGTCGAGAGCACGACTTACTTGAGTCCGGACGACCCAGCTGTAAGTAGTTCACCTACCAGAGATGTTCCGTTTGTGCTAATATAATCGAGGTTTCACCGTATAACCTCTGGAGCGTGCGAATCGTTAGATACATTACGATCCTCTTCGCGATACTCACGTTCGCATGGTGGGTTATACTACTCGTCTCGACCTTCGTCACGCCCCCGGGGTTTCATACCCGGGGGTCGGGCTTCTTCCCATTCAGCTATACCAGCTTAGCTTTGTCGAACCTACTCTTCACTCTCATATTCTTCGCTATCCCGTCGAAAGCGGTCCGGGTATTGAGTGTGATTATGGGATTGCTGCTCTTAGTTGATGCTATTTTGTTGATCTCAGTGGAGAAGACAAGGCACGAAGAGGGATGGGTTGGGATGGTCAGCGTTCTATGTAAGGGTTTCCTCCCTAGATGAGAAGTGTGGCGCCACTAACTTTCGGCCTAGGGGCACTTCTAATGGCCATCTGGACGTTGCTCACCGACCGCCTCGTCGAATGGGGTAAAACCGAAGAGGAGGAACGGTTGACGGGCCGAGCCGAGACGCGCCGCACTCTGGGTGAATGGACAGCTGTTCTGGTGTCCACCATCTCGATGATCGTCCTGACCCTCGTCGTTTTGTTGACAACTTGTACTCTTGTTCTTCGTGCCCTCGATGCTGGGCTGGCGCCGCCAGGAAGTTTGTATTGGGTAGATGGTGATAAATACTTGATACACGTATATTGTCATGGGAACGAGACCGACTCGAGAGGGACACGCCTACCCACAGTATTGTTAGAAGGAGGTGAAGGCCCAGTCGAAGACGGTCTATGGCAGCTCGCCGACGATGCTGTGAGCAATGGGTCTATTAGTCGATACTGCTTCGTCGACCGCCCCGGACTCGCTTGGGTAAGTTGGCATTGATGAATCTTTACGAGATATGACTGCTGACTTGAAATAGAGCGATACTGCGCCATCACCTCTATCGGCTGGGATGGCCGTTGAGGCTATCAGCGAAGCACTTGCTAGGGCTGGAGAAGATGGTCCTTGGGGTAAGATCTTGTTCGAAACTCTATTCGACGACGCTCACTAACTGGTCCAATAGTTCTTGCAAGCGCTGGCATAGGTTCCATATATTCACGGATATTCTCAGCTCGCCATGGTGGAGATATAAAAGGTCTTCTTCTTATCGATCCCCTTCATGAGGATGATCTTGGCTATGTAGGGTCGCCTGGTCGGGGATTCTGGCTCTGGATCCGAGGAATACTCTACCCTCTTGGTCTCGATCGAATCCCAGGGGCTCTCTTCAATGGCCGGACCAAGGAAGATCGCGTATGGGGGCAATCCGCATATCAGACGGGAAAATATCTATTCGCGAAATTGCAAGAGAACCTGGTGGCCGATACATTATCGAAACGTGACTTGGCGAGCAGCTCAGCGATACAGAACCCAGATGTTCCGTTGAGTCTAATCAGCTCTGGCGTCAAGATCCGACAAGATAGTGGATGGGAAGATAAGCAGAGGGACCTCAGTCACCTCACACGCAAATTAAAGCACTGGGACATTGTCAACAAGGCACCTCACCGAGTATGGGAATCGAGCGAAGGACGGGATATCATCGAGAAGAGACTGCATCAGCTGGTATATGCCGCATAGATGTGTGGTACGTATATCGAATTCACTGATACCTCTTTGGTAGCCTGTTTTTGTAAGGGAGCGTAGCATATGGCTCTTTGGTGCGTTGGATATATTGTATATGACGTTTCTATCTGGGGACGGGGTATATATACTATTGTTTTTAAGTAATAAGGTATTTAATAATTATGATTCCAACTTATTTTATTTACTATAAAGACGTGAATTTTCTTGAGTTATGAGTCTGCGAAGATTGTCTTTGGGTAGGTAAGTTGTTGATGAAGGAGAGCTGGGAGCTGGGAAGCATTCCGGACTAAGAAGTGGGTAAATCCGTAGGTACCTACCTGGTACCTACCTAGGTACTCAGCTTACACCGCCTTCCCCTTCTAAATTTTAATTGATTTAGGTGTAGGACGACGCCCGCGGCGAAAGCGCGTTCCTCACGCGTAGGTGGGGCCCTCTTCATTCGCTGATCCTGGTCGAGTTGGTTGACTTGCGTACAGCTTCTTTTCAACTTCGGGACGGCTAAGAATCCTGACGTTGTCCTATTCGATCGTACATCTTGGACTAAAAGTACAGGGTTCACCAGAAATTGTCCCAACTAAAGATGGCCAGCTTCTTCGACCTGAAGGCGCGCAAAGCTGCCGCGGCAAACGGTGCTTCGGCGTCGAAGTCGGAAGAGTCGAAGCAGAATACTAGAAAGCAGCCGTGGGTGGAAAAATAGTATGTTCCCTCTCACTATGGATCAGCTAGCTAGGGGCAAGGACTGGAACGATAGCTAACTTGTTGCTTAAGCCGGCCAAAGACCTTAAGCGATGTCACAGCTCAAGATCATACCGTGAACGTCCTCCAACGGACGCTCCAAGCTTCTAATGTAAGCTAACCCAAAGACTATACTAAACTAGATTGCTTCGTTATGGCCCCAACGCTGATAAGCTTCTAGTTACCTCACATGCTCTTCTACGGCCCCCCCGGTACGGGTAAAACCTCCACGATCCTCGCCCTCGCAAAAGAGCTTTACGGACCGGAAATGATGAAGTCGCGCGTCCTCGAACTCAACGCCTCCGACGAACGCGGCATCTCCATCGTACGAGAGAAGGTGAAGGACTTCGCACGCATGCAACTGACGAACCCGCCCGCCGGATACAAGAGCCGCTACCCCTGCCCGCCCTTCAAGATCATCATCCTCGACGAGGCCGATAGCATGACGCAGGACGCCCAGAGCGCCCTCCGACGGACGATGGAGACGTACAGCAAGATAACGCGATTCTGCCTGATTTGCAACTACGTTACTCGGATCATCGACCCCTTGGCGAGCCGATGCAGCAAGTTTAGGTTCAAGAGCTTAGACCAGGGTAATGCGAAGAAGCGCTTAGAGGAGATTGCTAGTAAAGAGGGGGTTACGCTCGAGGATGGCGCTGTAGATGCGCTTATCAAGTGTAGCGAGGGCGACTTGCGAAAAGCTATCACGTTCCTACAGAGTGGAGCAAGGCTAGTGGGCGCCATTGAGAATGGAGGTGATGAGGAGGGAGACAAGATGGATGTTGATAACGAAGTCAGGCCTGTGACGGTCAGAATCGTGGAAGAGATTGCTGGTGTTATACCGGATCAGACGATCGAGAGTCTGCGGAAAGCTATGCAACCCAGGTCTGCCGGCGCTACGTACCAGGCCATCGCGAAGGTCGTGGAAGAGATGGTCGCCGATGGATGGAGTGCTGGGCAGGTCCTTTCTCAGGTAAGTCCTTTTTACGCCTATTGTGTTAATAGTATGGCGAACTAATGTGTATGCACAGCTATATCAAGCGGTGATCCAGGACGAGATGGTTCCCGACGTGGCGAAGAACAAGATTACCCTCGTCTTCTCAGAGGTGGACAAGCGGTTGGTGGATGGTGCCGACGAGCACCTTTCTATTTTGGATCTGGCTTTGAGAATATCAAACATACTGGCTGGAAAAGGCTAGCTGCTGGCTGTTCAGGAACTATAATACCCAATTACTCTGACTTTATGAGGGTATCATAATACATACCTAGTGAATGACATAGCATACGGCGTTGGGTTTGCAAAATGTACAAAGAGTTTCGGGGCGCCTAGGAATTGACGACGCTTAGAGGGTAATAACCAAAATGAATATTAACTCTTAGTCGGACGACTATGACCCTTTACTCGTTGATCAGCCCGAGATTGCCGTCTAGCTTCGCGTAAATGCTCTGTCCCTTCTGCTTTTCTACCTTCTTCTCCCTATGCTTCCTCACACGCGTTCCAGTATTCTCATCTTCCTCACCAATCCACATATCCCGCTGGGGACCATCCTCCTCTGCATGGGACTGTTCCGGTTCGGGGGCTTCTTTGTTGAGGAGCTTGCGAACCTCGTCTAGAGCTTGCATAGCGTCTTCCGTGGCGGCCTGGCCCTCCTCGACCTTTTCGAAGACGGCCTCGAGAGTAGCAATCTGTGCCGAGTTTGCCGCGGAGATCCACGGCTCGACCTGGCTCGTTACGTTGGATTTGCTCACTCCTTTTGTAGCTTCGCCAAAGTTTTGTTGGCTCTTCTCAGTGGGCTTGGATGGGTATTTCTGTAGTAGATGGCTTTCATCCACCAGGTGTCCTAGTATCTGATTGAGGTCCTGCTGCTGCTTTGCGATAGCTGCGTTGATGTATGATTTTTCTTGAATGAGGCCTTTTTGCTCACGCGAGACGGCCTGCAGCTTCTCGAGGTACGGCGTAAGTAGGAACGCTTCAGACGGTGGGTTGCTAGGTGTAGGCTCCTCGGGCTTTTGCCGGGGTTGTAGTTGTCGGCCTTGCTTCTGTAACGGCTGAAGACTTAATTGCTTCAGCTGTGCTATCGAGGTGAGGATTTCCTTGCGGAGCTCGGTGTGATGTTGATATTCCTTCTGAATCTCGCCTACGTGAGCATCACGATCGAATTTCTGCTCTGCCCGTGGCTGCTTGCTTGGGGACTCGGAACTTGGATCGTCCTCATCCCCACCCGCTTTGCTTAGCATAACCTCGATCCAGTTGATCAAGCTATCCTTTACCGTGTTAAGTGCGTGTAATTGAACTTCTGGTGAAAGATTACTGGGATCGATAGGGGTTTTCGCCTTCAATTTTTCAAAATTCTGCTTTTCCCTCTGCGCCAATAGTTTATTACGCAAGACTGCTTTCTGGAGACGCGAGAGTAGCTCTTGGATCTCGCGGTTTGGCGCATCTCTGTCTTGGGTGAACCCCTCCATAAGCTCCTTGGGTAGCTCGGGAAGAGATACGCAGTCCTTGAACATGACATCTGGATCCAGAAAGTCGGGAGCTGCTGCGGGTTGCTGGTTAAGCTCTTCTAGGTACTTATCGACTATGGTGAGTCTCTCTCGTTCCTGCTCTAATTCGTTGACTTCGAGCTGAAGCTGGAGAAGTCGTGCCTGTTGGTCTTCCTCATGTGGGGTTGGGAGAGAAGCGGCGGCGGCATCGTGTTCCTCTCGAAGTGTAGCGTAATCCGCACGTATCTCAACGTTTCTGTGTACCGCCTCGATATACTCTCGATAAGTGCCCTGTAACGTCTCGGATGGCGTGATGGTGGTGTTTAAATCAACGAGAGATAAGGGACTACTGAGCTGAGCGGTCCCTAAGCTCTGGGCTAGATCTTGAGCAAGATGACGTCGTACAGCAACTACCTCACCGCGAGGGCGTATCCGGTGCTCGAGGATCTCGCGAGTCTGCTCGTACAGCCTTTTATCCATGGCATCCATGAAGCTCTTGGAATGGCCTCCACCACAAATTTGTCCGCGTCCGCAAGAAAGATGTAAGGGGGCGTTTTGCACAACTAGGTCAAGCGACCTCTAAGCGGAACCTAAGCATTTACCAAGTGCAAATACGAATAATGTCGGGTGGATGTAGATGTGTAGGCTGTTATACAGATTTGCATAGGGACTATTATGTTTACGAATTTCCTCCATACATAAAACGCAACTTTGTAGGTATTAGAGGTGGTAAGTTAGGTACCTAGGAAGTCGTATGCTGGCTGAGGTGTCTAAGCTAGGTAGGTAGGTACCTGTACCTGCCTTACCACCTATTACCTGGGTAGCTCTCTGCCGTAAACCGTCAGCCGGTGGGCGCTTTGATTGGCTCGATACTCACTAAATGCCCCCACTTTCACTACGAAAACGGTAACACTAACGTAGGTAGGCAGTACCTACCTAGGCAGCCTCCTCCAAGTACCTTTAAGCTAAGAGTAATCGCGGACCGTGAAAAGATTCCAGCTTCATAATTTTCCTATTGAAGGCGAATCAGCTGCGCTTTTCACTCCAACCGTTGAAGGAGTGTCGCGCTCGAACGTAGAGCAATAATAGGAAAAATATTCACCATTTAATCATACGGCGCGTCGTTTCCTAAATGATACACCTATAGACACGCGCGGCGCCCTTGTCTATTTAAATCAACTTGGACGTGCCGACGCTCGCTTTCCCGCCACCTTATAGCATCGTCGTCAACAAGAACCGCATCCTGCGCGAACCGCTGCCAAGATGGCGGACCACCATCGAGATGTGTCGCAGTACAAGTACTCGGCAATGTCCAACCTGGTTCTCCAGGCGGATAGACGTTTTGTCACGCGGCGAACCGACGAGGCCACCGGAGACCCCGAATCCCTCGCCGGCCGTCTAAGGATCACTGACATGGGATCCAGGGTTGCGCGTGATACGGCACCTAAACAGAAGAAGCCAACGGGTCTACCAAATGTCGAGAGGGGAGATGTGCAAGAAGGCAAGGATATTCTAGCTCGCGAGCAGCGGAAGGGGAAAGGCGACCCATCGCAGATGAGAGCAACAGGAATCCTGGGACAGACCGATCTATTAGTCGAGGGCCTCAGATACCGACCGCGCATACCCGCTACCCGTGCCACTTACGATCTAATATTAAATGTCGTGAGGAGCAACCTAGGCGATGTGTCTCACGAGATTGTTCTAAGTGCGGCTGATGCTGTCTTGGAATATCTTAAAGACGAGGATATGAAGGACTTCGATAAGAAGAAGGAAATCGACGACCTTCTAGGTGTAACCCTCAACCCTAAGCAGTTTAACGAGTTGGTCAATCTCGGAAAGAAAATTACAGATTATGATACCCAAAATGACGACGAAGAGATGGATACTGGTGCTGGTGCGGCTGAGGGCGACCAAGAACTCGACGAGCGCCAGGGTGTTGCTGTTGTCTTCGACGACGAGGAAGAAGATGAAGAAGCAGCCTTGGTCAACGAAGTCAGGGACGAATCGTCGGATGACGAAGCAGTCTTTGATAAAGACGAGCAGGATCTAGTCGGCCTGGAGGAGCATGCGACGGCTGGAGGAGCTGCCGAAGATCGAGACCACGAGGAGGCCGACTTGGCTGACGGAGAGGCGATGGTGATCGATGCCGGATTGCCAGATAATAAGCGTGGGGGGGGTTCCAAGGAGACGAATTACATACCCGCACGCCAGATCGACGCCTACTGGTTGCAAAGAGAGATCGGCAACATCTATACTGATGACCATATCAGGCATGAGAAGACCTCACAGGCTCTGCATATCCTTTCCGGAGAACCCGACGAGCCTGGCGGGGATGAAAAGCCGCTACGAGAGATCGAGAACGAGTTGATGGAGCTTCTCGATTACGAACATCACGAGGTTGTCCAAAAGCTCATCGAGAACCGCGAGAAGATTGTATGGCTCACACGACTTGCTAGAGCAGAGGGTGACGAGGAGAGGGGGGTAATTGAACGGGAGATGGCATCCGAGGGCGTCAAATGGATTCTAGACGAGCTTCGGGGTAAAAAGCCCGGTGATGGCGTGAAGAAGATGGAGATAAAGATGGATATAGATGTTCCGGCCTCGTTCGGCGAAGCGCCAAAGCCCGAGCGAGCGGAAGGTCAATTGGTCGGTGGCCTCCAACCACGGAAGTTCATCAACCTTGAGAATCTCATATTTGACCAAGGCAACCATCTCATGACGAACCCGAAAGTCAGGCTTCCGGAGGGCTCGACGAAGCGGACTTTCAAGGGTTATGAGGAAATTCATGTCCCGCCACCTAAGAAACGCAGCCAAGCGGATGACACCAATATCCCCATTACCGACATGCCCGAGTGGGCTCGAGTGCCTTTCAGTTCAGCCAAGTCTCTCAACAAGATCCAGTCGAAGTGCTACCCGTCTGCGTTCGAAGACGATGGAAATATGCTCGTCTGTGCTCCGACCGGTAGTGGTAAGACAAATGTAGCCATGCTGACCATTCTAAGAGAGCTTGGGAAGCACAGAGATCCGCGAACGGGGGATATCGACTTGGATGCCTTCAAAATCGTATATATTGCGCCTTTGAAGGCCTTGGTCCAGGAGCAGGTTGGAAATTTTGGCGCACGCCTGAAGCCATATGGTGTAACGGTGTCCGAATTGACTGGTGATCGCCAGCTTACGAAGCAGCAAATTGCTGAGACGCAAATAATCGTTACAACGCCCGAGAAGTGGGACGTCATCACACGAAAAGCCACCGATTTAACGTACACGAATCTTGTGCGGCTAATTATCATCGATGAGATTCACCTTCTGCATGATGAGCGAGGACCTGTTATCGAGAGCATCGTTAGCAGGACGCTCAGGAAGACGGAGCAAACCGGGGATCCAGTCAGGTTGATCGGATTATCTGCCACCCTACCCAACTATAGAGACGTGGCCAGCTTCCTTCGCGTCGATCCTATTAAGGGGCTTTTCCATTTCGATGGCTCCTACCGACCCTGTCCTTTGCGACAAGAGTTCATCGGAGTCACCGATAAGAAAGCTATCAAGCAACTTAAGACGATGAACGACATCACATATAACAAGGTCATCGAACATGTGGGTGCCCACCGAAATCAGATGCTCATTTTTGTCCACTCTCGAAAGGAGACCGCGAAGACTGCCCGATATGTCCGAGACAAAGCTCTCGAGATGGAGACGATTAATCAAATCTTAAAACATGACTCTGGATCCAGGGAAGCTCTAAATGAGATTGTCAACGACATCGCGGACGCCGACTTGAAGGATCTTATCCCTTATGGATTCGGAATCCACCATGCTGGTATGAGTCGTCTCGACCGATCTGAAGTTGAGGGCCTCTTTTCCGCTGGTTTAATCCAGGTCCTCGTCTGCACGGCTACTCTTGCCTGGGGTGTCAATCTACCGGCGCATACCGTTATTATCAAAGGGACTCAGGTATACTCGCCGGAGAAAGGTAGCTGGGTGGAGTTGAGCCCACAAGACGTCCTCCAGATGCTGGGTCGTGCCGGGCGGCCCCAGTACGACACGTATGGTGAAGGCATCATCATCACCTCACAGAGTGAGATGCAGTACTATCTCTCGCTCCTCAACCAACAGTTGCCAATCGAGAGTCAGTTCGCCAGTAAGCTCGTGGATAACCTCAACGCGGAGATTGTTCTGGGCAATGTTCGGAGTCGAGATGAAGGGGTAGAGTGGCTAGGATACACTTACCTCTTCGTTCGGATGTTGAGATCTCCTGGTCTTTACAGCGTTGGTGCTGACTACGAGGATGACGAAGCCTTGGAACAGAAGAGAGTCGACCTCATACACTCGGCAGCCACTGTACTGAAAAAGTCTAATCTGATCACTTACGATGAAAAGACCGGCAAACTTAAGGGAACCGAGCTCGGAAGAATAGCGTCCCACTATTACATTACCCATGGATCGATGGATACCTATAATAAGCTCATTCAGCCCTCTATCACAACGATTGAGCTCTTCCGAGTGTTTGCCCTCAGCGCCGAGTTTAAATACATACCAGTTCGTCAGGATGAGAAGCTAGAGTTGGCCAAAATTCTAGCTCGGATACCAATTCCTGTAAAGGAGAGCATTGAGGAGCCGCACTGCAAAATCAATGTCCTATTGCAGGCGTACATCAGCCGCCTCAAACTTGAAGGTCTAGCTCTCGTGGCCGACATGGTCTACGTTACGCAATCCGCCGGCCGTATTCTTCGCGCTATCTTTGAAATCACACTTCAAAAAGGGTGGTCTAGTGTCGCTAAGACGGCTTTGAATCTATGTAAAATGGCAGAGAAGAGAATGTGGCTAACAATGACGCCGCTGCGACAATTTCCTCGGTGTTCCCGGGAGATTATTGCTAAAGCAGACAGGCTTGACGTCCCTTGGAGTAGCTATTTCGATCTTGACCCTCCTCGGATGGGAGAGTTACTCGGGATGCCAAAAGCTGGTCGCATTGTCTGTGACCTGGTATCTAAGTTCCCAAGGGTTGAGCTCCAGGCTCAGGCTCAGCCAATGACTCGCTCCATGCTTCGAGTTGAGCTGTCGATTACGCCCAATTTCCAATGGGATGACGAGCTACATGGATCGGCCGAAAGCTTCTGGATTATTGTAGAAGACTGTGATGGAGAAGATATTCTATTCTACGACCAATTCCTCCTGCGCAAGGAATACGCCATCTCGGAGTCCAATGAGCATCTGGTTGACTTCACCGTCCCCATCACCGATCCCATGCCCCCTAACTACTTCATTTCCGTCATCTCGGACAGATGGTTGCATTCCGAGACGAAGTTAGCTGTATCGTTTCAGAAACTGATACTTCCTGAGAAATTCCCACCTCATACCCAGCTCTTAGATTTGCAACCTCTCCCCGTCGCCGCATTGAAAGCGAAGGATTACTCTAACTTATACGAGTCTTGGAACTATTTCAATAAAATTCAGACGCAGACGTTTAATTCACTCTACACAACGGATGATAACGTCCTGATCGGGGCTCCGACTGGCAGTGGGAAGACCGTCTGCGCCGAGTTTGCCCTCTTGCGCCTTTGGTCGAAGCCCGAAATTGGTCGCGCCGTCTACATCGCGCCGTACCAGGAACTTGTTGACATTAGATACCAAGATTGGAAAAAGCGGCTCAGCCACCTACGTGGCGGCAAAGAGGTAGTTAAGCTTACTGGAGAAAGGGCGACAGATCTCAAATTACTTGAGAAGGGAGACCTTATCCTGGCCACACCAACTCAATGGGACGTCCTCTCTCGGCAATGGCAGAGACGTAAGAATATTCTCACGGTTGAGTTATTCATTGCCGATGAGCTTCACCTCCTTGGTGGCCCCCTGGGGTACATTTATGAGATCATAGTATCCCGGATGCATTATATTCGCACTACGGCCGAGCTGAACATGAGGATCATCGGGTTAAGCGTTTCGCTTGCGAATGCTCGGGATATCGGTGAATGGATCGATGCTAAGAAGAAGGACATATACAACTTCAGTCCTCATGTCCGCCCCGTGCCCCTGGAACTCCGCATCCAATCTTTCTCTATCCCTCACTTCCCCTCGCTCATGCTCGCTATGGCTAAACCAGCATATCTCGCGATTAATGAATTGTCATCGGATCAACCGGCTCTAATTTTTGTTCCGAGCAGAAAACAAACGAGATCAAGCGCTCGTGATATTCTTGCAGCTTGCCTAGCCGATGATGACGAGGATAGGTTCTTGCATGTGGACGTTGACCAGCTTCGCCCACTTCTAGAACGTATTCACGAAGAAGCTTTGGCCGAGGCGCTTTCTCACGGTGTCGGATATTACCATGAGGCTCTTAGCCAGAGCGACAAGCGTATTGTGCTCCATCTGTACAAGCAAGGCGCAATCCAAGTCTTGGTTGCATCTCGGGACGTATGCTGGGAGCTAGATTGTACCGCACATCTAGTAGTGGTAATGGGTACCCAGTATTTCGAGGGTCGCGAGCATCGTTACGTCGATTATCAGCTGAGTGAAGTGCTACAGATGTTCGGGAAGGCGCTGCGGTCATCCCGAGACGGCCGTAGCCGAGGTGTTCTAATGGTGCCGGTGGTCAGGAGAGAGTACTTCAAAAAGTTTTTGAACGAGGCTCTTCCGGTCGAGTCGCATCTTCACAATTATATGCATGATGCATTCGTAACCGAAGTCAGCACAAAGATGATCGAATCCGCGGATGATGCCATCAACTGGACAACGTTTACCTATTTCTACCGCCGACTCCTGGCAAACCCAAGCTATTACAGCTTGACAAACCCGACGCATGACGGGTTGAGCAGCTACCTTTCCGACTTGGTTGAGACTACGTTGAAGGAGCTTACAGAGTCCAAGATCATCGATTTCGACGAAGACGACGGCTCTGTTGCTCCCCAGAATGCGGCTATGATTGCGGCGTACTACAATATTTCTTACATCACAATGCAGACGTTCCTGCTGTCGTTGAGTGCGAGAACGAAGCTCAAGGGAATCCTAGAGATCGTAACGTCGGCTACGGAGTTTGAGTCAATCCAGATTCGACGTCACGAGGACAACTTGCTCCGACGCATCTACGATAGGGTCCCAGTCAAGATGTCTGAGCCAGCATATGACTCGCCACATTTTAAGGCGTTTGTATTGTTACAGGCGCACTTCTCTCGGATGCAACTCCCCATCGATCTAGCCAAGGACCAAGAGTTAGTCGTATCGAAAATATTAAGTCTCTTAAGTGCGACAGTCGACGTTCTGTCCTCGGACGGGCATCTGAACGCCATGAATGCCATGGAAATGTCGCAGATGGTAGTCCAGGCCATGTGGGACCGAGACAGCCCTCTGAAACAAATTCCTCATTTCACGCCCGAGGTGGTGAAGGTGGCGAACGAGTTCGGGTATGTACTAGATGACAAATTCAGCAGCGAAGATACTAACTTGCTTTACCCTAGAATCAACGACATTTTCGATTTTATGGAGGCCATGAACCCCGAGGAAAATCCCAACTACGCGAACCTAGTCAAACGCCTGGGTTTGTCGCAGGCCCAGTTAGCCCAAGCGGCTGCTTTCACTAACAATAAATACCCGGATATCTCTCTCGAATTCGAGCTCATAGACGAGGACAATATTCGTGCTGGAGAGCCGGCGTACTTGAACGTCCAAATCGAGCGCGAGGTAGACGAGGAGGACGGAGAAGTTGACACGACAGTCCACGCTCCATTCTACCCCGCCAAGAAGGTGGAGAACTGGTGGCTGGTCGTTGGAGAGGAGAGCACGAAGACGCTGCTCGCAATCAAGCGAGTCACGATTGGCCGGCAACTCAAGGTTAAGTTGGAGTACACGGTCCCGACACCGGGCAAACACGACCTGAAGCTGTTCTTGATGAGTGACAGCTACGTCGGTGTGGATCAGGAGCCGGCCTTTTCCGTCACGGTCGCGGAGGGCATGGATGTGGACTCGGATGAGGATGAGGAGGAAGATGACGAGTGAACCTGCCGGGGTATCCTCATCGAAGGTTCTCTCTATGGGTGAGAACGCATCTATCTACTGTATGAAAAGCTTACTGTACATATAGAAAATCACTCAAAGGCGATTAGAGGCTGCCTAGCGAATTATCTAGGAAACAAAAAGGATAGGTCAAAACGGTTTACTACAAACATGTGTGTTCTAGACGCTGTCAGGCGGTCGCAATACGGTTCTTTCAGTTTCTCGCTTGGAGTTATGTGTGCGTCGTGTGCGTTGTGTGGACGCTGTGTGGCGCAAAGCAGGCTGACTGGTTGACTCGTTGTCAGGCTGTCAGGCTGTCAGGCTATCTGGGGAGGGTGGGTGCCGTGGAGGATGTCGTCGCCGCTCGGCGAGATGGATCTGGATGTCGATGCGAAGGTAGGTAGAGAGAAAGGGGGGGAAGAGGGCGTCGTAGATGAGAGAAAGGCGAAGTCGGGTAGGAGGTTGATGTTAATGAATGGTGATGTCGACGGGAATGGGGGATGGGAAGATGGGAAGATGGGAAGATTGTTGCTCAGGGTGGGTTGGCGTTACCAGTGTGCCCCCTTACCTGCCTAGGTACCTGCTTGCCCGTATCTTCCTATCTACCTACCACGTACAGAGAGACCACTGGGGCAGGCAGGCGGTAGGCAGGCATGTAAACAGTAGGTAAGAAAAAAAAAATACATGAAAAAAAGGAGGACCCACGTCCTGGCGTAAATCTGAACCAAGCAGGCCAAGGCCACTTACGGTCACCTACCTAGGAAAGGAAATAACCTACCTTGTCCCGTCTACCTCGCCTTCCCTCGCCCACGCCCGCGCGCCCTCGCCCACATCCACATCCACATCCACATCTACGTACATACATCCACATCCACCTCCACACATCCGCGCGCCCACCTGAGCCCTTTACGCAATACGCAACACGAGACGGCGTTCTTCATCCCCAAGTCACGTGCGCGCTGTTAAAGTAGGTACTGTAGCTACCGGCCTACGTACTACCTACCTATGTACATCCTCCTCGAATGAGCACAGGCTTCCCATCTCGATCCTGGGAATTTTCTCGACTATCTCATCTCATTCATTCATCAACCTTTCTGCCTCCATCCAATTTTTTTCCCTTTTCTTCTTTCCCTTTCCCCTTCCGCGAGATTTCCCCCCATCATCACCAACCCCCATCCGATCGCGCCTTTCAATTGCAGCGGACCATCGACAGCAGTAGCTAAGGTCGTTAGCCCCGTCAGCTTCTCCAATTTAAAGAAGTTGACTGGACGCGTTTTTCTGCCGTCCAACCGTTGGCCAACAACTTTCGCCGCAAGAGAAAAAAAAAAAACCAACCAAACCATTTTTTCTTAGTCTTCCATAGTACCATAGTCCTATTCTCTTTCTCATCTTTGACCCGCGACTAGTTATCTCACCTTCATCATATCGGCATCGCGTCCATCGTCTATCATATCCCCCCTCATCATACCATCCCGCGTGGAGATTATCAAATATGTCGGACGAGACACCCGCGCAACCTGCCGCCGCGCAGGCCCCCGATGCCGCATCTGCTCCTGCAGCGGAGAAGAAGACGTCAGAGACTGTCGCGCCCGTCAGCGACGCGAAGCCAATTGACAAAGACGCCGCGCCTGCTGCCGACGACTCCCAGGCCAAGGAGGACATCTCAGCTGGAAGTGCTGCCGAACCAAAGGGTAAGTCACGTCCGACAAACATTGCCACCGAAACTCCCCGAGCGCCGCAACGCCAAGTCACCCCTGTAAACACGTCATGCCCAACCACTTTTCTCGCGCCGTCACCACACACTTGTTTACCTTGCACCATTGATTTGTCCATTACACACACCTCGTCTTGATATGCGTCCTAACACTATTTCTTAGAATCAGACTCTGTAGATGCAGAGGCCGCTCCCGCACCGGCCGACGAGAAACCCGCTGAGACCGAAGTCGAGATGACTGATAAACCAGCCGAGGAGACCGACCAATCCACCACCGACGCGAGGGTTGAGTCGGACAAGCCTACCGATACCTCAAACGTGGACCAGGAGGCAGCCGAAACCGCGGCCGAGGGCGCCGCTGAAGGTGCTGCGGTTGAAACAGAGTCGACACCCTCCGGAGATAAATCTAAGGCGCGTCGCAAATCTGCCGGCGATGCCAAGGGCAAGAAGTTGAACAAGAAGGCGTCTAGGGCCAAGATCCTCCACGTTGACGCGAAGCCGGGCGAGCACTACTTCGCCAAGCTGAAGGGCTTCCCCCCATGGCCCGTTATCATAGCCGAGGAAGACATGCTACCGCAGAGCATGCTAAGCTCGAGACCTGTCACAGCTGCTCGCCCTGATGGGACTTACCGCGAGGACTTCGCTGATGGTGGTAAGAGGATCGCTGACCGGACATTCCCGGTCATGTACCTTCACACCAATGAGTTGTATGTTTATCCCACTTGGATTTATAGTACCGTAACGATAGGCTAACCCTTCTACTAGTTCTTGGACAAACAATACCGACCTAAGCGAACTCGATCCCACCACAGTCGCAAGCATGATCACAACCAAGATGCGCAAGGATCTACAGAACGCCCATCTGTTGGCAGCTGAGCAGAACTCTCTGGAGTACTACAAGAATGTTCTTCGAGAATTCGAGGAGCAGCGACTGGCGAAGCTTGAAGCTAAAAGGGCTAAATCCTCCAAGACACCCAAGAAGTCTGCCAAGGCGGCCGAAGTCGACGAAGACGGAGATCTCGAGATGGCTGATGCCGAGGAGGTCGACGAAGCCGAGCCCGCCAAGAAGTCCAAGTCCAAGAAGCGCAAAGCCGAGGATGAAAGCAGCGTAAGAACGCGTTTTTTTCCCGATTATCTAACCCGACACTAATTATGATACAGACTCCCCAGCGCTCTGAATCCGTTAAGAAGCCCAAGATCAAATTGACGAACTCGTCGACCCCTAAGGCAGCTAACGGCGCCCAGTCACCATCTATAAAGGAGTCTTCTAAGGCCGTCAAGGTCAAAGCGAAGTCGGCCAAGGGCGGCAAAGAGAAGGCTGACAGCAAGAAGGAGAAGGAGGCCTCTGCTCCTAAAGAGCCAGAACTCAGTCCCGAAGAGCGACATCTACGTAAGGAGGTAAGGTCTTTCAAACCATTGATTAATATCGCCTCGATCGGCGCTAATTCAATATGCAGAAAGAGATACTATTCTTACGCCACCGACTTCAGAAGGGCCTACTCATCCGCGACCAGGAGCCGAAGGAAGAGGAGATGAGGTCGATGTCCGAATTCCTTGCTAAACTCGAAACGTTCCCCGATCTCGAGGTCAGCATCATCCGGGCGACCAAGATCAATAAGGTCCTCAAGGCTATCCTGAAGCTAGAAACGATTCCGAAGGAAGATGAATTTCAGTTCAAGCCGCGATCGCAGACACTTCTAAACAAGTGGAACAAGCTCCTGGCCACCGATGAAGCAGCCCCGGCTACTGCTAACGGCGTTAACGGTGCTTCTGCAGATGCTGCTAAGAGTGGGAAGGGGACCGCTAATGGCGTGAAGGAGGGTTCCGATCACAAAGCAGGATCCGAGAAGGGAGATGCCAAGAGCCACACCACAGATAAAGACGCGAAGGAAGAGGCCGAAACTAAAGCCGGCTCAGCAGACGACGAGAAGGCGGATTCAACAAAGGTACGTCACAAGTCGCTATGATTCCGATGCCGCTCACGGATCACGGCTGGCTTCTTGCTTTTCCTCGCAGGTTTGGCCTGTTTGCAATACTGACTATTAACAGAATGAGAATACTTCCGCCGACTCGGCAACAGCAGAGACCGAGGTTACAGCATGAAGCAACAACAGAGGCTAGGCTCGGCGAGACGACGATGACTTCCTTTTTAATGCCTCAATGGATTAGGCAAACTAGGGGCGTTCAGGGGGGTATAAGATGGGCTACATTGCTAAGCATGGCTTCGGTCGAGACGACAGCTACGCCATGCGGCCGAATGATCAGTACGACATGTCAGTATCTGGGCTTTCGAGGTTGCGTTCATCATCCTATGTAAACTAAGCAGTACTTCTTTTCGTACCAGATCATGCACTGTACTACTTGAGCAGTCGATATTCGATCAGGAAGGGCCTCTGGGGAAGGAGGGCAGGAAACGAAAAGGTCAGGCTCCCACTACGTATTCGGTACCCCTAATTAGTCCATCGACTGGCGGAGATGATGGACACGCGGGATGTTATAGTGTAGTTGCGCTTTTAGTTTAAGGAGGGTTGTGCGGAATTTTTCAGGGAACTTTGCAATACAAAAGTCGTTATAACAGAAAACTGCTTTGGGACCGGCTACGGATATGTCTGCCGAGCTTCGACTATAATTATCGTAAGCTGCCTAGAGTGTAGGTAAGTACCTACCTACCTACCTAGGTTATATTGTAAGAAAACCGTGAGAATGTTCAATGGTACGAGGTATATATTGAATTTGGTACGTAGGTACCTCTGGCCTGATAGGTGTGGGAGCTTGGGCCAATGCTGTCGGCTTACTTAGCCTGCTTACCTACCTCTAGGTATATAGTACCTACCTAGGTATTCGAAAAGCTGCAAGGGCCACCCCCCACCCCACCTTGACTCTTCGGACATGGAAAGTTCCAAGGCGCGCGCGTCATCAGCAGTCAGTGCCTGATGCTGGTCATGCTGGTAACTTTAAACCTACATACAATGGTACTGACTTACATAAGGATAGACATCATATTTCGTACATAACGCAGGCACGAGTTTACAGGTTTAATCATCTTTCTCAATCCGATATCTTCTTGACACTTCCATTATCCACCAAGCCGATCCTCCCCTTTTCACTCTATTTATGGTATTCGATCTTTTTAGTACGCCTCCTAGACCTTTTGATTCCCCCGGCCGGAGTCAAGGAAACCTTACCTAACCGACATCTTTTTTTACCGCATGAGCAGGCGCCGTTCATTCCACCACCACCACCCCTCCTCATTTCTCCTCCGATACCATACCTCGATATAATCGCACACTTCTGAGAACGCCATCATGTTGTTGCGACTGCGAGGACCGGATGGCATGATCCGGGTCAATATCGAGAAAACCGACTCCTTCGAGGAGCTGGGTCGCCGGGTATACCCTTCCGCTCTATAACAGCTGAAGCTTATCGTCTCTAACTCTAGATGTGTAGCTCGTGGCGCAACTGCCGCCGACCGTCGACCCAGACAGCATTTCGATGTCGCCGGATCCGCAAGCGAAGAATTCTAAGAAATTAACAGACATCGCAAGGTTCAAGTTGGCACAAATCGGGCTAAAGTACTTCGCCTCTCCCGACTCGCCCGAGCTTATGAGTGTGTTAACAAGGGTTGTAGCCACGGAGATCTGATATTTATCAACTATCAGCACCGGGACGCTACCAACGGCCACGCGAACGGCGCGCCGGCACCATCCACCACTCTATCTTCGACGAACAGGCTGAACGGAAAGCCTATCCTACCTACGGAGGATCTACCGATCGACCCGCCCCCTTTGGCAAGCCCTACAAAAATAATCAAGAACCCGTGGGAGGTGGTGAAGCAGTCGCCGCTGGACGATCGGTTAGACAAGCAGGACGGGAAGATCCCTCGAGGTCGAGATCGCATGTGCAAGCACGGACCCAAGGGCATGTGCGACTACTGCATGCCCCTCGACCCTTTTAATCCTCAATATCTCGCCGACAAGAAGATCAAGTACCTATCATTCCATTCATATCTCAGAAAGATCAACTCGGCAACCAATAAACCCGAGCTAGGGAGTTCGTACATCCCTCCACTTAAGGAGCCCTACTTCAGGGTCAAGAGAGATTGCCCCTCAGGTCACCCGCAGTGGCCCGAGGGCATCTGCACAAAATGCCAACCCAGCGCCATTACCCTCCAACCGCAGCCATTCCGCATGGTAGACCATGTTGAATTTGCTTCGTTCGAGCTCGTTAATACTTTCATCGACGCCTGGCGGAAAACCGGTGCACAGCGGATCGGTTACTTATACGGTCGCTATGCAGAGTATTCGGAAGTACCACTCGGTATCAAAGCAGTCGTCGAAGCTATTTATGAGGTGCCGCAGGTAGATGAAGTCGACGGGGTATCGTTAAATCCTTGGGAAAATGAGGCTGCCGTGAACGAAGTCGCCAAATTATGCGGTCTTGAACAGGTCGGAGTTATTTTCACCGATTTGCTTGACGCGGGTACTGGTGACGGGAAGGTCATCTGCAAACGGCATGCCGACTCATACTATCTTAGTTCTTTAGAGGTCTGTTTCGCAGCGCGTCTGCAGGCCCAACATCCCAAGCCGACCAAGTGGAGCGATACGGGGAGGTTCGGCTCCAACTTTGTCACATGCGTCATCTCTGGCGACGAAACGGGCCAGATCGCTATCTCATCCTACCAGGCCTCAAATGATGCTGTAGAAATGGTGCGGGCGGACCTCATCGAACCGTCAGCCGACCCTAGTGTTATGCTCGTGCGGGAAGAAGAGGAAGACGACGGCTCGACTAGCCGAACGCGGTATATTCCCGAAGTGTTCTACCGGAAAATCAACGAGTACGGCGCAAACGTACAAGAAAACGCCAAA
The DNA here is from genome assembly GCA_902806595.1 of Pyrenopolyporus hunteri. NCBI lineage: Eukaryota > Fungi > Ascomycota > Sordariomycetes > Xylariales > Hypoxylaceae > Pyrenopolyporus > Pyrenopolyporus hunteri. The sequence continues at coordinate 3,047,443 of CADCXC010000038.1, read as the reverse complement.
CCATCATTCCCTGTAGAATATCTCTTCGTGACATTAACACATGGTTTCCCTGCCGAACCGAAACCCATGTTCAGCACCCCTAGCTTCCCGATAGAGAACCGCGAGGCCCTGGGGGAAAGCCAGGAATTCAGATCGGTTGCTAAGGCTCTCGATACCAGCGGCGGTAAACAGCTGGGATCCCTCTCGGATTTCCACCTTCTCAACTTCATACATGGAATGGGCATCCTCTCGAAGGTAAGCCCTTTCTCTCTCTCTCTCTCTCTCTCTCTCTCTCTCTCTCTCTCTCTCTCTCTCTCTCTCTCTCTTAACCGCAGTAAACTAACAAGTAATTAGGAAGAGGAAGCCCTCCTCTGTCGAGCAGCGACGACACGCGATCTCGCTGACACGTACCAACTCTTTTCAACGCCTGGATGGCAGACACTGGAAACCATTCTGCAAGAGACTGGTGAGAAAATCCCCAAAAGAAAGCGTCGTTCAAGTGGCGAGGGGGGCCAAGCGAACCGTGGACCGTCCTCGGCATCGTCCTCGCTCGCCGACGCCCCCAATAGATCCGGTGAACCGCTTACTAAGCGTCTTGCTGCCGTTAGGCTAACCGAGCGAAACACGAACGTACCCGTCTTCGATCGTGCCAAGTTCGAAGAACTATAACTACCCATCTACCTACCCACCTATCCAAAGGGAGAGAAGTCCAACAGAGCAGCTTGCGAAGGATAAGGTTGCTACCGGTAAAAAAAGGGGGGGTTGCGCAGCACGACAGGGTTCGTTCGGGAAAAGGAATGGTTAGCCTAGTTAGAGGTCTAAGCGAGTGATGGTTTAGGTGGATGGGGGAAGACTATTCTCCTTGTCGCCAGCAGTAGCTGAACTAGATAGCGGGCCTCGATGGCCTTGTCCGTCTAGCACGAGGCCTCGCGAGACGCGGTTTCGCTGCCATAGAGGAGAAAAAAAGGCCTTGTTTTCATACGCAACGAAACGTAAATGACATAAGGAGAGAAATCTCGGTTTCGAGGCTGCTTGTGCTAGATGCCAGTGCGCCCTTTGCCCCTTACTCATAGTACATATATCTTTTGACTCCTCTGCCACCGATAAACAGTACCGCGTTATTTGACCAGGTACTTACCTGCCCAGTACTTAAAATATTTGTGTAGCTCATCCCATAGCTTAGATCAGTGTGTTTATCTCTTACGTTTAGGCTAGGTCGATCAACGCCGCCTGTAATAATATCAATATCTCCCTTACCCGCAAAGCACACCGTTCACGACCGGACTCAATATAAACTCTTTTTGGGTTTAACTTTTTTTTTATTTAAATTAGGCAAAAAGCAAGAGGACCTACTATACCACCGTCCTACCTACCTACCTACCTACCAGCCTACCAGCCTACCGACCAGCTAGCTAACCCCTAACTGACTAACCACCTGAGTCCCGAAGAGAGACACGTTACGGGGAATAAGAAATAGTCCCTTTTTTTCACTCTCCTCCTACACCGAAAAGAACATAAAAAGGGGAAGGAAGAAAAAAGAGAAGGAAAAGGGAAGGAGAGAGAACAGACGGCATATTCATCCATCCATCCCATTCCATACGTCATTCATCAGGCCCCGGCTTTTACTCCCGCCTATACCTCCCCCAGCAAGTCGGGAGGGTCCTAGCTAAACGCCGACATTTTCTTCTTGCGGAACAGGGGGATTGGGGATCATCATAAAGACACCACAGCACGGTGTCTTCTTTTTTCTTTCCTGTTGGTACACTATAGCGGCTTGCCGCCGAGGAACTCGGACCACCGACGGACCTCGGACGGGATGCCTTCCTTCCGGGGCAGCTTCTCGCTCATGCATTGAGCGAAGAGAATCGCGGTCTACAGATAGGGTTAGCATGTGCAGCTGAGGGCTAATGCATAAGGAGAGCTTACCTGAGGCTCCATGAACAGCGGAACGCCAAAGTCAACGGCGTTTCGGCGCATGACGTAGTTAACATCGGTGACGGTCTTGGCCCGGGCCAGGGCGAGGTTGAAGACGCCACGGATATCGTACTTCTGGAAGACTTCGCGGAGGGCGCGCTTGTCTTCCTTAGGGAACTCGATGACCTCGACTGTGACCTTGTCCTTGGTAGTCGACTCGAGAAACTTCTTGACCTCCTGGTCGGCGGCGTAGAACTTGTAGCCCAGAGGGGAGAGGTAGTCGGCGACCTGGGTAAGCCAGGGCTTGGAGGTCTCGCCGCCGAAGAGGATACCCTCGCCGGGCTCGGGGACGCGGAAGTTCATGGCCGATTGCAGAGACGTCCAGTACGCTTCGACTAGATCCTTGCCGAAGCAGGCCATCTCTCCCGTGCTGGCCATTTCAACGCCCAAGAACGGATCGGCACCAGCGAGACGGGTCCAGGAGAATTGAGGAACCTTCGTAGCGAGGTAATTCCTCTTGACGGCCATGAGGTCGGTAGGATCGGGAACATTCTTGCCAACAAGCGCCTTGGTTGCGACGTCAATGAAGTTGGTACCGAGAACCTTGCTGACAAAGGGGAATGAACGAGAGGCGCGAAGATTACACTCAATAACCTTGAGTGCTGGCTCTCCACCTTCGGGGTTATCGGCCTTAATAATTTGCATGTTAAAGGGACCGGTGATGTTCCAGGCTTTCGCGACCTTCTGGGCGATCTCCTTGAGTCGCTCCATGGTCCTGTCGTCTAAGCTCACAGGAGGAAGAACTAATGTGGCGTCGCCAGAGTGAACGCCGGCGTGCTCGACGTGTTCGCTAATGGCGTGGAGAATCAGGTTACCTTGGTGGGCGACACCATCGACATCGATCTCTTGCGCGCCCTCGATGAACTTGGTGATTACAACTGGATGATCTGGGGAAACGCTGCTTGCGGCCTCTAGCTTATCTTTCAGATCCTCTTGGCTTCGGATAACAGTCATGGCTGCGCCTGAGAGAACGTAACTCGGTCGGACCAGGACGGGGTAGCCAACCTGCTCGGCAAACTTCTCGGCGTCGGCTACGGAAGTCAGCTCCTTCCAGGCGGGCTGGTCAACTCCGATGCTATCTAGGATCTCCGAGAACTTCTGTCGATCTTCGGCCTTGTCAATATCTTTGGGATCTGTTCCTAGGACATTCGCCTTGCCGGTCTCCTGAAGGCGCAATGCAATGTTTTGCGGGAGCTGACCACCCACAGAAACAACAACGCCAGACGCGCTTTCTAATTCGTAGATATCCATGACCCTCTCGTAACTCAGTTCTTCGAAGTATAGCTTGTCGGCGGTGTCGAAATCCGTCGAGTAAGTCTCGGGATTATAGTTGATCATGACTGTCTTCTCGCCCATATTCCTCAAAGCCAGAGTGGCGCTGACAGCGCACCAGTCAAATTCGACCGAACTGCCGATTCTGTACACTCCGCTACCGAGGATTACAGTACCTTTATCCTCAAAAGTTACATCATGAGAGCTGGCGTTGTAAGTGGTATACAGGTAGTTGGTGTCCGCCGGGAACTCGGCGGCTAGGGTATCGATCTTCTTAACCCAAGGTCGAATGCCCATACTTAATCGAAGAGCGCGGATAGCATCCTCGTTGCTCTTGACAGCGTTTGCAATCTGCTTGTCAGAGAAACCCATCTTCTTAGCCTTGAGAATAAGATCTCGCTTCAGACCATCTATGCTACCAACGGCTTCCATCTCCTTGGTGCAGTCAACGAGGTTTTGAAGTTTATATAAGAACCACTTATCGATCTTGCTTAGTTCGTGGACCCTGTCAACCGAATAGCCCTCATGAAGCATCGCCTGACCAACTGCTAGCCATCGACGATCCGTCGGGTGTGAAAGTTCGTAGTCGAGATCCTCAAATTTGTCGCCCTGGAAGCCGAGGAACTTAGGATCCACTTGCCGAATGGCTTTTTGGAACGACTCTTCAAAAGTACGTCCAATTGCCATCACCTCGCCGACAGACTTCATAGCACTACCAATATCACGCTTCACATGTTGGAACTTGGATAAATCCCAGCGAGGTATCTTGGTAACGATATAGTCGAGGGACGGCTCAAAGTTAGCGGTAGTAGTTTTCGTGACAGCGTTCGGTAACTCAGGTAGGCTATGCCCCAGACCGATCTTCGCGGCAGTATAGGCGAGTGGATAGCCGGTGGCTTTCGAGGCAAGGGCAGATGAGCGGGAAAGACGAGCATTGACCTCAATCACCCTGTAATCAAGACCATCCGGCTGGAGGGCGTATTGGACATTGCACTCGCCCACAACGCCGAGATGGCGGACGATTTTAATAGCAGCAGAGCGAAGCATGTGATATTCTTCGTCGCTAAGAGTTTGACTGGGGGCAACGACGATTGAGTCGCCCGTATGCGTTCCCAGGGGATCGAAGTTTTCCATATTACAAACCGTAATACAGTTGTTGTTCGCATCCCGGACAACTTCGTATTCGACTTCCTTCCAGCCCTTCAGCGACTTTTCGACAAGGATCTGCGGCGAAAGGGTCAAAGAACGAGCGGCCATGTTGCGAAGCTCCTCCTCATTGTTGGCGAAGCCAGAGCCCAGACCTCCCAAGGCATAAGCAGCACGGACGATAATGGGATACCCGACTTTGGAAGCAGCGTCAAGAGCATCATCGACGGTGCCAACCGCAATCGACTTAGCGATTGGAATGTCGATCTCGTTGAGGGCCTTGGCGAACAAATCTCTGTCTTCACTCAACTCCAAGGTATGTACGCTCGTGCCGAGGACCTTGACGCCGTATCTCTCTAGTATGCCCATGCGCTGCATTTGCACACCCAAGTTCAGCGCAGTCTGTCCACCAAAGGACAAGAAGATTCCATCAGGCCGTTCCCTCTCGATAACGTAGGACACGTACTCGGGGGTGACGGGAAGGTAGTACACTTCGTCGGCGAGGACGTGGTTTGTCTGAATGGTGGCAATGTTCGGGTTTATAAGAACAGATGCAACACCAGCTTCCTTCAGAGCCTTGAGCGCTTGCGAGCCTGCGTGAGCCCTGGTGTGAGTATTGATCGACAGAGTTAAGCTATGAGTCACCTTCGAACTCTGGGTTCGTGAAGCTTATGGGAGATATTGCGTTACGAACCTGAATAATCAAACTCTCCGGCCTGTCCAATGGCTAAACCGCCGCTGCCAATGACCAGCACCTTCTTGACATCCACGACATCCCTTGGTTTTATTACGCCGCTCTCTAAGTAAGCCTTTGGGTTTGGCGCCTCTTGGGCGGTGGCTACACTTCCAGTAGAGCAGAGAGCGGTGACGGAGAAGCTCCTCTCTTGTATAAAACCAGCCTTTCTCGTTGAGGCAAGAAGTTGAGAGGGAGCACGGAGACTCGTTGTCGTGAGCTGCCTCCGGGTGATGGGTAGTCGTCGACCATGTCGCAAGAGAATGGGTGCTCGACCCGCAAGCTTGGTTGACAGAGCCATGAAGAGCTGGGAGCTGGATATTGGGGAGGTTTAGAAGGAGTGAGGTCCTGCAAGACCAGAGTTTGGGGCTCCCTGCTCCCAATTGAAGTCAATTGAGCTTCTAAGGAGAGTATCCTTCGCACTCTTATGACTCAACTTGTATCTGGACAACACAATTGACAAGTCTTAAAAGTTCCGGTTCCGTGTCTAAGTTGATAAATTTCAAGACATGCGCCTATCGAGGCGTAGATAAGCCGATAAGCACAAAAAATTGAGGCACCAAGGGCTCCGCTGAAAAAAACTGAGCTGCGATTTACGGAGGCAAGGGAGGTACGAATGGAGGTGGGAGGAGCTATCTCTTGGCGGTCCCGATCTAACGGGGCGCGATACCCTGGACATTAGACGAAAGTTTATTTGTCTTCCCTTCAATTACGTAGGTAAGACGTACTTAGCGAAGCTGCGTGCTCTACTACCGCTTTTAGCAAAGCACCAGGTACGAAGTCTTCGCTTAGATCTGTGCCCAGACATAGTAATGACGTCGTCTGCGAAATAGTAGCATATTCAAATTATAAAACGTATATAAGGTAGTATTTCTTTTACGCAAATAAACAATGCTACGGTTTTCCCCATACTCCGATGGAACTTTCGGATTCGACGAGTTCCTAGCAAGATGCCTTCGGCGTTGCTCGTTTCCTTCCTTGGTGCCCTGCAGGCCTCCTTGTCGGTATTACTGACTATTGGCTGCGGCGTCGTTGCAGCTCAGTTTGGCCTAGTTACGACGCACGCCGCCCAAGAAGTATCACACCTCTGCGTCAACATATTGTTACCTTGCTTGTTGATTGTGAAATTGGGGTCTGAATTGCATCTCGACACGGCGGTGAATTACCTTCCTGTTATTAGTACGTTTATCCCCACCCCTATTAGCCCATCTGGCCGTTTGCTTTACGATTTTGTTGCTGACGCTATTCTCCTAAGTCTGGGCTACTATTTTCACACTGACATCCATCGTCATCGGCAAAGCAACAGCTTCCTTCTTCCGTCTCCCAAAATGGGTAGTGCCGGCAATTGCCTTCAATAACACGGAGTCGCTCCCTTTGCTGTTACTCCAGTCGCTAGAAACCACTGGGGTATTGGGTTCTTTGGTTGGCGCGGGTCAGGCGTCCGACGGAATCGACCGCGCACGCACGTACTTCCTCGCTTGCTCGGTTGTCAATAATACTATCACGTTTAGTCAGGGAGCAAAATGGATAAACGGCGAGCAGGAGCCGTCCGATCACGACAATTCGGAAGACCCCGAAAGCCAGCGGCCTAGAGAGAATGGGCGGACGCGTGAAGCTTCTGAAGAACAGAGACCAACAAGAGACGATAGCGCTGATGATAATAACGACTCGGGCCAACCTGACGAACGTACATCTCTTCTACCCGGAAATGTCGTTCACTGGAAACGCAGGATGGGAAATGGCTTCACCTCGTTGTTTCGAAGTTACTTTGACGCTAGCCCGAAACCCGTCCAGAGGATTGCTTCGGCCATCGGGACGTTCTTCAACCCGCCTTTTATTGGTGCTGTTATTGGTCTGATCATAGGCCTTTCGCCGCCCTTGCATCGGTTATTCTTCAATGGCATGAGCGAGGGCGGATATCTTAATGCGGTGCGTATGAAAAGTGTCCCTTATCAACGCCAACTATTTACTTTCCTCGGGTTACCCGTCCCGTTACGGGCCGTTTCCCTCATAAACTGTTCGGCATGACGTCCAGCAAGGAATCCCCCGTCTCGGGATCCCTTCTTTACTATATATACCACTCTCGAAAAATGGCTAACCTTGATATTTCGTTGTATTCTCGGAATGCGATATTAACGTGTATGATAGTGGCTCACATCTAGTCTAAAAAACGTCGGAGAACTATTCGTGTCTCTCCAAGTTATCGTCGTCGGTGTCAAACTAAGCTTAAGCCTACGGCTTATGAAAGAGGGCGAGGAAGCGGGCCCACTACCTCTGGGCGTCGTTCTTCCTGTGATATTCGTTAGGTTCCTACTCTGGCCAGCGTAAGTAGGATCCGGCTTCTAATATGCATTGCGCTCATCTCTGTTATAGCATTAGTATTCCCATCATCTGGGCTCTGGCGACTTATACCCATATCCTCCCCGACGACCCTATGTTATGGTGGGCTCTGATGATGATGCCCATCGGTCCTACTGCGATGAAGGTCCTCGCGCTGTCCGATATAAGCGGGGCAAGCGAGAAGGTACGAATGTCAATAGCTAAGTTCCTTACGGTGAGTACCACACAGTTCATGGAATTGGAATGCTGCTGCACAGACTTACTGTTATAGCTTTCGTATATCATTACCCCTATAGTATCTTTTGCCGTTGTAGGGGCTTTGGAGGCTTCTAAAGCAGCCAAAGGGTGAGCATAGCTTGTGAATAAATATGGGTTAGTAGGTCACCGGAGGGTACACAGCATAGAGCATCTCCGGTTATATATAAACACAATAAAACGGCATTTCGACAGCTGGTTCTTATTTGGAAAAAGAATTCTAAAATAAAGATCGGACAATTGTTATAGAGGAATAGTAGGAGCGGTTTATACAAGACAACCCTTCGTCAGCAGACGAGGTACCTATGTACAATACTATATATTATAGGCGAGTACCGTGCGGGGTACTGTGTATACTATAAATAGACACTGTCTAGGCTGCCCCAACTTTTTCCTACAGTTCATCTTCAACTTCCAATCTTGTGGCTATGTCCACAGCCAACCCACGCCCATAGAAGAAACAACGCGCTCTCTCGCCTCATCGCCCTTATTCCACTCCGAACGACTACGCAATAGGCAACTCCTATATACCTTTATGACGGCTTCACAGCATGTAAAGGCAAATTACCCGGTGGCTTCTCACGTCGATTGAGGTGGAGCTATGAACAATGTTTCCACCCCGACCTCGCCGGCGGACCCTCATCGCACATCCCACGATTATCAAGAGGACAACGCCGACGGCTCAACACAGTCCGCCACGTCCGAGCGAAGCCGCGATGGAGGCCCCGCGACGCAGAATCCGTCGCTCTCCCAGGCCGCAAAGGACGGCCTTACAAAGAAGCTGCAGTTTATGATACATCTTAGTATCAGCTTAGATACATTGGTGTATGCTGAGCTGTGTGCGCTGTATTATATGGAGTATGACGAGCCCCCCCAGGATCCAGTATCGTTATTTGATATAATTACGAAGGCGCTAACGTAGCGACTCTAGTTGTTCATTCTTCCGACTGATGATACGTTGGATATCACAAGCCATGTTTATAAGTCCTAAGGCCGAGGATTCTATCCTAATAATTCCTAATTATCACGTCTCCGCGATCATCGGCCCCAACTTCCTGTGTATATTGATGCACCTCTTTTCGTCGTTACCCCACGCCGGCGAAGCTACCAGAGGCTATCTTCACGGCGGCATCCTGTTTGACTTCATCGGACAGAAAGCGCCCTCGTCCAAATTCTCCCTCCTCCTGCTAGATCTCTTGATCTTCGGGTTACAGTGCTTTATGCTCACTGTGAATATGGAAAAGGACAGAGTGCGCAGAGTGGTGAAGCCGATAAGACAAGTCGACGGCCTCGGAGAAGCTACGGGAGAACCCACTACTAGCCAAGACCACGACGCAGAAGAGCGTGGTGTTTTACGAGATGCGCCTATGGTGGACGAAACTAACGATGTCGAGATGCGACCACTGGGAGCTGGTAATGGTAGTGGTGAACAGAATACAGGAGAGAGGGTCGGTCTGCTGAGACCGACGAGTTCCCCTACAAGTGACCTCGAGGGCCTCGCCGACACGTTAAGGTCCGGGAATGCCGTTCTGGCTAATTTTAACGTTCGGCGCTCGCTTCGGACCGCGTGGCATAACCGGGCAAACTCGCCTGAGAGCGCAGCTGCTTATGCTATACAGAACGTCGGATATAATGCGACGCTCGCAGCTTTAGCAGCACAAAGGAGAGCTAGATTGGCCGCAACACAGCCAAGGCAGTCATAGGTACCTAGTCATAAGAGGGCATTGTACAAATTCAAAGGATATCATTACTACGCAATCTTCCTACCCACGTTGCCGACCCCGGTCCCTTTGACCGAGACTATTATGTCTCCCGTGTCGTCATCTTCGACGTCTCGTAATCCCCAACTACTAGCTCCAAACTTCTTAAGATCGCGCGCGAGCCCTATAACCTGTTCCGTGCCAACAACATCTCTACCAAGGCGTAGACGCCCGACGTCTTCGGACCCCATAGCCATCAACGTTAGAACAGTTTCCGCCGCCGCTCCGCTAACGCAACCTCCTAGGCTTATCGTTTCTAAAAGTTGGTATGCGCATCTCTTCCCAATATCTTCTGGGATGACGCCGCCCTTGGGTGGTGCCACAACATCTGCCGAATATAACACACCCACAGCGCTTGACTCCGCAACCAAACTCAGACCAAATCCAATACCCATCCTTTTCTTACCCCCGGCCTTCTCCGCTGCGTCCGCAACTAGAGGAGCCTGGTCGTATTGCGCCGCAATGTGTATATCCGACACGAGAGGGTTAAGTATCTCACGCGCAGCATGTATCATGCGCGCATTATTCGATGCCGATACGCCTGTCGCATACGCAACGCCTCGTATCCTTTTTATCCTCCCGGGGCTTCTGTTCAGATGTAATGTCTTTGGTAACCGGACTTGACTCGCAAATCTGAGTTCGACGATTCCTGCGCCACCGGTACCGTGAGGCCCGGCGCATGATCTTTGGAGAACCCGCAGCTCTATCCGCGCCGCGGGGATGCCGAAAAGATTATATAATGGTAGAATGGCTGTGCGGAAGGAGTCGACCGAAAGGTCGCCTGTCTCGGTCGCTGACGTAATTACGCCTGGTCCCAAGAAGCGCACATTCATATGCGACTTGGAGAAGGGGGCGAGGAGGCATAGGGGAAGGAGGAAATAGGTGACGCCCCGTGAGCACGTAGCGGGTAGGTGGTGTTCGAGGATATCTTCGTCCGAGGCGCCGAAGCCGGGTATGGCGCCGGTGATCAGACCCGGCTGGTACGTTATTGTTGTACCGGTGTAGGATATTTGCATAGAGCTGCCATTGGTAACAGCTTCGAGTAGACGGAGGAATGAGATCTCATGCGGGGCGAGACCAGGGTTCGTGGGGGAGTTGGAACGGATCTTGGATATGTGCACAGGCCGGCCTGTCAACGTTGCGAGCACGAGGCGCTGTGTGAATGATTTGTGGCCTGTAAACTTGAGGAACTCTGGCCTTGGGGCCGACATCGTTTATTCGGGTTCGGTAGGATCTTGGTCGCGCAAGTGGTTTGTTGAGCGCGCGCACCTATAAAATTCCGATAGTTAGAGATGGAAGAAATTCTGCCGTATTAGCGACAGAAGAAAAATTGCTGGAATTGCCCGTAAAGATTAGCTATCGGGCAAAGGCGGTCAATGCAGGCGTGGACTCCAAATTTAGTACATGTATCTGTGGCTTGCCCGCTAGTGCAGCGATTAAGGTAGCGTGAACGTAAATTGCACGGAGGTACCTGCAGGCATTAGGATTAGGATACATGTACGTCTGGTACCTTAGAAGTACCTATGTGGACCGCAGCTACGTGAAAAGTGTCAAGATCCATACCTCCAAAAAGCACATACCTGGACCTTTCATCAACCGTTCCTCTCTCGTTCCTTTTCCACCTTCCTCCAGTCGACGGCAATACGACCCGAACTACGAGATGTTCGATATAGACTGGATGAGCCTTGTGCTCCCCTTTGCGTATATAAGCGTTCTTGGGGGCTCCTTGTATACCTTTTCTACCATTTATCGAAAGCGGAAGGCCTGTATGATGCCCGATACCGAACATAAGACGCCGCAGCGAAAAAAAACTAACAAGTTGCAGCACAAAATGCGAGCCTCGAGCCGTGGTTCCCGCCGCACTTACAACGAAACATCTACCTGACCCTCCTTCACATGGAGCCCGAACCCGGCCAAGAGAAAGCGCCCAAGGTCCCAGATAGTGTCATCCGAGCAGCGCTACTCCGAAGAGCCGTCGAGGACATCCGTCGCATCATCCAGATCCGCACCTCTAAACAAGCGCTCAACAGCCTGCTGCAGAGAGGCAGCGTTGGCGAAGACTTAAACCAGAGGTTTCTGAGGGCTGAGAAGGAGATTGAAGAGGAACTGCGAGATGTTGTCACAGAGGTGGGGTTGGCCGAATTATCTTTTCCGAAGCGCACGCACTGATCTACGTATATCTAGGCGAACGCCCTCGCGCCCGGCTGGGGACAGACCATCTTCCAATCGGCGAACGAGATCGCAGCCAACACGATGCTCCGCACCCGGCTCGAGGAGATCGAGAAGCGGGGCGCGGCCGACAAGGAGTGGTGGGAGAAGCGACGCGAGGCCATCCAGAAGGAGTTCCTGAAGGAGCTGGAAGAGGAGTCGTCGACCAAGGACTCCGTGAAGGGCGCTAGCGACGACGACGCGGTCCTGGTCGACTCGGGCACCCCCGCCTCCACGCCCGGCGGGGCCTCGAAGAAGAAGAAGGGCAAGAAATGAGCGCTCGCCTAGGTGCGTCTGATGTACGAGAGACGGGAATGACGGCTGGAAGGCCCGCCTGTTAGGCCACCCTGCGCCGCTGGGATGAATTGGCCGGCGGCGTAATTTTGCATCTCATCGGCGTTCGGGTGTAGAGTTACAAGGGCTGGTGCGCGAGAGCAACACTGTATTTACGTTGGTAGGCTACGCGGATTACGTAGTGCGTGCGCATGTGTCTATTAGTCCGAGATTAATCAAAAGCTGGTTTAGAGGGCCGAATCTTAACGTTGACCTCTTGAATACGTCCTCAATGTAGCCCTATAAGATCCTTACGACGCTAGCTGCCCTGTATCTTAACTAGCATGGTGAACATACTATTTACTACATACGGGCTTTCTGGTGAATATCTAGGAGGTGGGATTTCTGAACATACCGAGAAGCAGGGATTCTTAGCCTGGGCTGCTATACACGCCGATAATGATACCATTGGTATGGCCGTTCACAGGTTTATATCACCCTGGGTCTGATTGGTCGTATGGTATTCAGTCTTTCGGGGCGATATTTGCGTACGAATTACAGACGCGACAGACGGCTTGGTGCGCAGGCCGCCAAACTCTTGCTTGCCTACATAGCATAGATGTCATCTTTCCCATCTTTCACTTGAAGCATCTGAATCCAAGCTATAGTGATCTTTGTGAGCATAATACGGAGGATAGCCCTCTAATGGAAAGTCGCTAGTTATAATTCTAACCGTCGGTCGTGGCCCATAATTAAACCCGCCGACATGGTTATGCGCTAGGCGTTCAGGGTGTTGTGCGCCTCTTCAGGCTAAGTGGGCTAGGATTATATAGGACTATAAGCAGCCGAACTTTCAACAAATAAGGCGCTGTGGCGGAGTGGTCTAACGCGTCAGACTCGAAATCTGATCCCTTCGGGGGCATCGGTTCGAATCCGATCGGCGTCGCTTAACTTTTTCGATTTTTCCCGGTTTCTTCTTTTTCTTTTTCCCACCCAGATCCCACGTTCTCGTTTTAATCTCTATCCCAATTACCCTTGGGTTTCTTCCCAATCCCGATCCCAGTACGGATTACATTCAAGAAAATCCCCAGGACTCAATCTAGACTCGATTATTTTAATATGATGGACGCTCAAGAAGTAACCAAATTGCAGACCTTGACGCCGTTTCTTCACTACTAAAAATATTATGGACTATAGCATTGGGTCTTGAACTTCTCAAATACGATCGGATTCGTCATCGCTCAAGATCTCTTCTAATCCACGGCCATGGCCAATCCAATCGCACGTACTCTAGTAGGTATATAGATACGCGGATGCGTATGAGGCTAAAAGTACTACAGGAGATCCGGAGATAGTCCGTTTTCATCTGCTTATAATATTGCATGTTGAGGAGGGATCTGATGTATAGGCCAAGATCCCTAACTTCTTAACCACACTACTACTACTACTTCAAGTTCCCCAATACACCAATGGCAATCCCTCCTGAATACTACTTAGTAGAATTTAATAAACGATTATAAGGATTCTGGGGGTTTACTGTAGAAAGAGGTACTTACCTAGGCGAGCATGGGGCCCATGACCTTAGTGAAGCTGTAAAGAGTTTCGAATGATATTAACACAATTGGTATATATTGTCCTCAACACATACCAAGCCGATATAGGCTTTATTTTCGAGACACTAAAAGCTATATATACACTTCAGCATAGATAGCCATTACCTATATGTACTAAAATAAACTGTAACTAGGAGTTCGCTATGAAACGCTACCGCATAATTATCACCAACCATATGTAGTTATAGATGGAAATAGTGCATTAGGGGCTGAGAGAAGTAGTCATTTTGTCCACAAGGTCTCTTACTGCACTCCCATCAGCCCTCTCGATGATCGTATCCGTTTGTATCTAGTTGCAGCGACATGATCACAATTTCTGGGCGGAGAATCGCGCGTGTCACCCGACATAATTCATCTCCTAGCACAAATTTTATGAAATAGTAGCTAGTACCTTAGTGAACACACGTCTAGAAGTCCGTTAAACATGTTATCGATATCCGAGGATATCTAAACGACGGTTTGGATTAACATACTCCTGTCTTGAAAACACACAAGACTTGGAGGATACGCTGTGATTACGTCCTACCCGAAGGATATGATTCTAAGAAACACAACAGCCGGTCCATCAAGAGGCATCGAGGACGAGACATGGCCAATGGGGCTACCCACAGAGATACGGACGTCACACAAACCCGGTTTTACTCTTACGAATCAATCCTCTAGGAGACTTTTCCGGGAGACTGGACAAAACAATTCTCGTGGTGATTCCAGACCATACCACCCAGTATATCTGATTTGTCTCCTTCACATTCGAGGATATGGGACGGCGCTGCGAGGACATCCGCACCTTAATGGACTGGCAGAGTTGGAAATTGCCGCAGGACTCTGGCGGTGGGACGAAGCAAGCCTCACTGTGCAAGTGATATATCAATTTAGACATTTATGAACTGGATGTAGTCGTTGCGGTGGTATATATGTGCATACATGTATCTGAGATTAATGAAGGTATTTCACTTCCGCTGGAGGAAAAAGTTGTCTTGCGGAATCTACAGGAACTCATACTACAGGAAACGGATCGAATTGATACTACTCTATTCATTTCTTCCTGACTAAATATAATTGATTCACATATTAGATCTGAAGGTACCCTCGTCCTGAGTCTGGGCTAGTTTGTGGAATTATTATAATTGTAGGTAGTGCATATGGATGTACCTCTAAGAAGATACCAATGAAATGTCACTGTAGAAAAGTCCTGATCTAATCAGCTTAAAGCGCTGAGTTAGTTAATCCTAATAGGGTAATGCAGGGGTCCAGGTGGCCCGAGCTTGGACGTAGTTACTTGAATACTTACTGTGTTCCACTGACGTAGCGCATAAAGATCGCGAACCGAAGCTGCCTGCTAGCCGAAGTCAAACGCTCGTCCTATTACATTTCACAGCAGGTACGATCAACGCTACACTAAGCCAAATCCCTCAGACGCTTTCACTTAATCACTTCGTCTATTTTCCAATTTAAATATTTCGTCTCGCATCCAATTCACGTCTTAGTTTAGAGACGCAATAGACGTAAGAGACGCAAGAGACGCGAAACAATGGCGGATCCGCAAGCCCCAGCAGGGCTTTCTTTCCCGACAGATCCCCACGAATTCGACCAAGACGAACGCATCTCGTTCTCCAAACTCGACAACAAGTACATCGCCGTACAAGACGACGGGAGCGAATTCGAGTGGGATGCCCAGCTGAAGCGATGGGTACCCGTAATCGACGAGGAGCTGCTCGCCCAGCAGCAATTGGCCTACGGCGGTGGTACGACCCCGGACGACAGCAACAACGGCAGTAATCCCCCCAACAAGAAGCGCAAGAAGGGCCAGGCGAACGGCTCCGGCGATGCGGGACGCGGAGCGCAACAACGGCCACAGAAGAAGCTCAAGTCGCAGTCGCAGCCGCGCCAGAACACAGCCATATACGTTACAGGGCTCCCATTAGACGTGACGGTCGACGAGGTGCACGACGTCTTCTCGCGCAAATGCGGCGTCATCGCCGAAGAGATCGACAGCGGCCGGCCGCGCATCAAGCTCTATACCGATGATAAGGGCAACTTCAAGGGCGATGCCCTGATCGTCTTCTTCAAGCCCCAGAGCGTCGATATGGCTATCATGCTACTCGATGACACCGACTTCAGGTTTACCGCATCGGGGCTCGCCAGCGGCCGCATGCGCGTCCAGCCCGCGGACTTGAGCTACAAGAAGACGCACTACGAGCGAGAAGGCGAGGGCGAGGACGGGAAAGGCAACGGCAACGGAAACGGAAACGGCAACGGCCAGGCCGGCGACGCCGAGAATGGTAATAACAACAATAACAGCAGCGAGAAGAGCAACCACATCACCGGCGCCGGCAAGCCGCGGGACCGGGCGCGGGAGCAGGAGAAGCAGAAGATCATCAAGCGAACGCAAAAGCTCGACGCGAAGCTGGCGGACTGGGACGACGACGACCCGTACGGGGGCCAGCTGGAGACGGGGGCGCGGCGGGAGCGGGTGGTGATCCTGCGGCACATGTTCACGCTGCGGGAGCTGGAGGAGGACCCGGCGGCGCTGCTGGAGATCAAGGAGGACATCCGGGACGAGTGCTCCAAGCTGGGCGCCGTCACCAACGTCGTGCTGTACGACCTCGAGGAGGACGGCGTCGCCAGCGTCAAGTTCAAGGACCCCGACGCCGCCGCCGCCTGCGTCGACCTCATGGACGGCCGCGCCTTCGACGGCCGCACCGTCCGCGCTACCATCGCCACCGGCCGCGAGAGGTACCGCAAGTCCGGCAAGAAGCAGGGCGGCGACGAGGAGGCGGACGCTGAGGATAGCGATGGTTGAGGGGTTATTGTTATTGTTATTTTTATTATTGCTTGCTTACTACTGCTGCTCCGACGGTTTGTTATTTGCCTCTCAAAGGCCAAACCTACGTAATTGTGCTATGGATGTATTAATAAGCTATACGCTGAAGATCACGCTTGCGGAAAACAAAGAAAGAAAAAGCCACGATGTGATGTACGACTATTCGGGACAAGGGAGCCGGCAATTTGTTTCCAGCGACGATGCGTGTTCTTCTCCGAAGCGACGTTTAGCAAGGGGACTGAGGGAGGCCGTCTCATTATTCAGGCAGGTGTTGTTTCGAGCGCTCTTGGGCTATGCACTGGAAACTCGGTCTAGAATTGCAAGCAACTAGGACGTCTGGCTTCAGGGATTGATTGAGTCTGCAGACTCCCGTCTGATATACCTTGCGATGTTCAGGAATAGGTACTCGACAAGAGCGTATTCCCGAAGGTTGTACTGCGCTTTACTCACGAACATGCTCCTACGGCATATTGTTTAAGAATGAATTGCTGTTGCATTGCCGTCTTAGGTCTATTCTTTCTATACGTGTTCGTCTCGACTATAATTCGCCGAACCTACAGTCTTCGAAGCTTTATACCAAACATCGCTCTACACCCATAAGTTTTACGCCATGAAGAATTGCATATAGATGGCAAACCCCTTGGGCTTTAGCAAACAACGAAACAGCCAAGTTGGAGCGGCCTAACAAATTATATCAGCGACGTATCCCCATAAGACATCGTTAAAAGTATCGTTAGGCTTTGGTGTTCGATTCCTCAGATGGCTGAATCTTTTTTTATTAAAAGTATTTGAAGGTGATACCAATTGTAGCGTTTGATCTTCCTTGTTTGTATCGGGGCGGTCTGGGCGGGTTGGCGGTATATAAAGCTATTCTCATATGCTCTGCTCCGTAAAGCGAGGTCTCGGTCTGATTGTCTAGGTAGTTGTAAAGCTCTCCGCATAGCTATTCACAAATCTGCCGCTCCCTCTAACCTCATCTCCTTTGCACCGACCCACCAACCAGCCGCCTCGATGATCTGGCATACGACTTTTAGCTCGTCCATCGACCGCGGAGCGTACACCATCGTAAACTGCTTCGGGACCGGCATCTTCAACAGACACTGGCTGGTCAACGGGTGGCGCTGTCCCCAGCCTTTCTCGATAACCTCCTTTACATCTTCCGGGTGTAGGTTTAAATGCATTGAGTAATCCGAGTTATGAACATGACAAATCTCCCCTTGACACGTCTTGTTGAAGGGATATCGAGAAAATAGCCCTATGCCGTGCTTCTCGAAGCAGGATGTGCCGATGCCTACCTCGTCGGGGTTGTTGCTGCTATGGTTTTCTAGGATTCGTCGTAGAATGAGGTAGCACTCTCGCGACCCAAATTGGTTGACTTGCCGTTGCGGCGCTATCCCAACAACCTTCGGGCGCAGTCCACAACGATAAGGAAGGGGTTTCCTGCGGAGGATCCCGGTGGCTGGCTGCACGTCCGGATCTGCTGGGAGGGGGTTGAAGGGATCGCGACAGGCCCAGAGCTTGAGCCAATTGATACGTAGGTAACCGGGAAATGTTGCCGGAGTACCACCTGGGCCGAGTTTCAGGTAGTTCTGGTAGTCATTGTGGACGAAGACGACGACTGTGGCCAAACCGATGAGAAGGGCAACGGTCGACCGCTCGAGCAATTGTATGCTGGAGATCAGCAATATAGCAATAACGAAGATGGCGGGCCCGTCCAGCGTCACGGACAGAGGGTCTTGCCTGATAGTCACGTTTATGGCAATAGGGTCGTTATTACGATTGGGACAAACATCGACAGAAGATGGTTGTGTTGACGTGTCGGTCCGTGTAAGTGTGGTGGACATGATGTCAGAGGTAGAAGATGACGTGGATAGTTGGTTAAACCATATAAGTGCCAGAAGGTCTATGTCAAGGCCATACGATGTGATATTCGTGCAGACGGAATACGAAAGGGTCTGACTTCGAGGAAACAAATGTAGAGCCTAAAAGCTACTTTTGAGTTTTACTCACGAGGTGCAGAGGTTGTGATGAGAAAGGGAGGCACGACATCGAGGGAGACTTTATACGTAAACCATAGAGGGGAAAGGAAGACAAGGCAAGACATTGGAGATCCGAGTTAGTTAACCTAGTTGGTTCCTCCTGCCGGAGGTCAAGTGATGATAGCAGATGCCATGCATTCATACATGGATGCACGAGGGTGATGTACAAGGTCTAAGCTAGCCACAGCTTGCCAGCGGAATCGGTATGTATGTGTAAACCTTGACATAAGCCGGGGGAGAGAGGGAGAGTGGGAGAGAGACCAGAGACGATTCTATGTTATACCTACCTAAGGTAGGTAAGCGAGAATGGCCACTTGAGCTCCCGCATTCTGAAGTAGGTCTTATAGCGATAGATCCACAGTTTGGTGGGTTAAAGATTGAGGCCTGACATAACCATGGCCGGGGCTTGACGAAACGGTGATGTATTGGATCTGGGTCGCATACTCCTCGAAGCAGACCTGCCAAAGTTGGACAGAGCAATATAGCATGAAGGCAAAAGTCGTATGTCTCCGTACAATTGACAGAAATTCGGATTGTTGCGTTCTGTGTGATGGGACCTGCAGAATATGCATAGGATGTACTAGGTCTTTTCCAGAGTGGTATTTCTCGTCAATGCGGCTGCAGATGGAAGCCCGCAGTCGGAGGCAGGTGTCGCAATAACGCCCCAAACGAGCTACGATGAGGCGTTTCCCAGACGCACCCGGGCATATCGTCGCCCACTCAGGATGAGTATCGCATGCCGGAGCGAACCGCTCAGCGTCCCGAGGCTGCAAGCTGCTGCAAGTCCTTACATATACCCATAACCGCATTGGCGCGGTCCTAGGCTGGGCATATAACAAGCGTAAATGCGCGTGGACGTGACCTTGCTAATGTGAGGGGGCATCGTGTGGGTCATCAGCCGACGATTTTTTTTTTTTTTTTTTCACGATAATTTGTTAGACTTGCAGTGCTCATTATAGGATGTAGACGACTTGCCATCGAAACTTGGAAAAGCTTGGGGTTAGAAGAGGAACCACCCCTCAGGCGATATACTGCTTACGTGCTTAGATAGGTGATACAGATTGAAAAATAGGTAATTAGGCTAGGGGAGGTCCGTCTAGATGCATAGATTCTTTCCAATTTGCCGGACATTGGTGGACTTTGTGGACGTTGAGATAGAAGGGAATAATTACATGTACATGTACATGTAGTTTCGATGAGCTAAGGTACCTACCTACATACCTTAGTCAGGCGTAAATCGGGTGTCATTCAAGCTACGTAATCCGTACATGTACGTACGTACCTGGGTGTGTATGTACATGTATGTGCATATGCATCCTGTGTTATGCACCTATTCAATAGAGGATTCTTAGCTAATCCCCATCCGCGTGCAATGATTGGTTCATCGTCTGCCATTACGTAGTTGACCCTCAACCACAGTACCTAGGTACCCTGCACCTTCCTACGGTTGCCAGGTCGCCAACGAGACAAGGGTAAGAGCAAGGGCGAGGGGCCAACGGCTATTGGACCGGAAGGGAGAAAAGTTGGAGTTCCAAAACAACCGCCGCCAATTCGCGTATCGATTAACCAAGTACCCGTCGATTAACCATCCCGCTTTGATTGAGATCTCCATCTCCTGAAGTCTCTTCCTTGTAAACACACTGTTTCACTGTTCACTTTCTATGCAAACTGCACTATCAACTGTGCACAACCCGTTCTCCAGCGTTGACCCAGCGTTAATCCTGAAGTTTGATGCTACCAAGTATTATCACTGAAGCCGAGACTCGAAGACAACAAACCGTCGAATAATCCGAAAATAATCTAAATCAAGTTGGTTAACACATAATCGCCCAAATCTGGTACCTGAACTCGGGTAGCCTGGTGGTAAGTCATATGAATGATCCCCCTCCATGAAAACACAACATTTTTATGGATAACATTGCGATATACTAATACCATCAAACAGCATCCTTGCGCCCCATCTAAGATGGGAGGTCTCTCCTGGAACCCGTTACGTTCCCGCGACGGCCGCCAATCCAAATTACCCGTTTACGAAAACCTAAGCCTCACAACCAAGGAGCGAGATTCAAACGATTCTTATGACGACTCCGACTATGACGGTTATTCGGCCGCCTCATCATCTCCCAGCACCAGCACTTCTAGGTTTACAAGTGCTTCCACATCCGTTGCAACTCCTATCATGTCAAAAAGGGCCTTCGCAACTTCTCGTGGGCCACGCCGGCCCTTTGGCTACCGTCTCCCGAACAAAGTTGTTCGCTTCCTCTGCTTTGGCTTGTCATCGTTAATATTCCTGATGATATTCTCCCTTATTCGAGCGAGTCACAATGAGAATAGAGCTCTGGCCGAAGGTAGGATCGACAGACCAGCGTCCGCTCCCCCTCCGTGGGAATCCTATCCATTCCTTACAAGATATTACGGCGGTATTAGGAATCTGGTGTCTTTCTCTCAGAGCATCCCCGAATATCCCCGTTCTAAAGGCGAACCGGCTATAGATAAGCTGTCCTACGTCAACAACACCAACTCGAAGCAAGACGTTGAACAGCGGAGTTTGCCTGCCAGCAAGGAATTCATCCAGTATCCCCATAGCGTTTTCCGGGATTCTCCTGAGCATTTTCAGGAATGCTACATCGACAAGGCCAACAAAGTGCGTGTGCCTCCCATTCGCTACTATGAAGGGCGTCCCAACGGTTTCCCCGAAGCTGTGCTCGGCTCCTATGAGCTCTTAGGGCTGCCCGAGGATATCTGCTTCGAACGGTACGGTCGGTATGGACCGTACGGCTTCGGCTATTCCGTGAGGTCGGGTGGCCTAGGCACAGGCGAGCATGGTGAAAAGGACGGCTTTGAGAGTACCTGGGATAAAGTCCCTCAGGTCGACTGGAGGAAGACGGACTGGGCGGACGTACAGAGGCGATGCTATCAAGCAAACGCCGCTCGCTACAAGAAGGTACCCCCCAGGCAAGCTTCACCTCACGGCTTCTACATCAACGAAGATATCGCCACTACGAACCTTCACGCGCGAGACTCCTTGCCTAGTAAATCGTCCCAGTCCTCAACAACGTCTGGGGAGAAGAGCCCTGCACCAGCCTCTGATGAAAAGCCTACAGGGGAACAGCTTCCGAGGACCGCTGTGGTTATTCGGTGCTGGGATGAATATTTATGGAGGGAAGAGGATATCATGAATATCCGCTCCCTGATTAGCGAGTTGGCCCTGGCGTCCGGTGGTCGGTACGACGTCCACCTACTTGTTCAAGTCAAGAACGATGCCGCGCACCCGATCTGGGCGGATGCGGCCACGTATCAAAAACGGATCGAAGATACTATACCCGAAGAATTCCGGGGTCTTGTCACGTTATGGACGGAAACTCAGATGTTAGCACTCTACCAGGGAATTCACGATCTCTTCTCTCGTGGGCCGGATTTACCTGTGCATGGTGTATACCGCGGCTTGCAGATGGCTATGCAATATTTCGCCTACCAGCACCCGGAATACGACTATTACTGGCAGTGGGAAATGGATATCCGATACATTGGCCACTACTACGACCTGTTTACAAAGATCGAGAACTGGGCTAAGGAGCAGCCGAGAAAGGGTCTCTGGGAGCGGAACGCTCGATTTTACGTCCCTTCCGTGCATGGAACTTGGGAGGATTTCAAGCAGATGGCTCGGGTCCAGACCGAGATGGGCGTCACAGGCGCGGATAACATCTGGGACGGCATCCACGGATCCGATAAGCACTCGCATTCTGGCCGCGGCGAGAAGCCAATCTGGGGACCCGAAAGACCCGGAGACCCCAACGACTGGCTCGAACCGGATGACGACCCGGTTCCAGAGACTTCATACGAAAAAGATAAATACGTTTGGGGAGTTGGCGAAGAGGCTGAGTATATTACGTTCAACCCTATGTTTGACCCAGAAGGGACTACTTGGGGTCTGGCGGACGATATCACCGGTTACAACACGACAGATGGCAACGGAATGCCGCCACGCAGAGCCCAGATCATCACAGCATCACGTATGTCCCGTCGCCTACTCTTGAAAATGCATCGAGAGACCGCATTCCTAAAACACCACGCTTTCCCCGAAATGTGGCCAGGTACGGTTGCCCTACACCACGGTTACAAGGCCGTGTTCGTGCCACACCCTCTCTACGTGGACCGGGAGTGGCCCACGGATGTTTTCGAGAGGACCCTCAACAATGGCAAGAACGGAGCCACCGGAGGCTCGCGTACCTCCGTCTTCGGTCAGCGTGAGCATAACCTTATAGGCCTCACCTGGTTCTACAATTCGGGTTTCGCACCCAACTTGTACCGAAGATGGCTCGGATTAAAGGTCAATAACGATGGAGGCGAGGAATTCGAGTTGACCGTGGATGAGAGCAAGAACGGCACAAGCGTGAACGAAATGCGTGGTGGCGAGGGCAGGATGTGTCTACCGCCCATGCTGCTCCACCCGGTCAAGGAAGTCGAATTGCCCGTCGAGGCAAATCCAGAGGAAACGCTCGAAATACCCGAGTCGGACCCTGGGGCTTGAATATAAGAGATGAACAAGACAAAGGACGAAGAGTACGAACGAATGCATAGGTCCGGTTTTTATAATGGACCGTTCCTACATATGGGCTTAAGCACTTGTAGCGGCGTTGGCTGGAAAGTTTGTGATTGAACAGGTTGTCTCACATTTCAGAGTCGCTTAGATGGACGACGCGGAGCAAGCGTTGCGCGTCGAGATATCGTGTACCATAGGATCTATTGTACACAGATGAAAGGATATGGCCGGATAGAAAGGAAAGGATACCCGTTCGGAGAGCAGGGTATAATCTGATGACTTGAAATGATTCCAACATCCAGTGTAGATACAGCCGGAGTAGGGCTCCAATGGGTTGCCCATGTATCTACCTAGGCAATTGAGGTGTGTTCCTGTATCAGCAAAGATAGAATTCACTGTACATAACGTGATTACAGTCGTGAATCGAATAGATTCACATATCCGTCTAGTTTTAAGTGCTTCATTCCAAGTTTGAGCCATCATGACCATGTTGCACATCATCGGCGTAACGGTTTAGTATTATTATTTCGATATCCCCGAGTTGGCTATCCCCCATTTCTCAATTAACGTAGCTCCAGAGATAGGTCAAAGAGCTGGGAAAAGGATGGAGATATCTCCACTGAGAAGCTGTCTATATTATTCAATACTGTGTATAGAAGGATAGGTACCGGTTCGTCATTTTTCACCTAAATCCATAGCTTCGGGAAGCGATCAAAGTTCCTCGAGAAGGCCGTATTTAACGTTCTTGCAGTACTCTCCTCATAACTTCAAGATCGGCGTTATAATATAGGACCAAGCGTTAAGAAGTGTTAAAAAAGGCGTGGCGTTATTTACCAATTTACATTTACTTGGCGTAAAAAGTAGTTCTTGCGCAGTGAGGTTATGTTTTCTCATTTTGCTAAGGCCAGACACTGAGCCCCAGGTGCAAATCCGATTCCAAAATTATTGCTGAGATACCTAACTGCTGGATGTTTAGATAGGGCGGGTTAGGGGTTCTGGGTTTGTAACATTACTTGGTCTAGGGTCGGCTTTTGGAATTTTATATAATTTGTAAGGGGCTACCTACTACTCCTTAGGCTCTTCTTCCTCAGCGTCAACTGATATAAATAAAGATAATGAGCTTCATGGGCAAAACACGGTGATAGGTACCGATTA
The DNA here is from genome assembly GCA_902806595.1 of Pyrenopolyporus hunteri. NCBI lineage: Eukaryota > Fungi > Ascomycota > Sordariomycetes > Xylariales > Hypoxylaceae > Pyrenopolyporus > Pyrenopolyporus hunteri. Next base: position 3,023,329 of record CADCXC010000038.1, on the reverse strand, counting down.
TAGTTTACCCGAAAGATATGATTCCTTCGTGAATTGTTATAGTCATGATAGGAATGTCATGATAGGAATGTCATGATAGGAATGTCATGATAGGAATGTCATGATAGGAATGTCATGATAGGAATGTCATGATAGGAATGTCATGATAGGAATGTTACAATCGTAAAACTAGGCTGATTATGGTGATCTTGGAAAAGGTTGCTTAGAGTTGGTGAAGTAGTTCGAAAATCATAAATGGTAAAAAGAGAAGACAACATAGGGAACTACGTGTAGAGGAAGCTTGGTAATTATGTACGGACACAAACGAGGTACACATTAATTTTATAAGATTGCAACTTATAATTAAGACTAATTGAAGTTTACGACAGCTAAATACGCAGCTCAGCAGATCTACTCGAAGAAGGCAAGTCACAACCACCGAAGATGAAACGGAAACAAAAGAGTGAAGCAACTGGTTTTCGGTAACGATATCCAAATAATAGACACTAGTAGATTACAACATTATGAATCAGACCCTGCAATCGGACGGGCCGGGAAGGTATTGACACCAGGGTTATGTGTGCGACTGTAAGATACATCCACTTCCTTGCGCCGCCCAATCCACCCCACGACATCGCTCTTATTACAAAAGGAACTACGGATGTTGCCACCAAGGTTTATATGCGACACCTGACCATCCCTGGATGGCAATCCAATCATAAACTTCCCCGTAACCAGAGCGCGTATGTTGCAACCATTTGGACAGAGACGTAACAATGTACAATAGAACGCCCATCAGTAATTATAGGCTAGGAGGGCATCTTATATGCTGATACCAAGCGCCTTAGCAATGCCGAAGTGAGGCTCGCACTGGCAAGGGGTGTTGGGGTCCTTCCATTGGTCGGAGGAGTAGCTGAACATGACAGCCTTGTCGCCGCATTCCTTGACGATGCTCTTGACGGCTTCCTCCTGCTGCGAGACACCGGGAATGGCAAGACCCATGGCCTGACCAGCCGAGGGCCAGCCGGTCTCCAGGATGATACCGGGGACGTTCGGGCAGATCTTGCTAACGATGTCGAGCTGGCCCTTGACGAACTGACCAGCCTGGGAAGCAACAGTCTCGGTGTTGAAGAAAGCGTGAGCGTTAGCACCGGCAACGTCAACAACGCCGCAGATGGCAGAAGCGAAGTCGCTCTGTTGCCAGATGTTGACGGTCTCGGCGGTGGTGTACTGTCCGGAGTAGCCGCTGAATTCACCCTTGCACTTAGTGATGAGAGTGGCAAGCTCGGAAGGCTGGCAGTAACCGTGGAAGACAGCCTCGTTACCGACGGAGATGAGGTCGACAAGGTCCCAGCGGGCCCAGCTCTTGATAGCGTTGATCTGCTCGGAAACGGTGGGGTTGTGAGCGTCGCAGCCAGGAGAGTCAATGAAGATACCAAGAATCATCTTAAGGCCATGCTTGGAGCAAGAGCTACCGACATTGACGAGGGTGTCGCAGTCAGTAGAGTAGACGCGCACAGCCTTGATACCAGCAGCGGCAATAGCGGCGATATCCGATTCAACCTGGCTCGGGCTCTTGCAGCCACCAGCCTGGTCGGTCTGGTAAGGAGTGTAAGAGATACCCCAGGGTTGTCCAGCAGGGCCACCGAGACCGCCGGTGGGCTTAGGCTTAGGCGGGGCTTGGGAAGAAGATGAGCTAGGCTGAGGCTTGGGCTTCGGGGCCTCAGGAGTGGGAATCACTACAGGGTAAGAAGTCGGGGCCGGGGCCGGGATAGGGGTAGTCACAGCGATTGAGCTAGCAGGGCTTGAGCTGGGAATGTCGAATGGGCAGTAAACAACAGTGCTGGTCTCGGTGACGGTGGTCACGACCTCGGGTTGAGTGTAAGTTCCAGGAGGATAGCTGGTGACAGCCGGAACGGTGAGGGTAGTGGACTTGTCGACGGTCGTCGTAGTAGGAGCGATGGTGTAAGTACCAGCAGACGGGCAGACATACGTCGTAGTCTCGATAACGCTGGTGGTGACACCTTCGCTGGTCGAAACCGTGGCGTAGGGGCAGGTCACCGTAGTAGCAGTGGTGACAACGGTCGTAACACCACCCAGAGTGTGGGTACCGCTGGGGACAGCGGTGGTTGAGGGAACGCAGACAGTAGTCGACTCAGTCAGGGTGATGGTGGTGGCAGGGAAAGTGTAGACACCAGTGGTCGGGCAAGTCTGGGGGATGGGCGTCGGGACAAGCACGGCAGTAGACGTGCTGGTGACTGGCGGAGGCGGGGGCGCAGCCGTGGTCGACGGGACGGGAGGGAATGAGACTGATATGACGTTAGAAATTACCGCGACGATCGACAAGAGGAATAAACTTGGCACATACGAGTGGCTTCACCGTAGTAGGTGCTGTAGATGGTGGTGCATCCACAGGTGCTGTTGTCAGCAGCCTTCTTCTCCAGGGCGCGGACGGCCTCGTGGGCGTGGGCGTGCCTGTGGTGAACGCTGCCGGCGTTGACACCGGTCAGGGCCGCAGCAGCGGCTACCGCGAAAGTTGCCTTCATGGTTACCGCCTCTTTTTCTCTAATAAATCCTTAGAACCTAACTCCGAGTCGACCGTGGAACGGTTGCGCGATTTCGAATGTAGAGCTGTTTCTTTTTCGTGATATCGTGATGAAAACGAGTGCCCGCTAAATGAGTGAAGCGGTGGGTTGGATATGCTGAAAAACAAGGACGAAAGCTGGGAGATGCTTTCACTTTACGGCATCGACATCAAGAGGGTCGTTTCGTGAGGAGGGAAGGGAAAAGAGGAGGAGGGCATCGTGGGAGCCGGCAGATCTTGTAGTTTTATTAGGGCACCATTGCTGCCCCCCCGTCTGCCCTGTCTTTGGCCGGACTGCCCAGCGCCAATTTTACCTGGTGGTTGTTTTTGGCAATGGAGCAAATGGGGTGGCAGCGTTGGTCCCCGCTGATCCTGGGTCCCTTGCTCACTCATCCTCTGCATCTCTGCAAATGGCTCCTATAATGGATGGATCCTTACCAGGGTTGCCTGTTCGAGGTCCAGCCGGCCAGCCTCTGGTCCATTTTTCGCACAGGACAAGCCAGCACCCGGCCGGATCCTCCATCGATTGAATACCCGGGCAGCCAGCAACTATTGCAATATCCCCTGAAGTTCAGTTAATGCGTGCATACCTGCGTACCCCATGCGTAAACAGACGGAATAGGCCGTCTCCGAAAATCAGACATTAAGAAAAGCAACCTGCATCATCTTAGGGTCATAGATAGTGCCGGTAGCTAGGTAGCTTTAGAAACCGGGCCATCTGAAGCAAAGCTATTGTCGCCACCGACAAACTCCACCGGTTTGAGAAGAACTCGTCGTAAAACAAAAAGAGAGGTGAATAAAAGGGGTTAGAATGGGGGGGCGTGAGCTTGCCCCGATTGGGAGATAGCCCACGAAGTATCTTCTTTCCCTGGCCAATCACACGTGGCCTGGGCGACAGAAATCGACTTTTCTTGGAAGGAAACCCTTTTCTTCCAGTGGGGACTTGCGGTCTTTGCTTTGTCGCCCTGGGAAATTACCCGACCATCAAGCGAAATTACATGTTGGCCCTGGCTAGACCTAATGCGTCCTAGACCTGCAGCGTACCTGCAGTGTACCTGCAGAGCTAAGCTCATCTGGGCTCGCACACGAAGTACCCTCGTATTTACTTATTATTAGGGCTTCAGGCGCATCAACAACGAAGAAGCAACCACCCAGGTAAGACGGACAGGGCAGAAAGACAAAGACGAGAGGTTCGCTCCTTTTCCTTCCATTCGGGAGCGACCCGTCGCTTGATTGGCTCGTATTCTCTCCTCCATTCCCAATTCGCATTTCCAGAACCCACGTCATTGCGATCCGTAGGATTAATAACCGTTAGTGCTAGGTAAACCTCCTTCCTGGTACGTCTGTGGTCCATTGATCTTGTGTACCTAGGTAGGTAGGTACATGGTATGTTATGTACATGCCCAGGCGGTTTGAGTACCGGATGGCTTGCATACATATTAACGGCTGAGTTGATCGTAGATGGCTCTAACGAGTTTGCTCTTATTGATCGTTGATCAGATCGTCCTTCCTTTTCGGCACCCTTTGCCACGCCGTGCGGCCCTAACCTCTTCTTTGGGATAGGTATTATCTAGGATTACAATTTACATGGTCTATACAGTAGACCATCTATCTGCTTAGGTATGTATGTAGAAAGAGGCTACACGACGCCTAGCTACCCCAGAATTTTGACCGACACCATACTACTATGGTATACAAACGGGCACACATCACCCTCCACTAAGGTACGCAGCTGCACTGTGGGATCGAATAGCCTATCGACTTGGTGTCGCATTCGTACATTGGCCCGGTACCTAAATTACCTGGCAACCTGGAGTTCCCACGCATTCTGCGTTCTTTAGATTTCCCTCCTCCTATTCCCTACGTGGTACCAGCTGCTAATCCTACGTAAGCCGTTTGGTACTATGTAAAAATTTGATGGCGCTTGAGCCCTGAGCCTTGAGCCCTGAGCCTTGAATAGAACCCCTTAATACATAGTAGAGCGAACCCTTCGCTGAGCTGTGGACCTAAACAAGATTAATCCCAGGCCCAATTAGTTTTCGTGGCTTGTGAATTAGAGTCTAGCCCGCCGTACTCGTCAGGATGCTGTTGAGACCCTAGGCGCTGCTACGTAGTATCGCTCCCCTATACTTATACATACCTACCTACCTAGGTATGTATGTCTACCAAATGCACGGGTTATGGTCGATTTTGTTCATCTGGAAATCCTGAAGTTTGGCTACCCTCTGTCGGCTGTTTATACTGTATTGTACACGTGGAGCGCTGTCGGCTTTTGGCCTCAATCCTACTGGGTCCTTCGATTGCGTTGTCAGCTACCAACATCTTACGTAGGTATGTAGGTACGATACCTGATTCAAGCCTTGTTTTCGTTGTCAGCTTCCATATAATAATGCCGTTGCCTATTAAGAGTAAATTAGGTAATAATCATCGCTTGGCCTTTGATCATCCATCCATCGAAGGTCGAGATCATGCCAATCCTCCACATCCCCATTATTCAAGCTTTTAATAACGTGTTCAATCTAGGCATGTTCAGTGCCAATCCCATCCTCCCCGGCGAGTTACTCTACACCGAACTGCTTTAGCTTGACCCTTCATCATTACTAAACCTCGTATAGAGCCTCATAACTTCTTGCTTGTCATTTTCGGGTTTCGGCTCACCTCCATTTCTAGCAAGGTCATTTAAAGGAGACGAGTATACGGGCGATACTAGCGGAAGCACCCATGTGTATTAACCATTTTCTATGCTGCTCTCTCCTTCTAAAAAAAAAAAAAAAAAAAAAAAACTTAAATCCACGCCCCCACCCCGTCACTTCAACCTTCCCTTATACCGAGGAGTTTAGAAGTGATTCTCTGAAAATAAGTGAGGTTGTATAAGCTACAACAACTACGTTGGCGTTTCCCGTAAACGGGTCCGGGTCGACCTCTATGTCAGGTTGGCAGAGACGTTAAACTTCTATTCCCCCCTCTCATATTCGAGTATTATTCCGGGGCAAAGAAACAAGAAAAGTTGTCATTTGAAAGAACGTAATCGGTCTATCCGCCATCAATTTCTATACAGCTTCTTTCCTAACCCCCTAGTAGCGCCTCTGACTGATCTCTTTATAGTTGTATCAAAGCGGCAAGCGTCATTGTGATGACGGCGAGTCCAATCTAGATGCGATATCAATCATAGGACCAAAAATATACCGTTTCATAAGGAAAAACTTACGGAAGCGCTGAGAGCAGCTCCAGTAGCTTGTACAGGCACTGGCCCGGTGCTAGTAGCATTCGGCATCACTTCACCAGTACCCGTCGACATGCTCGCCATTGTTTTGGTTTCAGTGGTTACGACAGCAGTGGACGTGACCGAGTCTACCGAGCTGGAGTCCCTGGCTGTGGTATGAGAGCCAGACAGGTCAGCAGGAGAATCCATTGAGTGCGAGATTGAAGTATCCCCACGCATGAGAGAGGAGCTGCTCGACATGTTTTCCATACTGGACATCTGCGCTAAGGTATTGCTAGCCAGCACCAGAACTACGATACGTTTGGCGGCCATATCCTACGTAAATTCGGTAGATGCGAGAGACTTAGTACGGGTAGTAAGTTAGTAGAGTTAGAAATCGAGTCGAAGAAGCAAGCGCTTAGATAGAGAGTACGACAGACCCCCGCCGTTCGACACAAAGGCGATTAGAAGTCTTTGATTTAAGAAGCAGATTAGTTTATACAGTATTTAGCCAACTAGGGTAAGCTTCTGAAGGCCCTTTCACATCACGTTTGTTCCCTTGGAGGAGAAGTTAGTTCTAACGCAGAAACGATTAGACGGGAAGTGGATTGCGCCCTCGGCGTTCATCCTTACGGGACATTCCATATGGGCAAAGTAAAGGAGTGATGCATCTTTTCATCGCCCTACTACTATTTCCTGTATTGCTAGATACATGTACCCGGGGCCTACCTTATCATGGCATCTTATAAGTGTACTTGAAGTATCTTGATATATACATGTACCTAACCTAAATACTGTACATCCAGTATACCACCCTATAAGTCGGCCTATCGACGTACAAGCGCATTAGGTTATATAGGCTCTAGTCGGCGTGCTCTAGTCACTTCATACGGTGGCGATGGCGATGGCAATACCGACGGATCGCGACAGCTGTAATCCAAGCTAGCGCAGCTGGCAGCGCGATGCGGCGTGGCCCACTTATTTTTTATCAAAAGTCGCAACACCAAATTTTGCCACGACGAAAGACAACCCAAGAACAACAGACAATTTCATCCGTATCCAAAGTCTCTTTTACCTTTCATGACCTATGATCACGATGCTACGGACATCAGCTAGGTCGTATGTTTGTTGGCATTGCGCCGTCCGAAGGGCCGCACCAGACGTAGTTTCGAACCCGGCTGCGAGGACATTGCCAAGAGCTAATGCTTCGCCATGGAGAAGAGTATGCGATTAGAGATCCCTTCTAACTAATTGTCTTGAGAATCCTGATTCTAACGGGCATGTTCATATAGGCTATGGCAACCGTGCAACATCCGCCTGCGAGCGGCAATGGCTCAGACGTAGATATGCGCGCACAAGGAAAGGGAAGGGGAAAGGAAAAGGAAAAGGAAAAGAAAATTCCTGTCCGGGAACGCTTGCGGGCATGGAATGAAGAGAACCGCGATCAAGTTGAGACGATCTTGGCAGATTTTGCCGGTTCTGGCGAGCTATCCAACAGTATAACTCGGCCCCAAAATGTGTCCATGGGCGATTTTGAAGTGTCCGCGCCGTTATTCGATGGCGACGAACTCGGGGACCTGCGCTCCGATGATGCTACGCTAAGGGCTGGAGACATGGTCGAGCTTAGGTATATCGAACCCCGCCATCGCATGTTATATCACAACTAACGAGACTCTAGCTCTGAAGGTTCCAGACGGCCTATGTTAGCAATCTGCTTAGGTCGCTTCAACGGTTACGAATACTATTACACAAGTAGCGGCAAATGGTTTATCGGCCTAGGCGTCAAAACCCTCTTCGTCGTCCACAAATTCGCTACTCAAGCTGAAATTGAAGGTGTCCTCACCGAGCTGCCCACTAAGGAAACGCCATTACAGGCTCTGAACGCTCTCCAGGACCTCGGCCATAGCCCTTCGAGAATAGCAGGAGCCGCACTACTACGTAAGATGTTAAATTTCGTCCATGAGGCAGAGAGCGTGTATCAGGCGAATGCTGGGACTTTGGACGCCTCTAGCTCTTTTATCGGCGATCCGGTAAAGCATCGATATCTAACCCTACACGAAATCGCCGAACTACTCCTGCCTGAGACTTACCAAATCAATGGGAAGTTCGAGCCTAACGCCCTATACGCCGTACACAGAGCTCTTCTACAAGACGAGGTGTTTTTCCGGCCGCTCAGGCAAACGGGCCATAAAAGGTCATATGTTTTCGAAATCAGTCCGCTATCCGAGGTCCGTATCATACAGAAGACGGAAGGCCTAGTACGAGAGTATATGGAGAGTATAGAACAATCGCGAGGTAGCGAGGGGGACAAGCAGTCTCCGCTACACGTCTTCATAAGAAAAGCTCGGAAGTTAATCGACCAGAGCCGAAAAATCCGACCATGGACAAAGAGCGGCATTATTGGTCCATCGATGGCAGCGAAGTCAGAACCTGCACAAGTCACTCACGAGTGGTCCGAGACGGACAAGGACATTATACAGTTTATAGAACTATGGGCTAGCTACCAGAAATTTCCAAGCTACTCGCGGCTACAATGCTTTGGGTCCGCCATAATGCGAGCCCTCGACAGATACCGAGACGCCGAAAGCCTCTCATCGTCGACGGGCTGGACTTTTCTACAGGAAATCGGCTGGGTACCGTCCTGGGAAATTCCCGCCCGATATAACATACGCTTCCCGGGCGTCGAAATCAAGCGGGGGGCGGGTTATATCCGGCCTGACTTCGGTGATCTCGACAGCCACCTAAAGGAGGACGTCATGGCTTCCATGAGGAAAACTTGGGATCTTACTGCCTATTGCATCGATTCTGAGATCACTGTAGATATCGACGACGCCGTATCGCTTGAGCCGACCTCGGATCCTAACCAATTTTGGATTCATGTCCATGTAGCAGACCCAGCGTCTGCAATCCACGCCGAGACCCCAATCGCCAAATTTGCTGAGCTGATGCCGGAAACGATATACCTACCTGGCCACTTTGAGCGCATGCTACCCATCAGTATCGGCCAGGACAGATTTTCCCTTGGTGCGAACAGACCTTGCCTGACGTTCAGTTCGTTAGTAGACAGGGATGGCATCGTGCTGGAGGACAAGGTCACCCCAGGAATCCTGAAGAACGTTGTATACATGACCAACAAATCTATTGCCGAAGTATTGGGAGAATATCGGGACGATCCTGTTGTTGGGGAAGGGGAGATGATCCTCGGCCCCATGCCGGATCCCAAAACGGCGGATAGACCCATGACTCAGGCCGAGGATTTGTCTAGCAGCCAAAGGGACGAAGTGAAGCTGATGTCGGAATTAGGGAGAGCTATCCACGCCCAACGGCTTAGCAAAGGAGCCACGCCTTTCTTTCAATCAAGCCCTGAAGCACGAGCCTACTTTAGTCACCTTCCAGAGCAGGAGTATGATAACTTCATCTCCTCGACCGGAGATCCTTCGATACGCGTCGCATTCTCGAAGCGCAACGAAACCGATCTGGTTGAAAATGTCATGCGGCTGGCGGGTGAGACCGCCGCTCGATGGTGTTACGAGCGCGGGATTCCGATCCCGTTCCGCGCGCAACCCCACGCTCAGCTGGAAGCTGCCGCCGTCCGAGAGTATACGCGTGAAGTGTTTTATCCTCTCCTCAAGGCGGGGTTGCGGCCAAGCGATCACCACTGGCGCCACCTGCGGGCCCTTATAGGTACCGACGAGATTACTACGACGGCGTCTCCGCACTTCACCTTGGGCGCCGACATGTACACTAAGGCGACGTCACCGCTGCGTCGGTTCTCTGATCTCATCGTCCACTGGCAAGTCGAGGCGGCCCTTCTCGAGGAGCAACGCCGCGGCGCGTCCCTGGTCGGCAACAAGGACGATTCGTTCTTGCCCTTCAACCGCGAGCGGCTGGACCGCCTGTTACCGATGCTCCGCGTGCGCGAGAAGCAAGCCCGGTCCCTCGCCCGCGGGGACGGTGGAGACCAGTGGATCCTGCAAGCCTTGGTGCGAGCGTGGCGATTCGGCGAGGCCAAGATCCCCGAAAAATTCCGCTTCAGCGTCGTGCACATCCATAACCGCCGCTCTGTCCAGGGTCGTCTGGACTGGTTCGACCGCCCCGCCCTCCTCATGCCCGAGTACCTCAACAACGTGGTGCGCCTGGCTGATATCCGCGTCGGCGACGTCTACGAGGTTAAGATCAGGAACGTCAACGTCCACGCCAACAAGATCTGGGTCGAAGCCGTCGGCACCGTCAAGCAGGTCGGTCCGGCAAACCTTACTATTCCTGAGGGAGAGAGGGGCGTGGAGGCGCAGGTTTAGTTCGATTTTTACATAAAAACGCCCACGAAAAGGGGGATAGATACATCGTGGGGGGCGGGGTTAGAATACTGGAGATTGTACTATATTTTCCATGTTTACATGCATGAAACAACCACACTTTGTATATGTACCTACCTACCTACCTAAGATATGAGAAAGAGAAATCCCTTCAACTCACAGCATTTACCTTTTCACCACCACGGAAACTTTCTTGCGCTATCCCTGAAGAATATCTATACATAGTAAGCTCGAACTTTTAGGTTCGGCCAGAGGGGGAAAGAGCCATCCGAAGGGGGGTGGGGGGGCAGGGACTAGACTACATTAAGTACGTCAGGGAGCGCGTTCTAGACTCGAGCTCTCGGCCAGACTCTCCTCTTCTAGCTTTAGATTAGATTCGACTGCACCGCAGAACCCTCCCATCCGAATCTTCGCCACGGAATCGTTACGTGCATTGTGTGCGCTCGTAAAGTCAACTATCATGTCACTCCCTACGCAGCAGGACGAGTTTATGAGTGAAGTCCGCGAAGGACTGACTCTCTTGCATTGCATCATGATCTTGTGAAATCCGGCTTGTTACGTATTGCCTCTTATCTATCAGTTATGCGTGGGCAAATCCACCTTCAACTTATCAAGGCTCTATAATAACCAACGCATATAACGCCGGGTTTAGGCGGCCACTAGATGACAGTCGGTTCATCCCTGATGCATACATGCCGAGATCGAAAGCAGCCTGAACAGATAGCAATGTAGTCCATAAATATGTATTTCACGATACTATGTGCCCGTCCTAGCTACCCGCTGTTCGGAGATTTCGACGTCTGCTAGGTCGATGGACGATCTTCGTAGCAGCAAACCCATTTCGAAGACCTGCTTTTGTACCGCGTCCCCATAATATTGCTTTTTTGTTTCCCTCTATACACTTAATCCTTGCCGCAGCCTAGCCCTCCATAGGCTTAATCCCGATGGTAAATCAGTGCACATAACGCCCCATGGGATCACCGGTGGAGAGAAAACGCCTCCGTGGTATGCCGCGATCCCGTTCCGTGAAACCACCTCCACACTCCCCCCCTTCCGGAACCCTAAGTCCCCTGATATGAAAATGATTGCTTCGAAGAATAAGTTCGCGTGTGTGTTGTCATTTCTCCAAATGCCAGGTGCAAATACCATGCAATTTTTAAGGGACGAAGCCCTGATGATGCGTTAGCAGGTCGAGATTCTGTCGAATCAGGTGCTGAAACGCAATCTTAGAATATGTGCCTGTCCCGCCAGCCGGCATTCACATCAGGAATCTATTTGATTCCTATGGTAGGGGAATTTCCGTTGATTCATTCTCTCCCGAATTTGCTTGATCGTACATTCCAGGTGACGTACTGTAGCATCGTCATCTTCTCCAACCAACGTTCCAGATAACATGAGCAATGTCTCGGGCAGTGTTGACCGTATCTATTACTCGGCCTATGATTCCGTCGTTGGGTTGGACGTCGCCTTCCTCAAGCGGCATAAACATGCCACTCTCTGTCCGACGCATGCCGGTCGGTTCATTGGCGTGGTTATTTGCGGACGTCGAACGAAGTGAATTAGACTGCTTGAAGTGCGCTACGGCGTCTACGGGACTGGACATTGGAGTTGAACCGGCGTACTCATCCAATTCGTCTTCATCGTCACCCACAAGGAATGGACTTGACGCCTTGGAAGGCCTTAACGTCTCTTGGGAAGGCGATGGAGACAGTGGGCTCCGCATATTTCCAGTGCTGTGTTTCATTGCAGTTTCGGGGGCTGGAGAATCCTCCCTGTACTTCAATGTCGTCGAGGGTAACATCGCAATAGTCTTACTCTCAGCAGGTGTATTTACTGGAGATCTTCTGCGGGGAAGGACGGGCTTCTTTGTCGTTTTAGTCCTCTTCATCATGATTGCACCGTCGTCGGAATCGCTATCGTCGTTATATCCCCAGCGGCAGTGGTCTGGCTCATCGTCATCCTCATCGTCTCCCTTTATTTCGACCGCAATGCACTGCTGAACCTGCTCGTCAAAGTGAATATGCTTCCGTTCCGAGGAAGGTGAAACTATTCCAGAGGATATTGCGGAGGTCAGAATACTCGTGTTCTCGCGACTCCTACTTGTAGAGGAGAATGGAAAGGTGACATAATCCGTGGTGGCGCGGTGTAATATTGGCCGACCTATGCGAGTACCGCCGTCCTTCTGTTGAGCCTGGACTGCGGCCGTGGCTTGCTTCAATAGAGACGAGGAGGAGAGCGACCTTTGTAGCATGATTTCCGACATGCTCCTCTTCTTAAGAATAGGTTTCTTATCGACAAATGAGCCGCACCTTGACAAGGTCGAGCTCTCTTGCTCAGCATCCTGAGAAAATAATTCTCCGCGACGTGTTTGTAGAGGCCCGTACAGCCAAGTCACGTCGCAATCCTTAAGCCTTAGGGAAATAGGTAAGCTGCTTGTAATGCCTAGTCAAATGGAAAACATACCAGTTCAGGGTTTCCGGAGTCACCGTTTTTAGCTTATATTTGGCCTTCATCCAAGTTCTCCAGGAAGCATTCTCAAGTCTTGGCCCGTTAGTATATTCGTTCTTTTTAGAGACAATATACCGCCAGGACGACCAAATGTCCTCTTCCCTCCAATCGTGTGATAGATAGTCGACGTGTTGAGTGGGGTGATATTCGACGGCTGTATCATCTTCAGCACGGTCGAGGGTATCCGGCGACTCTGGACGCGAGGTAACCGCCGACGTATCCGGATCAATTGGAGATATAGTATATGAGTCACCCGTTTGAGGACTTGGGGGTGGTTCCAAGTCCTCAAGCGGGCCAAAATATGGATTATGGTTAAGCCCAGGCACAAAGAGTTGGTCGTCAGGGTTGATGTGAATATCCTCTTCGCATTGTCCGTCGAGAGATAAGTTGGTAGCTGGCGTGGAAGAATACGACGGATCGGCGGATTCGGGTTGAAGCGTTCGAGGGGAGGACGGAGCAGAGGACGGACTAGAATTAGGTACTATGTGAGGTTGATGATTGTAGACCTCGTGGTAAGATTCGTGGAACGCATTGTTCAATTTCGACGTAGACGCCGTGGAATGAAAATTCTGCGACGGCCTCGACATGAATTTCGATTGAGAATGAGATCTTCTCAAAGATGAGGAGGAAAAGAGGTCATTATCCTCTGAAGGAAGCACCACAGCCATTTCGAAATGATGTTTTCCTTTCCCTTTCTTTTTTTCCTTTCTCTTTAACACAAAAGTAGTGCCAAAATCCTCCGACGTTTACAACTCTAATACGGATTCGACGGTCGCCTTCATGGGCACGGTATCATGGCCTACGGCAAGACAACTGGGGATGTCCTCGACGACGTCCGCTCGCCACACCACACGGATTCTGGGTCGCGCTTAATCGCCCCCGTATCGCTCTGTTATTTCCGAATGACGTGACTGATTGGACCGAGTGCGCAACCGGAGTAGTGATATTGATATGTGGAATCAGGGTCTGCAGCATGAGAGGATTTGAAAGTGGCTTTATCCGGGATTACGCGGGTGTCGACGGCGAGACTTGACTTAAGAAAGACCGGTATACAAAGAGGATCGAATCCGTAATTTTGAAGAGGGTGGGCGTGTGGGACGGAATTTTGGATAGATAAGAGGTTTAAGATAATTGAGTTTCGCGGTTTAGAGTATCGAGTATTGGCATCGAAAAGAATCCGCGGCAAAATGTTTAGCATGTACAGTAAGTTGCCCTAAACTAGTACAAGTACATAGAAGAAGGTGGGAATTCCGGGAGATCGGAAGCTTGCAAGGATCGTAGGTATGTGTGTACTATGGGAAAGGAGGATTGAGGGGTTGATAACTGGACAGGGCCAGCCAGTCACGGGGCGAGGCTGATCGTGAATGACATGGATGACTTTGACCCTGAGGTGGACGGAGACTGAAGACTGGAGACTGGAGACTGGAGCTGGAGCTGGAGCTGGAGACTGGGGAGGATATGGGACGGTATGGGAGTGAACGGAGAGGGAGGAGGTTTTTCTTTTCCTTCTATATACTAAGGGAGTGATAAGGTGGTAAGTTTTGGAGTTCGTGGAGAAGTCGGATGGGCTCTTTTACTGTTCAGAGAAAGAGAGACATCTACATATGTACCTACCATGTAGGCAGGTAGGTATGTACTACTGCGTACCTAGGAGGTAAAGTGCGACTCCAAAATTTACCTCTAGTTCCGTGGTTGGCTCCTGTTATCTGCGTTTTAGTTACACGCCTAGCCCGTACCTACCTACTTTTACCTACTTACATGTAGGTACCTACCTGTATAATACCACTTACACACGCTTACACAGAGACACACACACATATGTGTACGGAACAAATACATTACACATTTGCATACCTCCGTAGATGTACGAATTGCATACTACTACTTGCCTATACGTGACCTTAAAGGCAGCCCTAGATAACTCAAAGCACCTACCTACATACAATAAGCAGGTAATCCTATCGTTATCTTGCGAAATTGGAACTTTCTATTGCGTCCAGCCCTGGTAAAGGTGCGTTTGAGCTTTGCCGGAACCTACATGTACATACTTGGCCTGGCTCGCCTGGGCATGTCATGTTGCGAGGACGTGCGTACTGCGAAGTAGACGCAGTTCCAAGCCAGGGTTTACCCTGAAGCTTCTGGCACAGGGATTGCGTTATGAACCACAAGAGCTGATAACTTCAACTCAGGTCCACTTGTATGTACCGTATGCGCCGGAACTAGAATAGAAGAAGTGGAGATGCTAGGAATTCGAACAGGATACATATACCTATAGGTAGGTAGGTACCTATCATAGGTAGGTATGCAGCTCCATAGACACAGGGACCATTAAACCTTGGAAGCTCCATCTATATTAACAAGCTCGACTAACAGAAGTACCCAGTGATAGGCGAGATCGCATGCATATCCGCCAGTAAATGGAGCACATTAGGTATATGTAGTTAAGGTGGTCTGGTCTATTCACCCTGCACTGCGCGTACACCTTCGGTGGATAGGTATGTAGACAGACCTACATAATGTATGTACATGCTAGCTATTAGCTGCAGACGATACAGTACGACGCATGCAAGCCCACACGTACATGTATGGATGTATGGATGTATGGATGTATGGATGTATGGATGTATGGATGTATGTACCTATGTGTGTATATATGTAGGTATGTAGCAGTCGCAGTGGTAGTAGGTATCATACTACGTTATGTATGTACGAGCGGCGCCGCAGATTGATACCTTCTTAGCAGTTACACTGTTGCGCGCATGTATGGCAAAGTGGGTAGGGTTCTTTTTTGCCTCTCACGAGCGGTCAGACATTTCCGCTCGTCCTGGTTTCAATGGCCTCCGAGTCCACCAAGCCAGTCGCCGCAGCTCGAATATGGCCGAGTTCGAAAAATAAATACCAAATTAGAACCGGCGAAAGTGTGGATTCTGTAATCCTTGGGTTGAATCTGGATGTCTCAGTTGACACTTCGCCAGGGGAAAGAAAGATTTTTTTTTTTTTTTAGGTGGAACGCAGGCTAGACCATAACCCGTAGAAATGGAACTCCCTCTAAAATATAACGCCGACTTCTTTTGAGACCTCCTTCTACGCCCCCTTTCGGGCGATTTAACAAACTAGAGGGAAAAAAAAAGTTTCTTTCGGAAACCATGGTCCCTAGTGTACCAGATAACTCGACGCGAACGGACGTACGTATACGAAATCCCATTTGCTGGCAGGACTTGAGCATTCCGACCAACCGGTATTTGCGGGGAATAGTACGCATCTCGTTTTCTTTACTTGATTTTGTAGGTGGATGTTGGAGGACCACTGCTTTAAGTATCTAAAGCCTAGATTTCCAACTCGCAAGGAAACTGGAGGGGATCGACGGCGCTTTTTAGTACCTTGATGGATGTGTTGGCTGTTCTTCCCCGGACGGGCTAGAAAAGCCTATCCCCTTATCCTTGCAGGGGGGTGATGTGAAAGGCGTCCGTAGAAAAAGAACGGAAGGGTTGGCGCAGACATCGGATCAAGCGCGAACACTGTCCTCTACGTATTGAAGTGGATTATACCTACAAGTAGTATATTGGAGGGCCTTTATTTAACGTCGAACCTGGTATAGATGTGACTTGCAGAGCCGCGTTTTTTCCTTGGAAAATTGGCACGTTTTGATATTTATCCGAAATATTCCGTTCTTGGTTCTATAGGTAGTTAAGTAGGTACCTACCTACCTACCTATCAAATTCCTAAGCTCCGTTATAAAGGTAGGTTAGGTTAAAAAAATATAATAAGATTTTAAAAAAAAAAAAATTAATATTTAATAATTTTATTTTATTTAATTTCGGTTATAAATTATTAATGTTTTTAATTTTATAATAATATATTATAATATTTTTATAAAATTTTAATATATAAAATAATTTTTTAATACGTTAATTTATTTAAATATTTTATAAAATATAACTTCGATTTAAACGTAAACGACCGTTTTTTTATCGAAAAATTATATAATAATTTATAATTTAACTTTAAATAAATTTTTATAAATAAATAATATTTATTTATTATATTAAATATTTATTTATTTAAATAAATACGTATATAATATTTTTTATAAATTAAAAAAAAAAGTAATTAATTTTTAAAATAATTAACTTTTTTTAATAAAATTTATATAAATTTAATTTTTTTAAATTTAACGCGATATATTTAAAAATTAAAAATAAATTATTAATTTTTAATTAATCGAAAAGTTTTTTAATTATTATTTTAAATATAAATTTTTAAAATTTATTATTATTATATTTTTATTAATTTTAATCGAATTAAATCGTTTTTTTATTTATAATTTAATACGTATTATATTTTTAATTCGATAAAAAAAAAATTCGAATTAAAAATAATTTTAACGCGTATATTTAATTTTCGTCGATTAAATAATTAAATTTTTTAAATTATTACGTTTAATTTTAACGATAATTAATCGTAACGTAATTAAATTAATTAATTTTTTTATTTTTTTAAAAAAAAAACCGTTTAATTAATTTTTTAAATTCGATTTAAAAAAATTTTTACGTAATTTTTATAACGTTAATAAATTTTTTAAAAATAATTAATTAATTAAAAAATTTAAATACGATAAAATTAATCGAAACGAATATAACTTATAAATTTAATTAAAAAAAACTAAAATAAAAGTTACATCGAATATATAATAAAAATAAGTGGCCCCCTTAAAAACGCTGCTTTTTAATTGGTCCCTTTATACTAGGGGTCAACCACTCCAGGGGTCAACTACCCCCCCTTTTGACTTATCAGACCGTCCCCTCTTTCCGCGCCTTGAATATATCTTATGTACAATATATCAGTACCTACATCTCACCCCCTTCTCAAGGTTACATCTTTGCTCCCTTCAAGGCCCCTTTCTATATGCAAAACATTTAAGAAATGATAGCCAATGGAGGAAAACATACATGGTTGGCTTAAACGCGCACCACCACTAATTCCACTGCATCCCCACGCCTGCCATATACATATACGTATTTTACATGCCTTCAAGTATGTAGACTCGCTAGTTATAGGTATCATCTCATGTAGTGCTTCATATTATCACAGCATAGCCGTTCTCGTACTACTACGTACCGGTACGTACATACTAAACGCTTTGATACATGTAACTTTTGTGCTACGCTGCCAATCTCCACCCCCGCTCAGTCTGTGTGACGTATCTCCACGTTAAGACGAAGCCCTTGGCTTATAGACGATTCCAATCATGTATCATCTTTTTTTCCTTCAATCCTTCACCTCCGGATGGTGAGAAATTACGCAGTAGCCCTTACGAGCCCGGCCTTTTTACGTTAGAGTATCTGGCTTCGACGTCACCGCCACTGGCCATCTGGCAGACGTAATACAGATTCAGCATGGGTGTTGTAGCACCAACACATTCGTCTTCTCCATCCCCGTCCCAGTCTTCGCACTCAACCTAAGTAGATGTTGTCACAATCTCTCGATCCCTTGACGGCATTGATGGCTTACAACAACTACTTACTATGGTATCGTCACATACACGCCCGAGCTCTGTACATACATGTATGTACCTATGCATGTAAGAGATGTGTCAAGTAGCACGATCTGCAGCAGATAGCACGCAGTTCCAGGTTGTATATATGTACGGCAAGATGGGGTCTGTGGATGGAGCTTGGCTATGGTTTGCCCACGCCCCCGCAAATGATATCTTGCTCCAAAGTTGTCTATTGACTAAGACGATAGTGACAACTCTCACACCTAGTACGAAGTCAAAGAGCGGCCAATCCATCCCCGCGGGTCCCTTGGCATGGTTGCCAGACTTGGGACACGGAGCCACAGAGTCATAGCCTGCAACTCCAATCGACACCGATTTCCGATTCCTTGCACACCGAGTTGACACTGATGACGTTGAGCTAACGCCCTCATCTCGCAATTGCCCAGCAAACATCAGGATGACAAATTAAATAAATATACGATCCTTTCTACTCGCAAGCCAGGTCAGGCCTGCTAACAGGCAGATAGGGTAAAGTCCAAGAGCAAAGCCCGGAGACCGCTTCGAGCTCAGAAACCGCGATTAGATAGGTTGTAATTCGATCTCTTCTACGTCCGGCGGGCACAGCAAAGCCCCTTATTTTATTCCACCTTGTGTCTTTGCGTAATAAGAAGAAGCCGGTGGCATATCAGTCGTGTTAGGGCCTCGCTTCATTACTGCAAGGTTCAATACCGCCTCGTAGGATTTTACCTAACAAGAAACTATGTCTTAGCTCCTTCTCACCGGATCCGCCCGCAATATAACGGAGCATGATCGTAGAGGTTCCATACATGCGAATCGCGAATTATTATCATTACCCGCTAGATTGAGTTTGCTTCTATGCAAGAACCTTCTGGCCATCTTATGGCGTCTTATGCTAATAAGATAGGGGATACCTCAAACAACAGCTATGATCCTGGACGTGTCAGTTGCTGTTGGCAACAATGGGGCCCAAGATCTCCATAAGAACAGAATTCTGGGTCTTACGGGCGCGCGAATCCGAGCCGTCCCGAGCCAACAAGAGTCGCGATCGTGATAAAGAAATGATATAATCGGTGTTCGAAGTCAAGCCTACGGACCCCGCGCCCTCTGCTACATGCCGACGCGTCGGTTCGTCGTCCAATTGGTTTGCAGACATTACTGACCGGTGTGGGCGGCGTCACCTTGTCACATTTCCTCCCTGCTTCTTGCTTCCTGCTTCCTAATGGATAGTGGGAGCATTTTCGGCTGAGACGGGTTTTTAGTTCGCTGTACAGGAATATTTATTATCTAGCCTCTTTACACCCCTCCGACAAAGTGAGTCGATAATACTGCCGGCCCCCCTCGTAACGTCTAGGAACCGTCACTATATCGTCACTCGCATCT
This sequence comes from Pyrenopolyporus hunteri, assembly GCA_902806595.1. NCBI lineage: Eukaryota > Fungi > Ascomycota > Sordariomycetes > Xylariales > Hypoxylaceae > Pyrenopolyporus > Pyrenopolyporus hunteri. The sequence goes on along the minus strand of CADCXC010000038.1, from coordinate 3,003,842 downwards.
ATAACCTCGCTTTCGGTTACAAAAAGAGCCGTTCCCGAAGCCTGGAGCTATTCGGTAACTTGTCCGCGCACTCCTATTGAAGCACTTAGTCTTATAGACGAACAACGGCAAGCCCATCATAAATCGCAACCGCGCACCCCATACTGTCTTAGGCTCGCGTCCGTGCCGAATAAAAATGTTGCACAAGTCTAGGCGCAGAGTCGCAATCTGATCTTGTATGCCTTCTCCACTCCTGCGTGCATATCGGAGCGACAACCTAGTCGGCGTCTTTCGCCTTAGAAAAATTCCCTCGAAGAATCTAGCGTTCCTTACGGATGTGAGACAGCTCTCTTCACCGGTAAAATGTAGTACAGGGAACGGGCATCTTTGGATGTCATGTTTAAGCCCCTTCGTACACAAGAAGATCCGGCTTGAGATTGGATTCGGCTTCAAAATTTTCATACCTGGACGAAGAGACCGTTACTGCGCCGTGTGACCAAGGTTTTCGAGTCGCGCACTGTTAGCCCGGTCTAGCAGAATCCATCACCTAAAATCTTATATGCATCAAAGCGGCTCTCAAATCCGGATCACCACGATGTTATCATGGGGCCGCAGGAAGCTGGGTGATAGGTTGCTGCAGTGCTGCAAGTCGTGCCGGTTTCCTTGTCAGTATACCTCATATTAAGCATGAGCGTAAGCTAATACCAACCAGCTCTAGCAAAGACTCTAGACGATTTACCCAATTAGCGCCTTCAATCCAAGTCACAGAGTCAAACCCCGAGTCGCAACCATGCAGGCTTATCTGCATGAACGACGTTCGGCTATCGCACTTGGCCCCTCGCCCCTTTCATTTATACAAGCTCGAGGCAGGAGTACACTGCGTTTCTGCTTGGCTAAAGGAATATTAATTAGATAGGCCTGAATCTCGGGCTGTCTCGCTGGTTGGAGCGGTTCCCCGAAGCGATGTGTGCCGTGTCACGTCAATTGAGTATGTATTTCGTAGGTGGTGCGGATAATAACGTTATACGGCGAGCCCTGGTGATCCGCGCTGCATGAGAAACGTTCCACGGCGCCATGATCATCTCCCTACCGGGCCGCCAACAGGCAACACAATATATTGTATATAGCAATCCCTGCTCAGCGCCTCATGTATGCCGCGATCCACCGCTGCGGCCAGTCCCGCTAAAATAATCACATATGTATACCAGGTAGGCAGTAGGTAATGGGTAGGAGGTAGGTAGGCTTGAGGGCCACACTCTCTGGACTGCAACGCTATTGTGGGAATCTTCACATGCCTGTCGTTGCAACGAGCCCGCAAGACCCGCATACATATTGCTCAACAGCTTCCTAGCGCCTAACGTGGTAAGCCGACGATAAGGGTGGTCTATTATTTCGCTCAGCGCTGAAGGCCCAATCCGAACCCGATCAGATTCGGGCGGCAAATGCCACCTCAGGGGGTATCCTGAAGGATGCGCAAAACATGAGTTTGTTGGGTGCCACATTCCTGACTTCTAAAACGGATATTTCTCTGTCGTTTTCGACCTCGCCCAATTTCATCTCGACGCCGATCTCTGCCGAGACGCGCCCACAGATGTCGACGAGCGGCGCATCGTCGTCTGCCTTGGCCGCGAAGCAGTGGACGTGGACGATGGGCAGCTTCGTATTTGTGTGTGGAGCGAAGAGCTCCTCCCGCGCGGCGTATAGACCGCGGAAATGCGATAAGAAGGTGATGGCGGATGCAGGGAGATTCATGACGAAATGAGAAATGGTCGGTGGTATGGGTATGCGCTTGGGTACCGGAATCGGCGTTGATTTGGCAGTTTCTGAATTTGGATGCTGGCTACGCTTCCCTCTCCGACTCGATCCTGAGACAGCATACTCACCGTTCGTAGACGCTGCGTATACCAAGTCGGCGGCTTCTTTGATGAACGTCCGACCATCGCGGTTGAACGGTCGTACATACTGCTCGACCTGGAAGTAGTCCGTTAACCCGGCTGAAGGCTCTACGAAGCACCTTCTTCATTTGTCTCTTACCTTATTGCGCCTAATATTTTCGCCGAGGTAGTGATAACTCTCCGGGTTATAGTCGTTTGCCCAAACGAAGACCCCCTTCTTACCGGCGGGGACTGCGAACGGGCCAATCCCAGCCATCACATCGCACACGACTTCCCCAGGTTGGAATATATTGACCAGCCGCCTGTGCTCGGCCTCTAGTTTGCTGTTCCAGTACACCTTGGCGTAGTCGAATCGGAAAACACAGTCGTTCTCCCGAGCCTCGACGTATAGATCGTCTTCTCCGGCAAGGACTTCATACGCGAAAGTCCGAAACTCCGATTCGGTTCCTACGTTGGCGATTTTGTTGATGACCGTCTTTATCGATTGGTTCTTATCAAGTATGACCTCCGCGATCAGTTTTTTGTAGGGTAAAAATGACTCTCTTAGATTCAGGTGTGCGACGTGCCCGGCCTGGTTGAACCCTCCGGGGATACCGTCATGCTGGAGTCGCAAGTCCGGGGGAAGTATCGATCTCATCACATCCTCTATGATAACGTGTTAACCATATGATTCACTGATGGTGGGGGTTAATATATGTTATTACCATAAGACCAGTAGTCATAATCTAGAGATAACTTGTAAGGGACCACCCCCAGCTCTTTACTAGCTACACCTTCGTGGATAAGAGGAGTCCATGTTTCAGGCACTGCGCATAATCATCGTTAAAAACAAAATTCACTTCATTATGGTGTGCTTTTCTTTTAATTAGCACATTACCTTCAGGCTTGACCTTCGGATCCAAGAGTAGACATTTCGAGCCCTGCGCCGCGAGGGCCCGGTCCGGGTGGGGTGCCACGCCCGGTATCCTCTCGAAGTCCAGGAGGGTCTTCTCCTTCTGCAACTTCTGGCGCCAGGCGGAGATGGTCTTCTTATCGGCCACGGCGGCGGCGGCAAGGTTCACGGCCTTGGAAAAGAGCGACCGGTCCAGGACGCCGTAGGCCGAGCGGATGACCGGCGGACGGAGGATGCTGCTCATGTCGTCGTCCTCGGTGTCTATATCCTTCGGACGGTAAGCAAGAGAGCCGAACTAGCGTTTGGAGAGCCGCATACCGCCATAATAATAGTTTTAGCTTAAATCTATATGTTATATTATTTTATGAAAATTTTCCTTTTAAAAAAATGAATGTATCTTGCTAAGAAAGAGATCTACGAAGGCGACGCCCCGCGAAGTTTTCGGATCGACTCCAGTCTTTTTTCGGTGGTTTGTGCGAGGAAGAAAACCATGTACTTTTTAGGTAAGCTTTGCCTACCACCACCAAGGATCGGCGAGATTTCAACAGGGATAGGACCCCCCACGCTAAGGACGCAAGGCTGCCGTGGCTGGAGGTCGTCTTCGTGCCACCACACGAATGCGTCATACGTATACATCCGAGTAGCCGACGGAAGGCTACACAAGCTGAAGCATGTACCTACATACCTACATGTACATAGCTGAGGAGGGAATGTACAGTACATTCTTTACTTCGTTCTCGTTTGGTTCGTCTTATCTGATAATGCACGTAGTGAACTCGTAAAAGTCAAATAACTGTATCGCTCAACATGAATTAGGTTATTAGGTTCTATGGTCTCTATTGACCGTCTATCGGTCTAATGAAAATCCCCCTACTTTATTATACAGTTTTGCCCGTGCCCGGCATGCGTCTACGACCTGAATATGCTTTCTTCCGTTAATGCACCATCGTACATATGAAGACTATGCCGTAAATGTTGCTGTTGCGAACAGCTCGAAAGTCATAGGCTTCTAAACTGCTTTTCTTGGCCCGTATTACCTCAGAGGCTTCGTGCTAAGCCCCTACTTCCCTTCGTAGGCTTGCTGAGCGGGGATTTTGAAAGTTGGCTATCTCTGGACAATGGTAGGGTATTGTATCGGCGCCGGGTTTGAACGGGCTCTAGTAAGGTACGCAATGGAGAATTACCATTATTGAAGCGTAGTGTATTACTGATTAGGATGGAGCCAACAAGAGATGCCGCCGTGTAAGCCGTGGCTAAGTTCCCCACCGCCGTGTAGTCTGGTCCAATCTGTCCAACCTACCTCCCAAGCTTGAAAGTCGCTTCCGTGTACTTCTGAAGGCCACGAAGGAATACCTGGTATCCGACGCCCTGGTTATCGGGTGCGCAGTATATCTCGGTCAGCCGGATCGGCCATGGCGGATAGCCTTGTAGATCGACGTAGGGTTCAAACGAGATGAGGAGGTCTGGCTCCGGCATGACAGCTTCGGATAACTCGTGGTCGAGCACGTCCAAAGTGATGTCGTCGGCTGATATTTTCTCCTTCTGGACCATTTGAACTAGAACCTTTGTAAGGTCTACCATCGCCTCTCGACCGTCGTCTTCCGAAATGAGCATGACTTCTAACGGAGTCTGGTCGTGTGGAAAATAGTCTCGATTCGTAGAATGAATGGTTGTGGCCCCGCGGGTGGACAGCGAGAGCGGCGGAGCTTGGTGCTTCCCAAACCAACCCTTGAGTTTCTGCGATAAGGCACGATGGGTCTGGGGCATGTAGCGCTTGAGGATGCCTATGCATATATCTGTCAGTTCTGCAGAGTCAAAATGTCAACAGGGTTATGTGCCACCCACCTGTTCTCTCATACACGGATAATCGAGGAATGCCCGCCGAGGCGCACCACGCGGCCACCTCGGCGGCTTCGTTGACAAGCTTCTCCAGCGCATCCCCTGCCCTGCCGCCATCCTCCAAGGTTAATATCACACTGAGGTGTTTGGGTAGCCTCTTGAAGATGCTGACGTCTCTTCGGACGTAGTCCGGCGTATTGTGGTGGTACCTGAGTATGGAGAGGACTCGGAGGGATACGGCATGGTAGGCTACTCGAATACGGATATAGATGGAGAAGATTGCGTGTACAAAGATGTACAGGAACAAATAGAGTTGGGATCTAAGAAACTTCCTAATGCCAAGGTGCGACGTCTCGCGGCTCTTCTTGCGGGTACGACTCGGCGATCGATTGGGCGCAAGCGGTAGGTAGTTCTATAATGATCGGACGTATTAGCTAGGGACGCGAACTCGAAGTCTAATGAGATGGATGTACCTGAACCAATTTCTCCCGCTCTTTTACGTCGAGATTCTTATGCCCGGCCTTCTCATCCTCCCGATAAAGTTTTGTATCCCTCGAAGTGAACGACATGACGGTGTAATGGATGCGAGTACCTCCAAGAAAAAGAAGTCGAAGATAGGAGCCCTGCGCCTTTTAAGAAAGATATACTCGCATAATCTTGACGTTGAACGAGAGAGTCGCGTCCTAAAACGCAATGGGAAGGGCTTGGACGATCAAGCGTGGGAGGTGCTTGAATCATATGTTGAAAAGCGACAGGCCACGATACAGAGTTACTTTGGCTATGTCCTTTCAGTTCTGCATATGATTGGGGCGTGGGCGTCATCCAAGAAACTCAGCCACAGCTGAAGTGGCATCACGGGCACCTTTTCTTCCTGTACGTACCTGTATGTCAACTAAGAGGTACCAATGTGGGTACCCACATAAGTTGATACAGGTGCTGTCCCAGTCTGGTCCAGGTACAGGTGTGCCCTATAAACCTATAAAACACCCTGAAATTATAGATGGCAGTTACCTATCCGTACTACCTGGCAGGTACGGTGTACCTAACTTCATAAGGCACATGTAGCGTACCTCGCTCACCCCTGTAATCCGTTACGAACTATCCGCCATCAAATCGAACATCGCCCTTTCGGCGCATTCAAGAGACAACATTTCCTAATTACAACCGCCGCGCCCAGTATCAACCCACCGCTTCTCCCGCCCTGACAGCTCCTCATGCTGCAGGAAACCCTTCTCGCCACCGCTTGATGCCATGGAGCGGCCAGGTCCTGGATCGCGAGCCCTGTTCCCAAAGGGCCCCAGCTTTACTATCGATGACTTCTCGAGCAAGGACTTCATCGTACGCGACTTCGTCGACGACTTAGCCGAGAGTGCTGTATCCCTCAATCGCCGTTCTGGCCAGGCACAGCAACCATTCGATCCAAAACCTCTGATCCGATCTTTTGAAAGTATGTTTTTACCATCATCTATCCCCACAGGAAGTCCCCCCACGGCTAGTAAACCGGATGTTAATGCCTGTCATCTGTAGACGCACTGCAGGGCCTGGGCAACCTGTCCGAAGAGTTACAGGCAAAGGAATCCGATCTTCTATCCCAAGCCCGACGTGGAGAGATCCAGCATGACCAGACCGTCGACACCCTTGGTCGCAAGTTAGACCAGTCCATCGACCAGTTCGAAGCGCTAGACCTCACCCTCAATAACCCTAATGGGGCCGAGCGAGGCAGCCGTGGCGAGGCAGGCGGAAATATCGCTGTCCAGATTGGGGAGAAATTGGAGGAGCTGGATAGGAAGCGTAGGCGGGCGCTGGACGCTAACTTTCTAATACAATGCTGGCTTCAGGTTAGCGAGACTGGCGAGCTCACACTATTACAAGACATCCAACGGCAAGGCGGCTCCGAGAACAAAGTGAGATGTGCGGTAATTGCGCACCAGCTGATGCGTATCAGCCAAAGACTGGATCCTGTTTCCTGGGGCCAGACGAATGGATTCCGCAACGGCTTCACGAACGGCGACATTGACGACGAGAGGAGATATAATACCCGGGAGATTTTGGAGAAGTTCTGTGAAACTCTGGAGCAAGATCTGCTGAAGCAGTTTAACAACAGCTATCGTAAGCAGAACTTTGACGATATGAAAGAGTGTGCCAAGGTTCTATACGACTTCAACGGAGGTGCCAGCGTAATCGCAGTTTTTGTGAACCAACACCAATTCTTCATTGACAGAGACCAACTTATCACGGATGAGGTGACAATGGATGGCGAGACGTGGGATCAGTTAGCAGATCCCGACTCTGAGCCACCGGGTGTCGAGCCCAGCCTCCAGTCTCTCATTGACGAAGTTAAAATCGTTATGCAGGAAGAGTCCTTTATTATCAAGAGGGCCTTCCCCTACTACGAGACAGTCTTAATCAAGTTTATACAGCGCGTCTTTCAACAGTCAATACAACAACGGCTGGAGTTGGTTCTCGAGAAAGCCAATACCATCTCATCTTTAGCCTTTCTCAGATCTCTCCACTCCTCCAGGAGTTACATCGGTGCCTTAATAGAGGATCTAAAGGCCCACGGCCTCACAGAACATCCGGAGCCCTGTTCGTCACAGATAGCCCAGACGTTGGACCAGCAAATGGAAGAGCTGTTCGTTCCGTATATAGTAGGAAACTCGTATATCGAGCGCGAGAAGAGGAGCCTAGAAGAGTTATTTAATTCTCTACTCTTCAAGTATAATATCTATCATTCTAGGAGGAAGAAGGCACCGACTGGTTTTATGGCCTCGTTAGCCCAGCAAACCAATCAGCTCATGGCATCCGCTAAGGACGCGTATCTAGAGCGGCTTGAGTCCTCAGATCTCACACCGACACAGAAGGCCATGATGTTGAGAGTTGCCGGCGTCCAGGAGACCGATAAGAACAAGAACGAAATCGAGGTCTCGGAGAGCGAGGGTGTCTTGAGCACGGCCACGGCGAAGAGGATGCTCACGTGGCTTGCCGAAAGCGTCCGGCGAACCCTGGAGCTAGGGAGCCAGAGCGAAACGCCTAAAGATGTCGCCATACTGCTGAATCTTCTGTTAACCAATATGGGTCAAGTCTACGTGGAGACGGCGTTGGAAGCAGCTCTTGAGAAGGCCACATCTCAGGAGAACGCAAAGACCGAACCCGATCTCAGTTATCTACCCTCTGTCCGGCCAGCCGTGATAATTGGTAGCATGATGAACCGCTTCATAAACATGGTGCTCATCCGCCTTGCCGAGTCCAACACTACGGTCCGTAGGAGTATGGAGGCCCAGTCGAAGATGGCAATCGAAAGTATCGAGAAGAAGGCCAGCAGCGTCATGAAGAGCACTGTCGATGTCATCGTCAATTGGGTGTCCAAGTCACTTGCCCAACAGAAAAAGCTCGATTTCCTGCCCAAGGACGAACTCAGCATTATGGAGTCTCTGCAGACCCCAACCTGCACCTCCACCTGCCTGTTCCTATCACGGTGCACGCGGCTCATCAGCCAGGCCGTCGACGGCGCCAACCTCGAGGTCTTCAGCAGCGAGCTGGCCCTCGAGATCCAGCGGCTGCTCTTCGAACACTTCAAGAAGTTCAAGGTCAACGCCACCGGCGGGCTGATGGTGACCAAGGACATCGCCGGGTACGTCGCCGCCCTGAAGGAGTGGCCCCTCTCTAAGGACGTCGAGGCCGCCGTCGAGCTCCTCACCGAGATCGGCTACCTCTTCATCATCGGCCCCGAGGCCCTACGCGAGCGCTCCCGGAACCTGGCCGCTACCGCCGGCGCCGCTGGCGGCTCCTCGTCCGCCTTCACCCGGAAGCTCCGCAAGGCCGACTTCAAGGCCTTCATACAGAGCAGAGACGACGCGAAGACCGTTGGTGTGCAGAGCGTGCTGTCCAGCTTATAAATAGGGGACGGAGAGGTGGAAGGGGGGGGAGGAAGGGAAATGGACTAAGGAGAGGGAATAACATACAGTAAGAAAAGGAGTTGCGATGGAATCCTGGTGAGACTATAGGCCCGGCCGGGTTCTGTTTAGTAGAATGGAATGGCATGGCATGGCATGGAGGAGCCAAAGGCGAAGGGCGGAAGTTCGACGTATCTGCCCCTGGGCCTTTTGGATCGCGCATGTGTTTTTTTGTCGTACTGTAGATTTACGAGATGGACGAGAGAAGATACCAACCAAACCAACCAACTGACCAACAACACGCAGAATGAACCCTTCACTGCGTGTTCCCACTACCTAACCCCGACGAATTCGAAGTGTGAATATAAAAACCAAACCAAATCGAACACATACGTTATCTCTTTCTTATACTCGAGTGCCCCATAACAGATTGGTCTGATATCGCTTTGAATTTTTTTTCCTATTAGCTCCCTAAAGCAGCGCTGATGGGCAATAACCACCACATACATAGGTAGGTAGGTGGTAGGGTTTGCCTCATCTACACGCGCACGGCTAATACTAGCAGAAGCAACAACTACAGCAACTCCCCCTAGCAAGCATAACGTAACATTACCAAGTAGGCGGCCAACAACTCCTACTCGCCGAGCTTTTCCTCCATGTTCCTATACGCGGCCTAGTTTAGCCTAGGTAGCTGGGCCGGGCCGGGCCCGGGGTACGCCACGGAGGAAATATGGACAACATCATCAACAACAATAATAACGACACGAACATTGTACGCCTATCGGATCGCGAGACCTCGCCGGTGATATAATAGCTTTTTAACGGCAACCCTTTCCCGTCCGAGCCTCGGCCGCCGTCAATGAACCCGGACCAACAAAACAAACCACCACTTAAAACGTCCCTAACCCCCGTCCATTCGTTCCTCGATTGCTCCTCGCCCTTTTCTGCCAGAACGCCAACGTCCAACTCCACGAGTTGGAGAATACTTCTGCTTCTCACATGTCTCCTCTTCGCGCGTCTGCTCCTCTCCGATAAGACTATCAAACAACCAGACCGCCAACATTGAGCTACATGGCTCTCTCTGGACAGTTGGCCTTCAATGCTTGCTTAGTCTTAGCTCTCTTCTCGCGTCTCTCTTCCTCCGCTTAACGATGAGAATCCGTAACCATTCATCGTCCTCTCCCTCTCAGCGCCAGTTCCCCTGACTCAACGACAGCAATCCCGCCACGCAATCCAAATCGCCTCGCTTCCCGGGGCTCGGCTCGCGTTGCATGAAGCGGTCGACATCATCAGGACCGCCCCTCTTCGCCGCGCCGTTCTCCTTATCCTCGAAGATAGCCAAGGGGGCGTCGCGAAGTTTCGATGACGAGAATGAAGGCGCGGTGTTAGCCCTACTTCCGAAGAGCAATGCGCGCTTTGCCGCGCCGTCTTGTTCACCTAGCACGCGTCCGACGCGGCGGGGATTTTTGTTGTTCGATAACGCCTGCGCTTGAGTCTTGGGGGAGGGTAATGGTCGTCGACGGTTATTGTGATGTTGCTGATGGGGGTTGCCGTCTTCGTCCGGGCTCCAGTTCTCCTTGTCGGAGTCGCCACCGGACGGGCTCAGGATGACGGAGAGGTTGCCTTTTCCAGGCTTTTTCTCCGGGTCAAGCGCTTCTGGTCGCGTGTCTAGCAGCGTCTTAGGCGGGAGGCTCTGCATGCGAGCTACGCTGCTGTTTGTGCGGCTGAGTTTAGCTTTCTTAGCTGTTCCCTCTCGGTGAGAGGGTTTGTTCTGCGGTGCATTTCGCTTGTTAGGGTTGGATTGCAGCACATTTGATGCGTTGTTGTGGCCGTGAAAGAAATTGCTAAGGCTCGATGAGCTACTGCTAGATCGCAGGAGGCTGATAGCGGCAACCGCCGATCCAGAAGACTCATTCTCAGCTTGCTTCGTCAGCTCATCGCGCGTATCTGCTTCGCAGCAGGATTCCCAAGCATGAACATCCCGAGATCGACCTCGCGTAAGTTGGGGAGGGAGGTGAGCCGTAAGGGTTGAGATGGGCGGGAGAGTAATGCCGGGTAGGGCGCTCCGGCTCCTATGGAGAGTCCGGCTGGCGCGAACTGGTGGTAATGTGTCTGCATCTTTTGGCAACGGCAGCTGGGCAGGGCGTGGTGGTGATGGGTGAGAGGAAACCAGCTCAGCTTTTCCGTCCAATGACAGAGACAACCGAACACGAGACGATGATGCTGACGAAGGGGGCGGGAGAATAGAGGCGGGTGAGCTGCTAGATGCTGAATTGAAAGAGCACGAAAAAGACTCGAGCCTGAAGCGCGTTAGTGCTTGGACATACGCTGGAAAACGCCGCGGCATACCTGAATGAATCGTCCCCCGTTCGTTCCAACATAGAAGGAGTGGAGAATGAGGTATCGAAACTTCGTCGATTTGACAAATACGCGACCGACGCCGACGATATCTGAGAGAGTGAGAGGCCCTCGAGCTCGGATCTCTGCGGCGGCGGCGGGGTGTGCTTCTCAGAGCCCTCAGGCTCGGGCGCGGTGGGCTTATCCATAGTGGATTGGTCGACGCCGCTTAATTTCGGAGAAGACTGGGTAGAGTGCTCGGGCGTAGTCGCGTCCTGAGAGCCGGTTGGTAATTTCTCCACATCGAGAGCCCTCTCATCGTCAGCACGCGTCCCTCCCAGCTGCGCAGCCGCATCTGGCGGGGCAATTTGCGTGGGTACGCAGTCGGATGACAGTATTTGAACACCCCCGCCATATCTCAACGCCGCGATCTCCTGCGGCGAAAGAGGCCGGGATTTTCGACGATCGTTCTGGCGACGATTCTGGAACCATATCTACAAAGAGATTAGATCCAATTCACCGGGACGCGACGTTTATGAGAGTCTATGACGCGTTTCCGCTACAATCTACTGGCTATACTCACTTGTACTTCTTTCTCGTTCAGCGAGACGCGACTCACGATGTCGAGACGCGCCGCCTTGTCGGGCTTCGGGTTTGAGTTGTACGCGGCTTCGAGAATAGCTTTATCTTGAGTCCTGCACGAAGAGAAGATAGATATGCGTTTAGTATATACATTAACGTAAGCTGGCGGGGGTGGAGGGGGGGAATTGGCTTCTGGGTACACACGTGGTCCTCTTCCGCTTGCCCTTGGGGTGTTTCTCTGTGTTGGAGTCGTGGGTAGGATAGCCGGATTCTAATCTGAAGGAAGACTCGAAGGACATTGTGCTCGAGTCGGGGTTGCTGCCTTGTGAACTAATTGACATCCGGGCCTCGCGTGTTTCGTGCGCAGGCGGCATTGTGGACATGGTGGACATGGTGGGAGGCGTGGACGCGGTGGAGTGTGACATGTTTTAAAGGTAATGAAGGTAATGACCGGGTCTAAATATGCATTCTATTACGCAGTAGGCGGGACAGGAAGTAGGAGAGGGGAAAAAACGAGAGACAAGTCCCGTCTACAATACGTATTGTCGTCGTAGCGACGTCAAGGGAAAGAGACGCGGAAAGGTTGTAGTGGTGCTGTGCTGTGCTAGAGGAGAGGGGAGAAGGAAGAGGGAAGAGAAAGAATAAGGCTGGTTGTGGTTGGTGTGTGTTGGAGCAGCAGCTTCGTAGTGGGGACGGGTCCTTTTTGGCGTGTCGGTCCCGCTATTGTAATCAAGACCGCGTCTTGAGATCTAATGCAGACGCTCGGGCCATGCCTCCAATTGGCCAATCACGGCCGCCATCGCGTCACAAGTCGACCGAAAAGGGTAACTTATTTACTTAAGCGTGACCATCTCCAGGTAGACCAGCCCAAATTCTCCAAGTTGTCACCAAAACACCGCCAGCCATCGTGGAATGCGCTAATCAAGCGAGAATACTTTCCTAAATTGGGTCGTTAGATGAGGAACGTCAAGCACCAACTTTCTTTCTGAATTTATTTACTTTTTCCATCTTTCCTCTCCAGTCGCTTCTGTAACTTTCGGAAAATGGCGTGCATACCTAGGCTTCAATTAAGGAACACTTGCAAGCCAAGCCTATCTAACAATGCCTAGGTGGTTCGGCAGAGGAGCACACAATCGAGTGATCTCTACAATTTAAACACAATGACATGTTTCAGAGCTCGGCTGTATGGCAGCCCACAGATTTAATACGTCTAAGACAATCTCAAGCTTAATTCATGGAACAAAGGGTAGCAAATTCATGACTTCGTCACTTATACCGAACAAGAACAATATGACTTTAAATCCTTCCCCGGGGACAGCCATACATGGAGGTGGTATCACGTAACCCGGTTCTACGTCAAACCAACCCGAACCCCCACCCTCCGTCTTATCATCGTCATCGCTCGATCCCCGCTCTCTAAAGATCTCATGATTAGGTAGGTATCAACAGCCTCCACATCCTCGTCCCGGCCGAACTCAGGACCTAGGGGGTTATCTTCTCTCCGCGGGGAATTATATCCGATTCCGTGTTGCGGCTTCGGAGCTGGGTGCACTCCGGCGTTTATACTTGTTCTAGTTCCCAAGCTTCCTCGATGTAAATCTTCCTGGCTATGGAGATCAACTCCGGTCTTTGGTGCCACTGCTTGAGGCCCGTTCGCACGCGTACTCATCTCGATACACGTGCTCGATTATCTCGGTGTCAAGCGGCAGGACCCGCTCATATCTCGTCGAACACGGGCCGCTCTGCGAACGTGACATCCACGCCGCTAGAGTCCCTGCGCTTCTTGACAGAATGAGTTTTCAACTGTGTATGTTGAGAAACGGACGTTCGTCCTACCGTCTTTTCTTGTAATATATTGAGAGTACTGTATAATATCTATGAGGTCTCCTAGGAAGTCATACTTTCCCCTTTACCCCAGCCGTGGTAATTCTTAAGCATGATATCTGATCATGCTTCATCGGGCCGGTGCTTTAAACCCGAGTCTGGAATGTGGAATTTCATTAATTATAATAATATAGACGTTATTAATATATATAGCAACACTGTTAGTCTAGCCGTGGTAGAAATTGCAACCTGCGACAAATGTTTAAGCTAACTAGATTATTCCTCTAAAAAAAAAAAAATAGACGCCGCCTCCTTCGCCATAATACTATTTAGCGTTAAGAAAGAAGTCTCAGGCTTATTTATAGATGCTACTAAAAACTAGTCTAAGAGGTTCGCTATTCTCCTGGCGGCGTAGCCCCAAGTACTTTCCTAATAAGCTTGACGCCATCAGCACGGATTTGGGCGTTTCAGAGCCTATAAACTCTTAATCGTTGATTACCGCGGGATCGAACTTAGCGCCTCTCCAGACACTATCTCCGCACATGCAAGCGTCTGCTTCACACCGCCACATACAAATTCGCGCGTTCAATTTTTCATCCGATGAAATTTACCTCAATTAGGGCTGACCCAGATGCGATGTTACTGACCCCTTTATATGTTTCCGCACAGTGACGGCTTAGATTCTTACGACAATGCCATATACAATCACGTTAATTCGTATGGTTCGGGTGTAGGCCTCACATGAATCTCATTCGTAAGAATCTAGCCTAATAGCCATCCCTTGGGACTGGCGATGTAAAGACGGTGTACTATTGGTGACGTGAAGTATTGTCTCCGTGTGCCAATAATACCCAACAAACAGATTAAGAGACTAAAATGCCACTCATAGGGAGAGGGCCCTTGATTATCCTTCCCATGGAAATACTTAGCGTTGGCGCCGGTGAACTCCTTATGTATCGAGATCGACTGAATCCTCCTATAACCTTCGTAACGGAAAATAGACAGAATTACGCGTGATACGCTACCATCTAACTCTAATCGGTAGCTCTAGATCTAATGTTCTACATGCCTAAAAGGCTCATTTGTCGTCGCAAAGGACTAGCACTGATGCTGCCGTCTTCGCTCGCGTAGTACGCCGAGTCGGTGTCTATGTCCCATTCCGGCTCATCCTCTTCGTTACCGGAGCCTGAACTGCCCGACGATTTGCTGTCGAAGCCTTTCTGAGTGGCAGCTCGCGTGTTCCACTGAAGCGTGCGGGAAACGCTATCGAACCATTCGGTTCCAGTGCGCATCACGGTGGGGAACGGGTACTGAGAGGCTGTGATCGTCACACAATCGCCTTGCTTTAGTTCAACCCTGCCTTTTCCGTCGAATGCGCAGTACGCTGTAGCACGCGAATTGCGCGGGATGGAAACACGAAGGAGCATCGTGTCGCTGAGTACCATCGGCCGGAAAGAAAGCGTGTGCGGGCAAATGGGCGTGAGGAGAATGGCGGGAAGGTCGGGGCTGACTAGAGATCCGCCCGCAGAGAGGGAGTACGCGGTCGATCCGGTGGGGGTGGAGAAAATGCATCCGTCCGCCTGCACGACGGTCAAGAGCTCGTTATCGCCGTACAGCTCGAGGTTGGAGACGTAGGGGGATGGGCCACGGTCGATGACAAGCTCGTTAAGAACCTCGAATTGTTCTCCTTCCTCCATCTCCTGGCCAGAGGCGCCCTTACGGAAAACAGTGCAGGTGAATCGCATACGAAGATTGACACGCATACCTTCATCACCCATGATCCTGTTGAGATGCTGCTTATACTTCTCGAACTCGAAGCTTGTCAAGAAGCCAAGACTTCCTAAGCTGAAGGATAGTATGGGAGGAACAACTCTTTGGAAGAGCCAAGAGGTAAATAATACGGTTCCGTCGCCACCGAGAGTCAGAACCAAGTCGAACTTCTCCGGGTTGCTCCAGCAAAGATCCGGGGACCAGTAACGGAGCATAGACTCAAAACGGGGATCCTCATCGACGATGCTCGAAGCACCGAAGCGTTTCGAGTTGCGCAATTTAGCGTCAACATAGACGTTGACACCAATGTCCGAGCCGTACCGCGGGGTCCTGAGGAGCCACATGGTCAACTCCCTCGTTAGGTAGACGAGTTCATTGTCGCGGGCTTTGGTGACGATCATGACGCTGCGAACAGCCCGGCGGATGGGCCTGCGCTGTAGCTGCTTCGACACCTCACGAACGCCAGTAGCGGTCTGGACGAGGCGCGAGTGCGACATCCATTCGTCGTTCTTGATCTCCTCCAGAACCTTCTCGATATCGACGGCGTCGTCGAAGCGGTTGTGGTAGAAGCACGGCGACTGGAGAGAGGGGAATGCGGTAGTCGGAGTCATGTTGCGGGCGGCAAGCTCGGAAAGTGCATCAGACAGCTGCTGGGACGACGAGGGATTGGTAGGTCGCTTATCGACCGCTCCGTGGACAGACAACATGCCGTTGAGCGATAGGGCTTCGGGCTTATTACTCCGTGCGACGGAAGCCAAGGCTTTCATGATAGTTTGGCGCGGGACGGCTTCCACCGAGGGTGCGTTCTTGCGGTGGCCGCGCGATTGATTCTTTGAAAGGACGTCGAGGGGTTTTATCGCTGAACCGGAAGGCTCTGGAATTGTGCCGTCGGCGTCAGCATGGCAGTGGGATTGATGGGAATTGGTAGCAGAAAAGGGCGGCGTAGGGTCGGAGTTTGTAGGCGAACTGGAGTGTCGCAGGGGTTGATCTGGAATGGTGATGGAAGTGGATGATGACTTGGAAACGGGGCCGACTGCAGCAATTCCGACCCCTCCGTCAGCTGGCGCTGCTACTTCCACTTCCAACGCATTAGTAACCTTGGGGGTACCATTGCTGTTAAATGTACCCTCTGTACCTTCCTTGCAGCCGTTAGTACCGTTGTCACTGAGCGCAGGATGCACCCCCATCCCCGTTGTTGGAGAGCCCATCAAGCCTAAATTAGCCATGGCTCCACACTAATGCACTAATGCGCTAATGTCCTAGGTACCTCGAGAAAAAGGTATGGGCGGGATAAACGAGGAGGAACCGAAAACGCCGTGCACAAAGGCTCGAGTCGGTTGCCGCACAAAGGTTTCGGTCCTAAGTGCCAAGTGCTATTTCCGAATCTTGCAGGATCAACTTAGAACCGCAGTACGAACCCAGCGAACCCAGCGATCTGGAACACTATATCCGCGGCTTGTCTTGATTTGACGGGTTCCGTTCTTAAATCCGTTCCTCTGTCGACTGTGAAGGATACTAAGGCACCACTTTGTCAGCCGGGCTCTCTTATACGCGTACATACTATCTTAAGGCAACGCATGTGAACCGGGCGTGGGAAACCGAATGCCGGTCCACGAGAACCATGGAACGCAACCCGGGCACTGGTAGCACTTGGCAGAATTACCATGCAGTGATAGCACACTACGGCGCTCCCCCCCTCTTTCTAGGGGTAGCAAATCATGATCGAGAAAACTTACACAAAACTATTCCCAAGGTAAGTTAGTTTTGTGATATCCTCCGGCAGGCAGTGACGCCGATCTGGGTCACGGCAGCAGCAGAATCCCTGGGGACTGGATTGGTATCTTTAAACCACAGAGAAAAATGTGGTATGGCGTCGTGTCGTAAAGGGAAGCAAAACCCGCAAAGCCCGAACGACGTGATAATCCACTCGATTAGATAAATTAGACAGTAGCACCGTATTTAGGATCAACCTGATAACCTGTCCCGCTATGGCAGTCTATTCGTTTTGTCAGACTCGTGAGAATCGCGAAAGGTCGGGCGTCAACCGGTCGTTGAGGAGTGGGGGGATTCGAGATGGAAAATTAGCGATGTTGGGATTATTAGGCCGAGGTCTATACAATAGGCCTACTAAACAGGGCAACCAATATTTAACAAGAAAGGAATTCGAGCTCAACTCTTCGAGAGGCTACACGATACTAGGAAAATAGTAAGGAGGAAAAAAAAGTAAAGACTGAAGGTCGATTCTGCAAGAACTTCCAGAGCTCTGCTTTTGCTGCTCGCACAAACAGCTTTAGGGAAGGGAAAGACTTGGGTCTAAGTGACTGAAGATCCAGTTAGACAAGACACCTCGAAAAAAATGGTCGTGTCCGACTGGACTTATTATTAGGATGAATCAGTCACTTGCCGATAAGTCGAGATGGAGGACCGGCAGTGGAGATGCTTGAAGCTCCCTCAAAGAGTCTCGGTTCCTCCGTGCATGGACTGTGGAGTAGCAGCTGGGTGGAGCAAAGGTAGGGGGTCCCGGGCAAAAATGGAGCCTGAAAATAGGTGAAGTATCACGTACTGCGTGTCTACTATGTACATGCAGTAGGTCCCAGGGCGGCCAGGTAGGTACCTCCGAAGGTACACGGCCGGGTAGGTTAGGTAGGTAGTAGGTACTTTCGCGATTGGACCTTTAATAGATAAAAGACACGAGTTAAAAGGGGGGGGAAAAGAGAAAAAAAAAAGAAATGTTCGCAGAAGGACCAAGCGATCGGGCGAGCTGTACACTGCGTGTAATAATAGTAGGACTCGATGCGAGAACCGAACGCGAGGCGGCGGGCGTTACCACCATCATCATTACCACACCATACTTGCGTGGCCGTGTACCTCGAGAAATCATGAAGAAAAAGGGCAAAAGCCCGAGAAAATGGAGGGTACGTGGCGGAAATGTTTGACCCACCGTCACTAGCACTTCTCCTGTTTCCCCTAACAAATGCTGTGTACAGCGCTTTCGCGCCAGGTCTCACCTTGTAACCTTTGCACAGGGATGGCGTAAGCGAGCGATGCGCAAGGAGGCTAGACCGTCTCATGTTCTTTTCCCAGCTGCCCCCGATCCAGGGCTTACAGATGCTCGCAACCACTACGCAGCATCGTCTTTGCGCCGGCGGCATCTCCCACAATGGACTAGTCAATCAACCGAAAAGTCGACGGGGCCCTTTGAGCCTCCTTGATCTCCTGGATCTCCTGCAGGTATAGCTGCATAATACCGGATTGTTTTGAGCTCTCACTTGACAACGAATCCTGCGTCTGGAACTTAGTCGAGCCAAACAAATTCCCCCCTGTGCAGATCACACATCCGGTAACCATCACTAACCGCCACTTCGACAAAAGGTCTCCATTGGATCACACAACATTTCGGATTTCGAATTTCGAAGAGGCTGTCAACCCGCCTTCTCGGTATCTCGTGGGGGTCCTAACTTGACAAAGCATGGCTATGGATAACATTTGCTGCGGGAAGGAAGAAGAAGATTCTCAGGCACGTCTCTTAAAGAGTGTCATATGTCATCCGCACCCGATCAAGACTCGTAACGAGACACCCTTTTCGTCCCTTCCAATAGCCCTGTAGTAAACTCGTTGAGCAGCCCAATGCGCCGGCCAAAATCTTGGCTAGCGCCGGCGATGCATATCTGGTGGTTAGTTTGCCAGGAAAGATGCCGCTTTTCCCGTCCGCATACCAGAGAGGGCCCATCTTATCAACACTCGTTCATGCTAAAGTAAGCAAGGGCCCCGGCCCTGTTAACTGACCAAACGATCCACCATACCCCGTGGAAGATCTCCTGCGTCTTTGTGGAAGCGATGCGCCCATTCGAGAGTATCAAACGCGTCCGAGCAGAATCTGCCTGTCATCTATTACAGACCGCCAATCTAGCGCCGTACCGCACATATTCTAGCCAGTAATATTCCCGGAACATGTCTCGTGGCACGCGCTGTTCCGGGTCGTAAGGTTCGGGGAATTGGAGGCAGCATTGTTCACTTCCAATGTAGATCCGCGGCTACTTTCTCTTCTAACGTAGATCGTATGAACCGCTTTAAGTCTGCACCCGCTGGGCTGCCGTCGTCCATGAGAGTATCGCCATCGCTCGTAGTATTCGATAGGCAGCATCGACGTTGCGCTACAGCAAAGGCATCGTCCCACTCTTTCATCGTGAAGCTTCCTTCACTCTCTGCGAGTATCAATTCGTCGTGCGACGTAAACGAGAAGACGTGGAACGACTGCGCGCCTTCGATCTCTCGCGGCGAAGGGTCCGAAACTACTCTCCTCGATTCGCCATCCGCAACAATAGCCAAGGACGTCGATGTTAGTGTGGCCGTGAGCGGAAGAGCGGCGGATAGCAACGATAGCACCGCCGTCTGGAGGAGGGCGGGCAGGATTGGCAGGTTCTAGAGGATCGGGCCTCAGGTTAGTACGTTGTATCGTTCGTCGAGGATTGCGTAGATGTGCCTTACCGAAGTCGCCTGGGCCACTTTGGTGTTTACATATTCGTTCTCTGGAGTCGTGGTGACCTGCAGGATAACCTGGATCAAGGTTCTCGGGAAGTTGTTTACGAGGATGATGTGACGCAGGGTCGATTGAATCAACGATTCTAAATGCCTTTCTCTGGTGCCTTTAAAATAGCAAAGGTAAGCAGTGTTTAAATAGGGGACAGCAAGCTTTGAAGGAAGTCGAACCTCCAACCCCTGCAGCTGGTCGTACGATCACGTCGATGGCCGCCTCCTCTGGGAGCTCGTCTCGTCTTTGCACCTCGATCGGCCCATTTACAGCCCCAACCACGGTATAGCCGGCAAAAGAGAAAGTGGCAGAGCCGTCAGCATTATGAAGGTGGGAAAGCAGGGCCTCGGGTTCGGTATTGACTGTCATCTTCGCAGAAGAAGCGTAGCTATTCTCTTGGCCTATGAATGGTGTTTTGCGCAGAAATCAGAAAAGTGACGATGGAACTGAACTTTTTCTCAATTGGGTAGCAACCTGGGTACGGTAACTTCCACCAAGCTTGGCGGCTGTACTACCTGTAATGGGGTACCTACATGTACCCTACCTTACATATCGCAAAGCTCGGTACCTCCCAGCGCAGTGTATTTGTACAGGTACACTATAAGTACCGCCAACCCCGCCTTTGGCTGCACTAATGCGCTATACATTTATCTCGTGGTACCTAATAAGCAGAGAAAGATACCCGTAGCACCTAATTCTTACATCAACTCGCTAAATGAATCGGCTTGTCATTCAGTAACATACTACTGAGAGAGGGGCGTGGCGTATCGTACCTCTTCTATACCTCTTCCATACATATCCATCTTATTTATAAATCATCCATCTTAACACATCCCGTGGTTTGCCTTCGTCTATAACATTATACTTCTTCCTAATTTAGGTGCAAACACACCGCTCAATG
Organism: Pyrenopolyporus hunteri; assembly: GCA_902806595.1. NCBI lineage: Eukaryota > Fungi > Ascomycota > Sordariomycetes > Xylariales > Hypoxylaceae > Pyrenopolyporus > Pyrenopolyporus hunteri. Next base: position 2,983,399 of record CADCXC010000038.1, on the reverse strand, counting down.
TTCTAAGTTAAATCCACAAAATACGATGGCTACACAACGCTCCCTGGAAGCGACCCCGAATCTAAAGGATAAGATCCCCAAGTTGGAACCTCGCCGTCGAAGGCCTCCACCATCAAATCCCCTTCCATTACCAGAGACACCTGCGCTACCGCCACCGCCGGATACTTCATCTCATTCATTCCAGGTACCCTCCCGACGGATTCTATCCACAAAGGACCACGAACTCTTTCTTTCGTCGCCAACCTACACTCTTCTTCTCTCATTCGTCTTCAGTCTTACAGATGCCGTAGTAGATACACCCATCTCCGCTGTCAAGGACGAGGACTGCAGTCCCGCCGTCAAGTCTATTATCAGTATCCTTGACGAAGCAGAAGCCCTAGTTCGAGATACTCCCCCAGACGATTCGGGAGGATCGAGGTTTGGAAACAAGGTCTTCCGCACCTTTCTCGACAAGGCCAAAGCCGCCAGCCCTTCTTGGCATCAGAAGCTTGGCCTGACTTCCCAGGATGCCATTGCGGAGGTCGAAACCTACCTTAACCAGTCATTCGGCAACCGAAACCGGATCGACTACGGCTCGGGCCACGAGCTGAACTTCATAATATGGCTGCTATGTCTGTATCAGCTCCGAATCGTAGAGAAGACCGATTTCAAGGCGCTAGTCCTAAAGGTGTTTACCCGTTACCTAGAGCTCATGCGGACAATCCAGTCGACGTACTACCTTGAACCGGCCGGCTCACACGGAGTCTGGGGTTTGGACGACTACCAGTTCCTCCCGTTCCTCTTCGGGGCCAGCCAACTCCTTCACCACCCTTTCATTACCCCATTAGCGATACACCAGGAACTAACCTTAGAAGAATTCGGTCACGACTATATGTATCTCGGGCAGGTGAATTTCGTCAACAGCACAAAGACGGTCAAGGGCTTGCGCTGGCACAGCCCAATGCTAGACGACATCTCCTCGGCGAAGAGCTGGAGCAAGGTAGAAGGCGGCATGAGGAGGATGTTCGTAGCTGAGGTCTTGCGAAAGCTTCCCGTAATGCAGCACTTCCTTTTCGGCTCGCTGGTGCCGGCGGTGGAGGGTATGAGCACGGAGGCCGAAGCAGGTGTATCGAGCGAAGAGAACGAAAGCGAAGGAGGAGCAGTGGTCGTCGAGCATGATGGCGTGCAACATGTACACAATACCAACAGCTGGGGCGACTGTTGCGGGATTAAGGTCCCTAGTGCCATTGCAGCCGCCCAGGCAATGAGGAAGAATGGCGCCGGGGAGACATTACGCCGGATACCGTTCGATTAGATCCCACCTACTGTCGTCTCTACGGACGGAGCGAGGTTAAAGCTAGGACACGGCGCGTTGTGGCTCAACGTACGCACTTTTACGCCGAATCCTCAGCAATCCATCCACGAACCCCATACCAAGGAAGAAAGAAAGTCAGTAACACATTACGGCATCGCGTCTTGGCCATTGGCATTAGGTACGCCAAGTTTAGGGGGGTAGGGGGGTTAGGTACAAATGCAACCCGAAACTAGAAGGGTTCTAGGTAGAACCGGGATGGCATGATTACAATTAGATACCACGTAGCTGCGGTAGGAATAAAAGTTACTGAATGAAGACGAAATGTTGGCATCACAACCATAACATGATCATTACGGCCAAAACTATCTAACCTATCTACTAGTCATTCCGCGTGAGACCGAAAACAGTAACAGAATGGGGTATCCTTATGTGTGTCAAACGAACCATCCGAAAAGACTCCTTTCCGTAAACGCGCTCCAAACCTCGAAAACATCGAAACCTTGGAGTAATACAATAAAATCCCTCGAGCGTGAACCACTCAAGGGTACAGAACTGGATTAAAATCCACCAACCAACCAACCAATCGATCAAACTTCTTCTTCCATCCCTAATTATCCTCCTCTTACTAGGCCCATAGCCTAAACTGAACGCCTTTCCTCCTCTTACTTAGGTCAACGACCTGACTTAAACACCCTTTCCTTTCCTCTCTTCCCTCCTACCATCCTCCGCCCTGCACACACACACACAGGAACACACACACCCCCCCATCCCTACTAACCCTCACGATCCAACTGCGCAAGCGCCGCCAGCGTCGCCTGGCGCATCTCAGCCTCGATGCGGCGCTGGTCCTCGAGCTCGCGGACGCGGGTCTCGAGCTCGGCGACGCGGGCCTCGGCGCGGCGGGCGGCGTCGCGCGAGGCGTCGCGCCCGCGCTCGAGGCCCATCGCCTGCGCCGCGTGGCGCTCGAGGGCCGCGCGCACGTCCCGGAGGGCCCGGCCGCCGAGGCCCTGCGCCTCGAGCAGCGGCACGATCTCCCGCGCGATGCCCGACGCCAGGCCGGCCGAGGGCGTGTTGTGCGTGCCGGAAGGGGAGGAGGTGGGTGCGGCGTTGGCGTTGGCGCGCGGCGTCTCGGGCGACGAGGGCGGCGACGTCATGGTCGGGGGCGCGAGCCGCGGGATCGAGCTGAGGAGCCTGGGGCGGGAGGAGGAGGAGGGGGAGGAGGGCTTGCCGTTGGAGAAGAGGATGCGGCGGACTGGTCTCTCGGTTAGAGGGGTGATGACGGCGTCGCCGTCGCCGTCGGCGTTACCGGTGTCGGTGCGCGGTCGGGTCGACGTCGTGGGGGTCTCGAAGGCGTTGCGGGGCTTACCGGTGTCTGTCGGGCCGCGGCTCGAGCTGCTGGAGATGACGATGAGCTCCTCTTCCTCGCCGGAGGAGAAGTCGTTGTAGTCGGAGCGATCGGAGCGCTTTCGCTTGCCCGCGGCGGTCGGCGTCGGTTTGAGGGGCAGTGCCGGTTGCAAATCTGCCATTGGCTTGTCCGAGAGGGAGCTCTCCTGCTTGATGAAGATCGGCGAACGTCCCACGGTCACGGGGCTTCGGACGGTGCCCGAGGGAGTGCCGGGGCCGGGCTGGCGGTCCCGAGCCGGGATTCTGCTTTCTTGGATGGTTCGCTGCCGCTTCTCGGGTCGGTGGCTCGGGGTGTTGTCAGGCTGGCTGGACGTAGCCGGGACGCCGTCGAGCTCGCGCTTTTGGGCTTCCTCGATCCATAGGAAGAAGTTGCACTTGGTGTCCGAGTTCGGGGGGTTCGGGCAGGTGAAGAACCAGCGGCCTTTGTTGGGCGAGTCCTTCCGGACCTGGTAGTGAGACGCGGGCAGGCGAGGAGTACAATTGCCTAGACGGAGGAAAAAAAAAAGTAAGTCAGTCAGTCAATCAATTAAAGTGCTTGCCGTTGTGGCACGTGTCGCAATCAGGTAAGTGCTTTGAGACTCGTAACACTAGGTAGGTATCATGTAGGCAGGTTAGGTACTTACAGAGCCATACGCCATCCTCAAAGACACCGTTAGCCGGAAGCTTATACGGAGTACTGAAAGCGCTCGAGCGCTGCATCTTGTCGGTAGTGTGAGACTGTTTTGGATGAATCGGGATGAGAATATTAAATCAAGTACGCATTAACTCCAATGGACACAACACGAAGCGCATGCGTCCACATAGACCCCGACCGAAGTAACCTGGGGGGGTCTATGCGTGTGGTTGTTGGAGTTGAATGTGTACTTGTTTCTCGAAGCGATGACGACAAGTTCGAGAATTGGCAGAAGTTTAGATTTAAGCTCGATGGAGGGTGGCGGGGCGAGGGGGATTGGGGGGGGAGAGACGCTTGGGTAACCGCCTCGTTTGCCGTTACTACGTAACCCGGGGTGCCGGGCTTCTGGGCTGCTGGGCTGAAAATCGGCGCGTTCGAGTCTCCAACTATATGGGGCACGGACACACCCGCTTATCCAATGAGGAGTCGGGTAGGTATGTATGAGTACTTATATGCTACCTACCTATTACCTTAGCGTCTTTGGGGGGGTTAGTTAAACGGTATATATCCGGTAAAAATATTGCTTAATTTTTAAACGGTTTAAAAAAACAAATAAAAAAGTTCGAATAAAAAAATTTTATACGTAAAACTTAATTAAACCGTTTAATTTTTATCGAACGTAAAACGAATCGAACGTAAATTATTTAAAACGTTAAATTTTATTAAAACGAAAAAAAATTTACACATATAAATCATTAAATTATTTAATATAAAAAACCCCGTATAAATCGAATATAAAACGTTTTAAATTTATTTAAATGTAATATTTATAATTTAAAAACGTTAAATTATTTAATTTTTTATAACGTTTAAAAAATTAAATAATTTAATCGTAATTAAATAATTTAAATTTAATTAAACCGTATAATTTATTAAAATATTTAATTTAAATTTTATTTACGAATTTTTAATATATTAATTTACGTTTAAATCGTTATAAATAACATTAATTATTAATTTTATAAATTAATATTAATTTTTAATTAAATTTTATAAATATATTATACGTTATTTATAATTTATTTATATTTATTTTATCGTGTTAATTAATTAATTTTTTTTTTTTTTTAAATAATGTATAAATAAATTTATTACGTATTTATATAATAAAGTTATTTATCGAATTAAAATAATAAAACGAAATTAAATAATAATATTTAAATATTTATTTAAAAACGTTAAATTTTAATATTTAAAAAACGATATATTTAACGAAATTAATAATATTAAATGCGTTAATTAATTTATAATAATTCGTTAATAATTATAAATAAATCGATAATTATATTTTAATTATTATATAATTTTTTAAACGAAATTATATAAAGTTTTTTTTTATTTAAAACGAAAAATTTAATAATTTTTTAATTTATATTTATGAAATTATTAAAAGTTTATTTAATTGTAAAAATAATAATTAAAAGTTTAATTAAAAATTTTTCGTAATTTAAAAACTTTATAATTAAAATTACGATTATAAATATATATAAAAAATCGAAATTTATTATATTATTAAATTAATAATATTAATATTTTATAATTCGAATATAATTAAATTTAAAAATCGATTATTTAATTAATTTAAATTTTTTATAAAAAAAAATAAAATTAAATTAATCGAAAAGTATTTTATAAGTAAAAATATAATTTAATCGAACTTTATAATCGTTACGATAAATAATATATTAATTTTATTAAAAAATAATTCGACGAATATCGAATTTATCGTTAATAATATAATATTATAATATAAACGTTATAAATTTTTTTATAATATAAAATTAAAATTAAATTTCGCATATATATTTATTTAAAAAAAAAACTTTTTTTTATTATTTAATTACGTTATTATTATTAATGATTATGTTTGATTTTTTATAATTTAAATTATAAACTTATAATAATTTTATATAAAATAATTTTAATATTTTTTTTTTTTTTATAAATAATTTAAAATTTTATTTATAATATATTATTTTTATATAAATTAAAACTATAAATTTATAATATACGACGTTAAAAATAAAAGCCATTATAATTAAAAAATTTTTATTATTTTTTACATTTATTTTAAAATTAAAAAGTAATAAAATTAAAAATATTATCGATATTTTTTAATTTAAATTTTTAATTATTTACGTAATATTAAGTTTATTATATTCGAATTCGTTTAAAAAAAATAAACGTAAAATTTACACTAAATTTTTATATTTAAATAAATTTTTTTTAAAATTACGATAATTTATTCGTATAATAATATTTTTTTAAAATTTATAAATATATTAATAAATCTATTATTTAATTTATTATAAATTTCGAAAAAATTTATTTATATTTTTTTTTTTAAATAATATTATTAATAATAAAATAATATTATAACGTTTAAATATTTTAAAATAATATAATTTAATATAAATATTTAACCGCGTAATTTATTATTTATATTTTATAAATTTTTATAAATCGAAAAAAAAATCGACGTTAATATCGTTTTTTATTTTTATTTATTTAATAAAAAATATTATAATTAACTTATTTATAAAAATATTAAATATAAATAATATAAATGAATTTATAAAAACTTTAATTAAAGTTTTTAATATTATAAACGAAATATAAAATCGATTCGAAGTAATTATTTTAACTTTTATTTTATCGAATATTATAATCGTTATTTTATAAAATAATTAAAATAAACGACGATTTTTATAAATATTATTTATAAATTGTTATAATTTATAGTTTTTTTTATATATTATATTTATAGTTAATAAAAAATTAATACGTATTATTTCGATTAAAATACGTATTAAAATATTAATAATTATTAAATTAATATTAAATTCGTTAATAATAATATTATTATAAAACTTAATTTTAATAACGCGAATAAATAATATTTTAAAATATCGTTTGTAAAATTAATAACGGGTAATTATAATCGTTAAAATAATTTAACGATTATATTTATATAAATTATATATTAATATATAATAAAAAAATAAAATCGATAATTATTTAAAAAAAAATAATATACGTCGAAATATTTTAACGTATTTTATTATAATTTTAAATTTTAAAACTTAATATTATTTATTAATAATTAAACGATAATTAAAAAAAGAAAAAAGTTAAATTTAATTTAAAAAAATTTAATGAATTATTTTTATAATATCGTTAAATTTTGAATGTATCGAATTATTAAAATAATTTTAAATAATATTTAAAATCGGCGTAATATATTTAATTACGAAGATTTTAATAATTATATTATATATTAACGAATATTTCCTTTTATTAATTAAATTTATTTTATTTATATATTAACGTTAACGTTAAATATTAATATATTTACGTTAATGTTTAACGATATTATATATAAAATTTATTCGTTATATATTTTTAATTTTATAAAATCGATAATTTTTAATCGTTTATACGTTTAATATTTTTAAATTAATTTATTATTACGATATATTATTAATAAAAGTAATAATAAATGTATATAAAATTACGAATTTATTATTAATTTTAACGGTTAATTTTTTATTTAACGTAATTATCGATTTTAACGTTTTTATAATATTTATAAAATTAAATTTATATAATTTTAATATTAACGAAAAAATATTAATTTAACGGAAATATTCGATTTTAAATAAAACGGTAATTTTATTATAAATATTTATAAAAATTTTATATATAATTCGATATAATTTAAATTCGTTAATAAATGTTAATTAGGATATAAAATGGATTTTTTTAAATATAGTAAAAAAATTAATTAAAACTTTTTTTTTAAAAACTTTTATTTTAAATATATCGAAGATCGACGTAATTTTATAAATAAAAAAATAAATAAAATATCCCTTATAATATATACGATAAATAAATCGTTTATTATATATTAATAAAAAATCATCGTTAAATTTATAATAATTTTTAAAAATATAATTAAAATCGACATTTATTATTTATTAAATAATTATATTATTTAAAATATATTTAATTAAATTTTATATTAATATTAATTTATAAAGGTAAAATTAATTAATAATAATAAGGTTAATTTTAATGTAAATATTATATTTTTCGTTAATTTTAATTAATAATTCTTTTTTTTATAAATAATTAATTATAAAAACGATTTATTTTCGTTATTTATTAATAACATTAATTTTTATAATCGAATTATTAAACGTTTAAAAATTTTTACATTCGTTACGATATATTTTTTAAATTTAATTAATATAAAATTAAACGTTTAATATATTATATAATACCTCGTCGTTTTTATAATAAAAATAATTAATATAATTATATTTAAAACGAATAAAATCCCTAAAGAAAATCGGATTTTTATTTTAATTTTTAACATTCGAATAATAAATAAAGTTATTAAATATCGTATAAATAAAATTTACTTATTATAAATTATATTATATTTTACTCGAATTATTTATTAATATTATTATATCGAAATACATCGAATTTACGAACTTCGAAAATAAAATTCGCGAAAAAATATTAACGAAATTTATAAAATAAAAATTTTTAATTAATTTTACGTTTTATTTTTTATTAACGATTTTAACCGTATAAATTCGTGACGAAAGTAATTTATTTAAGTTAAATATTAAATTTCGAATACGTATTTCGAAAGATAGTAATTTTTTACGTATATATCGTTTAAATATATTAACGATTTTAAAAAAAACTTTAATTTTTTTTACGTTATCGTTTTTAAAAAAATTTAAAATTTCTTTAAACATCGAATATTATTTATATAATACGTTATTTTAAATATAATAAAATTCGAATATTAAAAAAAAATCACTTAAATTATAATTTTTACGAAATCGTTTAATTAAAATCGACGTTAAAAATAAATTTTTCGACTTAATTTTACTTTTATTATTCCCGTCGAATATATTCCCTTTTATTACATTTTTTTTATTATTTATAACCGTTATAATTATCGAAATTAAAGACTTTAAGATTAAAATTATTATTTTATTAAAACTTATAATCGCGGAAATTATAATTTTCGATATAAATTCGTCGCCGATAAAAGTTTTCGTTTTAACGTTTTAATTATTAAAAATACTTTTTATTTTATTATTATAATTTAATTTAAAATTACCTTAAAATTAATAATTAATAAAAATTTTAAACTTTTTTTATAAAAATATATTTTTAAAAAATTATATTTTATTTTATTTATTTATTTCGAAAACGATTTAATTATTTTTATTTTAAACGAATATTTTAATTAAATTATTTTCATTAATATTTTATATTTTTATATTAATATAAAATAAAAAATAATAATTTCGAAATAATTTTAAAATTATTATTTACGATTATATTAAAAAATCTTTTAATATTATTAACGTCGTCGTTTTTTTCGTAATTAATTTCGAATATATTTTCGTCGACATTTTAAAAAATTAATTTTTTTACCGTTTTAATTCGTTTATTAATTTTAATATTAATAAAAAACTATTTTACCGTACGTTTTTTAATATTATAAATTAATTTAAATTTATATTTACGACGAATAATTTAAATTATTTTAAATAATGTAATTAAATTTTTAATATAAATTTTAAAACATTAATTACGTATATTTATACTTAAAATAATAAAAAAAATTAACGATTATTACGAGTTAAAAATATTAATAAAATTTTACGATAATTTTCTATCGATTTTATTTTATTTTTATCGTTATATTTCGATAACGATAAAATTTACGATGTTTAACGTATTTTGTTATATTTAAATTAAATTCGATAACGTATATAAACTTCGTTTATTAAATTTTTTTTAAATTAAAAGTTATAAAAATTTAATAAATAAATTAAACTTTATTAATAACCGTCGATTATATTCGACTAATTTTATTAAAATAAATCTCTTTTATTAAAACTTATTTATTTTATAATTTTAAAAATTATAAAAACGTATTTAAAAGTTTTTAAAATTTTAAGTTAAAATTTTAAATAAAGCGGATATTAATTATTATTAAAAAAAAAAAAATTTACGTATTAATAAAATACATTAAACTTTTTTTAATATAATAATTAAAAATAAATATAACTCGTTAAAATTAAATTAAAATTTCTTTAAATTTAAAAAACGTATTAATACGTTAATAACGAAAAATATTAATAAATTTATTCGATTATAATTAATCGATAAAATAAACGTTTTAATTTTTAAATATTTAAATAAACTTTAATAATTAAAATATAAAATGTTACGGCCTTTTTTAATTAATTATAATTTTTATATTTACTTTAATAATTTTTTTAATTTTCGTTAAATTTTATTTTATTACTTTAAAAAAAATTTATATAAATTTTATTTTTTATTTTTTTTTTATTTTTTTTTAAATTTTTTTTTTTAAAAAAATTTATATATATTAATTAATTAAATAAATTTTTAAAACTTTTCGATTATATAAATTATAAATATATTAACGTTTAAAATTATAAAAATAATTTATTAAAATAAAAAAAATAAAAATATATTATTTTTAAAAAAAAAAATAATTAATAAAAAAATATAAAAATAATAATAACGATAATAATAATAACGACGGTAATAAAATTAAAAAATAACGAAAACGAAGTAGATTTAAAAGTTATTTAAAAGTCGTTTATTTTTTTTTTTATTTGTTTATATATAATATACGTTTAAATTTACGATAATAATATTTAAAAGTTAAATTATAAAAGCGACTCGTCGATTTCGAACCGTATATAACTTTCGACGGTAATATTTTTTCGAATTTTTTTACGTTTTTAATTACGTTAATATTTAAAAACTTTATAAAAAAAATCTTTCGATATAAAATTAAATTTTTTTTTTTTAATTATATTATCGTAAAAATTTAAAAATTTTTTACGACGAATATAATTTAAATTCGCGGATTTTTTTTTTTTTATATATAATATAAAATTTTAATAACGAAATTAATAAATATATTTATATAAATTATTAATTTAATTTTTTTTTTTAATATTATAAAACGTTATATATTTTATATAATATTATTTTAATTTAAACGATTTATTATAATCGATATAATTTTTTATATATTTTTAAATTTAAAAAAAATTTTCGAATAATTATATTACATTAATTATAAATTTTATACGTGTTAATTAAAATTCGATTTATATATTAAAAAAGTTTTTTATTTTCGATTATTTTATATATTTTTTTATTAACGTTTATAATTTAATTATTAATATTTATATTTATTTAAAAATAATATTATTTTTCGTATTTTTATATAATTAATTATATAATATTTAATATTTTTAATATTATTTATTAATTTTTATCGATAATTTTTATATTTTAATTTTTCGAAGTCGAAATTTTCGAAAATATTTTAAATAAAAGTTTTTTCGATAATCGATATATATATATAATATAAAAACATTTATTATTTTAAAATATAAAAAAATTTACGTTAATTTTTATTTTATAATATAATTAATATAAAAAATATATATAATATATAATATTTTAAATATTAATCATAAAATATATATTTATTATAATTTTTATTTCGATCGTATTTTTAATTTTACGTTTTTTTCGACATTAAATTTTTTTCGTTTATATCGACGTTTTCGACGTTAAAAATTTTCGACGAAATTATAAATATAATACGTATATATTAATGGTTTTATATATATACGGTAATTAATTAATACGATTATTTACGGTTTATTTTATTTTTTATTATTTTTTTAAATTTACGTTTAAATTTATTTTTATCGTTAAAAAAATCGTTATCGTTAAAATCGTTACCGTCGAAATCGTTATTATCGAAATCGTTATTAAAACCGCGTTTTAAAATTAAAAAAAAACGGGTTAAATATTTTCGTTATCGAAAATATTATTAAATATTATTTCGATATAAAACTCGTTAAAAATCGACATAAAAAAAATATAAAAATTTTATAAATACGTAAAAAAATTAAATATAATAATAACGTTATAAACGTATTTTATAAATATTTATAAATTTATTTATAAAATAAATAATTAATAAATTTTATAATAATTTTATATATTTATTTATACGAAATAAAAAAAAATTTATTAAATATATAAATTAATTTTTTTTCGAAGTTTAAACCGTATTTATATAATTAAAATCGATTAAACGATTTAAAAAAATTAAATGTTAAAATTTAAAAAAAATTTTTATATTTTAAACGATTTTTTTTTTAAATATTTTTTATTAAATTATTTATTAACGACTTAATAAAATAAAACGTTTTAAATTTTATACGTTAAAAATTTTAATTTATTTAATCGTATTAAATAAATTTATTAATTTTTTATATAATTTTAAATTTTATACGTTAAATTTTTTTTTTACGTTTAATTTAAAAACCGTAAAATTATCGTTAAAAAATTAAATCGTTTAAATATTTAAACGTTTATAAATTAAGTCGTTTAATATATTAAAGCGTATATTTACGGTTTAATTTTATTAAACCGAAAATTTACCGTTTAACTAACCCCCCTAAAGACGTTAAAGTACCTATGTAGGTACCTACCTACCTATACGAACATCGGAGTTCCCCAATCGTTTTACAGCTTCAGCTTCATTAGCCAGGTGGCTGCGCGCGTACGGCTAGGCTATCTACATGTAGTCGTTTTATACCCTTCTGTCCTCTATGCATTTAGGTAGCAGTTGACTATACTTCATTCTTTAAGCCGGACAGGGTTGTAACAAATCTTTTCTTAGCTTCTACTGTAATGTAACGGGTAACAAGGCCAAAAGTTGGATTCAAGATGTGTCCTGGCCTTATACTGAGATTGACTACCTACTGATGATATCGAATTAATGGGCTAAGGAGGGATCCTACATGCAGCATCACCAATAGCGGGATTCCTAGAGCTCCCTCCCCCATAGGGCGGTGAGATCCTGGACGGATGAATCCTCCGCGGGCCTCTAGTCAGGCCGCATGCTGAAAGTGTAAGATCACGGTTATGTTGAATCCTTTCTGACTCTGTATAATTGGTGGTCGCGTATTTATTTTAAGAGGTTTTTATCTCTCATTGTATTCCGTGAAACGCGCCACTCATTTTAACCATACGAACAACAAGATTGCCTCACCTTATTGGCTAGGTATATAGATACCTGTTACATAACTTAAAGATCTACTATAACGTACCTATCTATGAGAGCGATAAGTGTAAGCTCTGGAGTTTCAGCCGCTTTGGCTTGGGCTGGTGATCTAGGGCTAAGTGATTGCAAACGGATGCCTGGGAGCTGAGTGCCTGGTATGTTGGATAAGTAGGTACCTAACTACTTATGGTCACAGAATGCGAATAGAGCGGATTCCAAGTCAGCTTTGTACAATAACGAGTCTTAATTCAGTCGTGGGTATATCCTCTATGCATGTAAAAAACAAAGACGGGGTGGTATCGTCAGACAAAGTGAACCGCCGTAAAATCTCCTTCCCCTGCGGGCGAGTCTCTCTGAATGCTGATGATGATGAACATAGGGAACCAGAGCAAAGTACCACCCTTCTGCGTTCTAAATCACAGACTTGCATCAACAAATATGCGACTCGGTTGTTGGACGTGTCCGGTAAAGAAATCATCTCAGATCTCGTACCAATAATCGTCATCGAGTCCTTCTCTACTTGGCACCACACCAGCACCCTCCGGGGGCCCTGTGTAAGTAGCCTCCATCCGAACGTTGAGCAGTCTAATCTTCATGCCGTAGTCTTGTACCATTTTGATCAGCTTGTTAGTCTCCGCTGTTATCGGAGTCTGGCCAAGCAACATCAACAAGCCGTCTAACCACTCCGATGCCAAGCTATGGTTCATGGGATGTAGGGTGAGTAACGGCTTCTCTTTTATGTTGCTCAAATCCTTGGCCTTATTTGCCTCCTCCGGATCGGCATAGCCGAAGATCGTGATCTTCGTGTTGTTGGCGTCGCCACTCGTTTCGTTAGACGGAGCGGATACGTTAGACGCAACGGAGCTCACTTCTCGTAAATCCACCTTCTCGCTAAGCGCTTCTAAACTCGGTTCCGGCCCGGTCCGGAACGCGAAATCGGCGTAATGCAGGTATCGGCGGTTGTGCGACAGCTTCGCGTATCTCCAAAGTGTGCCGTTAGCTGCTCGGCGGTTCTGGCCGTTGTTTCCTTGATTTTCTTTCTGTGGTGCCGGCTTCGAAAACCAGGAGCCTTGTAGGAGGCATCTGACACGTTGTTCCTTGATGAACGTGAGAGCCTCTTGGTTTAGGCTCTCTCGCACTTTGTAGAGGTGTTGGCCCCATTGGTCGTCGAACGAGAGCTCCAGGAGCTCCATCTGCAGCTCGCGTAATCGCCCAAAGTCGTACTCGACTAGGTCGTCCTCAACCTCTAGGACGTCCTTCGATCGGCCAGCCTGCCCTACAACCTGGTCGACAAGTATGCGGACCAGCTCCGCCACCTTCTCAAAATCATCTTGCTCTGCGCCCGTGGACTTCCATAACTTGAAAAATGCGTTCAAACCAGCCGTGTGCAACCTGGACCACTGGAGGAGTAAAGGACGGAAGAGCTTGTCTTGGTGCTTACCGTCCGACAGCTGGTATCCTCTTAGATCTTCCATGTCTGATTTATCGCAATCGAAGTGTTCGTAGAGAACGAGCGTGACCGCCAGGCTAGATCTGGCAATCGGACAGCGCTCGTGGAGTGGCTTGGTGGATTGCTCCAGGAGCATTTTCTGGAATCCGTCCTCGTTTTTTCGCACGTAGTCCGCGAGGTCCATCAGGCCGAGGAATCCCGTGTTATTAAACTCCGCCGCCGGACTCTCCGTCTCAAACCCGAGTCTCCTCCATTTCTCCGGATTGTGCCTTCTACTACCCTTCTTTCCCGACTCTTGAAGCTCTTCAACCTTCCCTACTCCGTTTACGTGGTCCCTATTCGGCGCGCTCGCAAGATGGAGTCCTTTCAGCGCCCTTCTATGTTCGGGCCTTTCGACGTCAACCTGGACCTGCCGCCACTTCTGAAGCAGTACCTTAGTAAGAGACTGAAACTCCAAGAGTGGATGCGCAAGATCTTGCAGCGCCGAACTCTGCATCAGGTTGTATACCGCCTTGATCAAGCCGAGGTCCTGTAGTCTTCTTATAAACTTAGGCCACTCCTCCCCGGTACCACCTGTCTTTCCGGTGTCGAGGTTAGACTCGCTCGAGACGGCGTCCCTTACAAGCGCGTTGATTAGCATAAGTGCGTTGGCGCAGAGGGCATGATCTGCCGAGTTTAGTTGTTGGATGACGAGTTCGAAGAATTGGGGGTAGACGGCCACGGCTGGCTTCAATGCGCGGAATCCAAACGTTATGGGGGCGCGGCCTCCCGGGGGCGTGGACTGCGAATGACTGACGAGTGCGACGAGAATGGACATGGCACCTCGAAGAATATTGACTAGCGGATTCGTGACAATGAGTTCGACGACCCGCTCGACTAGGTCGCCCGCGGTTGGGCCCTCGAAGATATCCCAGCCCATATCCACCTCCAGTAGTCGGCTGAGGCTTTGTAGCGAGTATGCGAGAGTATTACCACCGGTGCTCATGATTAGACGCCGTAGGATGATCAGACCGCCGGAGGAGATGAAGACGTCGGCGAATGAGGGGTCGTTTATAGAAGACTGTAACTTGAAAACGGCCATTTTTCGCGCAGCATCTTCGTCGCTAGCCAGCCGCGACAGCAGCGCCGGTATGTCCGCCTGGTCCATGGTTTTGGTATGGGAATCGCGTTCGGAAGAGGGTGCGACTAAGAAGGCAGTAGGGCAGTGATCAATCGCTCGCTGGGGGGCATTGGCATAAACCGGCGCGACGTGGTTTGCTGGAGGGCTGATGGGCTGATCTAGCTCAACGCTGCACTATAAATACATAACTGATGGTCATAGTACGCGGCGGGCGTATACATATATGTTGCAGTATTCCTTGGCTAGAGGAGGAGTGCGACCTGTTGTTGAAGTTGGCGACGCGGCCGGGGTATGGAGAAGGGAAGAGAAGAAAAAAAGTAGGATAAGGAGAAGATAGTAGCTGCATGTACCAAACAGCGGCGCATGAGTTCTCGAACGAATCGGTGCAGCGTTGGAATTTGGTAAGGGGAACCCTGGAGCTCGATTTCCTTATCTAGTATATTCTAATAAGATGGCATGCAGGTACGTATCTGGTTCCTGCCGCTTTACATAAGCCTCCACCGGTAAACAGACACTAGGAGACTTAGCCTGTTCTATGTTTTGAGGCCTAAATGCATAATAGGGTCAGTGTGGTTCGCAGGTAACTCAAATGACGGTACTAACGGTAAAAAGTTCACCTAGGGGTAGCACGAGGTCTCATTTATATGTGCATACGGCCATTCCTGTTCAAACTATTTTGTGGAACTACAAAACCTAATGAAACGCCAATACCTAACGGTTCTAACGGTAATAAAGCAAGCGTAAGAGACGCGCTCTTAACAGGTATTAACGGGTACGCATATTCTCATTTCTCCTTAAGGGGGCTCAGCGAATAAACTCTCACCAAAACCAAAACCGCCTCCGAGGAGAGACACCATCAAAGAGAATATAAATCATATATATGAACTTTTGGATATTCTGGGCTATAAATTCTCCTTCACCGCTATCAACGAGAGGGAAAGAAAGTCGTTTTCGCTTTTATGGTATCATAAAAAACCCACGGTTATTACCGAAACTAGAATAATTACAATTTATGGTTGAATATGATCTCAGACTGCCTCCTTAGCCACCTCACCGGCTTCAACCTTCTCATGTTCCGTGTTAGATTCGGCATGAACAACCTCGCCCCGCTCCTTGCGATTCAATACAGCCTGAATTTCAGCTTCAAGACGGGAGCCACCCTTCTTAGTCTTCCACGCTGCCGGCGCACCTTTGGCGAATAATAGCTCAACTTCCTCAATAGTCTTACCGCACGTTTCGGGGTACGTAAGCCAAGCTTGGATAGCAGCACCTATGCAGAGTACACCAAAGATGATGAAGACCTTGTACTTGATGTTAAGGAATGCTGGCGGGGTGAACATGCCCAGAGCAAAGTTAAATAGCCAGTTGGCTACCGCAGCCAGCGACATGCCGGTTGCGCGCGTTCCGAGCGACCATACCTCAGCCGCGTAGATCCAAGCAACTGGAGCTAGGGTAAGCGCATAGACGATGATGAGCAGATAGCTAAACGCAATGACACCATGGGCAGGGGAACCGGTAACTTTAATGACAACGTTGTGGTTGCCGCCCACACCTTCGGGCACATCAACACTGTAGGTACCGAGAAGGCCACCGACGACAAAGTGACAAACGGCCATTCCAATGGAGCCATATACAAGGAGCGTACGACGGCCGGTGTGGTCGATGAAGAAGAACATGATGGTAGTGAAACTAGAATACGGTAAGTATCCGCTGGTGACGAATTAAGCATGTTCGTGACTTACATGATGAAGAGTGCATATTGGATACCGGAAGAAATCAGGTTGATGTCGCCCTCAAGATCTGCCATCAGGAAGACGTATCCGATGTAATACACGATGACGTTGGCCCCGCTCATTTGCTATTGCAACGTTAGAGGTTATACGAACGAAATTATTATGATGGTATCCTGTAGAGACTTACTTGCCACGCTTGCACACTCATTCCGGCAAGAGTTCGCTTCCACATGCCATTGACGAAGAACTTTCTCCATCCCCTAACTGCCTCGCGCTCTGCGGCTAAAACAGTGTAGATTTCTTCCCACTCAGCAATGACAAGAGGGTCATCCTTGTTGCCACCGGCTTGAATATCTGCGAGCGTTTGAATCGCTTCTTCCTCGCGACCGACCTTAGCGAGCCACCGTGGAGACCTGGGGAGGAAGGGGAGGCCGATCATAAGCAACACACAGGGAATAAATTGTGTTCCCCACGCGGTTCGGAAGGAGGCCGTGCCTGGAATCTTAGAGCACTATAACACAAGAGTCAGAAAAAACCATCTTTCATGAATAAACGGTCTAGGGTTAGGAACCATATGTCCGAGGGGTGACGGCCTCTATATACGGTTAGAGGATAACTATGAAGGTAACTTACTCCGTAGCCAATGAAGTACATGATCAATATACCCCATTCGATAGCGAGCTGCTGGATAATGATGATACGACCTCGAGAATCCTACAGGCTATTAGAATTGCGAAAACCCGTGGCGTATTGTTTACTTACCCGTTTGGCAATCTCCGCGAGATAAACAGGAACTTGAGAAGAGGTGATACCGACGCAGACACCGTTCAAGACACGACCAGCAATTAGGGAACCGAAACCTCTAGTGGAAACTTGTACAGCAGTTCCGACCAACCACCAGAGACAAGCAAACATGATACTAGAGAGATGTAAGATTCGAAATCAAGGGACTGCGAATAGTGAATTTGCCATACCTGTCACGTCGACCAAATTTATCCGAAATAGGACCAGCCATCAAGCTACCAACGACAGACCCGGCGGCGAGAGCAGATCCGATAGCACCCTGAATAAGTCCGGAGGGATTGTTGAAGTAGTCGATGTACTGATCGGTAATGACGATGGCCGACATGGACGAGATATCGAAACCGAAGAGCATACCTCCTACCGTGGCGACGATCGCCATGAAGTAGGTATTCGCTACGGGTTGGTTAGTATTGCGCGTGTCGAAGAAGATTGGCAGAGGAGACTGGAATAGACGTACTGATCTTTGGAAGCCTTGCCATCTTGATCGCTTCCCTCGTAGGGTTATCGCGGGGAGGAGTAGCAAAGTGACGCGCGGAGGCAGAGCCGAGTACAAAGAGAAGCTCGAGAAACGAGTGTCGTCGTGGTGGAGTGAACCCTTCATATAATAAAGCTCACTTGCATGCGTCCCAATGATACCCAACGGTTCCCTGCCCGTAGATTCCTCATACTTTCTGCGTAGCATGGGAAATCTTGGGCCCATTCGGTGACTTTCCGCCGCGCAGGGGGAGCTCGCGTCGGACCATAATCCATATGAGGAGCTCTCGCGAGGAGACCCGGGCCAGACCGCGATGTGGAGGATTGGGGAAAGACGGGCTGCTATAGGTGCAGAAACTCTCGAGTCAGCGACCCTAGGTGAGCTTGACGCTTGGGGCCGACGTCACATTCTTCTTAGTTTCCCAGATCCTTTAAGTGCAATGCCGTCCTAGGTCTCTCCCAGACAGCCAGGCCATACACCTCTCCACACCTTCATTTCTGATGCTACGGTAGCGCTCATGCTACCAATCACAATGCCGCTGCGACTCTGCGGCCCTCCACATTACTCACATGGATACGGGGTAGGTTGCCCGTAAAGAACGAAGTGCGGAGGCGGGAGAGCATGGAATATCTCGAGCTAACCGTTTCTCGGACCGACTTTCCAGGTTGCTAATTGGTGCGCTTCTACGGTCGAGATCGTCTAGGCCCCTTTGGCTGCTACGAGTCCCGGGCGGCGGGGATAGTGGCTTGTGGGGAATAGGTCCTAGTTCAGCGAATTTTGAACGATCCTTGGATGGTCTCGAGTAACATTGTTAGCTTCCGGGATTTATCTAGAGGTAGAGTCATATATAAAGCAGAAGCAATAAGAAAATGAGCTTTGGGTGAACAGGCCAGACCTGTCTAGGTATATATTGCCAGAATCGTCCTCGCTGAAACTGGGCAAACGATAAACTGAAAACTTCAGGGGATAATAGAAAAAAATGTGTAAATCGCGTCAATCAGCACGGCTCGCAAATAGGTAAGATAACCGTACTTAATAGGAGCTTCAGCTTCTTAATATGCGGACTGGACACATCCTGATCCATAGTCAAGTATATTTAGGTAGAAAGGAATTGGAAAGCATGGGCGCTAGGGCTGCGAGGGAATTTACAGTAATACCTAGGTAGGTACCAGGTAGGGTTACACGACTCGATAGAATAAAGACTCCTATTAGATGCTTAAAGCATACACGTACAATACATGACATGTATTGTACCTTAGAACATGGCTCTCCACACCAATCCCCGCATTTAGCTTGCCAGCTACTTGGTAGTACTTGGGTCATTTGAAAATGCCTACATAATGTAATCCCTACACGTAGAAACACAAGAGTCGCAACAACTAGAGTCTATACTATGTAAAGACATAATCATGAAGCCACAGTTAAGACGCCAAGCCAAACATAAGAACCTCGCGCCCAAGACAGCTCTTAGGTGCTGAAATCCCGGCAACGTATTGCCCTAGGTAGCTCGAGGTCCCTGCGGAGGAAGAGCTTCAGGTCCAAAAGACAGGGGTAACAACTATGTAGTCGCACAGCTTTAGCTCATGTCCGTCCAATATTAGGGGAAAACTCCGGCCGGCTTACCTCTTCGAGTCGTACCGCCGTATACTTGTCGTCCTTATCGAACATAATGATAGGCGTATTCAAGGGGCAGAATTCCCGGATGCTTTTATCATTGGGATCCAGTAAGCCACTCCGGTCCAAGAAAGAAAAGAAAATAAGAGAAGGAAAAGTCATTATAGATGAACTCACAACTGGCGGCACATCCCACAAGGACTGGCCGGGGGAGCGATGTCAGTGGCCACGGCCACAGCCTTCATCCTCCGATGTCCCTCGGTCACCGCCTTGCCAAAAGCCACACGCTCGGCGCATGTACCAACCGGAAACGAGGCATTCTCGACGTTGGCCCCGTTGAAATACACGCCCTCGACAGAAAGAATAGAGGCACCAACGCGGAACTGGCTGTACGGGCAATAAGCCGTTGACTTGGCGGCAACACAACGCCTATGAAGCTCGTTAAACTCTTCTCTAGTCAGCCCATGCTTCTGGCATGTAGCCTCGACTAAAGCCGCATCGGCGCTCGAATGGTTCTCGTGTTGGGGAGGCATCGTGTACTCTCTCGATCAAGGCGAAGGGTGAGAGCCAGATGGGAGTTCTGCGTGGGCTCCGACAGAGCAGCGAACGGGTAGAGACGGAATGTCCATGACTAAGACGTTACATAAGTGCTTGTAAGTATCGCCGGAATAGGACTGCGGGAATGCGTTTTATCTTATCTGCAAGAGGGACCTGCCAATCGAGCTGATAATCAGGCGGGGGCCTTCACAGACGGGGACTTGGACCTAAACACGTTATGATTTCACCTTTCTGCGAGAATCTCGAGCGACTTCAAAGCGAATGCTCAACTTCCAATCACATTAAATACCCCAGTATCAGATATAACAATCTCATATAACCAGATCTATAACCTACTTTCATCCCAGAGATATATTAGGTATCTATTTACCTAGGTAGTAATACGCCGGCATCAATTTACCATCGAAAATGGCCAAGAGCTGTAAACCCACTAAAGATTCACCATAGCATAAAATGATATCGTATAGAACAATGGCGCTTGAGGCATATTCCTAGGCGATCGGCCATAATATACTTTATCGAAGGAGATAGGGTAAGAAGAAAGAGTAGACCAAGTATACTAACATCCTGAGAATGTTCACTGGAAAAAAAATATCATACTTATTTTAGTAGGACTCATCTATGTCGACATACTTATTCGCCTCGCCGTCTTATCTTAAATAAGCTCTCTTATTATAGTTTTATCAGCAGCCAAAGTCCGTCAAATCTCACCTAAAGTACAACATCCAATACCTTCGAAGAGTGACTTCGCATATTTAATATTTATACCCGCGCTATCATATCCGGCGAAGCTACAGATTACGTACGAGCTGGGAAGACGGTGGGGACTTCAGTCAGCGTCCGAAAGCTTAAACTATTAGCAAACGACCGAATCCTTAATCACTTCATGGGGTATTAGGTATTTTTAAGGTTTCACCATACATGGCTAAGCTAGGGTTTAAGAATATTCTAGGATGGATTCAAATCCGTCTCAACTTCCCTTGATTCTTAGGAACTAAGACGGGCTTCGCTATGGTCTGACCCTACCCGCTTGCGCAACATCAACAAGCCACGCAGATCGAGATCACCCAACCCATTACACATCGTCCTATGATTCGTATTAGTCTCCGGTGACGCCAGTGGCCGCCACACCTTCGCATAGTAATCTCCAAAACTTGGACGTTGGTGAGAAACCGGGCGCTGAAATCAGGGTAATGGGGCCGGCCGTGACGTCACATTCCGCGACGGGCAGGACCACCATTAACCCCCGTGGTACGGAAGCCCGTTATAAGCAACGCGGTGCCGGTCTCTGCTTGCCATTGAAATTTTAGCTGTAGGTTAAATTTAATAAGTGTAAACTACATCAGATTGCTACATTATATTCCAGGGGGTTTCGTAAACCGTATTCTAGGCCGGGCGCGAATTAAAAAGTCATCTGAAGGGAACCGGAACCTAGACACATCACAGCCCGCGAACGTTAAAAAAGAACAGTACGGGAGAAGGGGGAAGGGGACCATTATTGGCTCCTTCGGCCGATAGATCATAACTACGTCTATTTCACCATCTCTTAACTAAAAGACCGGAGAAGAGAAAAAGAAGCAGAAGAAAAAAGAAAGGAAATAAAAACCATGGGCCACCCCTTCCACCCCGACGACTTCCCCATCGACTCGAGCGTCGTGCTGCGGCCGACGCGGGTCTTCTTCCTCAAGGGGTGCATCCACTTCAAGACGACCGCGCAGATCCGCGACCTGACCGGGCAGGTCTCCGCGCCCTTCCCGGGGGACTTCAGCCACGCGTTCCTGGACGAGGCCGAGCAGGCGGCGCGCCGGCAGGAGCAGCAGGGCTCGGCGCCCGCGTACGAGATCAAGTCCTCGGGCAACATGATGCGGACGCTGAAGACGATCGCGGACGGGCGCACGGGCGAGCGCGTGTGCGACCTCAACATGACCTTCGTCTCCTTCGACTCGTCGACGGTGCGCTTCCCGCCCGGCAGCGCGCACTCGCGGCACCCGGTCGAGCTCTGGCCCGTCGGCGGCGCCGGCCGCGACGACTGCAAGCACGAGGCCTTCGTGCGCCACAGCATCCCCTACTTCTGGGACATGACCCGCGCCCGCGGCGTCGGCGTCCTGTACAAGTGCCTCAACCAGAAGCGCGTCGAGGTCGGCCGCGTCGCCGGGTACGGGTTCGACAAGGACGCCGTGCTCGTCCTCAACGGCGACGAGGTCGACGACGTCGTCGCCATCTCGACCTGTATCATTGTGCTTAATGGCCGGGATGCGATGGATGCTTGAGATGGGGGAGATGGTACGGGGAGAGGATGAAATAGGATAAGATAGGACGAACAGGTTTACGATGAGAGATAATGAGGAAGGGGGTCATGTCTCCGGGTCGAGGAATCGGATGTCTTACGAGAAAATGTACTAACGAGTTTATAATCGGAACTGTAATAATATGATTCTATACGCAGAACTCCGCCTTCCGTGTCTTAGCGCCGTGGTCGTCGTAACTGTAATCTAATGAACTATCTGAGTATTCATATTACCAGCTAACTGAAAACCGTACCCTGCGCCTTTCGCCTTAACTCATGCCCCAGAATTCGTAGATGCGCTCCAGCGTTTGCGGCGCGTGAGTAAATGGGAAGTTGTGGTTGCCGGGTACGACACGCCAGTACACGTTATCCTTGCCGCCGAGGAGAGGGAGGGCGTCTTCAGCGTAGTCCTCCTTCTGGACGAGAGTGTCGTGATGCGCGAGTATTACGGCCGTTGTACCCGGCTTCCGCTTAGCAAGCTCTCGCCAGTACTCCTGCTGCTCCATCAGCGGCCCGTACCGGATCGTCGACATGAAAGCCTGCACGAAGCCGTGGTGGAAGTCGAGCGCCCAATGCACGTATGCGAGGACCTGGCGCTCAAAGTCCGTTTGAGGCTCCTCATCGGGGGGGTCTACAGCTTCTTGCACAGCAACGTCGACGTAGTCCTCCTGGGATTCGCCATGGAGGGGAGCCATAGAGGATGGCTTATCAATGGGCTTCCTGGTCTTCTTCGACACGGACTGGGCTATGGGTTGCCGTAAGCGGCGCTTGGTGAGCCACGCAAGAAGGCGTTCAGGTATGATGCCGGACGTGAAGATGAGCCTGCTCACACGGCCGAAGTTCTCCGCGCGAATCAGTCCGGCGGGCGCGAGAAGTACCAAGGACTCAACCATGCGAGGAAAGGTAGCGGCAAAATTAGCGGCGATGCCGCCGCCGAGCGAGTAGCCGATGATACTCAAACCATTGTCGCCGGTCCACGATAACGGCGATGATGCTAGTACGAGTAGTATCTGTGTGATGAACAGCCTAGTGTCGTAAGGCACATCGGCAGGCGCATCGCTGTAGCCTCGTCCAAATAAGTCCTGGAAACTATTAGCGAGGGTTTATAGGCTTAGCCTTGCTATATGGCTATTTTTAGGTTAACTTACAAAGAGCATGACCCGGCAGCCCTTCTCGGCAAGAGGGATGGCGATACTCTTAAGAGTCATGCACGAGGTACTGATCCCGTGGAGGAATAGGACCTTGCGGCCATCTTCCGGTCCAAACTCGTACACGCGGATATTACCATACTGTAACCCTTGTTAGCTAATAACCCAGATCGTCCATGAGAGGATTAAAGCTTCGGAAGGGATACTTACCGGCGTATCTACATCTCTAGCTCCCTCAAATGCGTCTGGCCTATAGGGAATTGCGGAGAGTTCGGCCTTAGAGAGTTTAGGTAAGGTGGTGGTTAGAGGACCCGGAATGACGGCGCGCTTCTGAGGCCATAGCGTGATCCGAGCGAGCGAGGCGAGCGCAATAGTTGTCACAACGGTCGTAGCAATGACCGCAGTTGACCGTGGCTCGGATGGAGGCCCGAGATACTTGGAGATAGCCTCCATCGGAGGCCAGCGGGCTGGTCAAGTCCGCCGTCTCCGAATCAGAGAAAAGCTTGATGCCGGACCTCCGCAAGCCGTGTACGATAGTCGCTAAACTCTGATTCCGTAGTGGGTGAGGCAAAAAAATAAAATAAATAAAAGTTGGGACGTTTTGAGAAAATCTCGTATTTATCTAAAGAGAGTAGATGTGGCGAAGTAGTTATAGGGCCTACGAGTCGAGAAGGCTGCTGCTGGTGAAATATATTGTACCTGTCAAATGTAGGCTGGCGTATAAGTAAGAGGTAGGTAGCTGTGTGTTGTTGCATGTATCACCGCATGTAGTCATCGGGTAGCACAGGGTGACCAAATCCCGCTATCCAGGTACCCAGATGGGTACTCTCAGCTGACGTCTAGGCTGCCTGAGCTGCGTACTGTGGCGGGCTGTACTGCATGTAGAATTACATACGGGCCAATGAAAGCTCCACAACCACAAACCTTCCCACGTGGGGGCCTGGGGATATGCATACTGTAGG
Organism: Pyrenopolyporus hunteri; assembly: GCA_902806595.1. Classification (NCBI taxonomy): domain Eukaryota; kingdom Fungi; phylum Ascomycota; class Sordariomycetes; order Xylariales; family Hypoxylaceae; genus Pyrenopolyporus; species Pyrenopolyporus hunteri. The sequence continues at coordinate 2,958,714 of CADCXC010000038.1, read as the reverse complement.
CGAGTTGACGGGAAAGGATTTTAGCGTCCAGCTGCTACCTAGGTAATTAATATGTACCGTACGCGTAGATTTTAAGTGTTTTCAGGTACACTTCCCCCCTCAAACCTCTCATCTCCATTATTTTTGTTTGCTCTCACCCCGTGGCTTGGATATCTAGGAAAGTCATATTTCATTTTTATTCGACAAGTCACATGCCACTCGGCCAACCCAATAGTCTCGCCTGATCTCCAAAATGGAGGCACACCGTCGTCTACCTACGTAGTCACCTTCGACCGAAGCCTGGCTGAATTTCAGCAGGAGGTTGCACCGCCTACCACGTAGATATACATGTAATAGTCTCCTAATGAGCATATAGGAACAAATCAAGTAACAAACGCGGTCTATTCACCCTCACAAGGCGGATCTAACACATATCTTGCTCACCCACCTGCACCATAACAAGAGGCTCTAGGCTTTTCTTGTGACGGGTTCATAGACTAAATCCAGCGTCTATCACAACGTTGAGTCCCGTCATACTTTTATTCTTCGCAAACGCAAGGACCTGCTCCGCAACGTCCTCGACAGAGACGTAGCGCTTAAGCTTAGTCTTCTGCCGGTGGTTTTCTTTCAGCTCTTCGGGAAAGCAATTCGCCCAGTCCTATAATCAACAGTTAGGCCTATTCACCACGTCATTTAACGGCCGATGAGTCTTCTCACCGTAAGTAGGAGCCCGGGCGAGACGCTGTTGACTCTGATCTTGGGAGCGGCCATAACCGCTAGGGCTTTCACCAAATGGATTTGCGCTGCTTTGGTAACGGAATAAGCCTGTCCGATATTAGTAAGAGAGCGAGAAGCCAATCACATTAGGGGCCGAGTATGCTTGCCAGAGAGCTGCCGCTTGGGATTACGCCGGCGGTGGATGCGGTGGTGATGAAGGCACCCTCAGTTTCGTCGAGGTGCTTCTTGGAGGCCTGCATCAGCCAGAAGTGAGATTTTACGTTCATATTAAAACAGCGATCCCATTCATCCTCTTGCGCGTTCTCGTCGATATCACCCATGCCGCGGCTAGGGATAAGGCCATTAGTGATGCCCTGAAAGGAAAAGTAACGCCATTCAAAGGTCAAAGTATGTGGAGGTAGTGCGGTATAACTCAGAAACCAATTACCGAGTAAACTGGGAGACCTACAAGCGAGTCCAGCCCCCATTCGAGAAGACGACGTCTAATCGGCCGAACTTATCAACGCTCTCTTGGACAAGGCGGTTGATATCATCCCGACTACTTAGGTCAGCCTTGATGGCGATGGAATCCTTGCTTTTGCTGTCACTGGACGAATTAGACAGAGCCGATAATTCCTCTAAGAGTTTGTTCGCTCTCTCGGCGTTATTGGCGTAGTTCACGACAACTTGGAAACCGTTCTTAACGAAGAGCCGGGCTGTAGCCGCTCCAAGTCCGGCACTCCCCGCAGTAATCAATGCGATGGGCATTACGGATGATGGCTTCTCGAACTTGCAAACGAACCTATCTGTAACCCCCTTTATTATGATCTCTTTAATAGCAATTTATATTTCGCTAGGTCGGACTTCGCTTTAAGGACCATTACTTGCGACCTTCCGTCAACGGAATATGGTTTATTATTAGTTGGTTCCGAGGTTCGTAATCAAGGGGGTCCTCGGTACATTTACTGCCGTAGAACTGAGAAAGCCGGGCACCCCCCCGCTTGAGGCTGTACTTCTAGACCCAGCTAAGTTAGCCCTGGAGTAGAAGTAACTAATCCAGGGTCTTAGCTTGATACTTCTCGACTACACCCCTTTTCTAAGACTTCAGGATTAAATAGGACGTTATAAACAATAGGGGATCTTTACATGTAAATAAGTCTTGGAAATGGCTGTGTTGAATGGGAATCTCGACATCACGCTTGTAGGTAGGCAGGCAAGTTAGGTACTTATTATGGACACAGCTAGTAATGTTAGGGGGTAGCTTAAGGGTGAGAATCATGAACAATGATTATGTCCTCAATATAAATATATGCTATCGCTCAATATACATAGTCGGGAATAATGTTCAATAGGACGTACAAGATGGCGAGGAAATGAAGCAGCGGCGGGTTATATACAAGCCACAGAGGGTATTAAAACTCTCAGTCGATGACGCCGTTCAATGGTCCTAGTACACCTCGCGGATCCCATATCATCCTCTATATAACAACGAAGCAAAATGTCTGAAGTATCAGGGGTCGGTCGGATGTCTTAGGCGGTACAGGGCCCGCGGTGCAGGACCGTATGCGCGGGATTGATGGCGTTCTTCACGGGGATCATGACGAGGACGGTCTCCTTATCGCTCGGGTACGTCGCGTAGTGGCCTAGGTCCGAGACGTCGGCGGTGTCGTCGACGTAGAAGAGGCCGTATTTACCGCCGTATATGTCTACTTGGTCGGTGGCATTCGGTACGCTCACTATTTTGCCATTGGTTAGGTTAGCCCCTTTTATCCGTCGACTCTACGCATGTAGGATTATATTAGCCAAAGGGAGAAGAGGACGTACCGTGAGCTTGGCCGGTTACGACCCAGACGTATTGCTTCGCCGGACCATTGTGTAGCCCGGTGTCGGTCCTCGGCGGGATGGAGTAGTACGACGCTCTCTCCGTGTCGCCTAGAGCTAGTGCCTGAGTGCCGGATACCTCTTCGAAAGGGGTGGACAGCTGCCAGCACTCTATGATGGATATCCCATCCTTTGCCGTTATGGACGTCAGGTTCAGGTACTGTGCTGCGTGTGCGAGCCCGAGGAAGGCGCTGAAGGAGCTTAGGAAATGTAACATGGCTGAGCTCGAGAGTTGATTCGAGGGTGAGGCCGGAGTAGCAATGCAGGGCAAGGAGATGATTACACGGCGAGATAAACTACCTGTAGCTCAATGGGAACGTGAAAGATCGTCGGACGCGAACCTGCTGGGTAAGGGGAAGGAGTCCAACCAGAACGAATGGCTTATGGTATCATCTTATATCCGGATCTCACGACGATGATGATGGTTGATGATCCTACGGAGCGTGACTAAGGGCGGCCCGACCTCTTATTTACCTGGCCTATATATAAACCAGGAACATAGTAATCACACTGGGCAACGATCCATTTTAGAGAAGAAGCCGAACCGACCAGCTAGGCCGGCCAGCCAGTCAGCCAAGCCGAAAACCGCAAAACGTGTTGCATACCTAAGGTAGCAAAACAGGGCAGGTAGCAAAAGCCAATGAGGACACCACCTAGCGTAGCCCTACGTCGGTCATGGATACCGGATCCTTCTTCATTTACTCCGTGGGACGGGCAGGATTCGTAAGAGGAGCATTTGGCGAAGGGGGACGGGGGGGGAGAAGCTGCCCAAACCCGACCTTAATTCCTTAGCATTCGACGCCGAAACGAAGCTCTCTCTTCCTCTCCTCTCCCTCTCCTCTCCCTCTCCCTTCCCAAACTTGCCTTTACCATGGTTAAGATTAAACAAGGTTGAACAGAAATTTTTCTCCGGGATTAGGTCAGCGACCGGAATCCTGAGCCCATATCCCCGATTCTCCGGATAATGTCGTTGGTGTTGACTGGGTACATGAGGCTTAAAGAAGAAAATTTTTAAAATTATTTTCTTTTTCGACCCTGCTTTAATTAATCCTTTTCGTTGGAAGCTTTTTCGTTTCAGCATGAGCGCTCTAGAACTCCGACGCATTGAACGCCACCAGGAACGGGAAGTGTCGTATCCTGCTTGGGAAGCGGGAAAAATGGTTCTGTACGACGTGTTCCTTCGTCACCTTTTTTCTTTCCTCGAGTGGCCTATGGGCGATCGCTGCGGCATTTACATATTAGTGGATGATAAGCTCTCCTTCACACGTGTATTATGACTGATATAATGCCATTGATTCCCTCGATGGCGCAGCGTGGCCAATGAAAGGAGGATGACCCGCGTATAGCACGATCCATACCTGCCTCATCGGATGGCGGATGCAACCCACATCAAATCGACACTGCTACACAACATAATGAACCGCAGAACTACCCCAGAGAGTTATGTACGTATATGCTTATGTACCTGGGCATTTGTCAACAAAGCTGCCCATAGTTAAGTTACGAGTGGTAAAATACGCCGAGCCCTGAAGGATGGCAAATTAGATGTATCCAAGGCCGGGTAGGCTTGTTATTCTTTCTAGAACTTAGTTGGAAGAATAAAAAGACTCATGGTAACATGGTCCCACCCCTTTCTTGCGGGCCCCCTGAATTCTACCTGCATTTCCGGATTATATAAGGCTTGATGATGATAATATTGGTTTCACATCATGTCGTGATGGCTGACTGGTCAATGCCGCTTTTGCTTTTATGGACGCCACAGTAGTTGGGTGGCTTCCTAGGAGATCGCAACCTTCTCGAATGAATGCTACTGCAAGTTGTTTGTCATCGCCATCGTACGATTGGTTGGTATTCAAGCATACTTGTTAGGCCATGTGTAACTTGGTTATATCCACTTTACCAAGAAGAAAACTCCGCATCGCCTTTCCCTTAAGGGGGGCGGACCCATGGTTGACGACAGCGGTCCAACTTGAACAACAAAAAAAAGTTGTGGTATTCTATCTGTATACAATCGTGCACAAACCCGGGCGTAAGATACATATCAACCACATCTCTGGATGACTGGGCCGAGTGCATTTCGTCATCTCGCCTCACCCTCCCTTCCAAATCTGCCAGAACCAGGATACGCCTCCCACTCATACCATATTGCTGGCACCACCATTGCTTTTACAACTGCCAATCGATACGGCCATTATTAAACTGCTTCGGTTAATAAGTTCGCTTGAACGGCGGCACTGCCTTGCACTCATTCTCATCCAAAGTCGTGCCAATGACCCGCCTATATCCAATATCAACCTTGCCATGAGGCTTCTTCTGGAAGGTCAGAGTGTGCTTCATCCAGTTCTCATCGTCTCGCTCCGGGTAGTCCTCCCGGGCGTGAGCACCACGGGACTCCTTTCTGTTAGCGGCGGCAGTAGCCGTTTGAGTACTTGCAAAAGCATTAGCTTATTATCCACGAAACTTGAGGGGTTTGATAACACTTACGCGCAGGTAAGCAGGTTCCTTAACTCGAGAGTCTCAACAAGATCCGAGTTCCAGATCATGCTTCGGTCCTTGATTCCAACTTGGGAGAATGTGTTATCAATCTCGGTGACCTTCCTCACACCTTCGTCCAAGCTCTCCTGCGTACGGAAGACACTGACATCCGTCTGCATGGCCTTTTGCATAGCCAGTCGGATCTCGGCTGTGCTCTTAGGACCGGTGGAATTGCGGACCCGGTCGAGGACCTCAATAGATTCGGCACCGGCGTCAGCGCTGACAGGGTCAAGCTTCGCTCCAGGAGTAAAGTTGTCCCGGATAGTATGAGAGACAGCTCGTCCAAACACTACAAGGTCCAGCAGGGAGTTGGCGCCAAGCCTGTTGGCACCGTGGACAGAGACGCAAGCGGCCTCACCGCAAGCGAATAGACCGGGGACAACCTTGTCATTGCCCTTTTCATCAACCGTAAGAACCTCACCGGTGTACCTCGTGGGAATACCACCCATATTGTAGTGAACAGTCGGCAAGACGGGGATAGGCTGCTTGCGAACGTCGACACCAGCAAAAATAGCAGCAGTCTCGGAGATACCAGGTAGACGTTCAGCAAGAATCTCAGCGGGCAAGTGGCTCAATTGAAGGTAGATGTGATCCTTCTCAGGACCGACACCTCGTCCCTCACGGATTTCCATAGTCATAGATCGGGAGACGACGTCACGACTGGCTAAGTCCTTTGCGGTGGGCGCGTATCGCTCCATGAATCGCTCACCCTCGGAATTGAGTAGATAGCCACCCTCACCTCTAGAACCTTCCGTGATCAAGCAACCAGCTCCGTAGATACCCGTCGGGTGGAATTGGACGAATTCGAGATCCTGGTTGGGGAGACCGGCGCGGGCAACCATGGCCATACCATCACCAGTGCAAGTGTGTGCCGACGTACAACTGAAGTAGGCTCGGCCGTATCCTCCAGTAGCCAGAACCGTATTCTTCGCAAGGAATCTGTGGAGAGTGCCGTCTTCCTGGTTGTAAGCTATGACACCGCGGCATTCTCCGTCCTGCATGATTAGGTCGAGGGCGAAGAACTCGATGAAGTAGTTAGTGCTATGTCGTAGAGATTGGCCATAGAGTGTGTGTAACAGAGCGTGTCCGGTTCGGTCAGCAGCAGCACAACAGCGGTATGCCTGACCACCTTTTCCGTACTTCTGCGACTGACCACCGAAAGCGCGCTGGTAGCTAGCAAGCACATGTTAATAGCCGTCGTAGTCGATATATGATATGCCTAGCATTAACTCACATTTTCCCGTCCTCCGTTCTCGAGAACGGGCAACCGTAGTTCTCAAGCTCGATGATGGACGCCGGAGCTTCCCTCGTCATGTAGTGGATGGCGTCTTGGTCGCCGAGCCAATCCGATCCCTTCACAGTATCGTACATGTGCCACCTCCAGTCATCCTCGTGCATATTCCCTAAGGCGGCGTTGATACCACCCTGTGCGGCGACCGTATGACTTCGCGTGGGGAAGAGCTTGGATATGCAAGCCGTGTTGAAACCAGCCTCGGCAAGGCCGAACGCCGCCCGCAACCCGGAACCGCCCGCTCCGACGACGACGGCATCGTATTCGTGGTCCTACGGTTCAGGGTTAACCGCCATTGATATTTTATTCTAGAAACCTGCTCTACTGCCGGGGCAACGGGAATATATTGTGCGACATACGATAACAGGGTATTTGCTGCTGACATGTACTGGCGCCTCTTTGGCCCGCAGCGGGTTATTTGCGATGATCCGAGCTGTGGGACAGATACACGATTAGACGTCAATTCGATCGCGGGACCGGCAGAGAATCACGTACAGACTGGGCGCGTGGAAGAGAAGGTTCTGGCTTGGCACTTCGCTATCCGAGAGAACTGTGGAAGCGGAAAGGTGGTCAGTGTCTCGATCCACAAGGTATTACTCGGGAATCCGATGCGACGATCTGAAGTTTTTAAAAGTTCCCAAGCAAGGGAGGGAGGGGGGGCAACTCACGACAGAGCCAGTGGCTAACTTCCTTAGTGCCATTGAAGATGCCATTGCGGATGAGGAGATATATAGGAGGGAGGGGGAAGAGAGAGAGCGCGCGCGTGAGGGAGAGAATAGGTTGCACCAACAATCGGAGGAGGGCTCTTCTCTTGTCCTGCAAGTTCGGGGAACGGGCGAAAGTAGAAAAAAGTTGATGATGCCGGCGAAGTTCAACCGCTGCTTCCAGACGATTGGGAGCTGGTCCAATAGCGTCGATTCTGATTACCGAGGGATAATAAAGCCGGACCTTTCCACAAGCGGGATGTGCTCCCCCACATGTACCTCTCTCTGACTTCTCGCTAAGTAAGGTACCTCCCACAATCGATCTCCCACGCCCCTCCCACGCCTCGTACGATGAGGTATGTATGTACATGTACGTAGTAAGCTACATAGCTTCAGCCACCTTCATCATCACCGTCACGTGTAAAGACGCGGGACTACCTGATCTTCCGAGTATATATACCTCCTAGGTATGAGCTCTTCTAATAGTACTGAGATACATAGGTGATAGAGCGAGATAGAACCTTAATATGGAACTTTAACTAACACAATTGAATAGGTATGTACAAGGTACCTACATGTACGGGTAACCCTACCTACATGCAAGTACTTGTATACAGGCAAATGATACATAACAATTTTATACCGGTTTACACATCGAAGGGGATATTCAAGCGGACACAAGTGATACTGCTGAAACCCAAGGTAAGTAAATCGAGAAATCAAGACTGGAACCTAAGGCACCTGAGTTTGCATTACGTCTACCTGCTTCGACCTATCAACCATTACGGCAATAAGCCCTATGCACTCCTGGTATACCATTAGACCGGTCATCTTCTAAGGGGGCTGGCCTAGATTAAGGGGCCGCCTGAATGGAATTCTGCAAAGCATAGAGCACATATCATCCCAGCCACGCCCTACCATAAAGCAAATGCAAATGCAACTATGTGAGAGTCCATGATGTCCACTCCGTCTCCGTACCTGCTCGCAAATGCAACCAAAAAAGGGGAATAAGGGCACAAATCCACTCGCCCTCGACCTTGACTCCGATCTCGAAAAGAACCTTGGGGCACATCCGTCTAAGGCGCCAGAACCTGCCGTAGCATCTCGAGGAAATTGTCTTTTAACCGATGTACTTCGCTCACTTCCGGTTTCTGCGGCTCGCCGGCGCGAGCCTTGAGACGGTCTTGTCTCTTGGCCCTCCGTCGTCTTTCAGCTTCAATCGGGTCCAACTCGTCCTCTTCCTCCGCCTCCGCCTCCTCGTCCGATCCATCGTCATAACTCATGTCCTCCAGATCCATATCGTTAATGCCGAAATCGCTAGCATGGAAGTTACCCATACCCGTAATACCCCCATCGATACCAACCGAGCCTTCGGCGGCCATCTTTTGTCGGGTTTTGTCGTGGTGCCACTTCTTGCGAGCTTCTTGCCAAGCAATAAGCTGATCGATTTCCGCGATCGCCTTCTCCTTGTCCAGTTTGCCGCTTGCAACAGCTCCTTCAAAAAGAGCGTTGATATCTAATGCTCCTCCAGCTGGTCCCTTTCTTAAGAATTCCAAAATGTCTTCGATCCAGCCCATGAGTTGCGTAAAAAGGCCGTTGTCGTGCGTATGAACCTCATGGATAAATTTGTAAAAGTTGTGCTCGTGGCGCTGGCAGAGATCAATAAAGGCCTGCACGGTCTGGTTCGGGTCCGCCGAGGCATCCTGTTCTCTACATTTTTCAACGACCTATCGTGATGTTAGTAGCTTCAGGCGCAGCTCGCGGGGTTTACCTACCTGAATCATGTCATCGATGAAAACGGCAAAGTCGGTAATGCTATTATAAACATTGGCTGACTTGTATACCCTCACCAGAGGCTCGTAAAATATGGTGAAAAGGTCACGGAAAAGTTGTAGGGTGACAGGTTCCTCGATCAAACTGAGCATCATGGCTTTGTCGCGCTGTCTAGTCTGTAACTTCATCAATTGCTTCAAATGAGAGAAAAGCTGCGCCCCCTGTTTGAACTCCTCGTCAACATTCTCCACTGCGTTGTTGAAAGCGACATAGGCGTTGAACAATCTTCCGATCTGCTCGGACGTAAGCGCCGGCGTGAACAGGTCAGAACGCAAGATTGCGACGATGATATCTACGCCCTCAGATTCTGCTTCCTCTCGAATCGCAACTTTTATATGTTCCTCGGCGTTGGTGAACTGTTGAAGCTTTTGTACAAACACGTCATCCCCGATCATACCAGCTAGAGCATCGATGGCCTTCTGTTGACTCCGGATTCCGTCGTTTAAAGTCAACGAGAAAATCCGCTGCATGAGGGAACGAGATCCAAAAGGCTGCGCCAGAAAAATATCGAGCACCCCAGACATCACAGCGGCGGGGTTCGCAATCCGAATCACATTCTTCATGATAGTGTATGGAATCAAGGAATGGATTCGCTTAAGCTGCGCGAATAATTCCGGCGAATTGTCTTCGGCGAGGAAGAGGTGGTAGATGGTCGCGGCGACTTCGATACGGAGCCATTCGGCGAACTTCTGGTACTGAAGGCTCAGATCTTGGATTGTGCTTTTCTCCTTGATTTCTTGGAGAAGCTTTGTTAGTCCATTGCGCTCGACGATGTCTTGGCGGAATTGCTCCATATAGACATCCAATTCTGCAGCTCTTTTCCTGGCTATCTCGTAAAATTGCTTCTGTTCTTCCACACGTTTCTCGTCGACGACCTTGCGACGCATAATGTCTTCGACATCTTCGTCAGTTGGCGTAATCGGATCACTTGTCAAGAACTGCTGTACGGCTTTGGTCTGGGCGATCTGAGGGTTCTGCAACAGAGACCGTAAAAATGCCCTTAGCGAAATACGCTGGTTCTCACGCCAAAGAATTGCGTTCTAGAAGGTTAGTATATTCTCACTTGCAGTTGAAATGATGGGGGACCGTGTAATGAATGGCTTACATCGATTTTATGACTGCTCACTCGGCTTGCTGTGGTTTCCATAGACGGCCGCGGAGATACACGGCTAGAAGTTGATTTGTTCCGACGGTGATCTCGAACTGATAAGGTCTTCATAGAGTCTGTAACACCATTGGCTTGGGAGCCAGGAGCAGAAGTAGAAGCAGACGAGATAGACGAGACGTCGGAGTCAGCACCTCCATCGGTCATACGCGACAACAGAGTCGCTGCAGCCGTATCCGACTTATTCTTCTTCGGCAACGGGGGGAGAACCTTGCCCGGAAGTTCCGTTCTCAGCTGTCTATGTAATCGGGCAAAATCGCCGTAGCGTCTGCCTATGTAATGTTCAAGCTCGCCTTTTCGCTTAACACGTAATATGAATTCCTACGGCAAGTCAGACGTAGTCCGCATAGCGTATGGACTTAGGGAACCACCTACCGCATGTTTGTGGCGCCTAATTTTTCCCTTGATACGGGTGATGCGCACCCCGGCAACGTTGACATCCCAGCCATTAACGTAATTCCCTTCGGGGATGGTGTTTAACATGCCGGTGTCGATCGCATCTCGGTCGACGATCTCCATCTCTGCAAACCTTATCCGCTCTTCGAACCCCGAGGCCGTGGGGACCCCCGACACCATCATCAACTCGACTAGCTTTCGGCATTTTAAAGCAAGCTTGCGACGCTTGGTCTCTTCTAGACGATCCTCGGAAGACGAGATGTTCTTGCTGGCGAAGGATTCGAGAAACTAGATATGCGCGAGGGCGGCCATGTTAGTGAAATACAATAGGTAATGAGCGGACGGGAACACGTACGACCTGTAGCTTGTCCTGCCAGAACTCCTTCTCCTTCGCCTTATCTAAGAATGGGAACTCTCGAATATGGTGTACGAATATGTAACGTAAAATGGGGAGCTCAGAATCGTAGGGCGACACCTCTCCGAACTCCGACTTGAAGGGCGCGCCGAACCTGCGAAGGGCGGTAGGGGAATTTAGTTCAGATATCTCCCAGTTGACTTGCTCGGATATGAGCTCTCGTTTGAGATCTGTAGGGCGCGATGGGTTAGTTTTGAAGGAAAATTGAAGAGGAAGGCGTTTGCCAAGACAAAATACGGACAATGCTCTTGTTTTCCAGTCAGGGTCTGGCCCGGAGGGGCAGTGGGATTGGTGGCGGCGACAGAGCGGCGGGGTGCGCCATCTTGGGCATCTTGGACGGAATCCGTCACAGGCATCTCCGAAGTTGAATTTGATCTCGTTTTCCTTTTTTAACCCAAGATAATGGGTGGACGTAAGCTGTCGTCCTCGTGCTAGTCCTCCGACCCGTCCTTGCTATATCGTTTGTCGCTCTTGTTGGAAGGGGGCGTTAGTAATTGTATCCGGCGCGTATTGTTGTATTGGTCGGTGGATTAATTATTATGGCGGGGAATATCGATAGGTAGGTACCTAGGTAGGTAGGTACGATAGGTAATCGACGGGCTTGTATATATCTGGTCAGCCACACAATTCTCGGGAATAAACAAACTCAACCGTGTTCGTTTGGGTTAAGGGTATGTCTATATTGCCAAATGAATGATTACCTAGGAGATTGAAAAAGAAAGGAAACGAAAAGAAAAGAAAAACGAAATAAAAGAAACACAATTAAGGGATAAGGACTTGGCTTGGGGTGAGGCAGTGAAAGAGCGAGATTGGCGCCCTGCAAAGATTAAGGTAGGAAAGCTACCTACATGTACTTACAACTAACAGGTATATAGGTACTTGGCCCACCTACCTAATGTACCTTATTACCCAGGTAGGTACCTAGATACCTAGGTACCTATGTATGTTCAATGGTATAGTTATACGGCGTTGTGTGTGAAATGATGTACTGCAATTCACGTGGGTATGTACCTAGATATGTATTGTACTTAGAACTGAACCTTAGTTGGGTTACTCTGTGTATTCCCGTTGTCTGGCTGGTATCTCTCATGTGGTCTAATCAAGTTGTGTTCCGGACCTTTGGTTGAGATTGGGTTGAAGACGGCCAAGACGATAAATCAGGGCGTCTCAGGTCCGGCTCCATACAGAGGCGCTGTTGAACAGTAGCGCCTTATCTTAACCGAATTGGAGATAATTGCTTCCATCTGTCATACCAACCGAAGGGGCAGGTAGCATGGTCTGAATGGGGAACCGAGTGGCTGAGCTATGACGTCGGCAAGCGAGTTAAAGTTGGTATGTCATGTGTCCCATTGCCGCATTCAAGGTACGAACGTGCATGTACCTACCTGCCTATGGGTATCCTGCCTACGGGTATCCATACCTCTACTTCAAGTCTTACCAACTGACACCCAGATATTCCCTACCTATGTAGATAAGGTACCTATCTACCCAAGTTCATCAATAAAGATAGGTACCCATTGATCTGCCCTTGTAGGACGGTAATCATATGCGGTACCGGTAGTAAGTATTATTGAGACTTCGTAAACATAGCTGATTATCACCATGATTAACTCAGAAAAGCAGACACGTATGAAGTTGAATCCCCGAGTACCTATCTTCGAACACATATTCTGCGGCTATACATACAATGAGTCACACTGGAAATCTAGGGCTATACAATTACGCAACCATGGGTTGTGCTGTGTTCCGTATCAGCTCCACCACTTCCGGCCTTAGGGAGGGATGGGGCCGGTTGTTCGGCTGCGTAGAGGTGTACACGCGGCTAGAACGGCATGAGCTGGATTACGTACGTAGCTAGGCCTCTTGGTTAGTTGGGCGTTAGTACTACCGTTCTCCCTTCCGAGTTCCGTCCCCCGGTGTCATCCTAATCCTCTTTAGATGGTCCGCTTATGTTCATATAATGAGGTTTCTAGACGTCTCCCGACAAGCGTTACACGTGGCCAAATCTCATGGCATCTAGGCACACGGAAAACCCAATAATAAATACTCGGCTATCTCCGCCGGTGACGTTGACCGTAAGCGGATTAGCTGTCATGAGAAAACCGCAGTTGGTGGCGTTTATTATATGCTTCATGGTATCTGCAGGTCAGTTCTGCACCGACAGTCGCTAGGGGTATCATTGTCGCTAATTCGATATATTCCTCGGGGTCATGGTCCAATGGCCGAGTACCCCTCCCGCTCGAGTCACAGCTCGTCAAGGGCTCGAAACACAGCATCCCCAGCAGGCTCGTCGCCTTTCCTGCTTTCGAGTGCTTCTCTCACTTCGTCTACCATGGCGGCAACTCTCATACTTTGGTTTCCACTCAAGTTGTTCATATCCGGTCCTCCTTGCCCACTACTAGACGCTAAGTCCTCGGCCGCCGGAGTATCTCCATTCGAGGACGCATACTGAGCTCCGAATAAGATAAGAATTAACGAGAAAATCAATACAGATGTGATAATCCATATGATTTTGAGGCGCTTCCTTGTTTTTTCTCGCCATTCTCTATCGGCTCTTGCCCAGTTTTCGATCCGTTCCCGCACCTTATCGACGCGTTTACTGAGGGCTTCGACTTTATCGCGGCCTGCGTGTATGCGGCCCTGTAATTCCTCGATTCGCTTCTGCTGATCGCCAAAGTGGCCGAACGAGTCTGCCTGCTGCTCTAGCTCGCTCACTAGTCCTCGCGACTCCGCCCTGAAGTTCTGATCGAGCCCTTGCGACATGCTTGCAAGCTCTTTGAGTGCGATTATCCTGCTTTGGAGCACGCTGAGCTTCTCGAGAACGGAATAGTACGTATCGTCGAGGCGTATCGTGGTTGTGGTCGAATAACTGCTTAGCTCTACAAGTGATTTCCGTAGCCCGCTATTAAGGATGTTAGCTATAGAAGAGCATGGCCGGTCTTCTCCCGACCCCTATCGTAGTAGTTGTAGTGACGAACGTTATTGTTGATGCTGCCTTTTCCTTCTGTTCGCGCAACATCTCTTCCTGATCCATTGGAGTCTGTTGGGGTGCGGTAGATCCAATGCTATGGGTAGCATCGTCGGACGTTGGGTTCAGCATATTTATTTTGAAGCCCGTTTCGGATGTCGCATACGGAGTGGTGGCCTCGGATCGCGATAACTCGAATGAGCCTCGTGGTAGCTGAAGCATGTGGCTTGCGGGGAAGGGAGTCTGATCATCGTTGTCTCGATCCTTCCGCTGATGGTGATGATGATGATGTAAGTGATGGTGGTGGTGGTGGTGTCGGGGTAGCTTGATTGGCGACGATAGCTCAGTTATCGACCGTCTTAGTTGGTGACGAGGCCGTTGTGGAGAGGTGGTCACAGGTTTCAGGAGGTCGAATTCTTGATTCTTGGACATTTCTGCAGGTACGAGAATGGACGACGTAAGGTAGGGTACCTTGATTTATATCACGCGCCTTCGAATAAAGGGAGGAATACGCACGTCGCATTGCGCATTAAGTGCACGTAGAGCAAATAAATTTAGACACTTTGTAACTTGTACACCCGTATGGCTAGTAGGTAGGCTCTTTAAACTTGGAGGGAATAGGCTGGACAAAGTGCTGGACAATACCTACCTTAGTACCTACCAGGTAGGTACCTACTTCTATTGGGTCAGTGACGGAAAGCCGGAGAGTCCATAGAAGCGACCCCACTACGGAAACTTCCGCCCTTTCACATGCTATTAGGCATTGAGTTTACTGGTATAGGTACCTAAGGTACCGTAGGTGCCATTGTATGGTATATTTCCATACGTGCATCCATCTAAGAGGGGCCTAAACATACGTGTAGGTGCTTTATTAATAGCATCACTGCTCCATGTGTAGCTTTACAACCAAGGGATATTCATAGATGGCTAAGACTACGTTACGGAATTCTTAGACGTACCAGATTTTATGAGCTATATATTTCTGATTGCCCAAACCCTCATGAACTGGGTATTGCAATAGTTAACGCCCATAATCCTTTATGCTTCCCAAAGACCGTTTCCTCTATTTCGGACTGTCACTGCTCCTGACTTAGAGGCGGTTCCGGAGAGAATACCGAGGACCGAATGCTGTCTTTTCCCTCGTTGGGAAATTGGCCGACTGGGTCCTTATTTACCGCTTGATTCCCATGCCCGTAGATTTATTAAATCCATTGATGGAAGCGGATGCCTGTTCCCCAGGCTAGTTATGTTGTTGAATCCATCGATTGACTTGACAGCGTCTTAGTTCTGCATTCCTGGTGCGGAACCAGGTAGTAATCGAAGACCGGATTCTCTAGCGGGGTGTGGTGGTTCATGAGTTGATGAGCTTATTGCGCTTCTCCTTTCTCTTTAGACGCTCTACTCGCTTCTTGTGCATTTTCTCGGCCATCTTCTCGTACCTCTCCTTCTCCTCTTTTGCCGCACGCTTTTCTTTGATGGCTTGGACTCGTTGCTAGTCCTTGCATTAGTTGCGCTCTGCTGAAATCTGTTTTATGGTATCGGCTATACCTGTCTTTCTGCTTCCTTCTCGTCTTTCATCTCCTTTTCCTTCGCTTTCGTTGCGGCGGCCGCCATGCGTAGCTTCGTTCTTTGCTCGTATGACGTTAAGCCGGACCCTGGGCGGAATGCCTTCCGCGGGGCATGCCATTGCTTGCCTGCAGTTTATTCGAGTAAGCCGCGAGTTCATCGCGAACGAATGAGGCCACCCTCACCATTTTTGCGCATGCCTAGCGACTCTTGCTTCTTTTCCACTTCCACCATGGTACCCGACATGATGACAGGTAAATCGGGTTGGGGGTGACTGGTATTTGTCGCAAGCTGCTTATGTTGACTCGATATCAAGCGTAGTGTTTTGTGTCCCTCGTAGGCGTTATTCGTCGGGTTGCGCGCAAGATGTATTCTATCGCCAAGAGGCGTATCGGGGTTGGTAATTTTGTGAACAAGAAAAAAATTAGGATGCTGGAGGTCCCACAGGCTAGGTACCTACCTACACGTATGTGGGTACATGCTAAGTTGAAGTGGAGTACTCGGGCCGGCTAGAACTTGAATGGAACCTGATTGGATTGCGTCCGCGCCATCTCAAAAAAATCGTGGCGGTGCCGGATGAACCATTCTTCCAGTCGCAAATTGCCCCATGTCACCGGGTCCAATCAAATCAAGGCACTAGACATGTTGTGCAGGGAAATTTGGTTGGTCGTCATAATCAATCTAACAATCTGATTGGTTACGTGCCTTACATTAGTGAAACAAGATGGGCGTTCTCGTTGCTCGAGTCGGGTAATTTTTCTAGTCTTCATTCCATTCCTGCGCAACTAGATGCTCGTATACCATGTACCTATGTACTACCTATGGTAATACGAATCAGACAGAACCGTAACTTGCTTAGTGCTCGTATATGCCCGGTAATCCTTCATTAGAGCGCTCCTCGCAAATTCATATGTGTTGAAGCCTTATCACATACTCTTGAGACAAAAGGCTGTAGATGAGAAATTCTGTTTCGATGTTGTCTGTAAGTGTGTATATGCATGCCTAGGTATGTACGCGTACCTTAATGTATACTAGACCTTAGGATAAATACCATGCTAATAATATGGTTAGGGTATAGCTTCGGCTGACCCCCCAAGGGCTCGATATCACGAAGCAGGGGTTTCTCCGCAGAGTATTCACTACCGCAACCTTGCTCGAGGCTTGGGGGCCTGGTTGTCAGGCTCGCTATAAGACATCACTTGACCCCCCAAAGGCCAGGGCTCACCCGGTTTTGCCCATCGCCGTACCGCCCTCCGCGTCCGTATTAAGAAATAATTACTTGGAGAGAGGCTTGGGCACAGCCGCCAGCGAATGCGTGGATATACGACGCGCTATATTTTGTCATTTGTTTCCTGGGATCTGTTATTAGAGAGATTGGAAACGAGATCACTCTCTCTTTTTTCTTTTTTTTTTTTTTTTTTCCCGTGAACTCGGTTCGTTTGTTGCGATATTCTTAGATATAGCTAGATAAGTTAGGTAAATAACATCGGAAATGATGAATTGTTGGTTGTCGATCATTACTTTCGTCTTTTTTCACCTTCTTTTCCCTCTCCGCTCTATTAGTTCGATTCCGTGCTACTAGTTCGTCTGCTTTGAGTTGTTTTGATATTAAAACATTTAGGGAAGACCCCAATGGGATGGGTAGAGGCAGGAGGATGGAAGCTGACAGTTGAGTTGACTTATCTTTATCCGGCGAAATACCCACAGACTTCATGTAGACTTATCTGAGCGCCTCGGATTCGCTAACCTGGTTGGCCGCAAACCGTGGAGGCTAATGCAACGGCTGCTTACGGGCTTGCAGCAGTGTGTATAGTATCTTTGGTGTAGGTGGTGTCGGTATGTTCGAAAAAGTGGTATGCAAATCGTGACTACGGCTAGGCCGGCTGCTCGCCTTGCGCTAAAGAGAGGCCGAGTTGCGCAAATTACCTAGCTACCTACATGTAGCTTGGCTCGTCCGACTCTATTTTACGTCTCGGCCCCGTCTCGCGTTTGACTTGTTGAAGTTTTCGGGAATGAGGACGAAAAGCACTAGCCGGAAAATTAAGTAGGTAGGTATGTATCTTGGTGTATGTTTAAGTGTCTCTATAGTGCGTCAGTTGGCCGTGATTGTATTCCCCCCCTTTACGCTCATATACATAGGTAACGACACCGCCCGTGTCCACCTGCCGGTACTTCGTAGTATGTAAACGAGCAAGGACGGATCACCGAGACCTATGTATGCGCAAGTATGTATAGAGTAGGATTGATTGACACAAAGTCCTGAAAGCCCCTCCAGCCGCAAATGCAACCAAGTAACCGAAGGTAAGAAGCGCGGGGGGTCGATGACCAAGAAGGGATAGAGTGCTGCAGGGGAAGACCGAAGACTCTGGGCCTACCTCCCAAAGAGGCAAGCGGTTCTGGCTACGTGCTGTATGTACACGTAGATGCATACATGTAATTTGCAAGGGGTTCCCACAGCATCTGGGCCACTGAAGGTGCCGGTTTGCCTTTGGCCTCCGCGCTGCGCTGAAGAATTAGTGTATGTACCTACATAGGTACCTACCTACGTACCTATGTATGTACTCTTCAGGGGGGGCCTCGACTTTCGGGGGACACATCTGTATTATGTGCCTATTGTAGGACGAACTCTCTTTTTTTAGGGGGGATGGATGTTATTGTTTCTGTTTCTGCCTACACCACGTAGCTACATACGTATTCGTGATACTACGGTAAAGGTAAGGTTTCCCCATTTGATTGAACGAGGGCGGCGGAGAATAATCAAGCCACTTTTGCTATTCTCAATGTGCTACCTCTTTACGTTCCAATGTTCTGTTTGCCCTTGTCAGGGAGGCCGATTCTCCAGCACTCCATTCTACGAACACTTGCGCATCACAATAATTCAGTATGCGCTTGTGTTCTTTATACTAGGTAATGAGTGATTATTTATTTTAGGCGACGCATACTGTGTTGGTGTTCGACTCTTTTTTTTCGAGTTTTTATTTTATTTCGGTTTATTTTATTTTTATTCTCTTTATCCACGGCTGTGTACCTCCGTCATACCTTGCACGAGCCTCAATCAGCCTTCAAACGGCACATTTTAGTCGTTCTCATGAGGTCATGGACCAGTCAGGACGGCCTCTGAGGTCCGCTTGCATGTACAAGTTTTACGAACAAAATTTCCTACCTGTCAATTAGGCCTCTGGCAACAGTGATATTAGTGTATTATGTACCTTGGTAGTCCACGTAGGCGCAGTCGTCTGCAGGGACCCTACGGAGAAGCCTCCCTTAGTGTCACTGCAGATCTTACGCACTCTGTCCACCTTTGGTAAGGAAGTTGCATGCTACGTACTGCCAAGTAGCACTGTACTTTTGGCCGACACCTCTCTCTTTTGAATCTACCTGGGCAGTCTCGAATGGGGGATTTGATTTGAGTTGAGAGTTGGCAATGTTGGAAACTTCAGCTAGTATAAACCCCAGTCAGTCAACGTCAGCTATGTACATAATATGTAGGTATTTCTTAAATGAAAGCAGCCTGCCATAGGATGGTCACTAGCATATATTACCGTTGGTATGTAAGCGTCATTCTTTATTGCACCTATGTGTACGGATTGATATAGGTATCATCCAAGTGCATCTTAATTGTCGGTTTAATTGACGTTATTAGAAGATTGAGGTACCGAGCAAGGGTAGGACACATTCACTCATGTAACTTACATGCAAGTATCTTGGTACTAGGCTGTTTCGACCCTCGTCCCTGCAAGCCTGAGATCCTTATTAAAGGTACTTATTACATACAGTACAAGGTCGGGACGCTAGGGTGGCCGCACGGTCCAGATGGCCACAACCCAATAGCCTAACAGTGGCTTTTTTCGATTTCCACACTTCCATCTTCCAGGCGTTGTCTACGACCTGCGATAATCTCCTCAATCCTTCCCTCACTCCTCTATCTCAACCCTCAACCCACACCACCACCACCACCACCAACAACAACTACTGGCTCAATTCCAGAAGCAGATCTCGTCTTTTTACGATTTGCTCTGGTCTTGGCCGTCCGCTCCTTTTATTACACTTTTCAATTCTATCATCGTACGTCTATCTTTACCTTGGTCGTTTTGTGGCCAGCCTGTCGGGAGGGAACTTGGACGATAGGAAAAACCCACCCACACCGACCGCCAGCGAGACAATCCGCCTCACCGACGTAAAGGTACGAATTTGCGACCTGAGGCTGCGGGATTGGAAACAGCCATTCGGACTATTCACTTTTAATTGGAAACTGATCTTTCCTTATCAGACTCTTCTCTCGATAATCGCCTTTGCGCATCGCCAGATTGTCATGTCCAACTAGCCTTTCCGATCTCGACGTCTTCCTCACCGACCAACTCCCCTTGAGGATACCCTATGATATCCCGCTGCCTCTAGATTCCACCCGCTCTTTGCCGCGGAGCGGCTTGCAGGAATAATGGCTGCCGCATTTGCTGTTAGTCGTCCGACTGAGACGACTACTATGAGTGCGGTGAACGATGTCCCGTCGGGCCAGCTTCGTCTTTCGACACTTCGAGATGACGATACGACCCAATCCGATGCTCATAGTCCGCAATCGTCGCGCGTCAACTTGCCTCCGCCGAACCCGCCCTTCGTGTTCCCTAATCGTCCTCCTTCTTCCGCTCCCTCGTCTTTCTCTAGGGCTACCGGACGCCGGCCTCAATCTGTTATAGAGATACACCAGAGGGCTTCAGATCTTACCGCCGAAACAGCAGAGTCCCCATCCCGGCCATCGGCTCTACCAGATTTCAGTTTCAACCCAGGCGCTAGTGCTGGTCCGGACGCAGGTCGACCTTCTAAATCTCTTGCCTTGCCAGATTTTTCATTCAATCCTGGTGCAAATCTTGGGACCAATGATTCGCTACTCAGCCCTCTCTCCCCGCCATCGCCGAGACTACCTCCGGTCCGCAATGGCCACCGACGAGGTGGGAGTGAATTCGTAGGTGGTAAGCTTAAAGCAGGCGGATCGATCACTGTGATGAGCACAAGCCCGACTAGGTCGGAAAGCGGGATTTCTTCACCCAAACTGTCGCCGGTAGACGCCCATCCGAAGAGAGGACACGCCCATCGCCGTTCTGGAGCAATCTCTAGCCACGATTTGACTATGATACTCAAGCCAAATAACTCGGCAACGCTGAGGGGCAGTAGTGCGCCAACCAGCCCGGCCGACTTTAACGAGAACTATCGCAATTTCCCTGGACAAAAGATCGAACCTCCTAAGCTTGAGTTACCACCTCAGCAGGTAACACAAAGTGTAAACCAGGAGGTAGATCTTCAACTTGAACCGCAATCGACTCCGTCACCAAAGACAGCGCGAGTTGGGTTCTCGGAGAAGCTTGAATTCATCCCCCGCCCTCTATCCTTGATTTCGACTGATACGTCGAGCACGATGACGGTTCGTCCGGGTCACCGGGTTTCGGGAAGTGTGTCGTCTATAATCTCAACCAACGCGGCGTCGTCCACGGACCGCGATTCAACCGGTCTCGTCGGCTCACCTAGTTCCCGCGCAAAGAATGATTCACGTCCCAGTACTGCGGGCGCCGTTTTAGAGCGGAGCCCAAGCGTCCATGTGCCTAACGGAGACTCTTCGTCACGTCGGCGAAATTCCATCCCACTATTAACACAGCTCCCGAAGATGGGCTCTGGGTCGCCTACAAATGGGAGTCCCTCGAAAACGCCTAGGAGATGGTCATTCTTCGGGCTTGAACCTTTCGTGAATGCTGGTTCACCCACGAGAACGAGGCCGGTAAGCTCATCGTCCAATTTGGCGGATAAGAATTCAGAGTCGATAAATCCGTCTGAGGCTCCTGGGCACGAAGTAAACGTAGACGGCCGCTTGTCTCGTTCCGAGAGCAGGAGGAGTTCGGTGAGAAAGAAGAAGCAGAAAAAGGTCAAGTTGTGGGCTGGCTCTATTCTGACGAGAAAGTCAAAATTACGGTCTCATAAATCGAAATCAGCCCGCCGCCGTTCCCAAACTCCACCAGTGCAACAGGAACAGGAGATGGAAGATCTAGATGATAGCCTCTTGGAATTGTCTGAGATGCCTATAGCACCGGTGGTCATGGTGACTGAGCCTCAATCCGATTCTCCTACCATATTGTCTACCCGAGCATACGAGGACGATGTATCATTCCCTATGATTGATCTTGATGCGGCTCTTGGTCCATTCAACACTCCTTCCAGCCGCGACCCTCAATGGGACGAAGCGCAAAGGGCTGGTGCTCCGCCCAAACGTCAGCTTCATAGTGCTGCCGGTCTAAGAGGCTTTAGCGGCCCAGGCATGCACTACCACCGCCGCGCCGAGAGTGCCCCTGAGATGCCTCCTTTCGAAGCCGCCCGGTTTGGCATACACCGCTTTGGCAGCTCTTCAACCATGGCGGATGTATTTGAAGAGGAAGAGGAGGAAGAGGACCTGAGCGCAAAGACTCCGTCAGAGGAATCTTCTACGGGAGTCCAAGACGCGTCGGGCGACGAAGTTGAGTCAAGGTCCAGCGCCGAAGATGACGCAGCCTCAACGCCCACGCAGGAACGCGAGCACAGCAAAATAAGCCCGATAGACGTCCAAGCGACTCCCGCCTCCGTTACGCGTAAGGATAGCGAGTCAAGTTTAGACATGCAACACCCGGGCTCCAGGATAAGAACCGAGAATTCTACAAGCGGCCTTCGAGAGGAAATCATCGCGGAAGAACCCAACTACACTGCACCTAGCCACGCCCTCCATATCCTAAGCACTCCAGACTACTCTGGCTCGAGCGCACCATCTCCACGTAGGAATATACACGATGAGGTTGATCCAGTCGACGTGAGTTCTATTGCGTTCCCCGCCGCTTCGGCTACGCCAGTTACACCGTACTCGATGAGCTATTCTTCGTCATTCCCTTCGCCCCGCTCACCGATGTCATATGACGCACATCGAATCTCTACCGCTCCGTCCTCGATTGCAGATGAAAGCAACTACCACTCACTGTTGATGGGGGAACCTGGTCCGGAATTAGTACGAATCTCAGTTGATGTTCCGTCCTTGACGAGCAGTAATTCTACGATGACACGAGACAGTACATTCCTTCCTGGTGTTCAACCCAGGAACATGCCTTTCCACGATCACCGGCCCGCCTCGTTTAGTGCGGCAGCGTTCGGCCGCCGAAGATCGAGCTTGGTCAGCCTTAGTCGGCTCATCAGTAGCGCTCATGGAGAGCGAAGCAAGCTAAGCATGGAGGTCCCTTGCGATTCCGACCAAGAGGAAAAGCCTAAGCTTAGTAAATCCAAGCGTTTTAGCCGCATGGTGCAGTTTTGGAAGTCGAAAGGGCCGGCTAAGTCTTGAAGTTTCCTCGACGCTTCGCTCAGACCGAATTCCTCTGCTACTAGCGTCCACGCCTAAGTCAAGGGCGCGCAAGGGAACGGAAGACGGCAACGGCTTGACTAGCTGCTCTGGTCCTGCTGCTGACGGATCCGACGAAGTTTACGTATTCTCACGCATTTCTCATTACCCACACGAAACCAAGCTCCTAAGCGCCCTATGTAAAGGCTCCCTGATGGTATTTGAGACAATCTTACTCACGATTTTATTTGCAAAGCATGCTTTGTTTTGTACGCATACGAGAACCCGACGTCCCAGGGGTTTCCTCGCACTCGCTTGGTTTTGTTTTCTACTTTTTCCTTTTCTTTTTTTACGAACGCATGACGGCACCTCGGGCCACTTCATGACCACGGCTCCGTTTATCGAGACATTAACTAGTCTATTTTCGCTGCTTGAGGAGGGGAGGAAACTGAATGGCCATTTAGGCTAGCAAGAAAAAAAAAAGCTTGCCGTCGGCAAACGATGGCTCTGATTTCTCTGGACATATCGCGCTGTATGATGCAGATGGAGAGGATATCTGGGCGAGATGTTCCATAAGACTTTCAAGTCGATTGTTACATGACCCGCAAACCAAGTTGCTCATTACGGACTTGCTGAGCATCTGGGTTTATACACAAATAATAGTGAACATAAACTACTATGTATGAGTGTTATCCCTCAAGCGTTTAATGGGTTGTCTTAGCTGCCGAATGTGAACCGCGATAGACGCGGACGTTATATGCTTCTACTAGTTCTTAGTTTAGTAAGAGTTGAGAATCGTCTCGCATACAGCTCGAGAAGATGGAATACCTAATAGGTGATTCCTAGAAGTCTACTCCAACACAATTCTATCGTACCCAGCAATGGAGTAGTATATCAAAGTCGCTGCGTGTGTAGAATCGATCCATTCTAAAGTTGCCGTCTACTGTATGTGCGTAATATCGGGTTACCTAAATGGAACCGTTTCCATATGAAGAGGCTAATCACAAGATTCCACGAGAGCCGAGAGATCTCGAGCTTCTGTGTCGTGGTAGGCCTTGATTGAGTTCCAACAGATGCAATTCGTTGAATGAGGTTGTTTACCTACATAAGTACATGTATATAGTTGCAGTTATCCACGTATGTTGCGTTTTGGTGTAACGATGTTGCCAACATCCGAATCAGTTGTATTGATGTTTGTATGTGCGCGTCCACAGGCGCGAAGCCTCGGCATGCGTCGGGACCCAATCAAATTCAGACTACGGAACCCCTGCACGCCGGCACGGCGTCTAAAGTACCTAGGTACTGTATGTACCCAGGCCCTTGCCGAGACACATCCTTAGCATCGGGGAGCTTTAATTAGTATTGGCCTGCTTCTTTCCCGTCGAACCTATTACATATTACCACCTTACATACGCCGTCTGCCCAGACCGGGAACCTCCACGCCGTTCTGCATAGGACCCAACATCGAATCTCGCCCGAACGAACGACTCTTCCTGTTTCTTCACCCCATACCGCGATAAACTTTCCCCCCACATTCCTCTTCTATCGAAAGAGGAGAGAGAAAGAGAAAGAGGCGCATCCCATATCCTAGACACACACACACACACACACACACACACACACACACACACAGAGCTTATCGCTTTACCTACCCACTCGCAATGTCGACTTCCGCGGCGGCGACAGCGTCGGCGGCGTCCTCGCGCAACGCCGCGAAGCGCCTGCTGAAAGAGCTCACGGTCTGGGAGGAGGAGAAGGCGAACGAGACGGGCATCGAGCGCCTCGGGCCCGTGAACGAGGACGAGCTGCTGCACTGGGAGGCCGTGATCAACGGACGGGGCGTAGGTTCCGGTTACGATGGTATGTTTTTTTTTCTCCCAACCCAATCCTGCCCGTCTTCCTTCCCTTCCCTTCCCATCCCTTCATTTCCTTCCCCATCCTCCGCACTTCAATCCCCCAATCGCCGATCCTTAAATCCTATAACCATCCTAAACACGCGCCTGCATACCTAACAAACACAACACAATTCAAAAAAACCGAAAGAAAAAAGAAAACAAACCCCGGGAAAACACAACCGACTAACCCCAAACCCCAGAGGGCCGCTGGCTCCTCGACATATCGATCCCGCCGTCGTACCCTCTCGCGCCGCCCAAGATCGCGTTCCGGACGCCGATCGTGCACGCCAACGTGGCGCTGCGCGGGGGCGACATCTGCCTGGACCTGCTCAAGGAGGCGTGGACGCCGGCGTACAGCATCCTCGAGTGCGTGCGCGCCGTGCGCATGCTGCTCAGCTGCCCCGAGACCGACAGCCCCCTCAACGTCGACGTCGCCGCCCTCCTCCGCGGCGGCGACGCCCTCGGCGCCCGCCGCCTCGTCGAGTTCTGGTGCAGCGACGAGGGGGGCCGGTATGAGGGGAGGTAGTAGATGTATCGGACGGCGGGTTGGGTTGGGTTGGGTTGACGAGGTAGGGAGTGGGAAGATGAGTGAGCGAGCGATGTTACTTTATTTGGCTAGTGAATGAGTTGGCGAATGGACGGGTGGATGAGGTACAGATCCAAGGTGTATGATGAGGCCGCAAATACTTAGGCCGTATACGTTACGATAAGCAGGATGAGGACGAACATTCAAATTCGATATTAATCCGGACTAGCAGGCAACGGTGCAATTCGTACTCGGAAAGAGGGAGTCCAGGACATATATAGCAAATAGGGACGACACGGAGCGGGCGTTTATTGGTATACAAGGGATCTCGGGCTACCTCCTGATGTATGGTCCCGACGTCAAACTGCTACCTTATTTTTGATAGTACGTCTGTTCGTCAACGCTCTTGACAGAATATAGAAAAAGAAACCATTTCTACTGTTATGATTTCTCCGATTTCCAAAGCGCCTGGAACGACTATCCCCCGTCCCTCCCCGCGTCTGTTTGGTGTGATAACCGTAGGGCCGTCACCTAGTGGAACAAGTGTTAAAAACAAGCAATGACTCCGATCCTGTGATGCTGCAATAAATATCTACAGGAAGACCCTGACCCCCTTAACCACGGCCATAGCGGCGGCGGATGGTTCGGTGTAACGAATGCCCCGTCATCGCCAAACAGTTCGGCACGTTTTAACTCCTCATCTCCAAAATGCAATGATCCGAGACTCGTGGCAGATGATTAAAAGGTTCGTTATGACAAAAGTGTTTAGAGCCGTATGTTAAATTTTGTCTTCTATTCGTTGTAATGATAAACCTATATCCTAGTGGTCAGCCACCGAAAGTTTTTTGTTTTTATTTTCGAACATGTATAAGCGAGAGGGGGGATTGTTACTTTGTAGTTGGGCAGCCCCGTAGACTGCCAGCCCAATCTCTTCGCCATCTTCGCAAACCCTTCGGTTTCGATCAGGTGATAGAAGGGGAATGGCGGGAACATAGCACCGTCACGATGAACGTCCGCCTTAACTAGTAACGCGGTGCCACCCACGCCATCCAAGGGCATCTCCATATGTTTTTCATCATCCTTCTCCGCCATGTAAGCCATCAAGGTTCGGTAGGTTGCCATTTCCGAGTATCCTTCGAGGATGATATCATCGGGGCTCATCTTAGCGGCGATTTCCTGGGCTGTCGGGCTATCTTGCCAGCTATTGAAGTCGTACGGCCGTTCTGCCGGCTTGCCCGTTTCGGAGTCGATATATCTCTGGAAGCAGTTCGGCACGATGATAGGCTTGTCATGTGACGCGAGATCTTGTATCAAAGTAGGTGGCGTTTCGATGATATCGGAATCCAACCACAAAACCCAGGACGTATCGGCTCCCAGGGTCGTGAAGAGCAGCGAATTCCGTGCCCTGGACATGGAAGCGCGTCTCGCCTTCTGGTTCTCCATCTTGTGTCGCTCACTTTCCGCCTGCGATGTCAGCGGAGGGTCGAAATCCTGTCGCTCGATTATTATGCTCCTGAATCGATCCTTGACGGGGCCCTTTTGCGTCTTCGAGATCTGGGCCTGTAGCGCGGTCGTCGCCGCGTTCCCTTCCTTGTTCTTAGGTAGGATGAAGCCGAGGGTGATGAGGTCGCGAGGGTATTGCAGTTTCAAAAGATTGTCCCAGTATTCCTGGTAGAAGCGCGCCATTGGCGTTAGGATCAGGACGGCCTCTCGATTTCCAATCGGATCGGGGGTAATCGTGACATTGTTCAGGTTGAAGCGCCGGACGGGAGGCCTCTCGGCGATGAGACTCGGCTTCGCGCCGGGTTTACGGGTGGGAGGTCGGCTCGCACTGACGGTTTGTGAAGTCGACCCAGTGTGGGTGAGGAAGTAAATTATGAAGAGGCAGAGTATGGCGCCGATGGACAAGGTCAGGTAGTTCGTCCTCCGCAGGCGGACCGGCCCCATAGGGCGCGCCATCGTGAATTAATGTTGTCGACCAAATCAGGAACACGGTGCAGAACGCCGAGGACAGCGCAGTAAAAAGGAGAGTGATGGACGAAATGAAATCACTAATTGGCACGGGCCATCGAGGGCAAGCAAATCCAACGGCTACCAGAGTAAAGATTTGCAACGATGGAAACGCAGAGGCGCGGATAGGTGGCGTCAGTCCCCGGAATGGCACACCAACAGAGGACGGCGATAGGTTGTCGGGTGTGTGTGCTGATGATGATGAGGGCACCTAGTCGTGGTTGGGGTCGTTGATCGAGGTCGTAGTCGTGGTCCTGGTCGGTGTCGTGGTTGGTGTCGTGGTTGGTGTCGTGGTCGGTGGTATCGTTAGAAAATTGTGGTAATTGGAAATTTCCCATTCCGACTTGCCAGATAACACTAAACTGAAATGGACTCGAGTTGGCAGGTTAGGTACCTATCTACATGTAGGTACATCGCACTGGTGGGAACGTCAGGTACCTACATGCATACCTACCCGCATAGAGCACACAACTGATTAACTGAAGTACATTGAATACACATAGTACGAGAGTCACAAGCGGAGTCGGTAGCTCTAGCGCAGCTGCACAGGTCGGCCCATAGGGGCTACACGTACTACCTTAGGTACATGCACGCATCTAGTTCACCTGTACATACATGTATATATGTACCGTGCTATTGTCTTTCACGTTGGTATTAAATTCATGGAAGTGCGTCAATTGATTGGTACCTAGCCATATAAATATACCTACCTAGCTACCTGTCCTATATTTACCTGTATATCTGCGGCCACTTATATTCGTCTGAAGTCAATAATTAGCCTACTTGTCTAACTTGCCTCCATCCAATGTCTATAGGGGATTCCCATGTAGGACCACCTTACCTAATTTCATTAGTTCTACCTGACGCGAAGTGCTACTATACCGGGTATCCTGTTCAGCTAAGTCCCCATATTAGAAGCATATGGAATCCTATTCCTCTCCGGGATGACTCGCCAACGATAGAAGAGGCTAGGCAATTCCCTTATGTCTAAGTATGGAATGATGCTTTACCCGTTATGTAAGATGGTAGCATTCGATAAGGCCCCCCGAGACGCATACACATTTCATAAATAATAATAAATAATGAATCATGAATCATGATGTTATCTCAAAATCAGGCGAGGTTATTAACCGCGCGTGAAGTCGCCTATTACCCATTCAAGTATCCCGCATGGTACGCATGCTACATGACTGTTAGCCCAAAATGGTACTGAATCTCGGAACGATAGGGTCGCGTAGCTCCGCCAAGTTCGAAAATCCATTAATTGCACGTGCTCGGCGTAGGTTCTGTGGCCGTTGACATATGATAGGAGGTAAGGCGAGTTAGCGTATTATAGGTTAGAGGTACCTTGCAACAACCTGTGCTATAGTAGGCACCCATGCACCTAAAAGGATATATGCGCCAAGACACAGGAGGCTAATCCACGCAGTAGGACGGGGGTGGCGCTAGTGGGGCTGAATCAAGGGCCAATCAGTCGCAGAACGGTGAGACGTTTTAAACTCAGGCAAGCTAGGCCGGGCTAGGTATATGTATGGATGTGTGCTGTACAGTAGGTACATACCTACCTACCTACCCATAAGCCCCCCGTACAACCCCGTAACACCTGCCCCCATAACGTGCATTTGTTTGCGCCTACCTACAGCCGTTACCTGCTAGGTAGGTACCTGGGTATGTAGGTACAGCCTAGACTTTTTAGCGGCCTGTTGTAGCGGCTTGTTGGAATCAAAGCCGCTGCACCAGACGCAGGTGATCTTGTCCTTATGTGGCCTACCTACATTACCTACCTAGCCTTAAACATTCTTCATCCACTCAAACTACTCCATCTCGGTCCCCTCTTCGAACCCCGAGAAAGGGCAAGAGTCGAGGGTCACCAGCCAGGCGAACAGAGAACCCCAGAGAGGAGACGGGAGAGAGCCTATCCTGCTTTCGGTTTACTCCCTTGTTCCCGGGGACCTGGGGAGCAAGCATCAAGTATCTAACCGAGCATCCAGCGTCCAGCATCCGAAGCATTGAGAGGGCATCGAAGCATCGAAGCATCGAAACGTCGGAGCCATCTTGGGTTATTAATTCGACGACCTTCTTCCGCTCTCTTCCTCCTCTTCCTCTTCTCCCTTTTCTCTTTCTGTTTTTGTATCCGTCTCTGCCCACAATCACGTACCTGATTCAACATTCCGTGGCCCTGACGTCGGGACTTGTCCGTAACGGCTTACCTCCAAATGCCAGGTATTGATCCCATATCACATCTGATGCTGATGGGGCTCATCCACCGCCAGTAGCATTCCGACCAACTGAGGACCACAAAACACCATAATAATAAACACCCCCCGTTCTCCTCTCTCGACCGTCGGCCATCAACTTCATTTACCTACTTCTCTATTCGCCTCACACACAAACACAACACACACAAACACGCAATACCTATCTCTCTCTCACTCCCTCTCCTCACGTCTGTGTGCCCCTCAAGCACGAGCAACCCCGACAAAGTCAGTTCGTGGTAAGGAGCTCGGACACTTCGCGAACTAAACTCGGTACGACATATGACCCGCATAAGACTCAATTTCTCTCCTCCCTCTCCCCTGCCATCGTTCCACAAGCACTTCCCAAGCGCTTCAAAGGTACGGTCGCATATCACATCAGCTTGCTTCCTCCTCCCTTCCTAGGCGAATACTTGATTGCCCGCTGTTACTTGCATTGTGAGACTTGCATTCCAAGAGTTGCACACCAGGCAGACGAACCGGCCCTTCCTTTCCCTACTCACCTTGGACGGTCCGTCATCTTCCACCGCCTCGACAACGTATTTCTCGCCTCCTTTCTAGGCCACGCCGGTTCCCATGAAAACGAAGTGAGATAGACCGCTTAGGTTGTTGTCCGTCGGAAAATGGAGCCCGTTCCCGAGACCGAGCGGATGGAAGAATTCCGCTCCTCTCCTCTACCTACTCTACGTCTGCATCAACCAGCCGCGATCATTACCAGTGATGTAGATCCGAGTCGCAAGCCTTACCCACGCCGATCAACCGAGCCTCCCTCACCGAGCTCACCAGCTTGGGCAAGTGCAACTTCTATGCCGTTTCGGCCCCGAACCACGTCGCCTCTGGCCAGCGCCCACGGCCGTTCCAAGTCGGTTGCTAGTCTCGCACCGCCAGCCATTGGTCGTACACGTTCCATGCCAGGTGTTGATGGTTCAGGTCATATTCTCTATCCGCCACTGTTTCGTCCGGCCAGTCCTATAGGTTCCCCCAATAGGAATCGAGTACCACGAAAACCCGTCGATGAAGCGTACCCCCCAACCTCGCCTATCCGTACTTCCGTCCTGGAGGGCGAGAGGCACCATACGGAGTCGGGCGTTCCTACCAGCCCTGGCATCGCGAACTTGAGTGGTCCGACTCATCGACGAACGTCTTCTCCCCTACGGTTTACGTCTTACTCGTCAAGCACTCCTTCTCTGCCCGGGACCCCATCAGGTACGGCAACTTCACCTTCGTTTCGACCAGAGGGTGTAATGAATAGCTACACCTTCCCGTCTTACTACCCATCCTCATCGGTCCCATCGACACCAAGCTCTATGAGATCCCGTAGTCCTAGCATTTCGAGTTTAGAGACCATTCCTGATTCCCCTGACGCGGAGGAGGCTGCATTGGAGGCCGAGAGAATCGCTCAGTTGAAGGCTGCTGCGGAGGCAGCGGAGGAAGGAGAATCCGGTGAGACGAAGGGTCGAGGCGGTGTGGACACGCCTGTGCGCGGAAGAACGATGGGTCTCGGATCAAGGGACAAGCGCAAACGTTGGAGTGTCTGCGGAGCCGAGCGACGCGGCGACCTTGATTTGGAGACGATATGGGAAGACTGAGTTACCGCGCCAGGAGAGATTTACGTGAAAGGCTGCTTTGCATGGCGTGGCATAGGGCACGGGAGGCGGGTCCCGGTCGGTTTTGCAAGCATTTGATTTTTGGTCAGGATGGACAGTAAGGCGTTCTGCAAAGGCTGCTTGATACCCTATTGCGTTGCATTTCATGCGGGAGACATCATCACGAAGGCTGACAAGCATCATATTCCGTAGCCTCAATTACAGGATTCGAGGCCGAGGGGTTGCGGCTGATCCCGCTTCACTTCTGTACCTCGCCGCTGCAAATTTGCTCTGGCTGCTTTTTGCCTTTTAGCAGTCGTATTCGTTCACATGATTTACGAATTTACGGCGAGCACGCACAAGTTGCCCAGCTATGTTTGCTTTAGAAGAATAGCACAACGCTTAGGAAGGACTACGTAATTCAGTTAGGTAGGCAATTCGAGACAGACCCGTCAGTTCGAGGTCATATAAAGCATACTTGCCTGGTAGTCCAAGTAATATCGTTTCCTCACTGATAATACTCCGGCGTATTTGTATAGGTAGCTTGTTGGAAATTTATACATAAATTCGTGTAATGATATATATACGCAAACTCGAGAAACATTACTCAACCCTCGTTTTACTTCGTCGCACAAGTGGCGCCCCCGTTTGCCCCCTCGGTGAGTGGTCCTCATTACCTATTTAGAAAGATACCTACCTAGGCTAGGTAGGGAGATACCTACTCCGGCGGTCAGATATACAGTTTGCTTCAAGGGGTAATAATAAGACAAACCCAAGGTGTTTGAGGGACTAATCATGTTCACCTTGGCTGGGCCCTTTGTTTCACCGGTTACACGTAAGCGGGACGACGCCAGGAAGTGTTAAGTCAGGTGGTAGGTAAATGCCTATATAATAAGCACCGAAGTAAGAAGATTGCTTCTTACGACGATGGTGTCTGGGGTTATAGTCTGGTTTGGATCCTTAATTGCGAATATCGAGGTTGAAGTCTTGTTTAAGCGGTAGTTTGTAGCTCGGGAAGATTGATCTTATAAGAAGTATTCACTCTGATCCCGCTCTTCTTAACCCTTTCCCTATCATATATACCCAGGTACCTAATATCGATTTTTGTTTTCTTGTTTTTATATTCCTAGGTGATACTTCCAATCTTCCAACAATTCTCGGACGGCGAAGGATCGAGTCTTCAGCCTCGACATTGAAACTAAGCTTGTTCAAGATTGTTAGGGACGACTTTACCCCTTGAACTAATCGAATCTCCAAGCCTAGTGCTTACATCTCAGTGAACCTGCATGGAGTCTATAACGGGATGTCGTTCCTATGACGATTCAGCTGCTAATAATATAATGTGAGGTTTCCTATAATCACCTACGATGTGTTCATCTAACACAATCAAGTCACCAGCTTAGAATTCGAAGCACTAAACGGACTCTCACTAAACTTCCAAGAGAGGGACGTTGATATTTCGACATAACCTTGCTGTGCTACATACTAGAACAGATGCATATGGCTCTATCATATTTTTTAGTCCATTTTTTCTTTTCTTCTGTTGCTACATGTGCGTAGTGCAGAAAGATGTGAGAGGGAGGTGGGAGCGAAAAATATACAGCAGCCGGACCAAGCAACCCCTCTCAAAGTCAAGCGTCGGGATATATCGGGCTCAACAGCGATAGATAATCCACTACACTCCCGACAGCTAATCTCACATCTCCGCCAAGATCTGAATGAGCGATGAGAATAAGATCACCTCAACCTCATCTCCCTTATACTTATGATGGTTCTTGTTACATTTTGTTTACCCCTGTCTTAGAACTCGATGACGTAAGTCTCCGCGAAGTTGAAAGCGCCGTCGCCCCAGATGCCGACGACGGCAATCGTGAACCCGATGCCCGCCAACACGGTCTGTACCAGCTGATTCCTGACGAAGAACTCGACCTCGCTGCGGACCTCCTCGCCGTTGTAGTCCTCGTCGAGTTCCTCGCCGCTGACGGCACCCTCGTCGCTGTGGGAGTCGGGGAGAACCTCGTAGCTAGCTTCCATTCCTCGGGCAGCATGCTTCTCCCTGCGAGCCTGGGTCAAGGCTGCTCGTCTTTGGGCGGCGGCGGCGGAGCTGGATACGGGTTCGCCGAAGATGGACGGGGTGACGAGGTTGGTCAGGCGGGTACCGAAGCAGAACAGTGACGTGTAGAGCAGATACGGGTGCCTGAAGCCCCTCGGGGACAGCACGAAGGCTAGGAGGAAGGCGGAGCCGGATATGCCTGTAAGGACATTGAGATGGGTTGATGCCGTCGATGCGACAGATCTGAAGGTCTTAGCCGCCGATGACGCAGAGGGCAGCTCGAGTAGCGACGGAATCGTGAGAGTCGAGAGGGTGTACGAAGTGCCCTATATTTTATAAGTCAGAGCTAACTCATAGGCTTGAGGGTTTAATATTAATGGAATAATGGCTGAAGGGATAGCTTTTGGGATGCGCGATTGCTTGGACGGCTCATCGCGGATGTTGGACGCGGGGTGATCTGGAGGGGCAAATCCACTTACCGTTAAGAGACCGAGGGAAACGGTCCCTACGAACTTGAGGGTGGACACCTTTCTCGATGCCATGGCCTCTAATTTCGGATGTAGAAGACCAGAAAGGCTGATGGATGATGGGGGATAGAGGATGCCAATATCCAAACCGAATGTAGTAATAAAAGGGAAAAAGTACGAAGTGGTTTCTCGGTCGAAGGAGATGGTGTGCTGACGCCGGTTGCGCGTTATTATTCTCCCTAGTTAGGTTTGTACGTACAACGTAAGGTACACACTAATTACGTGACAGCTCTGGTTGGGCTTAAAGGCCTCAAAAGGGGTACGGTCGTGCTGCTAATACGGGCTAATAACAACGAAGAATTCGAGTGTTGTCATTGGCATGAGATGTTTGACTTGGACTTGGGGCTAGAAGGAGGGGCGGAGAATCAAGCTTAGATAACGGGGGGGCCGGAGCGTTTTGCAAATAGCATATCCGGGGTACGTAATTGGTCCGAGCTCCTCCAGCGCTAACGGCTTGCGGCTTCCCACTGTACCGAAAGTGGAAATGTGCTGGTTCCCTATCGTCGATACCGTTATATCGATATATGCATATAGACTGTCAATACGTATCTTCCTGGGTGCTTGATTCGCTCGGTTTCCGCGTGGGTCCTTTAAGATCCCAAGCCGAGGCTCTTTGTCCCCTGTTGCTATGGCAAACCCCGGGCTTCACGGATCCAACACCTGTCGTAGAGATGTATATTTCAATTGCTGATCGAGCTTTTTATCTATTTATTTTCTTCGATCATTGTACGCCTCATACTTTAATAGGGCGTAACATAAGTTAGTTCGCTTCATTTTAAGCTCCCCTGTTTCTACGCCACATCCGTCACCATGCCGGTCCCACCGTCCGAGTACGTGAGCAACGTCTGGAAAGAAGGAATATTCGGTTAGTAGCTCATAATTAATATATGTCAGCTATATCGCTAATACGTATCCTATAGACGGCCGTGTTGTCTTTGTGACCGGTGGCGCCGGCACGATCTGCAGCGCGCAGACGAGAGCTCTGGTCCATCTCGGAGCTAACGCGTGCATCATCGGCCGTAATCCGCAAAAGACGGAAGCTGTTGCCAAAGACATTGCGACGGCGCGAAAAGGCGCCAAGGTCATTGGCATTGGCGGATGTGACGTGCGCAACGTACGTATTATCATGAGCTTTAAATGGTCTTAACCAAATACTGACGATGTAGTAGCCCGAGAACCTGGTCAAGGCGGCCGAAAGATGTGTCCAAGAGCTAGGCGCAATTGACTTTGTCATGTAAGGACCCTTGGTTAAACTAACAGCGATCACCTCGGCTGATACCTCCTTTCTAGAGCTGGCGCTGCCGGCAACTTTGTCTCCCCTATTTCAAATCTTTCCCCGAATGGTTTCAAGAGCGTCATAGACATCGATGTTCTCGGAACGTATAACACCGTCAAGGCCACCATACCCTACCTCGTCGAATCAGCCGCCCGCAACAAATCGAACAAGAACGGGCTCACCGGTGGAAGAATCATCTTCGTATCGGCTACCTTCCATTACGCCGGCATGCCCATGCAAGCGCACGTGATGGCCGCGAAAGCCGCAGTCGACTCCCTAATGGCATCCGTATCCCTAGAGTACGGGCCGTACGGCGTAACATCCAACGTCATCGCCCCCGGCGGCATCGAAGGGACGGAGGGCATGGCGAGGCTCTCGAGCAGCAAGGCCGACCTAAAGACCTCCGCCGCCGGCATCCCGCTGGGCCGATGGGGTACGGTTCGCGACATCGCGGACTCGACGGTCTATCTTTTCAGCGACGCCGGCAACTACGTGAACGGGCACGTGCTCGTCGTCGACGGCGCCGACTGGCGGAACGGCGGCATGCCCGTCGGCCTCGAGTCCGGCATGAAGTACCCGGACTTCCTGCTCAATGGCGAGTTTTCCAAGCACGTCAAGGGTGGTAAAAAGGAGAAGGCTAAGTTATAAGAGATTCGCTTCACTCGCGCTTAGACTAAGCTTATTATACGGACATAGTCTACCGGCGCTCGGCGGGAATACCATTGCATCCTCAGATCACGGCGGAGCGATCAGACCAATGGCGTCACCGGATCTACCGAGGACGTTCCGTTTGCAAACCTATCGCACTCGCGAAGCATTCGATGCATGTACATTATACCATGGAAAGTGAATAGGGAGAAAACAGGCGTTAGGCGTCTTACTAGAATAAGCCTTTAAGACTAATATAGGCGTTATCCGGTTTTCTAAACCATGGCCTTGATTAAACGCGCGCGAGAATTCGAGTGGCCTATTCTAACACGCCCCCGACTTTACCCCGTCGAAACGAGGCACCGGTAGCAGCTTACAGCGATAATGACTGTATAACTTCACTAGGTTCTATGAAACAGCCCCTTCGCTTGCATGAATAAGATCGCAAATCCTACCAAATAGTATTCCGTAAGACCATCATGAACAAGAGCATATATACGATGTTACAAGACTCTAAAATGAACAATGAAAAGTAGGGAAATCCAGTAAACCGACAACGACCATCCGAGCGCACTAGCACCGTTCCCGAGACCTTCTCCCGGGCCAGCTTCCGGTTTGCCGGGTCCAATGCCGTCCTTATTATCCGCAGAGCCAGACTGTTGGATAACGGTGGAGTCTCCCGGTGCGAATAGAATGCCGACGCTATTAGCGGACTCGGCATCGGTCTCTTCTGGCGTGAGAAGAGGGTTATTGACCAAGTCGCAAGGCGGATTGTCGCCCGTGAATTCTATCCTGTTCGTCACCGAGATCGGGACGTCGAATATCGTGTAATGGTCTTCTCCATTGAGGCGAAAGTTTTGGCGGATTGATATCTGGATAAAGATTTAGTATCTTGACTTGAGTAGCTGAGGCCTTGTTAATTCTATATACTGACGTTGTACGCTCCACGGTCGCTGTCCGCGCTCTCTGGCTTCCCATCGCCGATCAGACAGTCCGGCCAGTGCCACTTGACATGCTTGACGGTGCTTCCCGGCTCGGACTGCATGATATCGCCTAGACTTATATCATTTATCGAAGCCGTCCCATTCGTTATCGTGAAATTCTTCCCCGTGTCATAGCTGTACAGGAAGATGGTGATGTTGTTGATCCGACTGGGACTATCGTCCCCGTAAGGAGGAAGCTGTAATTTGCCATTGGCGGTTACATCGAGAGCTACCTCGATGGTGTCTATACATGAAGTATTAGGTCTCGACCTTGGGTGGATAGTTTCTGGGTGCGGAAGGCGGACGTACCTCCACCTAGAGGAGTACCTGGCTGAGGCGCATCGAGGACGGCGAAACCAGGAGTGAAAATTTGGCCGCCGGCGATGGTAAAATCAAGGGATACAACTCTGGAGACAAGTATTGGGAGGAAGGCGATAGTAGATTGTAAGATCCTCATTTGAGCAGATTAGATTTTACATGGAGACGCTTATATTTACATATTGTATAGGATGGAGAATGAAACGTAGGTAAATATGTTGGGTGGAATAGAACCGTGAGGTGGGGGTTGTGATCTATTTACACATATAGGCACGTAGCTAAGACGTTATAACCGGGTTACTATAGGGAAGATAGAAGACGAAGAGACGTCTAGAAAATGGGAAATCGGCATCCCAAAACCGAATATAAGCCCGGCCATCTTGGGTGCCCCTGTCGAGGGAGACGGGTAGGTTTGAGAGATCCCGCCGGGACGGTTATCCTAGGGCCCTATTGGGATACGAGCATGGATGGTATCAAAAGACTTGTTTGGACGGGGCATCATAAGAGTGCCGGACCTCCTCGATATAACTGATTTAAACCATGAATCAAGTTTCGTCTATTAATGTAGACTGTCCCTTTAGCCGGAGTGATCTAGAGAGTATAGGTATCTAAATAGATTCCGGGCAGGAATTCACAAAAAAAGATGAATTTCTTGGCTTTGCTAGCAGAGGAGACGAAGGAGTTTTAAAGGCGACGATGAAGCTTTAGATGGACACGCCCCGAGTTTCAGATTGAGATGTGATGAAATAAAATGAAATGTGATGGCAAGGACTACGCTATGCTGTAACCAGATATACTTATATATAGGATATATGCAATTCAATGATCGTATTCGTAAAAGCGTGTATCGGTTTTTTCTTCTTACCCTTTTCGTAATGCAAGTCAGATCCAGCTCACTCACCATCGCCGAAGGGCGCATCACAATCCAACCCCGATAATTATAAAACACGGCGACTACATTTATCTATTCGCTTTACACGAGGTGGAGTACCTACAATTCAACCGGCCGGATTCCTTTATTTCTCAATTCTTTTAGATCGATGTCATACGAACGGTGTATCTAGTTCTCATGCGTATGAGAATCTCCAAGGCGTCCCTACTACTCCCCCTGTGCTCTTAACTATGAACCAACCTTCGGCAACGATGAGGCTGCTACGTCAACCGTGGCTTTTGGCCAGGGGCTCTTGCAACCGAATCAACCAACAATTTCCGGTTACTCACGTTCATCAAAAACCATTTTCGAGCTCGAAGAAATTATTAAGCCCAGCTAGCCTTGGTGCTCTGAAAAGCATCCTTAGGGTATCCGAGGAAGTGACTGATGCATTGGCTACAAACAAGCCCGTGGTCGCCTTGGAATCGACCATTTACACCCATGGGGCGATGGATAAGGATTTGGACCTCGAGGGTAT
Organism: Pyrenopolyporus hunteri; assembly: GCA_902806595.1. Classification (NCBI taxonomy): domain Eukaryota; kingdom Fungi; phylum Ascomycota; class Sordariomycetes; order Xylariales; family Hypoxylaceae; genus Pyrenopolyporus; species Pyrenopolyporus hunteri. The sequence continues at coordinate 2,920,439 of CADCXC010000038.1, read as the reverse complement.
CGTCCGACGCAACGGTGGTGTACCTGCGGTAGTGGGCATTCTAGAGGGTGTCCCTACGGTCGGTCTTCTACCCGAGGAGGTAGCCCGTATAGTTCAGGGTTCGCCAAAGAAGGTATCGCGACGGGATATTGCTTACTTGGTTGGCATGGTATGTTTCTAAACCCTGATGATCTTCAGTAGTCGTAACTTGTGCTCAATTTTGAATACGTTTGTGTATAGGGCATGACGGGCGATAAGCTTCACGGCGGTACAACCATTTCTGGCACCATGATTCTTGCAAGACTTGCCGGAATTAGAGTCTTTGGGACCGGCGGCCTCGGCGGCGTGCATCGTGGCGGACATAAGTCGTTTGATATCTCCGCTGATCTCACCGAGTTAGGGAGAACGAGGATAGCAGTAATCAGCAGCGGGTGTAAGGGGTTCCTGGATATTCACAAGACCTTAGAATATCTAGAAACTCAGGGTGTGCTGGTATCAACCTTCGCAGACGGTCGGGCTGGCGACGTAGACTTCCCAGCTTTCTGGGCGCGGGAAAGTTATGTCAAGAGCCCCTCCGTGGTTCAGACTGAGGAACAGGCGGCTGCCATGATCCTGGCGCAAGAAAGACTAGGCATCGAATCTGGGTTGCTGTTTGCTAATCCAATATCTGAGGAATTTTCCATCCCTCGGACTGAGATGAAAGCGGTCATTCAGGAGGCACTCAATGAATCAAACAACAAGGGTATTATGGGCAGCGAGAATACGCCTTATATCCTAAAAAGGATCAGGGAACTTACCGACGGCAGATCTTTGGTGGCGAATGAGGTCCTGGTGCGGGCGAACGTAGAACGAGCTACTAAGATAGCTGTTGCGCTTTCGCAACTTATCGCTGACGAATCTGCGCCGTCTAATAAATCGTGAGCTTTACGCTCCTTCTAGCTCGGCATCCAAGTCTAACATGTGTGGGATAGGGTGAAGCAGCAACGAGAATCCCAGCCGCCCAAGAATAAGGATGTTCCGATTAGCGAGACAGCAAGAACCGAGGTGAGAATAGCCCGCATTGCCTACTCTCCTTCTTTTGCCATATCGTAGCACTGTGCATGAAGCCCGGAACTTAGATAATTTGGCTAGACTAAGCTGCTCTGAGGCTCTTGAATTTGTCTGACGATTGTAGATTGCTTCTCAGGTTGACATTTTGGTTGCCGGCTCCGTGGCTGTAGACCTAAGCTGTGACTACGTTGGCGGAGGATCGTCAGAACACCCCGCCCCTCATTTACACACGTCTAACCTAGCGCATACGGGCCAATCTATCGGCGGCGTCGGTCATAACGTGGCACTTGCAGCTCAGAAAATTACGCAGGGTCTTGGAGTTCGGCTATGTAGTATGATTGGTGATGACTTGTAAGTGGAAAACTAGTCGAGAGCGAACTTCTACTGATCATCCTAGGGCTGGCTCGACTGTTTTGTCATCCATGAAGGCAAAGGGCATGGATACGTCATATATCAATCAACTAAGTCGCGAGCATTACCCAACCAGCCGAACCGCGCAGTATGTTGCTGTCAACGATGCCAAGAAGAATTTGGTCCTTGGTATGGCAGACATGGACATTTTCTCCGCCCACCCATTTTCGGAATCCTGGAAGTCTAAGATAAAGGAGTCGAAGCCCAAGTGGCTTGTGGTAGACGGAAACTGGGCTGAGCGTGGTGTTCGAGCTTGGATACAAGCTGGCAAGCAGAACAATGCTCGTGTGGCCTTCGAGCCAGTTTCCACGGAAAAGTCCACCCGTTTATTTCCTAACAAGAAAGACCTTGAAGATTTAGGCGTATTTCCGGGACCGAGCGTCGATTTGGCATCGCCGAATCAATATGAACTGGCGGCTATGCACGCAGCTGCGCAGCAAAACGAATATTTCGATAACCCGCGATGGTGGGAGATTATCGACGCTTTCGGTATGAAAGGAGCCAGGAATAACTTTGTCAAACTTACATCTGCCAGCATGACAGACGCGGGAATTCCGCAGCAAGTGATCCAACTTCTCCCGTATATACCGACTATCGTCACAAAATTGGGGAGCCATGGCGCCTTGTTGACGATGATTCTGGAAAAGGATGATCCCCGCCTCTTTGACCCAGCCTATGAGAAATTCATCCTCTCGAGATGTCGTAATGACCATCCAAGCGTGGGGGGCGTCTACATGAGACTTTTCCCGGCCGTAGCACACGTAGAGGAAGTCGTATCAGTGAACGGGGTAGGCGACACGTTCCTCGGTGTGCTGGTTGCAGGTCTAGCACAGGGAGGGAAGATTGAAAACCTCATTGACGTGGCTCAAAAAGGCGCAATTTTGACGCTTCGCAGTTCCCAGTCTGTAAGTGAGGATCTGGGAACATTAAGAGGCGAACTAATTGCTGCTGTCTCCTAATCCCGAAAACTCAAACGGCATCATGTACGAAGGTAGTTACCTAATGTAGATTAGAGATACTATTCGAAGTATACCTATAATATGATGAAGGAGAAGGACCGAATATAACAAGGTCCTCTTTGTGTATACGATTTCGTGGGTTAGGTGTAGTAGGGGAAATGCTCCGTATTAATAGGGTGTATAAAGGAGCTTCGACAGCACGTACCAGGCGCTACACTAGGTACTATGGTACCTACCCACGTACCTAGTCTCATGCCAAGGGAGGTTCGGGTTCGCCTGCGTCCTCCCTAGACGCGTACCTACCTGGTAGGTACATAGTGGGGCATCTGCAAGACCACTGTGGGGCCAAAAAAAAAAAAGTTGAATTCTTTTGCTTCAACGGAAATTCTGTCGCAAAACCAACCTCAATAAACGGATTTGATCGGTGAATTGAATGACGATGTCTTCGCGCCGCCCCATAGATACAATGAAGGATGAGGATAACATATCCTCCTCTGGCCAAGAACGATCCGAGTCTTCGAGCGACGAAGAAACCGCGGTGCAGACTCGACAAGCACAGGTGATCGAAAAGGACTCGGATGAGGAGGAGCTTGAACGGTTTGTGCTCGGAGACACGGCCAATTTCCGCGAAAACCTTTTCCGGGACGATTCGAAAGTCGACGATGCAGACGGTCACTTTGGCGACCCCGGTGACAGAGAAGAAAATGGACTCGAGACCGGTCTGGAGGATGTGGATGACGCAGACCTCTTTACCTTCGACATAGGAGGCGCTGCTCCTAGCGGTGATAAAGCGGCTGTGATATCATCCATCGCAAAGCAAGATATACCTGAAAAAGACCTGCCCGCCTGGGAAGATAGCGACGACGAGCGGCTAACTATTTCGCTGGCCGATGCGACCCAGCTCCGAAAGCTACGGATTAGCGAGGCGGATGACGTTGTTACTGGCACTGAATATACTAGAAGACTACGACAGCAATATCTAAGGCTGAATCCCCTTCCTGGGTGGGCACGAGAGGCCGAGGAACGCCCTGCGAAGCGTCGGCGGCGGTCTTCTGCCGCGGCAAGCGACTCGAGCATATCAGACGACGAAGCGAATGATGAAGGGGACACCGAGCCGTCCGCGTTACCGCTGGATAAGTTCCTCCGGGATGCTCGCGCATTGCAAAATTACGGGACCCAAAAGGCAAAGCAGCTTCGTCCAGAGGTCATTGACATTCAAAGATCCCGGGATATACCTGATACGCATAAGGACGAGGTTACGTCTCTTGCTTTCCACCCGGAATACCCTGTTCTACTATCCTCCAGCACATCCTCCGTTATGCATCTACACCACATCGCCCCCAGTGCTCACCCGACGCCAAACCCTCTTTTGACGTCGGTGCAAGTCAAACAAGTGCCCATCCGGAGAGCCGAATTTTTGTACCCTACCGGCGACAAGATCTTCTTTGCCGGACGGCGACGATATATTCACTCATGGGATTTACCTACCGGCACCATACAAAAGACCAACAAAGTACAGGGTCACCAGTTGGAACAGAGAACGTGGGAGCGTTTCAAGCTCAGCCCCTGCGGGCAGTATCTGGGGTTGATCGCTTCTACGAGAAAAGGTGGTGGTGTCATTAATATCTTAAACGCCAACACAATGCAATGGATTGCAGCTGCCAGGCTTGATAGTAGAGGCGGCATTGCCGACTTCTCTTGGTGGAGTAATGGCCATGGTCTCACGATTCTAGGGAGGGGAGGGCAAGTTGGTGAATGGAGTATGGCTTCAAGGCGTTTCCTGGCGATCTGGAATGATGAAGGCTCTAACGGCGGAACCGTGATGGCACTAGGCGGCCGGAATGGCCCCGTCCTTCTCGGCGGAGACCGTTGGATAGCAATCGGCTCGAATAGCGGTGTAGCGAACATATATGATCGGGAAGCCCTAATATTACCTTCCTCGGACGACGAGCTGAGAGTCAAGGAACGCCCCGAACCCACTCGGCGGTTCATGCAACTCACGACGCCAATCACGGTGCTGACGTTCAGTCCCGACGGCCAAATATTGGCCTTTGCCAGTAGGCACAAGAAAGACGCGTTGCGGCTAGCCCACCTACCAAGTTGCACCGTCTATAGAAACTGGCCGACGGAACAGACACCTCTTGGTAGAATCTCGGTCGTGGCATTCGGAAGAAAGAGTGACCTGTTGGCCGTGGGCAACGACTCAGGGAAGACTAGATTATGGGAAATCCGAAGCTAGACAGATTAAGGAACACCACATTCCACCAGACAAATAAAATTTCGCAACCTCTTCATAGTGCGCCGTTATTCCCTCGGATTCCTCCAGGGACATGTACATAGCCCGTCCCGCACCATCAATTTCCAGGTAGCTATGGTAACAGCTCTCTTAGAGAATGTTGGCGAGAAGTTTGCTCAGAGGGCTTCCCTTCTGGATTAATCTCCTGGGATAGACCTTGCCGTTTTCTAATGTATAACGGCTGAGCTCGGACTCACTCGAGAAAAAATACGGCTTGCGGCCAGCCTTAACATCTTCGAGGAAGTCTGTTATGTTCACCCAAACACTGTCGAGAGCCTAGACGGGAAGGTCAACATTAGGGGGGTCGAGATCGTGGGACCCAGGGACGACTTATACCTTTCGACACTGGGTCTTGCTTGGGAAGTGCCCGTCAAAGCCCAGATCGGCCATCAAGCGCTGCCAATCCGAGAGATCTCCTCGCCCGAAGTACTCGACCCAATCGACAGCAACCTGGGGGGTTTCTTTCTTTTGTTTCCGAGAGCTCTTCGGAGCTGATGTAGAGGCATCGGCCTTTTTCCCTTTTCTTCGGGCCATGACTAGAGATATTGGTGTACAAGTTCAGGGAGCGTCTCTCGACCTGTATGTCGAGTGTTGGCCGACTTCTTTGCCTTCGCCGTCGTCGTTGTCGATTATCACTAACATCATAGATGTTAACAGCTGATTCGAAGCCACTGGTCGGGTGCTTTATAATTGTAAAATAATTGGGGAGTATCGTGGCTAAGGGGCGAAGAGCTTCCTACTATATGTGCCACAGGCTTCTTTCATCTTGTTTGTACGTCCTTAGCCAATTTCATGTACAAACAGAACCCGTCTGCAGGGGTGCCCTTGAGGAGGGACCGAGGCTAGCGCTGCCGCGCGGATGGTTTCAAACGATGGTTTTTAAAAAGAACCCTCTCTAATATCTCTAATATACCTAGGGAAGAAGGGATATGCCTACTTCATGTCTTGAAGTAGGTATATACGAGACTATGGCTTAAGAATAAGGCAGGTCGGAAGAGTAACTAAGTACAGCTACCTAGGCAGCTACACCCTGAGACAGACAGCAAAGCTGCCCATGCTAGAAAAACTGTCAACTGAACGAGTCTTAATTCGTAAGTAGCCTAATGTTGCCCAGTAAACTGTCCAATAACCTCCTTTTCCAATTCTTTCTTCGTAACATACGCCTTCATTAGAATGACCGGCGAGGATCTATATAGACGTGTCTTATTGGGACTTGCCTCTTTTACCTTGTTGCTTACTTTCCCCTCATGCTCATGCTCGAAGTGAGATTGATGATATCGGAAGTCCGTCTCCAACGGCATAGTTGGCATATCTTTTGAGGTGCCAGACAGGTTTTGAGTAACCATCCTTGAATTGTAAAAGGTCTGATTGGGTTCGAGGAGATATTTATTGGAGTATGTATACAGTACGTATTATGAGGTAGTAATGTGTAATGGACGCACGCCCAGATAGGTGAGCTCCGATTGGTCGAGGCCTTGATTTCGCAGCTATTTGGCGCCCCTAGAAGATGCCCAAGTAGGCACTTAGCTGTGTGTACTACTCTGCAGTCTTCTCGGGTAGCGTCATATAATTATAGGTGCCGCAATAAGGTTGTCTAAGATAGGTACCTAGACTCTGTTTCTAGAACACCAAAGGCGTTCGCGACTGCTAGACACATACGATCGTGAATGGGTGCAACTACCTATAGTACCCATAATGTACCTATACTTGGGTAGCCTCTTAAGGTTGCAATCGAAATAGAGGGCCCGTCCCGCCGTCCTGGTAGTCGGGTCGCGGTGTCCGCCGACGGAAACGGGTGACCATAGGGAGTATGTACTCCACCGTACCCGAACTTTAAGGTACTTTAGATAGCCCTAGGGGCATGTAGGTCTCAGTAATGTGGGCTGCTATAGTAAACTCGGGTACCCGGTGGGGGGGCGCTAATAGGGACCTAGATAGCGCGGCCGCCGTGCCATTCGTTCATTTCAATATCGTACTTCTTCCAACTTCTCCATCTTCAAGTTCCAGGTCTCGAAAAAATGGATGGAAATTCACACGTACATATGTTGGGACGAAACGCACGCAATAATATCCCATCACCTGCAAATCATAAAAGAGAAAAGAGTCTCGACTCGTCAAGGATCGGACGAATGGGAATCACACCACCGTCCTGTCCTGCTCCGCCCCCGGTTTCTGCCCACAGTCGTATGGATACCCAACGGCGACCGCCGCCTTACTGGCTGGCTGGCATGTTGTGTTGTCTCTGCGTGATTTGCTGACTCCAGTCTTTTCTACCCAAATCCGTCCCTCCCGATTCTGGCCGGCCTACGTCAGGGGCACGTCGGCGCGCACGGTATGCCGAGTCCATTTCCATCTAATTGCAGACCCGTGGAATGCTGGAAACAACCAGAAGTCCCACAGAAAGGAAGCCCCCCTATCATACCATCGCTACCATCCCTATGGCTATGCATGCCAGAGCCGGCGGTTGCTCCTCGCAATCCCTCGCAATATATCGCATGTTATCATGTCCTACCCATAAGTCTGATAGCCGCGGGTAACAGGCTTACATGAGTAATCGTAATATCTATTTGATCTCTATATGCCATTTGCTTATCGTGGTTTCTCTTTCTCCTTTCTCTAGCCCGCTCTAGTAGACATGTTCCCTTGTTTATTCGATCGCCTCCTCGCCTGTGAGAATCGATACAATGACTACGGACGCGTCGAAACGGAGGCCCAAGTCGGGGGCTTTCCCCGGGAAATTTAGAAGCTTCGTCAACGATGTGAAGAAGTTCAGGGTTCACCGTCATGAAAGGAGAGACAGCGAGGGACCTGCGAAGGAGTCGTCTCCTACTCCCCAAGTCTCCCTCCAGATCCCTTCCCAGGCCTCTCTCCAAGTCGCTCCTCAGGCCACCCCCCAGATCACCCCCCAGACTTCCCACGTCCTCGAGACGGAGCAGGTCTCCTCGTCGCAAAGTTCCCTTCCGGTAGCAAGTCTTGCCGTCCAGGTTACCATCACTTTTGACGACCCGCTGAACTACTCATACACTCGTAACTATGAGACTTCGCCGTCTCTAGAAGCCACCGAGGCGTTGTGCCAAGGTTTATTGCGACGTGTCGACCACTGCTGCTATGAGTTGATTACCCGCAAGGACTCAACCGCCATGGAGTATGCGGCCGCGAGCGGGCCAGATAAGCCGTTAAGATACGAAATCCAGATTGATATAATTCGGGGTTGGTCCGAGATATGGGCGTCCAGGACCTTTAAGTCTTACCAGAAGCAACTCCTTTCAACCGAAGCTGCAAGAGACGTTATCCTAGCAACTCATCATATAATAGGTCTATTTCTAAGGCACCATGACGAGGGATTTGTCTGGAAAGATGGTCCTGTAAGAGAAGATCCGTCAGAGGAGCAGGCAAAATTCCCACACCGCGCCGGCCGTGTTCAACCCATGTCATGCGTACCACGCTCCTACTTCCTTGAGAAATCCCAGTCTTTCGAGTCGCTACCTGGATATACTATTAGTTTCTCCTTCACGAGCCGATGTCAACGCCGGAAGCCACTCGAGTGGCATAAAGAGGTTGAAGTTAATAGCAGCCAGACAGCACCCCTGAATTCGATAGGGGCAGAGAGCCTATTTTTCGAAGCCTCTTACGCATTAGAGGGTGTATTAAGGTCGGAGAGACGAGCATTCCAAGAAAGCCATAACCTGTGCGCTAGCCTAGACGGATGCAAAGACTGTCGGCATCACGACAACGACGGTGTGGATTTGCGACTATCGGTTACGAACAACATCGGGCCCCAGTTCCCTCACCTAGAGCGATCCATACACTGCAATAGCAACCTTTCTTTTCACTCCGATACCCAAGAATGCCTTAGATTTGTTAATGGGGTAGAAGCTGCGCTTGGCAAAGTTCGGGACGACGCCGACGGTGTAATCGGCCGAATGAACGACCTTGAATTCAGGATTACCGAGCTTCGCGGTAATGGCTGGTCGCTGAATGAACCGCTCGTGTTCTCCTTGGATTCCTCGAGTTCCCATTCCCGGAGGAGTATCCAGACGATCCTAGACCGTATTCAGGCTGGTGTTGCAGATATACTCCGAGGCAATGCTATCTCCGTCCGGATGACTGCTCATAAACGAGGTCATTTTATATTAGACAAGACTTTCGTGGCCCGGGAACCTCTCGAGTCAGATGAGAAGAAGAGGCCCAAATCAGCTGGGAAACCGAAGGATTATGTCCTGAACCGGTTGCGACAACGTATCGAGCGAGATATCGAAATGATCTGCAAAGATACTCTAACGATCGAGGCGGAAGAGGAGGCCGACAATGCAACAGAGAAAGCTCCCCTTTTAGAACAGACTCCTCGTATAGCCCCCCCATCTCGAAGCGCGGACACCTCAACCTTAACAGTCGGACGTAAGACCACTGATTCCACCTCGAAGAACGTTACAGGACAACGCGAAGACCCCCCACGCCCAAAGACGGCTATAGAGGCTAGACCTATCACCCCCATCGCAAAGACCCCGGCCGAAACCACGATATTTCCGGCGTCGCACTTCCAACCTACTAGATACGCACATTCCGCACCCCCGTCGCCCAAACGCCGTCCGCCCATACCCATGCGACGATCATCGCTCGTTATATACTACTCGCAAACGGGCGCGCGAGCTTTTCCATTAGTGCCGTTGTCAGATAATTGGTCATATCCTAGCAGCTTAGACAAGAACGCCGGCGAGAAGGGGTTGGACGGGGATGTATCCGATCACAAGGTTCCCGCCGATAACCTAACACAGAAGCCTACAGCGCTGACTTCTCACCAAAGCGTTCTCCATGACACCAAGGGGCCCGAAGAAAAGGGATTACCTGTAGCAACGAACTCAGGGGAGGAATCAGAACCAGCGCCAGTTTATGAGCCGTCGACCGCTTCCTCGACTCCTAGCCTGGTCTTTGGAGGTGAATCCTCTCCAAGCAGTAGCCTCCGTAAGTCGATTTCGTAACTACCTATACATTCTCCCCATTATTTCTAGCAGAGATTTTTCATAGGTGCTTTTTTGAAAGGTCTATCAAATAGGATCGAAATCTTTACCTATGGCAGTTGCTAACTTTTCGGATTTATAGTGATAACCCCCAAGAATAATCGTCTAAGTTCTGAAATAGGTTTTCCTAGGCATGCTATTGTCGATAGCGACGATGAGGACATCAGGGACCCAGTAAGCATCAGCATCGAAGTACAATATGATCTCGTAAAGGGTCAACTTTTTCACACCCCAAATCCTCGTCTCGCTGCGAAACCGGCTAGCTCGTCGCCTCTTCGTTTGAGTCAAACCGTTCAAGAACCGACCGACGTCGACCTCCCTAAAAGTGTTGGGGAGCTACTCACGGATAACGCCGGATGTGATGGTCCAAATAAGAAGCAAGAATCACTCTCTATAGCCGAGGCGACTGAAGCTTCCTCTGTTCCTGTAGAAGAAATTCCTCGCGCTGACGTCTTATCGGCGTCATCTACAGACGAGGGACACATGAACACAGGGAAAGACGCCGCTAGCACCCACGACATCAAGGAGACCACAGACCTTCCGTCCCCCATTACCGCCGAAACCCCTGAACAACCCAAATCGATACCCGCCAGCGAATGGCAACCGCAGAACGCAACCACAGAAACAAGCCTCACAAACCCCAAACCCGACTTTCTCGTCTCATCCCCTCGTCCCACCACCCCCAACATCAAGACCAACCACCCCCCAAACCAACACGACCAGGACAGCCCGGCCCCACTCCGAAGAGAGACTAGCCCCGACCCCTCCGAGGACATGCCCTCCTCCACATCCACCACATCCTCGTCATCCCAACTGGGCCCACCGTCGCAGCCGCAAGCCCAGCGCGGCTCGTTCGGCAGCGCGGGCATCCTCGGCTTCCACGAGCAGATGTTCGGGTCGCTGAGCCTGCGCACGGCACTCATGCGGTCCCGGCCTAGCTCCAATTTCGATATTGGTGGTGGTGGTGGAGGTGATTCGCTGCGTGAGGAGAAGAGGCCTGGAACGGCTGTGTAATGGGATGGCGAGTTTCTAAATGAAAAACACCCAACCAATTTGCTGGCTGCCTGCACAATCTACTAAGTAGTTGGGCAGCTAGTAGCTTTTCCCCCTTTCCCTTTGTATACCGTCATTTTTACCGTGAAGGCATGGGTTAGGTTCAGTCCTGGCGTTTAAGGTTAGCATTGGCTTGTTTACTCTTCTTCTACTTTCTTCTTTCTATTCTGTGGTACTGCATGGGCGGGATATCAACATCAATAACAGCAGCAATTACGCTAGCTGTGGGATATGGGGAATATACAGGGACAAGGTTATCAAGGGCGACCAATAACATCAAAAGGAGGCTGGATGATTGTATATGTATTATCATAGCATTTAACCTTGAGGGGAAGGGAAAGCCGAAAGTTGAAGTAATATATTAAGTTTAAATTGTATCACGGTTTCGAGGCGACTTTAGAAGTCTTATGTGGTAAATATGAGTAGCTATTCATGAACCCCTCGCTACCAAAGGTAAATATATACCTACATAGGTAGTCGAGAAGAATGTTGGCATGAGTCATTAAATACATAACAATACATTAGATGCAATATATACAATAATATGAGGCGGGAGGCTCGGCCTATACACGTCGTTCATCATCATACATATATGTTATTTATACACGGGCGTAGCATCGTACGCCCTTTTCCGAGTTTTATCATATAAACCCAGTTTCCAGTACCGGGTTTTCATTTATCCCCGCGCCTCCCAGCAAACGCCGTAGCATGAATAAATTTAAATCAGGATCACGAAGAAGCGTTCTGACTCTCCTCGCCAGGGACAACGTAGACCTCCAAGCCGGACTTGTCCTCCTTGACGCGGACGGAGGCGTTATCGCCCCTCTTGAGCTCGCCGCGGATGATCTTGTCGGCGAGGCCGTTGCTGATCTCCGTGGTGATGAGACGGTTGAGGGGCCTGGCACCGAACTTCGGGTCGTAGCCGCGCTCGGCGAGCCAGTTCTTGACGTCGTCGCTGACCTGGAGCGTGATGCGGCGGTCGTCGAGGCGCTCCTGTAACTCGCGGAGACGGATGTCGACGATGTCGCGCAGGGCGTCGAGCGTGAGCCGCTTGAACACGATGAACGAGTCGATACGGTTGAGGAACTCGGGCGGGTAGCTGCTGGCAACGACGTCGAGCACCGCCTTGCGCACATCCGGGCTGATCTCGCCATTCTCCGTCTCCGAGTACGGGTGGTGAGGATCTGCACCAACCAGGATCTCGGCGCCGAGGTTAGACGTCAGGACGATGATCGTGTTCCGGAAGTCCACCTTATGGCCCTGAGCATCCGTCAGGTAACCCTCGTCGAGAACCTGGAGGAGCAGAGCCGAGATGTCGCGATGCGCCTTTTCGAACTCGTCAAACAGTAAGACGGCGTATGGCTTTCTCCGTACGGCTTCCGTGAGCTGGCCAGCGTCCTCGTAGCCTACGTATCCGGACGGGGCACCGATGAGTCGTGATATGGTGTGCTTCTCCTGGAATTCACTCATATCGAATCTTACTACAGCAGATTCGGTCGAGAACAAGAAGCCAGCGAGTTTCTTGCATAGTTCCGTCTTACCAACACCAGTAGGACCGAGGAAGAAGAAAGATGCTAGCGGACGGTTGTCTCCGCTTAAGCCGGCTCGTTGCATACGTACCGCATCCGCAACAGCCTTGAGAGCTTCGTCTTGTCCACGAACGGACTGTCGGAGGGTGTCTTCCATGTGGATCAACTTCTCGACGTGTCCAGATGTTAACTTGGACACGGGGATTCCGGTTATCCTAGAAACGACGTTGGCGATATCGTCGGCCGTCACGGAGTCGTGGATTAGAGTGTCAGGACCCTGCGCATCCGGCCCCTTTTCGCCGTCCTTAGGAAGCTTCTGCTCTAAGGTCGGAATGATGCCGAAGCGCAGCTCGGAGGCTCGAGCAAAGTTTCCTGACCTCTGCGCTTGGTCGAGTTCTATGCGAGCCTTATCCAAGTCTTCCTGGACTTTCTTCAGAGCCTCGATCTCTTTCCGTTCCTTTTCCCACCTCTCGGTTAGAGCCTTCGCCTCTTCCTGAAGTTTCTTCAGATCCTCCTCAAGTTTTTCGCGTCGTTCGCGACTCGCCACATCCTTCTCTTTCCGTAGACTTTCCAGTTCGATCTGGATTGTCATTATCTTCTGGTCGAGTCGCATTATGTCCTCAGGCTTGCTTTCCTGTTGTAGACGTAACGAACTTGCCGCTTCGTCCATTAAATCAATGGCCTTATCGGGGAGGAAACGATCGGTGATGTAGCGATTTGAATAGGTCGCGGCAGCCACCAGAGCTCCATCCGTGATTCTAACACCGTGGTGTACTTCATACTTGTCTTTGATACCCCGAAGTATGCTAATTGTATCCTCCACGGTGGGCTCATTTACAATGATAGGCTGGAAACGTCTGGCTAGCGCTACGTCCTTCTCGATCAAGCGGTACTCGGCCAGCGTGGTAGCACCGCAGCATTGTAACTCTCCCCTCGACAAGGCTGGTTTGAGCAGATTCGAGGCGTCGATGGACCCCTCAGCTTTGCCAAGGCCAAGAAGGGTGTGCAGTTCGTCTATGAATAAGATGACGTCGCCTTGCGCTTCCTGGACCTCAGTCAGGACCTTCTTTAATCGTTCCTCGAAATCACCCCGGAACTTGGCACCGGCGATTAGCGATCCGAGATCTAACGATATAACTCTTTTGTTCTTTATACTCTCCGGGACGTCTCCCCGTACTATTCGCAGCGCCAAACCCTCCAAGATGGCTGTTTTTCCCGTTCCCGCGTTTCCGATCAGGACGGGGTTGTTCTTGGTTCGCCGTGATAGCACTTGGATGGTTCGTTGGATTTCGGCGTCCCTGCCAATGACGGGGTCCAGCTTTCCTTCTCTGGCTTTAGCTGTGAGGTCAATTCCGTATTGCTCCAAGGCCGGCTTCTCCGGCTCGCCGCCCATGTTCATTCGATGAGTGCCGCCCGGTGGATGAGGCCGGCCATTCGAGTAGAACCGATATGTAGGGGTAGGTAAAGTAGCATTAGATAGAACTTTGGCTGTGCCGATGAGCGCGGCCCTCGACAGCTGCGAAGGGGCCGCATTGAGTCGAGCGAGTCCTCTTGACGAGGCCGCTGCGACTCTCCGCGAAGATCTAATAAGTTCTCTTCTGGCTAGCATATTGTGAGAATTATTAGGTGGTATTCGATGGTAGATGTAAAGTTATGAAAGTCAAGAGACTTCTCCTGAATTAGAAAAACATTTCAAAAAGGAAAAAGAATTCATCAAACCCTGGGCGGTTCTGAAATATCACGAGAGCTTCAAGCTAAATCTAGTTCTATTGCCTCTGGACCTTTCTCGAAATATCGAATGACGGCCGGAGCTCCAGTTATTGCACTTTTATCGATAACCGAAAGCTTCCGGATTAGATACCTAGGTACAAATATACGCGCGGTACATGGGTACATAGGTGCCTTAGCGAGGTGTGACACTCAAGGTTGTGGATCTTGTCATCTTGGATCTGCCCGATTCTAGAAGTGGGGGGTACAATGTGGCATTTGTGGCTGGTGGCCTATCTAGACCGTCTGAGGTACATAGGTACCTGTTGAAGGTCTACATGTAAGTCCAGTCCCGGGTGATTTGGCCAACCCTGGCCGGCTCAAAAAATTTCAAAAATACATCCCACCGTGACTCAACCCCACCTCCCACCTTGCGTCTTCTTATTTTCTTCACAAGCTTTCGTTTTTTCTTCTCTTCCCAAGATACCCCGAGATTCATTCAAAGATTCTCTTCTCCTCCATCCTATTCAATTCTAGTCGACAAAATGGGTTTCACCGATCTTCTCAGCGACGCCGGCCTGGCTGGTATGTAATTTTCCCTCTCGAGTCTTGTCCTTCTCCTGGGCGCCTTGATACCCCGCGCATCATCACATCTCGACTCATCTTTACTACCAACCTCCCTCGCGACTTTGATCACGGCTGACAGTATTTTAGTGCTTAACAGCTGGTTGACCACCCGATCCTACATCACCGGGTAAGTCGTTTACAATCTCAATCTCATTCCTGAACGCAAGCGCCGCCGTCAAGTGCGATTTGCCTCGATGGATCCTGCATCCCATCTACCGCGCCCTGATGCTTCAATATGCCTTGCGGAGCCCAACCCCCTTTTTTACATGATGAGAAAAATTGGTCCGTGTTTCTGAGCGGACTCAAGACCCGTCAAATGAGGACAAATACAATAGCACTCCGTGCATCTCTGATCTTACGCATTCGCCACTTATTTTCTTGCTCACTTCGCGCGTTGGATCCCTACGATAACGTCAGGGGCCCCATAGCTGACCCCGCCAAAGTTACTCTCCCTCCCAGGCCGATGTAGCAGTCTTCAAGGCCCTCACATCCGCGCCCGAGTCCAGCAAGTACCCCAATGCCGCTCGATGGTACAAGCACATCGCCTCCTTCGAGGACGAGTTCCCGACTCTACCCGGTGACGCCTCCAAGCCTTACACCGTCTACGGCCCCGAGGAGGTTGCCGCTACCCTGAACCCCGCTAAGGCGCCCGCTGCCGCCGAGGAGGAAGATGATGTCGACCTATTCGGTAGCGACGATGAGGAAGAGGACGCAGAGGCTGTCCGCATCCGCGAGGAGCGTCTGGCCGCTTACAAGGCGAAGAAGGAGGCTAAGCCCAAGACCATCGCCAAGTCCGTTGTCACTCTGGACGTCAAGCCTTGGGGTATGATTGCGCAACTCTCTCCTTAGTCCGATTTCTATAGCTAACGGGTCTGCCTAGATGACGAGACCGACATGGTTGGCCTTGAGGCCGCTGTCCGCGGAATCCAGAAGGATGGTCTAGTGTGGGGTGCCTCCCAGCTGGTGCCAGTTGGTTTCGGTATCAAGAAGCTGCAGATCAACCTCGTCATCGAGGACGAGAAGGTCTCCCTCCAAGATCTCCAGGACGAGATCGAAGGATTCGAGGAGTTTGTTCAGTCTTCCGACGTCGTAAGTTGCCCACGTACCCCCGAAATCATCACCCGAGACAATACTCACCCGATAAATAGGTCGCCATGCAGAAGCTATAAACGTTGTTGGAAGGCAGAGCACCTCACTTCACCGACACTCAACACACGAATGATGACTTGAGAGCCACGAAGCATGGCCGATGACTGTGATGAGGTTGGATGGGTGATATGGCACCGGGCCGATTTTCTCTCACGGAACCAAGTTCTATAGAGGCCACAGGGCTAAAGTAAACGCATTAAAATGCTAATATGAGAGAGGCGTCCCCTGATACATTATCTTGGACCTAGAGTGCGCTCCTGTACGTAGTATAGAGAACCGCGGTTGGTTGCCCTTGTGATGTCTGGTTGTGGAAGAAATAGCTCAGTCACTACCTGTGTTGCATTCATCTCGTTCGCCCGGTATTCTAGATGCTTAAGTCCTTCGAGATCAACCATATTCCTCGGGGGATTTTTTTGAAAAAGAAGAAAATAGCATTTGCCTCAGTATTCTCATCTTCACACTTATCACACTACCCACTTATCCCTTTTCATATTGGGTATCTCCAGTGATATATTCCGTAATCCGATTTGGATTTCTTGATATCTCCTTGTTTCCCCCCCTTCATTTTTGTCTAACCCGATCCCGCCCCCTTTCCTAAGTCTTACATACCTAGACCACCGTAAGCAATTTTGTAGCCACGACGTCTTCCTCTCATCCTTCCCGCTCTTAGTGGTGGAAGAGCCGGATGTTCTGCTCCACGAAGACGATGCCGAGCTTCTCGGCCGTCTCGTAAACGGCGGAGTCGTTCTGACTGCCACCGGGAGCCGCGATGTACTTGGCGCCCGATCGGTGTGCGCGGTAGATGTTGTCGACGAAGGGGAACTGTTTAATACGTATTAGTAGACTATTCCAAATACCAACTTAGTGGGCGGGTTAATCAGGGAAAGTTCTTACAAAGGCGTCGCTGGAGACGGCGACTTCGTCCAGCTTGCTGAGCCAATCCTTACGCTCCTCCTCGGTGAACGCGGCGGGCACCTCCTCGAAGACCGACTCGAAAGCCTCTCGCTCGGGGCCGTCCTTGGGTAGCTCGCCGCTGACCAATAGGTCGATTGCATTGCTCTTGTCAGGTCGCTTGGTGCCCTTCTTCCACTTGATGCCTAGGACGCGGGGGTGGAAGCGCAGCCACCAGTTGTCGGCCTTATCGCCTGCAAGCCGGGTGCAGTGGATACGGGATTGCTGGCCCGCTCCAAGACCAATGACCTGTCCGTTCTTGGCGTAGCACACCGAGTTACTCTGGGTGTACTTTAGAGCAATCGTAGCGACGGTCAGATCCCTCGCCGCGGACTCCGGGAGGATAAAGTCCTTCGGTGTGATAGTTCGGGAGAATGAGGCCGGGGTAATCTCGATATCGTTGCGGTGCTGGGTGAGGGTCACACCATACACAGTTCGGACCTCAATAGGATCGGGCTGGTATTCTGGATCCATCTGTAGCACGAGATACTTGCCCCCCTTCTTCTTCTTGAGGATCTCCAATGCGGCATCCTCATATCCAGGAGCAATGACGCCGTCAGATACCTCTTTGGAAATAATGCTAGCGGTGGGGACGTCTACAACGTCGCTCAGAGCAATCATATCTCCAAAACTGCTCATTCGGTCCGCTCCTCGAGCTCGAGCGTAAGCTTGAGCAAGGCCTGAGGTTTCAATGCCCTGGATATCGTCGACAAAATAGACTTTGCGCTCCTCGGCACTTAGAGGGACGCCAATGGCAGCACCTGCAGGAGAAACGTGTTTGAAACTAGCAGCTGCGGGCTTTCCCAATGACTTCTTCAATTCCTTCACGAGCGGCCAGCTGTTCAGCGCATCAAGTAGATTGATGTAGCCAGGAGCTCCGCAGAGAACCTTAAAGGGCAAATTAATAGAGGTTGTGTATGCGGCGGCGGGCTTTTGGTGGGGATTGGCACCGTATCGAAGAGGTAGGTATTGCTGGCCCTCGCCGGCATATCGCGCACGGAAGAAACCAGATATGTTTGCATCGTAGTCGGCCGTGTGCTCGAAGGCCTTGAGTGCGTACCTCTTACGGCTGTCCTCCTTGATCTCCCCACTCTCAAGCTCCTTCAAGAACTCGGCGTAGTCATTCGGGTCGCTGAGAATGGTGACACGGGAATGGTTCTTGGCGGCCGCTCGGATAAGCGTAACACCACCTATATCGATCTCCTCTACGGCTTCGGGGACAGTGACATTGGGCTTGGAGATTGTATCTTTGAACGGGTACAGGTTGCAGATGACATAGTCGACTTTGTCGATGCTCTGCTCAGCGAGGTCCTTCTCATCGGCGGCCAAATTGCGCGCAAGGATACCAGCATGAACAGCTGGGTGCAGGGTCTTAACTCGACCGGAAAGCATCTCTGGAGCTTTCGTGATAGCTGAGATGTCCCTTCTCGCAGTCAGCGTCCAAGTTCACAGACACGTAGAGATTGCAAAGCCGCCAGCCATCTTACTCGACGGGAAATCCAGATTCACGAATCATCCTAGCCGTGCCCCCGGAGGCCAGAATTCGCACATTCTGCTGCACGAGGCCCTTAGCAAGGTCCAACAGACCGGTCTTGTCAAAGACGGAAAGTATGGCGATTCTCTGAGTTTCAGACATGGCGACGAATCTGGGTCAGCTCTGGTGAGACTATTTCGGACGAAGAGAAATAAATAAATGGCTATGGCGTGGGGATGATGTCTCTGTCAATGCACGGGTTGGCGATAACGCACACGACCGACTGACGATATGTCCCGGATTAACTTTCAGAGATAGCCAGGCTCGTCAAACCCGTGTTGTCACTGATATTGCCACAAGTAACGTGATAATCGCGCTGCTACGAGCCTGATATCCAATATGAACTCAAAGCTGAGAAAAAAAAATAAGAAAAAAGAAATTGAATTCAAGCTCATGGCGGGGTTGAGGGAAGACAGCCCCACTAGCCCCTCGGTCCTTGGAATCTTCAGGTGCGCCATTACGCTTGCCAAAATGAAGAAGAATGGACCCCGCTACAGAGGTACCAAGCAGCACAAGTACCACTATGTGGGACGACCAGCCTTAGAGGTACGACCCCTTTCTTTTTTTCCTTCTCTTGACATGACCCCGCCTTCAACCCACCTGAGGTTAGGTAGAAATTAGCATCGAAAGCGCGTCTCTTAGCCTCTCATACGTACCTCATACGTACCTCATACGCGCCTTTTCATTCTTTATAAATATAGACTCAACTGTTTGAATCGTTTTTTTTATAACGCGTTCACCGCTTACCCGGGCAGACATATCGGCGCGTGGCATATAAGACAGATAACACAGACGATAATAATAATGTATGGGGACTTGGGCAATAAACTCGTCAGTACTCACATTCGGTATTCGCCGCTATAAACGAGTCCCAATTAACTGTTGTCAGGTTCAACATGCGAAAAGAACCCAGAACTTAACACATCTACCACCATACCAAACCGAACTAGTTCGCGCGGTCACCCGAGAGGTCCGCGATCTAGATAAAGACATCGCAGAAATGCTAGAGCCCTTCCAAGGCTCGTTCGACCCAGGCAGCGACCCGGATACGGCGTGTACCATGCTTGTAAACCACTTTTCTATGAGAAGGAACAAGCGGTGCTTGCTCGCCTATCACCGGACGCGAGCGGATAGGTTAGAGGAGCTTGTCTGGAGAGGCTACGACGTAGTTGACCTGGCCGGGCAGCAAGTTAGGGACGGTCAGGCCGGGCTCGGCAACGCGTCAGGCGTAGGCGCTGGCGACGGCGGCACAAGCAGTCTAAGTCCACAGGAGGAGGACTATGTGCGGCAGTATAGCGACCTACTTGCTGCTTATAAAGGCCAATGGACGGACATTGATCTCACCGGCAGCCTTGAACCTCCACGCGACTTATTCATCGACGTGCGGGTGCTCAAAGATGCTGGGGAAATCCAGACCGAATATGGGTAAGAAACCGCGTATTTAAATATTGGGGAAGATAATGGGGAAATCTTATGCTAATGTATCCTTACAGAGCGATTACACTCACTAAAAACAGTCAGTTTTACGTCCGACAGGGCGACGTGGAACGACTAATCGCCCAAGGTTATCTCCAAAAGCTCAGCTAAGAGAGATTTGGAGCCGAGGCCTAGCTATCTATGTAGGGGATGCATTTCCTGCGGGGAACAAACGACGTGTCTGGCCATATGACAAACCCGGAATAGAACGAGTTGCGCGTTGTTGTGGTTCCGTCCGGGCCCTTCCCTACGTGTGGTTGGTCCAAAAGCACAGAGCTCCCTTACCGGCCGCATAAGCTCATTTCCCCGGAAGCTTGTTTGCCTGTTGGTGAGACCAGGCAGCTTATAAGTATATTCAGGTATCCTCCATGCACAAGTGGCCTTGTCCTGGTCACGTTGTGATAGAACCAGATTTGCAATTCTGACGAAATCGATCGCAACAAGAGGCGCAAATGACGGCCGGATGCAAGCGGTATGACCGGGCGCTTGGCCCTACCCGTCGAAGCCAATCATAGGGGCATTGTGCCCGAACTCGACTTTCAATGGAACGGGGTTACCTCAGAATGCAAATAATACGCCCGGGAAAACTCAACGCCACATATAGCACAACTGACGGTCAGGGACCCTTAGGGCGGAGTTGGAAAAAGCCCTCTATCCGACGCGAGTGTCATATTACCTAGTACCTCCGACAAGAACTATTTGTTCATAGTCGCACAATGATGAACATAATAATGATGGGTTACATACGAAGATGCGCGTCCCAATTGGGTGTTCTAACTCACAGCACAGGGCGTAAGGGGGATTGAACCAAACGGAATACAACGCTGGACCGGCTGCCCATTCAGTTGGAGGACTGGCGTTTGCGGGGGGCGAATAGGAGGATCGGATGTGGAGAAGAATTGGAGGCTCCCAGCAGTATTCAACCTCACACCTGACACCAAGAGTTTTCTGACCATGCATCCCAGGGTTCAGCCATGCGTATTGATCGTATCGTATCGATGAGGGCCGTTCCGTCGAAAAGGTACCACAATGAAAGTCGACGAATGCCAGAGCTTTGGGGTACGTAATTGGCATCACAGCGAAAGATCGACGTCCGGCTGTCCTGCTGCGATCGTGGAAGAGCCGGATGTGTAAATTACCTAGGCATCCGTGAGGAGGAACGCAGACGCATGACCCGCCACGGAGTCAAGTCCCGTCTTGGAATATAATTGAGATCTGTCGTTTGCATATTCTTAGCCTTAAGCACTATGGTTAGGCTATTTTCAGCTCTTGTACGTTCATAACAAGTAAATGCCAACGACCGGCGTTCAGGGACGTGGAAATACGCACACATTTTAACCCGTCGTGGCTACGCGAAGCTTGGGCTGGAGACGAAAGTGCAAGCCGAATTTCCTAGCCCAGACCGTCTAACTTTTAACACACATCCGGGGGTTTAAATTACGTCTAGTAGGTATGGGAATGTGGCGTGGCACCGTCGTACCATGCGGCCGGTCGACTTGACTGGAGGACCAAGGGATGGTCAAAAGGCGACCTTGAATCATCAGAATCTTGACATACATGTAGATGAGGGGCTGTCCATAGGGTCAAGGGCAGATTTCATTAACCGTACGGCAGATGGCGGCAGGATGGCTCTTTTCGTCAAGAAGATGAGCTGTATATAAGAAGTTGTGACACGACGATATTATAAAAGAGTTGAGCATCGTCCAATGGCGGTTAAGGATCCGCTAATATCACGACGTAGCGCTAAGGGGTCAATCCGTCCCCGAAGTATCGATGTATACCTAGGTAGGTAGGTACCTAGGTAGGTATATACGCAGTATGTATGCCTTACGAGGCCGCTGCCAATGTATCCCATGTACAATACGTATATCTGATGTACTATGGTATATCAATGTCAAGTCAGTTCGAGCTTGCCACCAATAACCTTTGAGGCCTCTTTCTAGAACCGGAGATGCCCCTCCACATCCCTGTCGATTATGAGATGACCCACCATACATATGCTAAAACTTTTTATACGTGCCCTACGTAAGGTATACCCTGCTAGGTGCCTTTTTGAGTTAGCGCGTCAACTAAAATACTGTTCAGTTCCTTGCTTAACTTTGTTCATGAGGTAGAGAGGTCTAGATTTAGATCCTCTTGTTACTATCGAACAACCTTCGCGGCCTTTAACGTTCGCCAATCCTTATTTATTTTCTATTTTCTGCTATATATCCCTTTGCTTCCGATTCATACCCCTAATCGAACCTCGGCACCTACGCCGATGCAACTGATATACCCCAACTTACTTGTCATATAATCTGCATTTACTGCATTTGCTACATTTGCTACATTTACTACGTTCGCCGTTGTGTACGACGATCGTGCTTGGGCGACTAATAACGCTGCTACCTCCCCTTCTTCGCGCGTGGTAACCGGCTCCCAATGTATGCATATATGCAGCGGAGCAAGGCAATAAACGCTCTACCATAGAGTATGGCTACTTCACCCTTCAGTTTCCCGTCCTGGAGAAGGCGGTCCTCTTCCGTTACCTCTCAGCCAGACCCAGTTGATGTTCCCGGCGAAATACTCAATCCGAACCAAATCTCGCGATTCGCTCCAGACGATTCGCGGCCACTATCATCCTCTCTTAACTCCCATACCTACTGGGAGCCCACAAGGTCTTTCGTGCCCGGTTCTGTGAGAGACCATCTGTGTAAGAGTCGTCGCATTCCGACGCCGCTGGATTGTCTACTAATATGCTCCCAAGCTCCTGTGGATAGTGCTAGCTTTGCTCGAAGTGTCCGCGAAGACACCGCCGAGCTCGCTTCATACGTTCTATCAGACAAGAAAGATAGGCTAAGCACGTCATTCCTCAATCGGATATCGTCTACCTCGTCCCACCCCAGCCGCGATCACTCAATTCACCAGCATGAATCGTCATCCGCCGGGGACTTGCCAGCGTCAGGCACAGATACTATAGACGAGACTCCCGAGCCCTCTTCACTTGAATCTAGGACAGAGGCTGCCCCCGACACAGGATCTCCAAGCGCCCTCACAAAGATGCTCAGGCACTCTCCGCCCTTGTCTCTACATGAGCCGACTCCCAGTAATGGCTCATTACCACGTAACAGCCAACGACCACCATCGATAGGCATTTCCTCTCCAGGACCCGACGATGGGGCATCAGAATCCTCTCCTCTCCTCAGGAGGATACCACCCAGGCCTGAGTCTCCGGAAAGCATTATAGACATTGACGACCTCGAACGCCAAAAACCGAGAACGATGCCTCGGAGATCGTCATCGACAGTGTTCGGTAACCGTATTCGTGATAGGATTCATGGTATCAGGGGTGTAGTGGTTAACCCAAAAACTTGGGATAAGAGGATTATTTGGCGGAGAATTGTGGTAGAACCGATACATTGCCTGCCAGCCGTGATTGTCGGTCTTCTGCTCAATATATTGGATGCCCTATCTTATGGTTTGTCACCACTTCAAACATTCTCTTCGTGGCTTTACTTAACTAACCTCACTTACAGGAATGATCCTATTCCCTTTGGGCAATCCGATATTCTCGAATCTCGGACCGGCCGGAATATCAGTATTTTACGTTAGCACAATCGTCTCACAGCTGACTTTCTCATTCGGCAGTGTATTTCGAGGTGGAGTAGGATCGGAGCTGGTGAGTTCTACGCATCGAGATCTATGGATATATACTAATTTGTGCAGATTGAAGTTGTTCCCTTCTTTCACAACATGGCGGCTACCATCACGTCAATAGTAGGAGAGGATAACCCTGACGCCGTCATCGCCACGACAATAACCTCATTTTCTATTAGTTCCATGCTGACTGGAATCGTTTTCTACCTCATGGGAAGATTTAGGCTGGGTTACATTGTTGGCTTCATCCCTCGCCATATTCTAATTGGATGCATCGGTGGCGTGGGTTGGTTCCTTATCGCGACGGGCTTCGAGGTCTCAGCCCGCCTAGAGGAATTCCGCTACGACCTTGACACTGGCCGGAGACTAATCCAACCAGGCACCTTGCCTCTCTGGCTCATCCCTCTTGCTTTAGCTATTATCCTCTTCGGCCTCCAGAAGAAGATCACCTCGAAATATTTCCTTCCAATCTATATCTTATCCGTACCAGTCTTCTTCTACTTCTCCATATTCACTACAGATAATTTGCGCCTGGAAAACCTGAGGCAAGCTGGATGGATATTTGAGGCGCCGGAAGCTGGACAACCGTGGTGGTACTTTTGGACGCTCTACAGTAAGTCTCCCAGACGTCTCCTAAGATGATCTTATTGCTAACAAGCCTAGAATTCAACCTAGTCCATTGGGGAGCAGTTCTAGAGACCGTTGGAGCTATGTTTGCTCTAACCTTCTTCAGCGTGCTCCACGTGCCGATTAATGTCCCTGCCTTGGCGCAAATTTCTGGAGAAGATCATCTTGACTTAGATCACGAGCTCAAGCTACATGGCTACTCAAACTTCCTCTCTGGACTTGCGGGAAGCATTCAAAACTATCTAGTATTTGCTAATACGTTATTCTTCATGAGGTCTGGTGGTGACAGCCGCCTGGCGGGCATCATGCTGGCAGGGCTGACGTTTGGCGTCATGACGGTTGGGCCGGTAATCATAGGTTATATCCCAGTTATGGTCGTCGGCACTTTGATTTTTGTTCTCGGGTTCGAGCT
Organism: Pyrenopolyporus hunteri; assembly: GCA_902806595.1. NCBI lineage: Eukaryota > Fungi > Ascomycota > Sordariomycetes > Xylariales > Hypoxylaceae > Pyrenopolyporus > Pyrenopolyporus hunteri. Next base: position 2,896,025 of record CADCXC010000038.1, on the reverse strand, counting down.
GCTAGTAGACGCCCTCATATCACCCAGGCGGAAACTCAAGCTACTGGAATATCTGACGGTAAGCAATGTCCCCAGGGTTCTCGTGTTCGTGGAATTGGAACTAACTCAAGGCTGCTCTAGATCGTAGTAATAGTGCTCACTATGGGGATCTATGACTTCGTTGTCGGTATTTTCGTTGGTATAATCCTCGCGTTTGTTTCAGCCATATTTCACTCATCCCGAGTTTCCGCCATCCGAGCAACTTACACCGGAGACCAAATTGGGTCCATGGTCAGGCGGAATCCGTCACAGCATCATTACTTACGAGAAGTTGGGAGCCAGACATATGTGATCAAATTGTCTGGCTTCCTCTTCTTTGGCACCATCGTTGGTGTAGAAAAGAAGATCCGTAGCCTCATATCCGACGACGCCTTCCGGAATCATCCCATCAAGTTCCTGATTCTTGATTTATGGCACGTTACGGGTATCGACTATTCGGCGGCTGAAGGTTTTAAGACCATCAACCGGCTTTTGGATGGGAAAGGAGTGAGCCTTCTCATAAGTGGGAAGGATGCAGAAAGCAAAATCGGTCGAGACCTAAGGGCCGCGGGCCTAGGAGCGGATGGTCCCGATGTTAAGTTCATGCCCGACTTGAATTCCGCCCTAGAGAGTTGTGAGAATGAGCAATTGAAGACCTTCTACGCTCGTCAGGAAGCTTTGAGGGTGTCCCGGCCAACGCCATCAAGCAATCTTGACGTGCCTAACAAGGGCCAATTCAGCCAGCCGCTGGATCTCCTGTCTCAATCTCCGAGGAGAAACCATCTCGACCAAGCAGCCAGGAATGTGTTGAACCACCACGAGAGGCGGTCATCGAGATGGCAAAACATTAGCGAACCCTTGCGGCTCATGCTTCAGGTCTTCTACGACGTGAGCGATAAGAACGAGGATTTCTGGTTCCGAGCAAAACCGTACTTCGTTCGCAAGGAATATCCTGCCGGTACTGTATTGTATCGTTGTGGCGAGCCGGCTAACGGCTTCTATCTGTTAGAAAGGGGCGAGCTTCGGGCTGATTACGATACGCCCCAAGGTCGCCTATGTGAACCGATCGTTCAGGGCACGACATGTGGCGAGCTTCCCTTCTTCTCTGAGACGAATCGGACCGCGACGGTAGTTGCGGTCAAGGACTGCGTCGCCTGGGTTATGGACACGGAAAATTGGGAAAGGTTACAACAAGAAGAGAATGAGGTCGCGCAGGAGCTACTGAGAATCTCGCTCAAGCTTACCAGCGAACGGATGGAGGCGATGACGAAGTATATCTCGGCGGTTGGGAACTGACCGGGTTAACGGAATAGAAAAAAAAAACTTAATGAAATGGACGAGGAGACTAGCGTTAAGACTTACAGGCTAGTACAGCCTTATATAATGATCAAAAAGAAGTAAATAAGTACGTAATTTATGATAAATATTGGAGGCGTTTAGTATAACTATCTACCTAGGTAGGTATCTTACGAAAACGTCCGAATTAACCTCGCCCTAATCTGTTGAATATGATATCATCTTCCCAATCTACTGCTCTACACGTATTCTATAAGGTAGTTAGCCATATAAGCTCTCGTCATATTGTTAGCAGGTGCTATTAACATATAATCGAGGGCATCAGGGGTTAGTTAAGCAACGGAATCATTCCGCACTCTACATATATAGGACAAAGTGTAGCGTTCATTTTGAGCTGCAGTAGCTATCGCGACGCTCCACTACAGCGGAGAATAAGTCGATCTTGGATTCATCTCTCGTCACGGCTGGTTAATTTACTGTTTTCTGTTTGAGCAATGCTATATTCCTTACACGACTTCTTATTCCACGGTCTAAACGTATTTACGGTAGTCAGAAGGCCGGACGTCGATATTGGGAATATTCACCATTTTGGTAGACAGCCTACGTTCGTTAATCCAGGAGAAAGGAATGCTGTTTGATATCCACATCACGTTGCCATTGGGTTAGAGCCACGGCTGATACATAATCGCCGGCGGGCCACAGGTAACATGGCAAACGTCTTCTCTTCTCTTCGTTACTGTACATCCGTGGATAGGTACCCATTCGCGAGATCTTCGTCTTCCTCGTGAAATGTCTGCCTGCCCGTTGTTTTTGAAAAAACCGCCCGTCTCAAGCCAGCCCACAATTACGCCAGACTACCCGGAAACAAGATGGCGACGACCGAACTATTCCGCTCCCCTCCCTGGCCTGGTAGCACGGACCTTATACCACCCGCTTGACCTCGAAGAATCTTCGTAACCACCAGACCTGGAATAGGGACTCGCCTACCACGACGCCGATGACGAACAGGTTCCACCACTTGACTCGGCTGTTGGTGCTCTCGGCGGTGTTGCGGTGGGTACGTTCTCGGATGACGATGTATGATTGTTCGTCCCTTACTTGGTCGACGAGTTCGGAGAGTGTTTTGACTGTAGTTGTGTCAGCGAATCGTCCTTGATGCATTTTCTCTCCCTCTACGAATAGATAGAAGCACATACTCTCTTTCTCCAAGGGGTCCTGGGGCGCATCGGCCTCGGAGACGTATACTATGCCGTGGACGTTGAAGGAGACCTCCTTGCTGTTGGAGCCCCAGTGCTCGTTGCCGAAGCAGTAGAGGAACTTGCCGTCGTGCTTAGCCGTGAAGGAGAAGTCGCCGTTCGAAACGTCCTTCTGGAAGGTCTCGTACTGGCCCATGGGATTCGTGATCTGTAGCATTGGCACAAGGTGTCAGTCACCGACTATATTATATCCACATTCACATTCTTTTCGTTTTTACGAAATCTCGCCGTACCCAGAAGTCAATGTCGAGGTTTCCGGCGCCGCCGAATTCCCTGTCGCCGGTTTGGAAGGTGACGGTCATAACATCGTCCTTGTGGAGCTCCTCGTGGAAGCATTCGCGGCCGTGGGCGGGCAGCTGGATATTGTGGCCGAGCGCAGCTTGCAGGAAGCTGGCCGCAAATAAAAGGGTCGTAGTCGAGAAGATCATAATGCCCCGGCAACCATAGACTCAATGAAGGATCGTTCGTTGAGTTTGGGTTGGCGATGGGGAGGTGTCGCCAAGCTTCGTTTCTTTTCTTTTTCCGTTCTTTTTTGCTGGCAACGGGAGAGCTTTGATAGTAAAAAGAAAGGACGGTGACCTATTACCAACAAAAGGTCTGAGGCTCGAGATGGACACTTTGGCGATTGCCAAGGAACGAAATCTAAGTGGAGGCTCGGGTTGGTTTAGCGTGTTTCCTTGCTCGGGTCACCACAATAATGATGACAGGTACTTGAGAGGTACTTGCTGAGTTACGACGTGTTACAAACTCGTGACAGTCTCCCTTACCGGAGAACGCCGACTTCTTACGTCGTGAGTAGGGTGTCAGTTAGCGTTAGTTGGTGTTAGTTGGTGCGTAGTCGAGTTGTGACAGGGGCTGTGCAGAAGTACACCTTAGGTACCGCGATACTCACGGCCCAGGTATGTACCTAGGTACAAATACATGTATTCAGTCAGGCCCTTTGCCTTATCAGGCGCTGCTAAGCAAAAATAAGATACATGACCCAGGCTCAGCGCGACTGCCCAGCTGCAGGTAAGTAATTACGCTCGTTTTCCATGGGACTCCGACTCCGTCTTTTTTCTCCAGCCACATTGCATTTTTACCTAACCTTTTAGCACTTTTGAGGAACTTTCTGAAAAACACATTTAACTACACTCTCCTCTCACCGATCTCCAACCACAATCCACTGCATCACCCCCTTTTGATAAACCCCATCAACCACGAGATCTCTCCTTCGCCGAGCAGGTCTCATTGTTGCAGAAATAGTAAGTCCACCAATTTTCAGCGTCCTACGTATTGTCCCCCGAATCATTCCCTCCGACAAAGAAGACCCTCTCTTGCACTTAGTCCTCCCATTTTGTGTCGCCTTCCCGCTACCTAGGTATCTATCTGATCTATATGATCTGCCCGTTCTACCTGTCGACCTAATTTACCTACTACCAACCTACCAAAACCTACCTCTACAATACATACCTAATCTTACATCTTCACCTCAACTCGTCATCCTTTCGGCCCACCCGTACATTTCCCGTCTCCTTATTGTGGCAGCCTAGAAACAACACGAGGGGCTTCCATCCAACAATACGGATTCACGCCAGGTCATTGCGCTGCCTTGCAAACCAATCGATCTGTCCTTACGGCCTCCTAAACCCCATAAACCCCGACTGGCCGCTGCCAATTGCCGCCAGATCATCACATCACATCATCTTAAGGAGACTCTTTGCCATCGTTACTAACTTACTCCCCCTTCTCGTACCAGATTTCGCGACATCGCCTTGGTCCTACAAACCCATAATACATATTCACCGCATCTTTCGTCGAGGTCGCAATCATGGGTCTTACATTTTCCAAGTTGTTTGACAAGCTCTGGGGGAAGAAGGAGATGAGAATTCTGATGGTCGGTCTCGACGCCGCCGGAAAGACCACCATCCTCTACAAGCTCAAGCTCGGTGAAATTGTCACAACCATCCCTACCATCGGTATGCTCGTCCCCCCCTGACGACAACCACGCGCTGGTGTCGCTGGCTTCTGTTTTGAAATATTGACACGCGTCGCGCTTCCCAGGCTTCAACGTCGAGACGGTCGAGTACAAGAACATCCAATTCACCGTGTGGGATGTTGGTGGACAGGACAAGATCCGTCCTCTGTGGCGACATTACTTCCAGAACACCCAGGGTATCATCTTCGTCGTCGACAGCAACGACCGAGACCGTATCGTCGAGGCTCGGGAGGAGCTGCAGCGCATGCTGAACGAGGACGAGCTCCGAGATGCTATCCTACTAGTCTTCGCCAACAAGCAAGATCTTCCTGTACGTCCTACGCCCTGCCTTTGCCTTATCCTCGATGTGCTAGAACTTTTACTAATATCGGTCGTAGAACGCCATGAACGCTGCCGAGATTACGGACAAGCTCGGTCTTCACAGCCTGAGACAGCGCGCCTGGGTACGTATACTCGTGCTATCCCTTTCCATCTCGATATCTTATGCTGACTCCGTAACCACAGTACATCCAATCGACTTGCGCTACTTCGGGAGACGGTCTGTATGAGGGTCTCGAGTGGCTCGCCACCACCCTCCGAAAGGCGGGACACCAGTAGATGGGGGAGGAGGCGCAGTGTCATTTTCTCCCCGTTCCGACCCGCACCATGTTTTCCTCTCCCTCAAGTTTTTATGGGTCGGTTGTAATTCGCAAAGTCATATTCCCGGAGCAATCGATATATTCCATAAATGACGCGCATCTCGGTACCCTCTCTCTCGCTCTCTTCGGTTGCGGGCGGTCCTGCAAAGTGAAGACGCAAGTTTGATTTTGGAAGCATAGGAGGGGAGCGGCGTACTGGGATGGAATCTGTACGAATTGATATTACGGAACGTAAAACACTGGATGCGTTGGGTCACGCTACCACAAGAGGCCAGCCAGAGCCTCGCACTCCTAGTCTGTTTTTCTCGTTCACGAGGCATTTTCCGTCTACTGTCCCCCTTTTAATAAGAATGATGATTAACATTGTGTCCCAAGAACGATGGTGGCTCTCACGAGGAAGACCCTGGCGGGAGTATGTTCTCAGTATATGATCCTTTTCCCCTATTATGCTGGCATTACGAGATAGAGAACGAGATTGGAAGGCTTCGTAGTTTACAGCAGTAGTCGATGGCAATATGAGATTCGTGTTAGATTTTTTTTTAATTCTTATATTCTTTTAGGTACCCTTAATTAGGAGACGAGATATGTTATAGTTCTTTTTGGGTATGTAGTTCCGGTGATATCTAATGGTATAGCGTAGTATACGATGGTATAGTATACGACCGCGGTTGGTGTGATGATAAGTCAGCTCTCGTATACGTACGCGTACAAGGGGTCTACTTAATATAGCTACCTCGCGGCTGGGATGGAGTTGCGCTGAAACGGGTCCGAGTGGGCCATTTGTTATTATAATAAGGTACGTAATGTTTGCGACTCCCTGTTTGAATGGAACTTATCGAGCTGGCGGTGAATGAAACCGTGATAAGCCTGTACCACCATTCGCAAGGAACTTATGTAATGTCTTGCCCGATAGCCCGACTCAAATCTTAACTTTTTATATACCTGGTAGGTAGGTAGGTAGGTACCTAGGTATATATTCAAGTTGATGTTTTTATTTAATGGTTTCGACGTTGCAGGGCTAGATCAGACACTTAAAACATACCTAGGTAGGTACCTAGACATCCTGACGTTTTACTTTTGAGCTGCCATGTATTGTATGTAATTCCCTACATATATGTAATGTTCAGCTCGTAGAAGGTGTCACGACAGGACTAGTCGTCAGAAGTTCGTCTTTACCGTAACGGGACTAGCCGCCGTAAATTTACCTCTGTGTCACCGCGGTTTTTTTTTTTGTAATCGAGTCCTCGAGAATAACGCGCCCCACTAGAAGCCGCGATCGGCGCTGTATTCCCCGACGGTCGTAATATATTTCAACGGGCGAACAGAGTCTCGCGCTCTCACTAACCAATATATACTAGGTAATTTCGGAATTGGACCGTCAGGCCGGGGGCTACATTATCCTGCTCCTTGATAGTATACCCTGCAACATTGACCCTCCAATTGACTTAAAATGAAGGCCTCAGGGATCCTCGTCAGGGCCAACAAGGGCCTACCGGCCCTCCGAGCTCTCCCTCGGCAACAGACACCTCGCTTTGCCCGAGCTGTGTCCTCGTCTTCGGCTGCCGAGACCAATTCTTCGCCAGCCATAATCACCTCGCGAGCACACCTCCGACGACATGTCCTCTCTAACCGTCCAATTGCTCCCTCACTCCCCATTCAAAGTCGTCGAAGCTATGCCTCGGCACCGGAAACCGAGCCCTTGAGGAAGACGGCTCTCTACGACCTCCATGTCGCGAACGGCGCCAAGATGGTGCCCTTCGGCGGCTTCCACATGCCCGTGCAGTACGCCGGCCAGAGCGTGAGTGCCTCGCACCACTTCACGCGTAGCCACGCCTCGCTCTTCGACGTCGGACACATGGTCCAGCACCGCTTCACTGGTCCGGGGGCCACCGCTTTCCTGCAGCGAATAACGCCCGCCGGCCTGGAGAACCTCGAGCCCAACTCCAGCACTCTCAGCGCCCTCCTGTGGCCCGAGACCGGCGGTATCGTGGACGACACCATCATCACGAAGCTCGGCGAGGACTCCTTCTACGTTGTTACAAACGCCGGGTGCCGCGACAAGGACCTCGCGTACTTCGCCCGCGAGCACAAGCTATGGGAGAGCGAAAGCCTTCCCGCCTTCGAGCACGAGGTCCTCGAAGACTGGGGCCTCGTCGCGCTCCAGGGTCCTCTCTCCGAGGAAATCCTCAACCAGATCGTGGCCAACCCGCAGGAGGCCGATCTCCGCAGCCTGTACTTCGGGCACTGCCGGTCCATCCCCCTCAAGGTCTCGGGCGGCCGCGAGGTCTCGGGCGTCCTGGTCAGCCGGGGCGGGTACACGGGCGAGGACGGATTCGAGATCTCGATCCCGCCCGCGGACACGGTGGCCGTGGCCGAGGCGCTGCTCCGGGCGGCGGGGCCCGAGAAGCTGAAGCTGGCCGGGCTCGGCGCGCGCGACAGCCTGCGCCTCGAGGCCGGCATGTGCCTGTACGGGCACGACCTCGACGACTCGACGACGCCCGTCGAGGCGGCGCTGAGCTGGATCGTGTCCAAGGACCGCCGCGGCGAGACCGACGTCGCCAAGGGCGCCTTCTACGGCGCCGAGGTCATCCTCAAGCAGCTGACGCCCAAGAGCAAGGGCGGCGCGGGCGTCTCGCGGCGGCGCGTGGGCTTCGTCGTCGAGGGCGCGCCCGCGCGCGAGGGCGCCAAGGTCGCGGATGCTAGCGACCAGGCTGAGATCGGGAACGTGACGAGCGGGTGCCCGAGCCCGACGCTGGGGAAGAATATCGCGATGGGCTACGTCAAGGATGGCTGGCATAAGGCCGGCACGGAGGTCCGTGTTAGTGTGCGCGATCGCTTGCGCCCGGCTACGGTCACGAAGATGCCGTTCGTGCCGACGAAGTATTGGAAGGGGCCTACGGCTTAGGTACTCGGCACAATGGCATTGCATCGTAGGATACAGAACCATCTGTATACCTACCTAGGTATGCAACTTATATCTACCAGATACCTACCTATATATACAAGGTAAGGAGGTAAATATGTATACGGAGAACGCAACGGCACGGATGAACGGGTATATACATCTCAACTCAACCCGGAAGGATGACTTGGATAGGGGTGGTGTTTAGAAAAGGACCAAAAAATATTGCATCGCATTGTATGAGTTGCTTTTGGATACTTGAGATTTCAACATTACTCCAATGGGCGTCGGGGATATACATACATATCATATATCATATCAGGAGGTATATATACCTAGGTATATTCACAGGTGGATAGATACCCTCAACGAACATCTACGTTAAACCGTTGTTGGAAGTTGGTTTATTTGATATGCTGTAGTTGAAGGAAGTGGTGGTCGTGTTAGTTACTTTCTAGATGGATTCAACTTCTGTTGTAAGACTTCCTATAACGATATTAAAGGGTATAAGCAAAGCGTGGGATTTTCCACCGTCGAAGGCTACACATCTGGCAGTATGGGCTTCCTTGCAAGTTTTCCGACGTCTCTTCTGAAACGAAGGACGCCCATCTCTGTATAGACGAGGTGGAAAGAGGCAATATGGGAAAGCTAGGTAGGCACTTCGTCGTTTCCGGGATAGATCCTACTAGATGTCTTATATACACACATACGTATATATGCTACTCCCTATGATTATGAGTGGGTAGCGGGCAGAAAGGACAATCTGAAAGATGTACCGAACGTACGCCCGTTAGCTTGTGTTAGTGGATGATGAATCCTTCATTAGCATGAAGGACTTATTATCGTTGCCGAAGTAGCTAAATTATCCGAACAGGGACGGGATCTCTAATCAACGTTAAGATATAGAGCTCTTATTCGCCTAGGTAATCCTCTTGTACTCCCGGAAGGTGTGGATGGGGGCCGCGGCCAAGTTGGCGATTTTATAATTAAAATCCTAAACTCATTTTCTATCCGCCCACAACACCAGAAGTCCTACCTTGGACAAGGGACGGATACAGCAAAACGTCGGAACCCGGAGGCATTTGATGTAAATAATAAATATGTACGCTTGATAGATTACGATGGATCCTAACGTGAGAGCATATATAGGTAAGTAAGTAGGTAGGTAGGTAGGTAGGTATGTATGATATCCTCCGTCGATCTGCCTCTTCCAAAAGCCACACGAATATTGTATATATCTAAGGCAGCTCATTCATCACCGAATACATTACTTCGTTTCCCCTATATGTCGTTCCAAGAAGCCATGCAATGTCATAAGAGGAGTTTTTTGTTTAGAAAAAAAAAAAAGGTTCATCAATCAGTACGAGGCTCACTGGCCCCCCTTCGCTCGGTCGAACTGTACTCAAATCTGTTGCTTAGTTTCGTGAATAAGCCTAACTCCACCGTCTGTTAAATCGGGTGAGTTGAGAGAGCACCCGCGACAGGCGAAGCCCGCACGGAATACGGGTTGGTGTCGGCTTCGCGGGCAGTATATACTGGATAAGACCGGTTATGTCCACTGCGTCTCGCTGCTAAGTTCCATCCGAAAAAGAAAACTGACCTATCCCCCGGAGGCGGACACTTTCCCACGTCCCTTTCCTCGTGATATAATAATGTACGCAATGTTCCCCCGAGGCATCCCAGCAGCAAGTAGGTAAGCGAGAATCCCCCTTAAGAGGGAAAATGATGAAATAAAAACGGAAAAAAAAAGAGTAAGCAGTGAACCAATGCCGTCGCTTGCTACCCATTTAAATGCTTAGATATCCGAAAAACGCCTTCCTACCGAGTCTTTCCCTCGGCACATGTATATACGCCGCATCAGAACGTCCAGTTTTCCAACATGGCGGCCTGTCTCCGTTTATGCGTAAGAGTTTGCTGCGAACCTGGGGCTGCCACTACCTGCTCTGGACTTTGCATCCAATCATATCCAGGAGTCCGCCACCACGCCCCGGGCTCCCGATATTTATGGGCGTAGCTGAACGTATCTTCTGCTCCGGCGTCACACCGTTCAAGACGCATAACGCCCCCTCGAGAAAGGTCACTCGATAAGGCAATTAGGTCATTTCCTCCGTTAGTAAAAGCGACACCTGCTAGTTCACCAAATATGTCAATCGTTTGGTTGGTACTGAATGTCTGGGCATCGATCAGATTTACGAAGTCCGCCTCTTCGGCTGCGACGAGGATCCTCTTGCCCGATCCGAGGGGAGAAAAGCGCAAGCAGCGAGCACCGGCCATCTCGGTTCGGACCACAGCAACGGAAGTGCTCTGGCCTCTGCTGTTCTTCCACTTGCGAGCATCCCATATCCTAATACTCTTATCCTGATTTCCAGTAGCGACAGTCCACCCATCTGGCGCCCAGTCACATGCAAAGCCGAAGTCTCTGTGGCCTTCTAGGCTTTGAAGTATCTCGCCAGTCTCCGCATCAGTAACGAGCACATTTTGGTGGTCTCCGACTATGACGCGAAGTCTCATGTCCGGACTCAATGCGGAACAGTTCATGGCGAAATCGTACATCTTTTCCGACGTAACCCTATTTGTGGATAGATCTACTACCCGAAAGCCAAAGTCGTTGGAAGCAAAGGCCGCCAGTGGAGTAGATGAATGCCGGGAAGAGTGGATTTGTACGTGATTCGTGATACCACTGTTATGACTAGTCAATAACCCCTCGTGTACCTCGAGGCCTTCGGAGGAGTTTAGGTAACGGTAACGATAGGTTCCGTAGAAGCCACCGGCAATTAAGATATCTTCGCTGGCAGTCAAGGTAGATATGTGAGCACCGGTTTGGCTGTCGAAGCGCATCGCTACCTTGCTCTGTCCGGTAGTAGGATCATGTTCCTTGATCGAAGTAAAGCTAGGGTAGAACGCCCTCGTTCGCGATGCGACACCAAGGATATTTCGAAGCTGAAAATGCAGCAAGCGCACATCGCGTCTGATATCCATGCTTTTGAATCGAAAATAATTCTCCACGGGGCGCAACGGCCTGTCGGACGAGCCGGTGTACCACGCATCCGAGTTCGCTCTGTTGACATAGTTATGAAAAGTCGCCATGCGACGGCATCGCGCCAGATTCCTCGTCACCCCGAGATCGCTCCAACTGATGCCCTGGAAGTCGTACATGTCACCTTTCAAATGTTTGTAATCGACGCGGCGCGGGCACGTCCCAGCTAGGCGGCGTATTTGTCGGAGGGACGGCACGGGACCGGTGGTCCGGAGTTGCATGTCTGCATGGCTCTGCCACTCCCAGAGCTCAAGAAACTGCATGACGTGTGGGTTTTCGGGACCGAGCGACATGGGATTAGCATTGCTCAGGGCCATGGGGTGAAGACCGGTGGTTGCAGTGTCGTCGACGGCGGGATCATCTTCGAGGTCCTGGACCTCGAGCATGGGCGGGAGTATTTCGGGCGGCTGAGCGGGAGCGGGCGCGGGCGTTAAATCGATACCGACGATTGGAGGCGAAGGCGCAGTTAGGATTGGGGGAATATCGTGATGAACGAAGAAAGGGTTCTCGAAAGGTGCGAGGGATGTCATAGCGTGATCTTGGTCGTCTAAATCCTCCATGTCCAGATCGTTCAGGGGTGCACCGCCCTCTTCGACGTCAACGTCCAACATGTCGTGGGTATAATCGGCGCTGCCGCCACCGTCGTCATCCCCGTGTTGAAAAGCGTTAGCGCTGTCGGCGTCAGCATGCGCGGTAGAGGTCGGGGAGTATAGCGGTGGCCACTGGTAATCGTTCATAGGACTGTCGAGGTCGTATAGATCGAGTTCGGCGGTTTGAAGGTGAGGAGACTCGAAGGAGACATCTTGGTCGATCTGAGGACGGTCCGGAGTAAGAAATGGAGAGGCGAGTGGGGAACTAGGAGGGCGCATCGTTGTTGGAGGTGTTCAAGTCATTTGCTGGAAATTCGAGCCTAACCGCCTTAGTTCTTTGGGGGTTCACATAAGATTGAGCCCGCGTTGCTTTTCTGTTTCTGTCGTGCAGCCCAGCTCGTTCCTATTGGTGCGTAAAATAGGGAGGTAACGAGGTATACATACATGTAAGGTATTACACGTAAAGTATTTGTGTGTGTTATAATGCAAGCAGCAGCACTATGTATGTCGATGACGGGGCTGGGGTTTGGGATGCTGGGTGCTTGGTGTGGTATGTGGTATGTGGGATGCTGGGGAACAGGAGGATGGGAGAATGAATGGGCTGCTGGACGAGCGGGATGGATGGCGGATCTTCAGCAGGGCGCCAAGGATGATGGGGTCAAGGCAGGCGATCCCTAGTTTGCGGCTATCGAGGGTGGTGTACATACACACATACATACATGTATGGATACAGTAGTGCAAACTTTGTAATATTGTACGCAGTCGATAAAGAGGGCCGGCGGGGTAGGGACTAGGAAGTAGGAAGAGAAGGCACGGTACGATACAGTATATACCACATGTATTGTACTTAGGTAGGCAGGTATGTAGTACGTAAATGGTACCAAGTATATGAACTGTATCGTGCATGTATGTATTATGTTTCAATGGGCAAACTCGAGACCGGAGATGTTCATGTTTTGACCGCGTTAATAGGCAAGGCAGTCGAGGACACCATATATACATACAAATAGGGAATCGCGAACCGGTATGCCTAGGTACCCAACCGGTCGATACAGGTAAGATAAGAGAAATAGTCAGGCTGCTACATCGCGATGACGATAGATGGGGGTAACAGATAGGGGGGCATTATGTACGTCGATGTACGTACGTCGATACCCGTTACGCCGGTGGAGAACAAAGTGCAAATAGATAATAAACGAATATGACGACCACGCCACGGCTGTGGGTGTCACATATATACGAACCTTTACTGTATATATCGACCTATACGGGCCATACATACATTTTACTTATAGTACATCAAAATGTAAGTATACCCGCCTATGGTGACTTACACATCGCAGTATCCACGCACGTTAAACCTTATGAAAAAGAGGTAAGGCACGTATGTAAATAGTATATAAAAAAAAGGTACGTATCCATATCTACCCACCCTAGTATCCACCGATTTGCGCTGGGCAGCTTGTGGGATTGGCTTTGGAGAAAGAGCCATTTTTGGACCGACTTCCATCCATGGATGTATGCACCTACCTTATGTACGGGCTGCATATGTACGCAGTGCCCGTGGATTCCTTATAAGAGAAGCCTACTATAGTAAGTACGATGCATCCATCCACTCATCCATTGTTTCCCCCATATGCACGCTATGTATGCGCATAGCGGAAGCACCCACCCCCAAACGTCTATCACATGCCCCCCTAGTTCGACCCTGCATGTGCTCAACGAGCACCAGCAGAAGGAGCCTAAATAATCGGCGTCCGAAAAAAGAAGAAAAAGTAAAATACGTACCTCGTATACTCTTTTTATACTTTGACTGTTTAAATCCGAATATCTCGCAGTGTTCATTTTCCAACTTCAGCAATTTCTCTTTTTTCTTTTTTTTTGTTCTTTTACAAGATGGACGGGTATGTTGGTGCATCGCCATCTGACATCCCTCCCTAATCCGGGACCACATATCAATTGGCCCCGTCAATGCCCTCTACCGTTCTCAATTTTCAAGTATGACATATCACTTTAATCCCGGCCTGCTTATGAACCATTGTGTCGAGAAGACAGAATGGAAAGCTCTCGTCTCCGTGAACCGTCACTTTTTCAACCGGTCAAAGATGTGGCTTCTCGGTGACGAGTCAATAGGTACAATTAAGATAATATAAAGACCCAGCTGTTTCGTCCGATGAGACATTTAAGACAAAGGCTTGATCAATTTCGGTGGAGATGCCGTCGACCTCTAGGTTCGCACGGTTCCCGTCGAGTCTTCATCACACGGGAGGGCATGGGATAGGACCTCAATGGGATGGACGAGCCCCGCAAGGTTCCCAAACGGGGTCTCCCGGACTCACTCACCGCCGGGCACACGAGTCGTTCCATGGTATTAATCAAATTCGTTTACAAGAAAAAAATAAATCAAGGCGGCAGAGGGCCAAAAATCGTCAGGTAAAGGAACGAGACTAATAAGCTGATGTCGGTACCAGAGATGCGGCGCTGGGGAAAGGGGAAAAGAAAAAGAAAAGAAAAAGGAAGCCAGCCTACAGCCCTGTATGTACACCCCGCACCCGAGGGTTCGAGAGACCTGCGTACGTCCAACTAAATACTGCTTTCGCTCTGTACATACATATTTACATGTTATGTATGTGGTAGCTTGGAGCGGACCTGCGGCCGGGGAACACGAGGTAGTGGGCAAGGATTGCTGATCCTCGAAGATCAGACAGCCCCGTCAAACAAAATATATCAAATAGAAAAGAACAATATCGCAAAGCAACGCGCCGCCAGCATCTTCCCGGCCTCCACTTCGCCATGGTGGGTGGTGGTACAGCATGGTCGATTCCACGCCGGTATGGACCATCTTCATCTCGACCAGCGCTGCTATCTCCCGGCTGCTAAGTCGTCCACTCGCCGCAGCGACCTGGTTGGTCGAGCAGATGCCGGAGTCTGTTCCTCTTTGCCTTATTTCCGTTCTCTCCATTCTCTCGTGTCTCATTCTCGTCCTACATGAGGCGGACGCGGGTAGCTGCAGCGTCGTAGTAGCATGAGCCATTCTGATCTCACAGCAGAGCCTAAGATCGCTTCCAAATGCGAGGAGTCGCATGCCTTAGACCTTGATTCTCCTAGGCGTAATACTAAGCTGACAACATCATCCACTCGCCACCAACCCACGGACATCGCTTGACAATATCGGAACCTTGAGCATCAGGCCTACCAGGTCAGCCTTCCCATTCTCTTCTACGGTATTTACAGGGTTATAGTTCCCGACCTAGAGGAACCTGGATAGATATGGAAACTATCTACCGTTCGCGAATCCTTTGCTAGGATACCTTAACGCAGCATTATAAATTCTACGGCTTCTCAAGCGCCATCTCGTAATCGTCCCAACTAGTCTTAACTAGCCTAGACTCGCCCCGTATATACCTGACCACTCGCCGCGATAAGACTTGAAGTGCGAGGATGCTATGTTGTATGCCTTTCAACAAACACATACATACTTCCAGAAAAAGGTCTAAGTACCAGGTAGCCAAGCGCCCGAAGGCTGTTGTCCCAGCAACCTATAGCGACCAAGACATATTCTCGTCTTCATTTCGACCCCGCATACAACTAAAGCAAGCCAGCAAGCCAGCATGGAAGTCAGCAAGTCAGCGACTTGGAAGTAGGCAACATGAGGCGGGCAGGTTTATCATGCTCCCTCGCAACTCGGCATCTCGCGCCTTAGGCTCTCATGTGCGTTCCCGTTGTGAAATATGCTTTGCTACCTTACACTCCCGTACCTTACCTTACCAAGATTTCCACCAGCCTACGCTCTACCTACTCGCCCGCCCTACTAATCACATATCGTGTATGTACCTAGGTTAGGGGTATGCACTCAAAAGGTAAATTCCATGGAACGTGCTTCCTCACGCTCCGACCCGGAGGGCGTGCGAGATCTCGTTACACGTATCCGACGGCCAAGTGGCGAACGAGGATGCCGTGGGTAGCTGCCCAATCGTACCACGAGTCTGGATTCCGACCCGGAACCTGGTAAATGCCGTGATCGCGTCAGCTAGGTCCTTGGCTCTTCCGCATGGAAACGTGTGCCGTAGGACAGAGCCATCCAGCCAGCCAGCCAGCTTAACCCTTGGGCTACATGTTCAAGACAACTAACTCTGTATGTGGAAGTTCGTAAGAGGTTACACATACATATACGCTAGAAGGAAAAGATGAGGCGGCGGCATATGAGCAGAGTCACCGAGGTTCGGTCTGAGCAAGTCGGTATGCATGGATATATCGGTGTGCCTACTTCGGTAGGTACCTAGGTAGGTATGTTATGCTGTGTCCTATTAAATCTACGGCGCGATGGACCTGACCTAGTGAGCTACACGTATGTACAAAAAGCTAAGTGGTGCCGAATGCTCCCTGGCTTCTCTATACATAGGGAGGTAACACTTCAACCCACGCCCCATGCTATTATAGGACGTAAGGTCCAGAAGAACGACGACCGATCGCCGAATACCCCCCGCGATAGCATCAAATCCGTATTTATATATATAGAGCAAAGGAATGGCATCATGACTCTCAATACACTTTCGTAGCTCATGCATCCGAATAGTATTGGTCGTCATAGGCATGGTGGTACGGCACAATGCTCGGGTTAGAACCCGGCCAGCTGCCGCCGCCGCTGACGTTCTCCTTCGATCCCCAGTAGTTGTCCTTGAGTCGGCGTTCTCGCTCGAACTCAGCCCATCGCTTCATAGTAATCTTACTGCTGTCAAACTCGCCCTCGTACTCAATGCCCGCCTTCTTCGTCTTCTCTCCCGCCGTCTTCCGGGTATCACCCCACGAGAAATCGTCGAATTTCCAGAAGGCGTAGGTAGGGAGGACGAAGTTCCAGACGGGAAGTGACAGGAGGTAAATAAACATCCACACGACGTATGACCACGAATGAGCCGTGACGACGATGAGCACGGCTGGAAGACCCAGAATTAAACCAAGGAGGATCAGCGGAATGACTTGCACCGGACCAATAATGGATGAAATGACTGCAACCGAGTTAGATAACTACTTAAACACGTGCTAATAAACTGAAAGCATCGTATAAACTTACCAACATAGAAAGTGAAAGCAATGGCCGCAGGAAGTACTAGAGTGCCTACTAATTCGACGAAAACGACGAACTGCATGCTGAAGCAAAAAGTACCGCAAAGATCCTTAACGAGAACTAGTTCCATTAGGTTATGGACTGTCGAGTTGATCCATCTTCTCCTCTGGGACAGCAAAACGCTGAACTC
This sequence comes from Pyrenopolyporus hunteri, assembly GCA_902806595.1. Lineage (NCBI taxonomy): Eukaryota > Fungi > Ascomycota > Sordariomycetes > Xylariales > Hypoxylaceae > Pyrenopolyporus > Pyrenopolyporus hunteri. The sequence continues at coordinate 2,879,055 of CADCXC010000038.1, read as the reverse complement.
ATCCGGAACGGTGGTCTTGCACACAGCTTGAGGCACGAAGACCTGTTTCCGCTTGGGGAAGGTTCGGAGCATGAGAGTAGTCAAATATCGATCCTCTCCGAGGAGCAGAAGGTTCTTTCTGTGCAGAGTATCGACCACGTTCTCGGAATAATGCTCGACGACATCCGGGTTGGCCAGTATAGGAACCCAGTAATTCTGCGCGCCTTTTGGTGCCTTGATGCGGTACATGCAGAAACAGCCCGGGAGACAAGTGACACCTCCGAATACAGATTCGAAAGATTTAGATAAGTGATGCGAGATGAAGTACTCAAAAACTTGGATGGCCGATACCCAACTCTGTCTCTTGTTGGCGATCTTCGTCTCGCCGCAAAGACCCATGATGTCCGGATCGCGAACCATCGCGCAGAGCATGTGGGTTAGACTGTCGGGGAACACCTTTGTATCGGCGTCGACCATAAGTACCGCTTCGTAGTAGTCGGGAGAGATACCAGTAACCTTCCAGAGACCGTTGAACATCTCGAATTCGAGTTCCGTCATGCGCTCGTCAAACATAACCTTTTGCAAAAACGACATCAAGATAATTTGACTATCACGCTTGCCTCTGTTGCCAGGCTTCGATTTGGTGGCTTCGTCAGGCGTCCCACATTTCACCACAAGCATCATAGGGACCCTCTGCTGCTTTTCTACCGGAATGGCGGACCTAGCGCCATAATCGTAGAACCCGGCGTACACCTTGGCCATGTTGTGTCGTTTTGAACCGCTAGCTACAGCCACATACGAGAACCCCTGTACGTCTTCCGGCGGTACGGTGTGGTCCTTCATCATGGTAAGAACAATCTCGGGCGTCGTCATAGTCTCACCCTTGCCTTTAATCATGCCGTCGCAGATAACGAGGATGACTTTGTGACTGTTCGGATAATCTGTCATAGCGATAGAATCCAGAGTGGTTCTTATGCCCATTTCGCCTTCGGAGTAAGCCGTAACGAGACAAATAGAATGAATCAAGGGGAAACCAAAAGGTTGGTAATCAGATGGCGGCTGAGGCACCACAGCGTCGTGGATAAACCCGGCGGGACCGTAACCATCCATTGGGCTGGCTGTACTTCCGTAAGGATCGGAGCGGAGCATGCTCGTTCGGCTATCGTTCCCCTGTTTGTATATAGAGTTGGGGTGAAGTAGAGGCCCGGTAGAGGCCTGGCTCGCCATGGTTGTCGGATGTGGTCGCTTAGGGTTCCTGTCTGTACCATAGACGGCTGAGAACCGCGAGGTTGTAGGTAGGAAAGTGCTCGCACGCTTGCTGGTCCTATCGGATCCCATATAGCTGCTACCAACGTCCCCGGGCATCCTTGGGGGGGCTCGGTAGATATCTTCCGTCCAGTCCTCAATCTGCCGATTTCTTTTTTTCTTATCCGCCGACTGCGAGGTTTTGGCAGCAGCATATTTGCGGCTGATAAACCACTGGAAGACTAACGCTAGGCCGAACCTCGCTACGACAACCGAGAGAATCAATATCAAGGACATGTAAAGGACTACCTGCGATGCGATGCAGCCGACCGTATCCGTATCCACGGTTCCAACCTTGATAATCTCTTCGAAACATTGAGCTATTTGCTTGTCGCCTGGTTTCTGGAAAGCTCGCGTAATGTCGCGCCCACGAATTGCCTGGTTAGCGGCCGAATTTCTGTTCCTTAGCTCCTTGAACCGGTCAGGAATTCTAACCTCATTTTCATTAAACCAGTTGAGAAGGTCGAGATCGAGGACGGTACCGGAATACACGACCAAGTTGCGCGAGCTGTTCTTGATATCATCCCAGGTGAAGAACACGTCACCCGTACCATGAAGATCAAGATAGAACGTGTCCCTAGCGTCCTGCGAGGTGTGACACGCGTAACCGGTTTGACCGAAGGGCCAGGTGAAGTTCGGCTTCGACGAACCGTCTTGATTGAAGGCCGTGCATGGAAAATACCAGCCAAGCTCGTTACGGTCGTTGGCGTTATGGGGGACGTCGGAATTGTCTGCTAGCGTGATAAGGCCCTTGCATTTACCATTGACGTTTTGGAAAAGAAAGCTGCCGTCCATGCCACCATATTTAGTAGGCAAATCGTACAAAACATTAGCCCCCGCTGGAATACCCGGGGCCGCAATGTGGCCGGACCTCGTCAAATCATAAGCGACACCGTGGAATATCATGTAACCTCCAGAGACATCATTGACATGAAGACGAACGCCGGGCGAAGCGCAAACGGTCTGCTGGAAGCCGAATGTCAGATAACCGACGAAAGCCATGATGTATAAGATGATACTAATAAGACCCATCTTTTCCCTCCAGGCTCGTCTCTGCGCCTTCGAACGGAAGCCGCAACAGTTTAAGATAAAGTCGGGACACCAGAAGGTAACGACGGCGCAATAGACGTTCCAGACGCTCGGCGGGCTAATCGTCTCCTCCGGTTTCCGGTGCTTGTGGTCCCTGGCGGATTTGGACAGCTTGGGGCCGCTCGAGCGTCGTCTTCGCTGAGATAGTTTGGAGTTCCGCTTTTCGCTATCCTCGCTCGGATGTCTTCGAGGAGGGGAACTATCTGAAGTCGCATCTATGGTCCGCTCCCCAGATAAGTCCGTCCTCCCTTCTATGTCTTCGTAAAGAGGATCGTTGCCCGTGGAGGACGGAATCGTATCCATATTAGCAGCATGTTTTTGATAGTGGTAATTCGGATGGCTCTTGTCGATTCTGTGCCTTTCGGGTCTTATCAGACTTCTCTTGCGAGACGGCACACCGCTCGGCGTGGCTTCCGGAGAAGTCGGCGATAGAGGGGATTTGTCTGTGGTCCCATTAGGATTCCGAATCGTCTCAGCGAAGGAATTCCCCGAAGGCGCACGCTGATGTGTGGACGTTCTTCGCCCAGAAACAGGATAATAACCACCAGTCTCGATGTCGGAAGGACGAGCGCGTCTCGAGGACGACTGTCGGTAGGCGCTTCGGTGTTCGTACGAGGGGTTCGTCGCCCCCGGCCGCTCGGGGAGCGACATTGTTGCTTAGGGGAGTTATGAATTATAAAAGACGCAAAGCGCGAACGTAAAGCGACTATATACGATAGTTGTCGCGAGTCAAGGCGAGAGTTTGAATAGCGACAACACGGACGGGGCGGACGGGGCGGACGTGTTGCTAGCCGATCCGTGTTCGCCTTTCGCCTTGGCGAAACGTGAATTCAATTGGATTGGCTCGACAACAGCGGGAGTCTATAATCTACTAATGACGAGGCATGGTAAGAAAAGATCTGCAAACGTTCCTGTGTACGGGTATGGAGAAGAAGAACAGTGCTGCGTTGCCGGGGAGAGTGATGAATGGAGAGGTCCGCAAATGTTGTTTTCCCTCGGGTGGTATGGAGGTAAGGCACTCACTGATTTGTTGCAGTAGGCAACTGATGGTAGGCAACTGACCACTGAAAGGTGGTGTCCAAGTTTGGGCTGCTTTGGTCTAGGGAAGATCCCTGCTTCAGCAGCGACCACCTAAAACCTTAAAGCCAGCGGGTGCAGTAGTGCTAATTAAAAGCAAAAAGGGGCGCAGGCACATAAATGGAATGTCCGTGATGCCGACCTTCTTTTCTTTTCTTTTCTTTTGGCGCAAAACTTCCTCTTTAGAATCCGACACAATCTAACGACGGTTTTTCCTTCTCAGAAGCGCTTCAACAAGGTAAACATGACCACAAAGATGGATATCGTTAAGAGGGGGACGCCGTAAGCATTTGCAGGATTACGGACTAGCGGGTATCAATGGGTAACACTTGGCGCGCCCACCATGGAAAAAAAGGCTTAGTTACCAATCCAACTCTCTCCCTTAACCACCTACGCTTGGAAAGTTGGAAAAGGCCGATCGCATCAATTAAGAACCCAATACAGAAAGGGAGAATGTCGCGCTATTCGGGGTTTTCAGCGAGAGTACAGCGGATGACTTATGTATAAAGCGAATGTAATAAAAAAGAGGGTAAAGTTTGAAGCCCTGATGGTAGCGAGGGTAATAAGAGCCTCCAAAGCGACTTAGAGGCCTTGAAGACAATTAAGTCGATCAGGGCGGACCAGCGGTGGATTGAAGAGAAATGGTGATGAAAAGAACAGAACCCGTGCTGCTAGCCACGACGAGGAATCAGGAAAGGGGGCTGCATTGTACAGTGTGGCTTTACAGTCCATTCCAGAGCGGGATACCGTGGTGTATATCTCCTACGTCACAACCTCGCATTACCCGGGAACCAAGTACCTTAGCCGCTCACATCGTATGCATATGTACAGCCGGTAAAAGTACCGAAGATGCAGGTGGTTGCCCAGCTCGTGTTCGTGGCCAGCCGACCAAGACTCGATAATACATGGTGTAATAATCCTAGACCCGCCCATAAATGGAATTGTGCAATTGGAATACGAACATCGACAGGCTTGACAACTGCAACCCTTTGTGTGCACTACCGCGCCCTAGCAAGGGGAAAAGGACTCTAGGTAGGATTCCCTGGTATTAATAAGTCTGAGTATTTTACAAGCAGCAGCAGGTTTAAATTGAACAGCGTGTCAATGTGCATTTTACTGAAAAAGCGCAATACCCCTACCTTGATTTGATAAACTCCTGATTATGGGGAGTTTTAGATGAAGTAGATACATCTAGGTATGATTTGTGAAAATTGGAGTATATAAGCAAAGCAATACGGCTGGGCTAAGATACCTACCTAGCTTACCTAAGGTGAGGGAAGGCGAGTATGGCGGTTGGGACTATGTGCATACCTAAGTGTATCGAAGAATGTGACCTGCCAAATCTTTTGCCAGATGAATGGCTAAAACTCATTCAGGTGTACAGTACGTACCACTTTTGCATATTCAGGTACATGTAGGTATAGTCTCATCCCATCAAGAATAAAAATAAAAGAGTTCGAATCATAGCTAGGTTCAATGATTCAAGACACCCCGCCCTAAATAAATATTTAAGAAAAAAGATCCGACAGAGATCAGACAAGTTTGAAGATGATCTAGATCTAATCTCTGCGGAATGCGACAAAGGTCATCTAGATCAGACCAACGGTCAAGCGCAAAGGTTGTCTTGGGCCGCAGCTAATGGGAGCCTCAAAAAATACTCGAGTAGGTACTTATATAATTCTGCCCACCACCTACCTATATAGGTACATATGTGCCTACATCTATATACCATACATGGGGCATGTAGCACATATACATAGGTACTATAGTAGGTATCATCCGGGTAGGTAAGATATGGATAGACATACACACATAGTAAGCGAATTAAAGATTTGAAGGCAATGACAACAGAAACACGTGACTGCTCGTGGCCGTCGTACCATCATGTAGGTAATGTACTCGAGTGGATTCATGGAAATTTCAGCACGTGGGCTGGATATGACGGTTTGTTTCGTGAGACGAAGAAACGACCCGAGAGCGAATAAGCCCTCCCTGTTAAGTTCCGAAGAGCCCGGGCGATGAGTTCTATCGGCCTCCGTTGGGCAAATTCGTTCCCAGCAAGCTGAAAAGCAAATGAAACAAAATGGCTGGGGGAAAAAAGGGTCTGGTGGCCTGGTGTCGCTGCCAAGGCTCAGAAACGTAATGACACCATACGATTTGAGGTTGGCGACAGAGACCGGTTGTTGTTCTTCTGCCGCCTTCGAGCGCTATTAAGTGCACTTAACAGGTCGCCTACGTTAGTGACAGTCCAAAGCTGAAAATCCGCTTGGCATATCCCCTATGATTGACAGGAGGTGAGTAATAATAAAAAAATTCCGGCGGTTAGACAGGCTACTTTAGGTAAGGATAATAAGGATAAGGATATATGTAGCGCCCGGCGACAGTACATGTAGGACAGCAGCACAGCAGGAGGCTTTGTATTGTACAACAATGCCGTATTGCATAGCCCTAGCCGTGTTGCCGAGACCGGGAACGCGAAAGAAGCTCTTGAAGCTTCCTTACCGCTTTCGTGTATCACGTATTACACATATGTATGCACTGTATAGTACATACGTACAGCCAGGTTAGGTATGTATGTCACAACAAGAGACGTATGTAGGTATGTATGTAGGTTGGCAGGCAGGTTGGGTAGGGGACGTGGTGGATGTAGCGGATGTAGTAGGCAAGAAGATAGGTACATTACCTAGGGTAAGCAGCCTTACACGTACGTATCTAGGTATAAAGAGCGAAACTAACGCGCACCGGTAAATAGCGCCGCAAAGCTGTACTGCACATGTAGGCTCTCGGGGGCGAGTGGCTCCGTTTTTGCCCATTGTGCGCCCAAATTCGTATTCACGATGTGGGTGGTGGTAGCGGTGTTGCTGTCAGCCTCAGCTTTACGAGAGAGGCATTTTTGATCTATGTAAACAGTACATCCTCGCGTCCACTCATTTTCTGGCCTGGTCCATGTAGGCGACCCTTCCCAGTATTCGTCATCGATCTTCATATGTAATAGTCGATAAAGGGTCCATGCTGACAGGACCGGGCTGCTTCATATGGTAGCTCTGTCATGGCATCCAGCCATAGTGGAGAAAATAATTAAGAAGCCCGTAGCAATGCGAGTATAGTACCTACCTACCTACCTACATGTAGGTATGCATGAGTATGTATTACATGTAGGTAGGTACACAGGGCGTCGCGCACTGCGGCGATCTCAGGGACAGCTGAGGTTTAACAGAAGAAGCCGGCATAATGCGCACCTAGGTGGTAGGTGGTAGGCAGTAGGCAGGCGAGTAGTAGGCAAGTTGTGTGTATCGTACGCCAATTGTGAGCTGCTGGTAGTCCGATGATTGGATCAATCGCCGTGGTTACATTCCCTACGGGGCCTTGCCAGCAGAACTCTCGATCCTTCGCACATAACCTATACATATAAATAGACAAATTGGTACAATCTCCTGAAAGGAACCACATGTGTTTTAACCTGAGAAAGGCGGGGAGGGGACCGTATACGTATGTACACCTACCTACTTATACCGCTGGGAGGATTTAGATATCCTATTAGAATGCCGGGTACGACCAATTTCGCTCTTTGCGTACTACATTCGCCGATTGGTATAGTAGGGAAAAAAAAAGAAAAGTACGGACGAAGACCCGTATTTAGGGTGGAGAATATTCAGGGCTCATGGAGCAAGGTACCCAACCCGTTCGCAAAATGAGAAATACCTGGGAAGAGAAAAGGAAAGGAAAGGGAAGGGAAGGGAAAAAAAGATTCGAGGTATACGAAGTACGGGAAGCGATACATACAGGTAGTAGGTACCTATAGGAAGTACCTGCTTAATTATAAGGATGTATTGTACCTATTGTGCAAAGGTACCCCCCGGCTAGGTTAGCCATCCCCCCCCTAAACTCTCTCTACTGCCTACCTCCGACCGACCATCGAATTTAGGTTGTTCGCTTTGTTTCGTCAACCTGCAACGTCCAGTCCCTTCGTTTTTCTTGGTCACCGTCGTTTTTCCAACATCGCACAACACCTACCAGCGGCTGTAGCCTCAGCTTCCCAGTCTTACAACAATTCCCTCCAGAACTCTTTTTCCTTCTTCTTTTCCTTTCCCCTTGTCCCCTACTGCTTGCTTGTCTAGAATTTGCATCATCCATTAGACTTATTGTCTGAGATACCCCGCGCGCCCATAGATACAGTACATTTTGCAACGACCAATTTGTTCCGACCTTGTCCAAAACTCCGAGCCCTGTTCCCCGTCGTTCCCCAGCCGGCATCCCCCCGGCCTTCGTCCATTACCTGCGATTGGGTTGTTATTAGAGTTATATCTGTGGAACAGCAGCCAGAGCACCGGTTCCCAGGGGTCCACGAATGTGTGATGGTGCCAGTAAAATCGCAATAGGAACGACGAGCCCGCCACGAATCAATGCTCGGGCCTAGGCTACAATTCTAAGGACTACCTGCGCTCGCTCCCTTCCCTCCTCGTCGGCCATTGCGGCAGCCGATCCTCACTTGCAATGGCTACCGTTACGAGTTCTCCAACGCCTCCTCCGCCCGCGGCTACCTCTCCCACCAGGTCCATCCACCGGAAACCTTTGCCCGTGCCGAAGCTACCCCTTAGCCAACATGAGCGTACGGATTCGCAGGAGAGCTTCGCCGCAAATTCCCTCCCGAGAGCATCGATGATCGAGTCGCCGGCAATCCAAGAGTTACCCGTCTCTCCGGTGAGGGTGAATTTTCAACCTGAGAACTGGGCGCGGCCGTCAAATGCAAGTATCGAAGAGAGCTACCAAGCCGCACAGCGAATGTCTTACCCAGCACCCACGGTCGGCGACGAGCGAGGCGCCCCGGCATCTTCGGATGCGCCACTATCCCGCAATAACGCCTACGATCAGCCGAGGACTCTAACATCCAAGCAAACATTCTCTAGCGACCTTCCTTATAGATCAGGCCAAGAGAAGCTCTTAAGTCCGACCCAGGCCCAAACAGAAGCAGGCTATGCGGACACATCGACTGCACCGGAACCAGACGGCCACAGCTTCAGCGATAGTTCTCGCAGCGACGACCCGAACCGACATAGTCGCGAGTCGGATACAACGGCGAGCACGCAACAGCCGACGTCGGTCGACTCCTCCGCAGAGACGAGCGTCAGTTCAGTGTCTGGAGGTCTGAATGAAGCATGCGAGAGTCGGGTCATACCAGACGAGGCATCCCAAGAAGATTCTTTTACTGAGGGCTCGATACAAGATGGTCAATCGGTTCCTCAACTACAATATCACCACCAACCTTTTCTCCCGCGGGTCTCGAGTGTACCTCTCGACTCGAGAAATTCCTCCAAGTCCGATCTTGCAGAGCCAGGCATGGCCATAAACCGTCACCTGACCCCTAACTCTTTCATGAGAAGAAGTTCTATGCCCCGGCCACAATCGGCCTACTCAGGGAATTCCGAATTAGGGCCGCGCGGCCGGTCTCCGGGTTTCGGCGGCAACCATCCACGCACTCCCTCCGTGCATTCTCGCAAGTCGCCCGAAACCAGGCCGGTTTCCTACGCGGAACTGCTCAATGTGCCATACCCTCAGCAAGCCCCGGCTCCCATAACCTTCGATAATTCTTACCTGCGCAACAATGTCGGAAGTAACGCCTCTTTACTAAGCGCTCAGAAGACGCTTGAGATGTACAGGCAGAATGTGAAGAAGACGAATGACTTTTCTATCCAATATTCCTTTGCCGTGTTTTTAATATCCACCGCACAAGAGCAGGGCCTAAACTTTGATGAACCGTCGCGGAGAAAGGGCAGTCCGAAGGAGAGTCCGAATAAAGAGGGTCCGGAATCCTCTCCAGCTGAGTTGGTTCGGGAAGCGAAAAGCATATTAACAAGGTTGGCCAATGGCGGTTATCCCTTCGCGCAGTATTACCTAGCCGACGGCTTTGCGTCGGGCCTATTCAACAAGGGCAAGGAGGACTACAATGCAGCCTTCCCCCTCTTCGTTTTGGCTGCGAAGCACGGCCATGCCGAGTCTGCTTATCGCGCCGGTTTGTGCTACGAATTTGGATGGGGATGTAGAAAAGATCCAGCCAAAGCAGTCCAGTTTCTAAGGACAGCAGCATCTAAGAATCACCCAGGTGCCATGACGAGACTCGGAAAAGCCTGCCTCTCGGGAGACCTGGGCGAGAACCGGTACAGAGAAGGGGTAAAATGGCTGAAACGTGCCACCGAGGCTGCGGACGCCATGTACAACGCCGCCCCATATCATCTCGGTACCTTATACGAGACCGGCTACGGCGACGATATTTTCAAAGATGAGAGCTACGCCGCCGAACTATTCACTCAAGCCGCCGAGCTTGGACACGCCGAAGCAAGTTACCGCATGGGGGACGCATACGAGCACGGCAAATTGAATTGCCCGCGAGATCCGGCCTTGAGCGTCCATTTCTACACTGGCGCGGCAGAACGCGGTCATGCGGCAGCAATGATGGGCTTATGCGCATGGTACATGGTCGGAGCTGATCCCGTCTTAGAAAAAGATGAGGAGGAAGCTTACGAATGGGCCCGTCGGTCAGCGGATCTTGGTAAGTTTCGAGTTGGTTCCCGATGATACCGTACCCTGCTAACCAAGCTACCAAACAGGCTATGTGAAGGCTCAATATGCAGTCGGTTACTTTACCGAAATGGGTATCGGATGCCGCCGCGATATCTTAGAAGCCAACGTTTGGTATGTCAAAGCAGCTGACGCAGGTGACGAGCGCGCTAAGCAGAGGCTCGCTGCCATTCGAGCTGCCGTGAGCGGCGGCGGCGGCGGGACGCCAATGGACGTCGCCCCGCCACGTAATGCGAAGATGAGAAAAAATCCGCCAAAAGATGACAAGGACTGCGTTGTAATGTAATACGTTCTATGCGATGGAGCTCGCTACCACGAGGAAGATTTGGAGAATTTCGAGGGCCAAGTTTTACCCCCTTGACTACGAGATACGTATATGTTGGAAACCGTTCAGAGTACTTGCCAAGCGGTGCGCCCTTTTCTTTCTAGAATACCCTATGTTCCGGTGTCTCTATTTGGGCGGCCTTTTGAGTCCTGTGAGGAGGCCACTTTTGAAGCAACACACAGGGAGACCTGTCGCATCACAATCGCGAGAGACAGGAAAGCCACAGTCTTTTTTGCTTTTCTTACTACTTCTTTTTTCCTTTTTGTCCTAGACCGAAGGATTCCCCGTCTTTTGTAAAAAAGGGTCATGGGTTACCGGACTCACCGCATTCCGTCCGGCATAACCAAAATCATTGCATTTGCATACGTGACACAGGGCAAGGCGATGAGAGAGCTGCCGAGGTGGGCACAACGTGGATAGCCAGCCCGAGGTATTTTCCATTCATTCCCCTACTCGCATCACACCAGGCGTTTAATTCTCGTTTTTTTTTTTCCTCGACATTTTCCATCGCACCGCGTATGTGCCGTTAATCAAGATGAGATGAGACGACTCAAAACGGACGAAGAAGGCGGCTTCGGACAAACTAATTTTTTCTCAAAAACAATGATGGTGGTTGGGAGGGACCAGCTGGCTTTGGCTCGAAAGTTCACATGTCCTCAACCGAGTTTTGCGTGCGGACGCTTTTCCCGCAACCCGCAACCCGCAACTCGCAACATTCCTTCGCATTTGCCAATAGGGGATGGTGTCAATGGTGCTGCTGTATATATCAAGATGAAACCTATTAATGATATTCGACACGTTGCTGACGCAGCGTGGGCGGGAAGCTGAGATTTACGGCACTTACTCCCAATTCATTTCCTTGGTGAAATAGACCGTCCCGTCCGTATCCTAGCCGACATTCAACTCGGATCGACACAGCTAGTACTAAACTTAAAGAGCTATGGGCCTTCCTGGTTTATTATTTCATCCCGCCCGCCTTGAGACACTAGGGGTCTTCAAAGATGAATCAGGATAAATAGGGTAAATGCCTTCGTCTCATAATAGGGGTTACTATAGGCTAGAGTTTAAACTCCCTGAATCTCTACAGAGGTACTTCAACGCCGTCCTACAGGTATACCAAAGCACTGAACACCCAGAAATGCTTTCGACGGTATCTCGGAGCCGGTAATAGATGTTCCCGTGAACATGGATGTAAATATACCTACCCGCCTACCTATAGAACATACACCAATATTCCACAAGACAAGGAAGTTAGTTCCGGCACAAAGGGATACATTCTTATGTACCTATGTAGGTAGGCAGGTACTTACATGTATGTAAATTCAACAACGGCCCAGGGTGCATAAGGAATGATATAGGAGGTTAAGTTGACGGACTTAACTTTATATCAGCCCTATCGTGCTACGAGTGACACAGATAATCAATCCCACGATACGCAAAGATGCTCACACGCTGACTACCTACTTACCTAGGCACAACCGCCAAACTTATCCCATTACATGCTCAGGTGTAGCCCACACGCCATAGCGGCCATGCGGTCCCTGCTTCAGGAGATACATGTGCGTAGCTAAAGAAAGTTATGCCTAGCTTGGGTATCTGTTGTAGGTACCTAGGAGACCTTACGGTATTCCCGTCAGTGGAGTTTACTTGAACCGGGCGACCTAGGAGTCAGATACCACGTTCACTGGGCTAGTAGATTATTATCATATAAACTCGGTCCACTTAACAAGACATTGAAGACGACATAGAGACAAGTACTACAATACAACATAGCTATATTCAAGCTCAAGTTGGATGGAATGAATTATATTACCCTAACACACAATAACGCCATGCAATGGACCTCAGACCCCCAGTTGGAAATTATGGATTAACGCAACGCCTCGCCTTGTCATAATTCATGACGCCTGGAAAGCAACGTAACCGTTGGAACCTACATCTTGGATCCAGCCATTCAACGTCTCATGAGCACATATGTAAGTACCCGGGCAAGGAGGAATTACGAGCTCCCCTTTGACTCGACTTCACTGCCCAGCTCTCCAGGCTTCTTGGGATCGACAAGAGCCGAGTATCTCTCATCGCCCCAGCGCGCTCCGATCGTCACCCACACGTGCTTGCTAGGTCCGCTGTGAACTGTCTCTCGCGCACCTGTCCATTGCTGCCGGCGCTCACGATCCATTTTACTGTTTCCTAAGCCGCCGTTTACAACCCACTCCTTAATAATGTTCTTGATGAACTCGATCTTTCGACGGAAGTCGTTGGCCCCGGGAATTCCCTGCAACATAGGGTTTATTTCCGGTCGCTTGCGCGTAGCGTTACGTGTTGGTCGGATAGCCGGCTTGGTTGCGAAGTTCAAGAGGGTCTGTAGCGGATACGATAGGACAGCTCGCTCATCGAGTGCGGCCTCGTCTAATTCACCCGTGGTTGCTAGCTTCTCAGCTGCCTCCTGCGGGAGGTGCCAGAAATGACACCAGGTCCCTGTCTCGTCAAGGACGATCTTGGTATGGTCGGGGAAGTTAAACTGGAGATGGCCATCGGCGAAGACCCAGCAGCCAACATCCCCAATTCGTTGATAGAAAGTGACTACGTCGGTGGGGGGCATCGTCTGCTTGGTGGACGTGGGAACCTGTACGAGGCCCGTATCATCCGTCGTGGCATCCTGGTCTCGGCCGTATGCCATCATATAATTAGCAAACTTCTTCCATAGAATAAGATGCTCCCGCTTTCGATAATCGAATATGTCTCGGCCAATTGGTATCTTCCCTGGCGTTCCGTCCGGGCCTACGCTGATCCTAAACTGCGAAGGGTGGACGAACACGGTGGATAAACCGGCCTCGCCGTTGTTCTCGTAGAACTGTACTGCCTGGGTCATTGGGACGATCTGGTTTCGATCGGGGTATCCGGGATCGTGTCGTCGCGAGCAATGTTGTTCGGCCTCCCGAACCAAGATGCAACTAGGTGGCAGCATAACTGTCTTACCACCCTTAGCACTACCAGGTATGCTCTTAAGAACGCACCCCACGCTCCCGTCGTTTAGGATATAACCTAAGCCAAACTTGTTGGAATAGTCTACCCACTTGACGACGATGTGTGGCGGTGATGGTGTGGGCGCCTTGCCCATAATCGCCATTGACCTGGAATTGAGAGCACGCTCAAGCTCATTCTGTAGGCGACGGAGTCGGTCCAGCACAAAATCAGGCTGTGTTTCCGGTACTGCCATTTTGCGTTCTTTAGGCCCGAACAAGGTTCCCGTAGGGGCTTCTATGGTAGGTTTTGATGCTACTCTCGTTACGCCGGATGTCGTCGCTTGCTCATTCTGCTTCTTCTCGATGGGCGCCTTATCCTCCGTAACAGGAGCAGGAGTAGGAGCAGGGGCGGGAGCGGGAGCGGGAGCCGAAACCTCCGCTGATACCGTCCGCCGCATCGTAGTTGTCAAAGATAATGCGGCCGTCTTCGACGCAAGGCTACTCTCCACAGACTCTTGAGCAAGCTCTCGCCTAGAACGAGATCGTATAGTGCTACTAGCACTAGGAGCAGACATCTCCTCTACCGTACGGGGGCGTGCCATGACGGGTGGCTTTGTTGGTCGATTTTGTGCCCGTTGTTGTGCAGCAAAACTTTGGGGTGGAGCTCTCATCAAGCCGTTGGTCCCTGTTTGAGTTCCCATGCTCTCATCGGCTTTCCTCATGGTTGGCTGCGGAGCCTGTCGAGGTGGCACTTGGATGAGGTTCTGTTCTCTGCTCACCTCTTCGTAAGGTCTATAAACAATGCCCTCGGCCAGCGGAATGATCGGGGTCAGTCCCGCCTTTTCTTCTAACGCGACCTCTCTCCAGGTGCTCTTGTATACCGACTGCGTATCGTTCCACGGTCCAACTTCGCAGTTTCTACACATCTCCTTCAAGTTACGCAGGTTCTGAGAGGCCATACGCGGCGTCAGATCTACAGTATAGAAGTGATCGCCGTCCGGTGGGTAGTCGCGTAGCTTCACCGTCATTTCTGCTGACGTTGGGATATAGCCCGAGAGGAAGAAATCGTGTTGGACGATGGTGTCGGGATCGGGCCGCATATGGGCCTCTTCTAGCATAGTAGCGACAACGTCCTTCGCCTCCTGGGAGATATATTTGCTGGAATTCTCGGGTTTAGGCCATTCGTAATCTCGATTTTTAGCACGGCGGTAAATCTCATCCGTCGTCGAAGACTGGAAAGGCGGCTTAGAGGTGAGCATAGCAAACCTGGTAGTATCCCGTTAGTTCAGTGACAGTAGACATATAAAAGATAATTCTCACATGATGATGCCCAGACTCCATATATCCACCATATGGTCATGGCCTTTCTTTCCCTTCTCCAAAATCTCTGGGGCAATGTAATTCGGCGTTCCACACAACGTAGTTCGACGAATTGTCTGCATGTCCTTGCCCGTAACAAGCAGGGCCGCCAGGCCAAAGTCGCCAATCTTAGCGTTCATGTCCTTGTCGAGGAAAATGTTGCCCATCTTCAAGTCTCGGTGAATGATACCCTTGGCGTGCATGTACTTGATAGCTCCGGCAATCTGCACCGAGTAAAAGCGCACTTCAGGCTCAGTTAATCCCTTTCTGCGCTTGACCATGTCCATTAAGGAGCCGTTGGGGCACAGCTCCAAGACGAGATAAGTGCAGTTCTCGAATGCGAAGGCTCTGAGAAACTGGACGATGTTTTGGTGCTTCATCTTGGAATGGATTTGGAGCTCGGTTTGAAACTGTGTAAGCTGTTAGCATCGAGGATAGCCGGCAGCGGTCTTTCAGCAAGCCAACTGACCTTTTGCTCCATCTTAGGCGGCATTTTACTCCTCACGATCTTCAAGGCATACTTCCTTCTACTCTTGCTCCCCGCCAGATAGCCTTCGTAACACACAGCGAAGCCACCCTTTCCGAGCAATTTCCCGACCTGGTACCGGGCTCCATCCTTTCGATCGAAACTCGGGGGTTCGTAAACGATAGGAGGGGGTTGCGGAGGAAGTTCCTTTTCCCTTTGGGTAGCCTTGGAAGCGGTCGGGGCTCTAGCCTTGGCGACTTCTACCACCCGGTGGGGGAGTTGGGCGTTTGCATCTCTGGGAGACAACGCGTCCGTATCAGCAGCCTGCTTAGCTGCCAGAAGTCGGTCCGCCATTAGGATGGTATGCCGACGAAGCACCAAGGCAAGCTAGAATGGAGGCTGCGATATTTCGACAAGTTTTTGTATTATCGCGATGTTTCGTTTCCTAGACGCGAGTATTAGCTTGATTTTAATCGCAGGTCTGCAAGTCCTTGTCATCCAACATTTGACTGCTCCATCAACAGAATGAAAGCAAGTCGTAGATAGACGTGGTCCCAAAGTAGATGCACATGCACCGCTCCAACATGACCTGGGTAATGTGTGAGGAAGTACAAGACTCTAAATGAGCCAATGCACCCAACTCCAGGACCTAGACTTCAGGAAATTTCTAGGGCGGCGACGATAACTCTTCCGGAAAGAGCGTTCAGTTTGCCGACAACATATTACATCAAATGAAACACCGGCTATTACTTACACCTCTTGCGAAACATCAGACTTAGAAATCTGAAGTCGGATGTGAGCAACCGTGAAGGAAAGAGAGAAAAAAAGACGTGGCTTTCGTGGACCCAATCCCTCACAGCAAAGACGGTTATGTTATGAGAGAAGTGGAAGAGCTGTGAAAGAGCTCCAGTCAGTCGACATCTGTGTACATTGTAATTGCAAAAACCCACTGGCGGTCGGCAGCTGCACCAAAATAGCAAAGCGCACTCTGAAAAGTGGTCCGTTCATCTACAAGTAAACGCTGGTAGCCGTCGGCGAGGCAACCGCCATTTAGCTCACCTGCCTAACCCAATTAGGGTGGAGCCATGCCTGCTCTTACCCTGCTCTAGCAACGCGGTATCGATAAGCGAAGCTCTACTGAACCTTGTAATCCTCCTTGTAATTGGCTAGCTTCCGATTAACTTGATGACCTAAGATTCAGGTAGATGCGCAATATGGATCTACCAATACCACCTCACATCCCACCATCAATATCTAATTCCACGTGGGGAAAAAAGGTCGTGCTGCTGCTTTCTGTGTGTATCAAGACGTACATGGCCAATCAATATGTTTACTTTCTTATAAAACCTAGCAGCCTAGCCTACACTGGATCTGTCTACGAACAAATATAACCACCATTCGCCCTTACTCCTCGGATCCCCCCGTTCCGCACCGCCGAACCGAAAACTACTCGGCGGAGTCGAGGCGAGATGGTCGCATTACCGTTGTTTAAACTAGCATCTTTATTCCTAAGGCACATTTCAAAATATGGCGCTGTACGATTACGATCCAGCTGGGATATATAGCGTCTTCAATAAGTACTGACAACGACGGTCAGAATCAAATCAAGGTCCAAGCCCACGACCATCCACGCTTCCGCAAATTCGCCGCCAAGTATGGCCAGTCGATCCACCAGCTGAATATGCGCCTCTCGGTGGCGCTTCTCAGGAATGTCGAGGCGGAAATGAGGGCTAAGGAGAAAGCCGAAGCTCCGACGGTAAAAACAAAAGAGCAGGTAGAGAAGGAAGACGAGATGCGTGCCAAGCACGGTACAACCAGCGATACCAAGAAGCATCCGCCCATAATAAGCGTCTGGAGAAGGAAATTCAGGCCTCTTCCAGAAGCAAAGGCGGTCGACCTCTTCGCGGATGTGGTTGGCGACGCCTTCATCCTCCTTGTGGCCGCCATCCTGATCCTATACGAGTATCACAGGTCCTCTCAGAAGCCGGACGCCAACCTCGAGAAGATCAAGGAGCTCAACGCACGCTTCGAAGAACTTGAAAAAAGGGAGAAGGAGCTTGAGGAGGCTGAAAGAAACCAGCAGAGCCGAGTGTTGATGCTCGAGGAAGCTTTAAGGAAGTTCAAGGATCCGAAAACGCAAAAGCCACTCTTCCCTCCAGCGCCCACCACATCGCCCCCAGCCTAACACCTAGACGGTAGCCGTGGAGTACAGTCCGACATCACGCCAATAATCAATGGCGTGTCCTTGTCATACGATAACCCGACAAATTTGTAGCGATCATATACATATCTATATAGCAAGCCGGCGTTTCTAGATGGATATAGCCTGGGGGTTTATATATCACGGGGGACAATTGCGTAGAGTACAGATCTCTAAGCCGCTATATACGTTATGTAGGTAACGATCTTCGGTCGATTACCTTGGGTTATCATAAGGGTCTATCTGAATATAGAACAGTCCATCGACTCTCTACTCAGCCCGGCCAGTTCAATTGCTCCTGTCCATACTACTATCTATCGACGCGAGATCCTAACACGCTTCTCTCATGTCTTCCGTCAAGGGTTATATTCACATTTACAATATGATCACCTGGGTTTATAGGGTTATAGATATTGCGCTACGCCGGAGCGCGACTCTCGGTACCTCGGTAGTGTCCCAATGGATACTTACATGTACCCTGATACATAAATTTAGAAGTTGGACGTGAGGGAAGCGTCGACTTGTCTTAAGGAGTATGACTACCTATCTAGGTATTTAGAGCGCAAAATGCAACTAATTCAAGGTAGGTACCTAGGTAGGTAGGTAGGTACTACCTACGCACCAACCTGATGGAAGGATCGAACGGATAGACGTCTAAATTAAAAATTGACAGCATTCAATTCCATCATCCGGCTCCAACCAGTCATGCGTTATCCCCGGACTATCTGAGACGTTCCTTTCATAGCAAAAGGCTATTAGAAAGCCGGGTTTACGGCCGACGGTACTAGGGATCAAGCCCAGTTATCCGGCAAGCCGGGTATTGTAGTACGAGAACTAGCCCCGTGTAACGAAAGCCCAAAAACCGCGATGCCAAATAACTTAGTTTGCTGTTCGCTGCGCAAGCGCCCTCTTTGGGCCCCTCTAGTGCCCGCGCTTCTGCGAGAAAGCCACGGCGGGTGGAAAGGTAAGGCAGGAAGTCGCTCGAACGACCGGTAATCCGCTATGCGGTAGCGCTAAAATTAGACGGCAGAGGCCAAACTAGATACTCATGATGCGGCCCTCCCTCTGCCAAATCCTAACGGCGCTTCTCAGAGGACTCTGCGCGCTATACTACTATCGCCAATAGACATCGGCGCAGACGAATCCCGAAACCGAATCCAGCGGCTATTCTATCTGAACGGAGGGCAGGACATCGCCATCGTGTTCTTGCTTGAGCAGACGCAGGGCCACGAAAGCCCCATGGCGGCACTCATGACACTTGAGCTACAGTGAGCCATAGCCGCGCCTCCCTTCCTTCGGCATCCCTGCCTCTTATGTTGTCTTCATAGCCCTAGACTAACGCGGGGGAGGCTCGTCGGCGAATTTGAGATGCCCATCATTCCCGTTGACTCAGTCCAAGCCGTACCAACGTGTCTAGAGCGATTTCAGCGTCAAGTCTGCATTAGCAAAGGATCCAAAAGGATGGAAAGCCCAGCTCGCACCCTTCTCCCGTACTGTTCCGACGGGCCGCCTCTGCCAGACCACGCGGTAAATGTTCTAACGGATATCACGTCCGGCATCAGAGATCTACTGGACGTGGCGTCGACTCCAGCCGGACAGACGAAAATAGCCGAGTTCTTAGGAAGTGACTCAGAGAAGATCGTCTCCTTCTGGGCGAAGGAATATCTGGTCGAATAATAGGCCATCGCATGATGCTTGCTTTTTGCTCAGCTAACGCCTCAGTTGTAGTGTACGTTTAGGTAGATTGACTATCGTAGCACACCGCATCAAGCCTACAATCAAGGTTTCCCACGAAGTAGGGGGTAAGATGGATCGTTGCGCGCCTGTCGAAACTGACCGCGCCACATTGAACCCGGCTTGCTACGGCCAACTTCTCCATAGTATAGAGCGGTATACAAAGGATGGAAGCAATTCTACCAACAATGGCGTTAAAGAAAAAAAAAAAAAAAACAATACAAATTAGGCACTTGCCTATCAATATCGTAGCGAATAGGATGTTCTGTTAAGCCTATCCATATCTGAAAGACCCATTGGAGTTAATTAACTAAAGTCGAGGATGGCCTTCCTTCGAGAACATGTACCGTGGTATTGCTGTTGGCTAGATTAGCTGTTCTATGGGAAATTTATACTGAGATCCATTGCCAGGTTGGGAGATAGGACGTGGAGCAGTCACATGTCTTCCGGGATGTAAGGTTATGTTGGAAAATAACTTGCATTTCCATTCTATAATTGATGGACGTGCTGAATACCTGAGATAAGGAATACGGATCGACGATGGTTGCCCCATAGATGGGCGTATTGACGTTGGCAATAGAAAATCTCCGAAGGAACGTATGTACATAGGACTGGAGACTAATTGTTTACAAATCGTCTGTGACTGCGACTGTGACTTGTGATAAGGATAGCTACCGGCATTCGGAAATCAAATAAAGAGGCTTGCCCTGAGGTGTGATCCCAACCTTCCGGTTGGTAACGTAGAGGACATCGATCGAAATAAGCGGTCACTCCTCGGCCGGATATAGATTCGTACATATGTACATACACATAGATAGATGCACGTGGTCATTTCTTCAACAGATCTGCTGCGTATTATTTGGGAACATGTCGAACGTGGTTGGGTAAGGTAGGGGGTAACAATGGGCCCGTACACACGGGACCTCATCAGATGTTGGGTGTGGTATGCTACGTAATACCATCTTTAATGTTCCTGATCCATTCGAACGGATTCCTCGAGTTGGAGGCGCGAGCTCATAAATCGAATTGGATCTAACTTTGTACTCGTATTGGTTGCGAGTCGACTTGATGTATGTGTGTGGTATGTATTTTAGACCTGTCATGTTATAATGGCTGTGGATGGGTTGGTTGGATGGTTGGACGCCAGGACCCGAAGGGATAGGACAACTCTGATTGGCCAGAAATTGCACGAATAAGCCACGCCGTTCTCCATGCTTACATGTGGCTTTCCGAGGAAGCGAGTCCAATTAGAATTCGGCAGGAACCGCCGACAAGGTTTAAAGGCTTTTACAAGAAATCTAAGTCGGCCAATTGAAAATCGAGGCTTAAGCTAATTTGTCTTCGGGGCGGCACACCGCATACCTTAGCTGCTTTAGCTGCTTACAAGTACGTACTGCGGTACAACACACTCGCATACCGAATACCACACAGGTACGCAACGCAGATCGAATGTCTCCTCATTTCTTACCGCTTGTAGGTTAGTCTTCCCCAGTTTCCATCTTGATCAATCAATCAATCAATCAATCAATCAATCCACGAATCTATCTCTCCGCGTATCTATCACAATCGGATCAATCACCTGACGGTTCTGGTAAAGAACTGCTTTTATCGTCCATCACATCACCAAGACGCTAAGGTGCGGTGATAAGAGGTAGGTATTATTAAATGTCCACTTGATAGGTATTCTATTCCGGCACTACTATCCGCCTTTTATTGCTTTTCGCCTTCAAGGAGCTTGTATGGGGGTGCGGAGGCCTTGGCTCTTCGCTTAGAGCTGCCTACATGTATCATTGAGGTATGTTCGTACCCAAGTATTACTTGGCTTATCGCTGAAATGCTTCGCTTGGGGTTGGGTTAGAATTCACTCCTCTGATTCCCATAGCCACGACGGCCGCGGCCACGATCGAGGCTAATGTCTATTCCTTTAGAATTGGTCTAAAACGTAAACTGACACGAGCTGGAATCCCAACCTGGTAGACATCTCTAGCCTAGGTACGCTATATTATAGAAATCCCAGATCGAACCTGTACAGAAGGGTCGGCGCTTTTATTTCAAATGGCGATTTGTGGTCGGACCTCTCAACGCCCGGTTCCAGCATAAGCCCCTGTCCAACTCGAACCCCTGGCGGTTCCATGCCTTGCTTTGCAGCCCATCCCGGACTTGTCGTGTACATTCCTTCATTCGGTCTAGTCTCCCGGGTGACGGGGTCAATCCTTGCGTGCAGACGGCTAGTTGATCTTGTCTTCGGCTTAGTTAGCGATGCCTCCAAACCCGATCTGCTTCAGCGCTTTCCCCTGCGAAACTACCAAGCGTTTAGGACCGTGCCAGGCCGTCTGCTCACGAGAAGGGGCTCGTCTCAAATGTCTTGCTTCGCCCGAACCGCTGCTTCGATTGCCCTTGCTCCCAAGGAAGTCAACGTTCGATAGTCAGCTAAGAATCGGCTTGGTTTTTAGTAAGTCATCTAAGTGTTGTCGGCGTGTCACGCGCCGCGAGTAACAAGCTAGGACATATGAGATGAGGTGAGACTGCTGGACACAAGCCGCTGGCTGCCGGACGTCAATACGATCATCCTCCGGGTAGGACCTAAACGGGTAGCTGATCTTTAACAGCTTAATTACCACATACATGTACGCACTATGTATGTACATACAGCAAGACCTCCGGTCACCCAGCCCGGCAATAGGAGGTACTGTGCCTAACCACCGTTTTGCCCACCCGGCGATTCGGCTACATACACCATAGTCATTTAGGTGTCCTTTGGGTATTTCGAGCCGTACCTCTCCGGCAGGCAATGGCTAGAATCTAGCTATATAGTGCGCCGAGGGCTATTGTATGCAAAGCTCTGAACAGCCGGATTGGTGAGTATGTACTCAGAAAAACGAGGCCGGCCTTGGGGAATATCCCCCTCCCCTCCCCCCCAGTACCCTCTTTATCCTTGAACCCCCCTGACGGCCGGGGTTCGAGAGACCGGGGTCCATTGGGGGTAGTTTATGCAGCAGAACCACCCGGAACGAGGCTCTCATTGGCCAGGCAAAGACTTGTAGCCGCCCACGAAAAATCCAATCACGTTGGTCTCCCATAGCAATGGCTATTTCTCGACGACCAACTTCGCGGCCGCAATATCAAATGTACCCAATATACATAGCCACAGCCATGCGGCATTACCATTACCGCCTATTCAAGTACCCGCATACCCAGGCCAAGCTGCTTGGTGATATTTTTACCCAATCGACGGCTGGTTCACACGCCGTGACGGGTCGATAATCGTCAGATCCTAAACCGCATTGGGTTATACTTCTATTCTGCACACTATGGAGCAGGGTGCAACCGCCGCGCTGGCTGCGCAATCCCCCCATGCCATGGCATCTACATACGTACATGTATGTATTCGAAGGCCGGCCGCAATATGTACGAAGTACGTTACATACGGGCCGTATCTCTCTCTCTACATGTATATCCTCTTCACATCTTGGCCCTGCAAGTATTGGTTCTAAAGACGGCGGTCTCGGCCGGGCTGGTAAGACTCTATGCGTGTCCTCGAAGACCCACCGTCCTTGTCGCTTTCTTAAAACTCTCTGCATGCCACCTCACGTCTGAAGAATTCGGGAGCTACCTTTTCATACATGTAAAGACTCGGAACACCTCCTTCCCCAGTGTCATCACCCTGTATGATCTCAAACCCTTTTTTCCTTATGCGACGAGCTAGAGCCTCATAAGCCCCAGCATTAGACGACTAGACGACTTGGATGAGCTATGACATAGATACCCCTGCGGAGCATCGCCGAACAACTTAGAACTTCGACTCCAGACACCTCCTTGTTCCCTCATATCACCTCGATCTAGTTGACGACCCACTGGTGGGATAAGGTTGTGGATTATACAATACAATACATTGCAATCGTCTCCTTTGGACAAGGGGTCGAGCAAGACTCGTGGCTGATTTTCGATGCCGCTCGGATGCCTGCTGGTGTTATAGACAAGATCTCAAGAACGTGGGTCTCATACGAAGCTTAGTATCGTCGGCCCAGAAACGTCAGATACGCACTACCGCGCACCCCCTGGCTCGCACCAGTCAAGCTTGACACGAGCCCTCCCTCATCGGGAGCACAGCTCCCCGGCAGGGGATTAAGAGCTAAGGCCATCGTGCCTCCAATATAGCCTTTCGGTGCCCCGTCCCAGGCCTGCCTCTTCCCAATTGGTCTTCATCTCTTCTTCTTTCTTTTCTTCTTCCTCTCGGCTGCCAGCGCTGTGCACTCGCCATTGTCGATACCTTTCTTTAATATCGACTCTTCTATTCTACGCCAAGCAGGTCCGGTTACCTGGCATTTCCCTTCACTTCGCGACTGTTGATTCTCGAAGACGTGGGTTTCTCGCCAGTCGACATTCGTTTCTTACACCGGGTGTGTATTTGTTTGTGAAATTCGTCGACAGAGCCGGGTGCTTGGATCGTTTGGAGCTTTGGGAAAAGGTGAAAAAAAGAGAAAGAGTATCAGGGACACCCCGAGGAACAGAAAAGGAATCGAAATTCTTGTTGAGGAAAAACCTGAGAAGGAACTGCCAAAATGGGAAGACTTATCAAGAACCACTGGGCCAGGCTCATCGCCCTCACGGCCGCGGGTTGTACGTGGCCTCCTTAAATCACAGAGCAATTTTTCAGGTTTGCTAACATGTTCCCTTAGATCAAATGGCCGCAGCCCTCGAGGCGTTCTTCTGGCCTAAGATATTCTTCGACTTCTTGACGAAATCGTTAGATGGAGCGGTGAAGCCAGTTCCGGTACTACAGATTATTAACCTACTCTTGGGGTTATTCATATTTGCATGGGAGTGGCCGCTTAATCTGCTTGCCGGAACTGCGATCCATCGGAGTCTGGAAGCTCGTCTCGCCACGTTCCCCATGGCTGCGCTCGCCGCGGTTCTCATATATCAAGGCACGAACTCGGCCATCTACTACTTGGTGGCGATGGTAGTCTATTTCTGGGCGTATAGTGAAGGCGAGGTATGTTCATTCTCACCGCTGTCCCAAATTGTAGACGTCGTAAGAGGCTAACGGAGTAACTAGATCATATGCGCGAAACCATGGACTTTACCACAACGAGGCCGCTCGGGCGGATCTAAGGCGTAGGGGTAGAATAATGACTACCTTATGCTCGATGAAAGCCAATGTACTCGGGGCCACGTACAAACCAAGACCGGTCTTACTCATTTTCCCTCGACTTATGCTCCCCTGATCAAGCAGGCTTAGGAGCTGGTTCTCGTAATTACCCAACGCGAGGAAGTGAGGAGGAGAAGGAGGAGGAAGTGAAGAGCTCCTCTAGGAGATACATAACATACCGTACATACCCTACGAATAATTCTCATTTCTACCACTTCATAAGGAATGAAATATATCATCCTCCTACCCCGATGTATATGGAGCATATCATATCATACCAATCGAATCGTCTGTTTACAAAGTTTTCCGAGGAAAGAGATGAAAAACAGAAAGAATAATATACCAGAGTCTTTTGGGCAACCTACGATTTTCATCCCCCAATCTCGTCGCATCATGGCATTTGCAACTTACGTATAGGACTGGCGCTCGCGAAACTTGCTTTTTATTTCTGCTTTTACGTTTGGCATTTGAAGACTGTACTGTGTACGATACGATAGGAAGAGCAGGATGACAAGCAGGACAAATCGCACGCTGCAAGAGAGAAGGCTGTGGATTGATTGATTGACGGATGGCCGGCACAATCACGATACGCACGGCGTCTACGCAACGTTTGGAGGCGCGTTTAGTATTAAGTATTATATACCATCTAAGCGGCAGTGGCAGTGGCGGCAGCGAGTACGCGGACACGGGTTCGTGTGTATGGGGGGCCATTTTGGTTCGTACCTACATATTGCGGGTTGTAGTAGTAGTATGTAGTAGTAGTATGTAGTAGTAGTAATATGACCTATGTAAGATGGTGAAACCCTCGCACCAATTTCTTATATTCCACGGTCCCCGACACAAGAGAAATACATTCTTACTCGAATCGCGTCTCGTACGTACGGCGTAGTGCAGTGTGAGTCGATAAGGGGCGAAGTGGACGTATGTAATTTCATCTCCTCCGCATAGGGGCGTGGTGTAGACTGGGCTCGCCGTTTCAGATGCCGGCAGGATGATACCGTAGATGTGGGTATCGCGACCAGGTTGCGAAACACCCTCGGCCGTGAGGCTCGGTCTAAGATGGTCGGGTAACGGCTTGGCAAATTAAGACTAGTAATTCATCAAAGAATAAAAAGTGGTTTACGGATCACGGTGAGGTCATCTACTTTTCCAAATGGACTTCTGCTTGGATTATTTGGATTTATATGTCGCCCCTAGTTACATGTACGACTATCTTGTAAATCCATCGCCAAAGTATCCCTCGGTTGTAGCTAGCAGCTAGTAAGCTAAGCTAACCCACGATACCGTCACTTTTAGAAATCCACATTGGATGGCTATGCGCGGTATCACTTAGCCACGATACTCCAACATCCTGAGCACCATCTTCTCAATTGATGATAACTTGAGCCGACGTCGCGCCCTCGAATAGCGCAAGCGGCTTCACCGGAGCCGGTAAGGGAGAGTAAGACTCTATCTCGCAACCTGTCCGGTAACAATGGAGCCCTGCTGGGCGTCGTTCTTGGGTCCATTACGCTCTGGGAACTATTGTGTGAAATGCAATTGTCAGCAACCCGTCGTACAACTATGTTAAGTTAGAGGTTGAAAAGGGGTGCGACCTACCTCCGTCTCCTGGATACTGCCGGCTTCTAATATCTTCTTAATGACCTCATCTTCGTTGGAGACACCGAACTCATTCTCGAGTGTTCCTTTGGAAGCACCGTCTAGCTGCCCCTGAGCACCTTGCCTGTTCAACATGCCACGTTAGCCGCCGACCATAGTAAATTGGACTAGCGTTGGGTTTTGCGAGTATTTTAGGAATTTGGATTGGTTCCTGGCGTCTAAAGAGCAAGGCTTTGCAGGACCGGGCGGTTGGCCACGGCTTCCCGCTGTGCCGCGGGCCCAAGTCGTACACTTGGGGGCCGACTGTTACAGAATTGAGGTTTGGGTTACAGCAGGTTCAGCCCGTAAGCGCCCCGGCGGCTATATTGCTGGCGGGTGCGGCTGACTGGCCGAATCTGCATTGCCTCACCATAGCCTGCGCTACTCTTGCTTCCGCCAATTGGGACAATATATATATATATCTCGAGGATTCCTCGTAGAGTGTTCTTGTGTCCAGTGTAACAAGGGCCTAGGGAAAATAACGAGAGCGGATGCTGGGGGTTAAGGAAAACTTACTTGTGTGTTACGAAGATCTTGAAGGTAGAGACGAAATGGGCCATGGGAACGGACTTGTCATTCTTCCACTTCTTGTAGGTATCGAGGTCGTCGACGAAGATGACGAAGTCGTCCTCCTTACCCTTGTAGTGGACCTTGACTTGAGTGGCTTCTCCCTTGGTCATGTTGGGCTGATTTATCTTCTCGAGTTACGTAGAAAGATGGCGGGTTAGATGTCTCGGTAGGGTTTATTGCTCCTAGTTCTCGACGATTACGGTTATACACGAGTAGATGAGATATATGGTAGTGTCGTTAGATTGCGAGGTTTGAGATGAAGCGTTGTAGATGAAGCAGCAATTGAGAATCGCGAATATGATGAAGTCGGGTATTAAAAGATGTTTTCAGAATGAATCGAGTGTGAAAGAAAAGATGTAGGAAGTAACTCTAACCCTAGGCTTCTAAAAGCTTCAAATACGCTACGGGAGAGCTGCTGTTTCCCTGGCTGGCTGCTCATTCGATCATCATGTGGCATACTCTTGTCAAACGGCACCACCTACGTCATCATTTACATACAAACGGTAGCTGCCCCTCTGATTTTGCACCTTTTGTTCCTGCGTCAGCTCCCCGCCGGAATGACTTACGTCACTGGCGGAGCTTATGACAAGGATCAGCGATTGGACTTAGACACCATTACCCAGTCCTTTTCCTCAGCCCCTCCTACATACATATCACTAAGTACCTTTGGCCGTTTTCTTTCAGGAGCTTCTATATACATGCATGTAATCTATGGGAATGTTGCTGGGAAGGCTCTGGAACGGGATAGAAGGGATGTCTAACCCGGCCACATGTACTCACATGTACCTAGGTAGATAATCAAGATACAAGATCGACGTTAGCTTAGGTACCATTACCGCACCAGACGGGAGCTGCCGAGCATCACCCAAACCAGGTGGTGTGAGGGAGGTAAGGCTACATTCCATCGTATTAGGTACTGTAGTTGTAGTTTCTAGGTATAGGCATATATATTATTTCATATGTGTATACCTCCTGTGTATGTGTATCTAGGTACTTAATGTTGTTCATATATTGTATGGACGCCACAGACTTTGCAGTTTGTTATGTTGTAGTATACAAAGTCCCGGCCCTATCGCTGAACACGAGATGAACATCTTATCATCGTTATACTCTAGAACAACCCCATAGTAAGTGCCTAGATATGTATAATCACTGAGGTTCCGGGTAATAATCTTGTCTCAATTAACAGGAGGGCTCTCATCGTTCTTATTAACTAAATTGCTCTGGGGTATAATCGTAGTCGTCTAGGCCTGGAAGCCTAGCGGGGCAACAGATGAAAAAGCAAAAGCGTCGTGCGGTATTCTGTACCGTTCCGAGGTTATCATAAAGAGGAAGACAAAAACGAATGAATGGTATAATCCCAAGCGAAAACCGAGTCCAAACCGTGTATTTATACCCAACCCTGTTACGAAATGCTGAAGTTGCCTTCCCTCATCTAAAAAAGCTACGAATGCTAGACGCCATCATACCTTTGTTGATGGCCCCGACTTTTGCCCATCTCCTTGTAGGCCTAATGCTAGTTAATGTTTCATGCAAGTGATGCTTCGTTTCGAGTCCGTGATAAAGATTGTCTTCATCCTCAGTCGAGGACGGCGATGACCTCGCCGACATTGACATTCGTCTCTTTCGACGAATGTTGCTTGATGGCGATGATCGTAAAGTTTTGGCGCTCATTTCGTCTTCTTCCAGCCATTCCAGGTCGTGATTTAGGGGGTTTAGATTCTTTACCGTTGCTGATCGAGTGCAAGCATCGGTCGGGGGTGAAACAGTTACGTTGAGGCTACCAGCTTGTTCGGCCTCATCCTGAATTATTGGAAGTCTCGGCTTGATGTCCCCTTCGGCCGTAGAAATCCTAGTTAATCCCGGGCTATGGTTGTCACAATTGAGACGGATATGATTATCGATGAAGCCGTTAGAGTAAGGAGACTCATCCTCGCTTAATTTCGCCACATTTGTAAAGCTTGCCGAGCGCTTCGCAAAAGAGTTGGCGATGCTTGCAACGCTCAGCTTCCGCATGACAGTTGATGCCGAGCTACGAACGAGGTGCTCGCTTTTCGAACGGTTCGTTATGCCGGGAAAAGGCAGGACCTTGCGACTCCAGACGTCGGCTAATAGAGCTTCAAGGCGAGCTCGCTCTCCGCGGGAAGGTGTAAGAACCGGGATACGCGAATTAGTTGTTAATAGTGACTGCGAGCGGTTGATCTGCGCGGTGGAAATTGTTGATGAATTATCCTTCATCGTGCTCGTATTTTTGAGTATAACTTGACACAATGGCGATTTGGGCCCAACCGTAGTGGCTCTATGAATGGAAAGGCGGCGAGCCACCGTCCCTGTAGCCGAGAATTAGTCTAGGCAACCCCAACTATAATCTCTCAACTCACCTGGTTTTCCAAATATTGTCCCAAGACTTTTTATGTTAAGAAAGATTGAGCTGTAGAATATAGGTTCCGGTAATTCGTACGGTTCGACTGAGTTGTAATGTGAAAGTCGATTGCGCCATTCTGCTTCCTCCTTTGGAGAACAAGCTGTCATGATGATTTCGTAGAGTTGGTGATCGCACTCAAAGACAAGCTTCCAAGAAAAGGGAGCGGTGTGGCATTGGAGACCTTTCCTCAGTTAGTAGGTTGAAGACAATGAGATATATACGCTGGGGCTTGTTATACCTCGGCCATTGTCCACTTCTTCGACCTTAATGTCGTTGAGGCTTATACAAGCTTGAATGGTGTAAATTTGATCTGCTCTACTAGCTGTGGCAAGGCACAGACAATCCTTGTAGAGAAGCGTAACCATGTATGCACCATCCGCACCATCTTTGGTTTGCCAGCATACATGTAGGGCACCACACAGGCGAACTTGTCCGAACGAACGAATCGCGGTCTTCGAGGCCGCATCCAGTTTCTGCCGTACGGTTAGACTTGAGAATAGGCTAGGGAGTTTCGCGCGGCTTACTTGATTTGGAAATACAAGCCGGTCTTGAAGTAACCATGTCTGCTCCATAGTATTCTTCATTCGTGGATTATCCGTCGCGCGATTGATCTCAGCAGTAGCCTCACGAAGTCGAATGAGAACATTCTCAATCTCCATATGCGAACTTGGGCAATCGCATACGGGCGTATACTTGAGAAGTTCCGCAAAAAGAAGAGGGTATCTGCATATCCTTTGGATCGGCTTCCGATTATTAGTAATGCTTTTGAGACGAAACGACGCTACTACTCACCTTGACTAAGAGATCGCCAATAGTTAGAGACTTCCTAGAATTATCAAGCTGATAGTTCACTGCGCCCAGTGAAGAGGCCAGTGCCTCGAGCCCTTTTTGGTACGTCTCCCATTGAGGGAGTGTTCGATGAGCGGATGCGACATCTTTGATCATCATCTCGTATTTTGCGCCATATTCTTCGTAGATGAAAAATCGATTCATCTATTATGATATCAATATTCGAAGCTTTTGGTTTTGGTTAAAGCAAGGAACTAATACGTACCCGTTTCCCAAATATACGAGCTACCTCAGCTGCAACAACTGGTTCAGCAATCACGCTAGGAATGTTCCGTAACCACGAGGAAGCGTCCCCTTTGCTTTCATGGGAAGAATCAAGGCTTCGTAAGCGTTGGTGCTTTTTGTCTGGCGGCGGATTGGGAGTAACGGGGATTTGCTCAGGCTGAGTATATTCGGAATTAGGTACCACCCGATGAAGTTCGCCAAGAATCTCCTCATGGAGTTCAACGATATCCGTCAGATTACGGTTGATCGACGAACGGAGGCCGATATGGGGTGATGGCAAGGAGGCTAAAATGGTAACATAAACCTAATACTTAAATTAGTACGGCGTCTTAGCAGCGAGAGTTAACTGGTCGGGAAGCATACGTTCATGAGGAACTTTACATCTCCAATGTAACTTTCTTCCGTGTTGATGATCTCTTCTAGGATACGCCGCCTCTGAAGCAATCGTTCCGTCACTCCTGGGTCGTTTGAGACCGTCCGTTCTAAACATGTGCTATCCTCAGAAAAGCGCGGACCGGAAGTCGACCCTCTGCTACTGCGGTCGGTTCTGCTTTGTAGTGATGATCTCGCGGTATGTCTTCTCGGTCGAGTGATCACGCTGGCGCTCGCAAGACTCACACTTGCGCTTCTGACGGCTGCGACGAACCCAAAGGAGGAACCCGAGGACGATTTCCTGTGGCCACTTATGCTTAGGGTCTCATCCCGGATGCAGTATTCTGAGTATTCGGGAAAAGGCTCGAGTCGATTACGATTAGGGTGTATTCCTGAACGATATGCTCGTTTATGCAGGCTCTTCATCCACTTGTGGAACGGTCCAACTGGCGAAGGGGCCTCCAAGTGCCCAGCGCTGACCGTCTCGTCCTCGACAGAAAATTTAGGAAGTTCGGTCGGACGCAGCGTTTCGTCTCCATTATCCTCCAAAGTCAACCCAAGAGCAGCTATATTATCCAACGTCTTCCACGCCTCCTCGCCATCGTTACGATATAAATCGGGATCTTCGAAGCAAAGGCCAAGGTCCGGTTCGGTTCGGTTTAGTTTGAGGGTTGCGGCCCAATTGGTCTTGCAGGCAATACGTAGGGAACTACTTTGTGAACAAGGTCGAAGAGGATCGCCATTCAGGAGGGCAAGAGACATGGTGGATGAACGGCGGCCAAGAAATGCGGACCCAAGAAAAGTGAAGATGCAAAATGTCACCCAAGACACCAAAACCAACGGGGCCAGGACTGGATTCAAAACATAATGATCAAGAACAAGAGAAGTATGCAGTAGTAGTGGATGAGGTGGAAGACAGAGAGTCTTCCCTTGGGAGCATGGTTGATGCAGGTGATACTGCAAGTTGGGCCACGCAGGACCCTGGTACTGGCCAAGGGAAAGAGAGAGTGAGGGCAGAGTGACAACAGATAGAGTGAGTGACTGGAGGCTAACTTCGAGCCCGCGAAGGAAAGAAGCGAATGGCGGTGGGGAAAAGATAATAGGCAGAGTGAGCTAGCGAGTGAGCGAAGAAAGCGAAGCGCAGAAAAAACATCAAAGGGGAAAAAGAAAAAATAATGAATAATAATAATGGCAATAAAGCTAAGGTAGCTTACAAGCTTACACGGGTGGCTCTTACCTCCGTCTCGGACGAGGTCTCGTAAATATTTAATACGAGTGGTTTCAATGTTTATGAGGTGACACAGCCTAACCATACACTACTTACAGAGGTAGGAGCGGCTACTTGATAGAGCTATCCGCCGTCATCCAAGGAAGAAACTGCGTCATATCCAATATCGTCGACCCTGGTAACCAAGCGACATTCCGATGTGCAAAATAACGATCCACATTGTACGTTTTCATAGGCTATGAAGTCATCAACCTGAAGTTATATAATATAGATAGATGATTTCTTTGTTGACGATATCATGAAGAGTACCTGTAATAGTCATGAAGATTGAGGCGAGGAGGATGAGAACGACAACAACGTACGAGTGGTGCAATGCATGCACATCTCACATCTTCAGAGTGAATACGAACTTTCATGCGTACATAAAGGGACACCGTCGGTGAGTCGGTGTTTGGATGGGCGCATTGCAATCCGTACTAAAGATTGTGCATTGCATGGACCCAAGGTACTGCGCTGGTCCAATAGGCTATTGAGTAAATTGGACTGGGCCCACTTTATCTTTATCTCGAAATTCAGACAAGGCTAGCCAATCACGCTAAGCCGCCACATGGTACAAATTCGCTTAATTCCGCCTCTTGCCCCACACCCACAAATCCACCCACCTCAATTGCAAAATCTCTAACTTCAATCTGGGAAAATTTCATAAACCTTCCTTCTCCTCCCGCAACCGCAATTTTTTACTAACCCACACAGCCATCAACGACGACCACGTCAACCACCGACAAAGATGGCAAAGGAAACACCTGCCCGCTCCGGGCTCACCATCGGTCTCAACCGCGGCTATGTAAGATGATGCCAATTACTACTACTACCACATCCCTCCTCGAACAAGAAAAGCGAAAGAAAAAAAATCAAGAGTCGTTTCCGCCCGTCTCACCTCGTGGAGGATCTCTGCTCTTGCAAATACTTCCTTTCGCCACACCTTGCATCATAGCAGACGATGGACAATGGGCTGACTTTTGGATCTTTCTGGTAATTATAGAAAACCACCTCCCGCGTCGTCAAGCCGCGCGTCTCGCGAACCAAGGGCCACCTTAGCAAGCGCACCGCTTTCGTTCGCGACATCGTCAAGGAGGTCGCCGGGTATGTTTTATTTCCTTTCCGTCCTCTTATATCATTCTGCCTATCGCTTCCTCTCTAGATTGGACTGAGTGACGATGCCTTCGACGCTATTCAATTATCTAGAAGAGTTACCTTCTTATTATCAGACTGCTAACATTTCGTCATCACCAGCCTTGCTCCCTATGAGCGCCGAGTCATCGAACTGCTGCGAAACAGCAAGGACAAGCGAGCCCGTAAGCTAGCCAAGAAGCGGGTACGTACATCGATCGAATATACACTTCCTCGTTACAATATCTAGAAAGCTAACGAAATACCTACCAGCTCGGTACCTTCGGCCGTGCCAAGAAGAAGGTCGATGAGCTCCAGCGCGTCATCGCCGAGTCCCGCAGGGCCGGTCACTAAACGGCTCGATCCTCGAGAGGATACGGCGGTTAATAGGCGTCGAGGGGAGGAAAGGAGACGAATAAATTTCGGCATGAGGTCTGGCGTCCCGTCTTTCGGCATTGATGATTTACGGAGGATCGGTCCGGACAGATAGCTTTGTGATAGCTACCTACAGAACCCCCCCATAAACGACACGTAATGGGAAAAAGGAATCTTTGATTTGGCAAGCCAAATTATATTCGTTCATGATGACTTGAGAATTCAGCCCCTTCGGATGCATGCCCGTGAAAGATGTTCTATGCTACCTGAACTCCAAACAGATGTCGAACAGCTACCTGATTATGAACTAAGCTCTCCTAAGCCGTAAATCGCCCTAAGGTTATTTACTTTTTACCAAATCCTTTAAACCACTTAGGTGTCTTGAACCCAGGCCCTTCACCCTCAGCCTTCGGCTTGAATACGGAGGCTATTTTGCTAGTAGTGCTAGGCCCCGCCTCTTCCTCGCCCGCCACCTCAGGGACGTCGGGAACAACTACTTGCTGAGCCCGGCCGGCGGCGCTGCCCTTCAAGAAAGGCTGCCTCCTGATCTCCGCAGGCACCTTGTCGTCCCACATGAAATTAAGCAGCGTGTTAGAGCTCAAGCGATACCCGCTAATAAGTCTGCTCGACGGGCCGTCGTCGTCCTTGATCGCCGTCTTTCCCGGAGGGATGACGAGCTTGAACGGCGCCGAGGGGTTGGCCATCAGCTTCCGGACCTCGGCGTAGAGCGTGGCGCCGGTGTCATCCGGGCCGAAGGGCCACTCCGCCGAGAAGTTGTCCGGGAAGCGCACCTTGATCTTGACGGTCTTGACGGCGGCGACCCGGGCCGCCTCGGCCGCCGCCTTCTCCTCGAGCTCCTGGTCCGAGAGCAGCCGCTTGTTCTCGCCGGCCGTCTTGAGGAGCCGTTGGTGCGCTTGCGCGTGCTCGATGCGCGGCGCGAAGGCGTCGTCCGCGTCGGCTCGTAGGGCCGCGACTGGCGTTCCTGACTGGGGCGCGGAGAAGATGGTGACGGGGCGGTGGTCGGAGGATGGCGCGGAATCGGATGTGTCCATGGCGTCTGGTAAGGGTTCTTGCGCCGCGGAAGAAGAGTCTGTGGCTTCATTTTGAGTAGCGTTCGAAACGTCGGCTTCTGGCTTTTCTGATGTGGGGACACTTGGCGCATTATCCAAGGACATGGTATCAGCCGAAGGTGCGGCCTCGTTGCTCGCCGCGGGCCCGTCTTGAGACTCCTGCTTCTTCTGGTTTTCCTCTTCAGTCTTGAAGAACCGGCTTATTTCCGCCATGGCATCCGCCAGAGTCTTATCAGTCTTCTGGAAGGATAGGCGCATGAGGACGCCTCCCGAATTATATCCTAACTGTGATAGGCTCTTCTGGAAGTCGGCGAAAGTCGATAGTGTCCTGTTCTCGATCGTTAAGACTGGGGACTCGTAGTATAGCTGCCCACTGCCTGCCGCGGCGCCATTATTCGTTTGTGCCACACCCCTTGCCGTAATGTTCAGGTTCTTCCCTTGACTCGACTTCCCGCTCTCGAATTGGCGCAGTACCTGCCATATCGTAAGATCGCTTGGCAGCTTCTCCGTAACTCGGCCAGACGGTGGGAATAGGTTTGACTCGGGAGCTGGTAGTTGTAAGGCGACGTTGATGGCGGAAGGTGTGTTGGAGCGGACGATGAGCTCGAGCTTAGCACCCGGCGGTAGACCTGAGGTTCGCCATGTCTGCGATAGATCTAGCTGCTTTTGCTTGTACTTGAATAGGTACTTGCTAGAAGGGACCTTGAGCTTCTCGCAAGCTTGTTCTAGGATATCTGTGAGGTAGGTGCCCGGGTTGACCTTAATGGTCACCTGCTTAAGGTCTGTTCCCACAACCTTGACGTTAGTGGCCATGTGTTGTAGGATCTGAGACGTTGATGTACGCGAGGAGTCGGTCGTATCAGAACACAGAAACAGGTAGAAATCGAGGTTGCGGGGAAAGCGATTCCTTATCAGCAATAAATATCCTCTTATAGACTTTACTATTTCAGATCAATATTGTACCTAGGGAATGGTGACGTGGCTATCTTATTAGAAAGATGGCGATGTGTTATACAAAGTGGTCAGTAGAATACGAAGGAATATCGAAAGGCAGTAGCGTAATTACATCAGCTACATCGCAGCTACGTATGCACGGCGCAGGCAGCTTCTTTACGAATTCATTGAATGGAGGGGCAACTGTAGTTGGGTCCTACCTCCCTACAGGCCATACCTGGTGTCCAGGTACTGCGCAAGTATAAATCCATGCATATAGCAGGTATCCAAGCAGTTAGGTACTTTCAAAGTACTTTCCTCTTAAGCCGTTGATTTTCCGACCTGGCCAGATCGGGGAGCTGAGCTGCCGCGCCAGACGTGTTTGCCTTGCCGACGCTAATTGACGATACTTGGTACCTTAAGCTGCATTTACCTGCTACAAACCGGAACCAACTCTCAGCCCGGCCAGCCCATTGAGCTGTCTTCAACGCAACGAACCGCATCTTCACGACGACATATTAACTGCGATCTGATCTCGGGGACAAGACCTCGTTGCTAGGACTCTATAAAGCTTCCAGCCTATCTTCCCCCCTACTTAATACTACAGTCGACGCCATGGTAAGCTCCATCAAGCTCTGAACGAAGATGAATAGCCCGGGTAGCTAACGTATGTCAATAGTCGTCACCCTTCTCTATAAGTGCGCATTCCCCTACCCTACCTACCTTGCCACACCTACCATGCCTCTCCACCGTCCGCCCAACTCCCCAGCCGGATGGAATAAGCAGCTAACCTCGACCCCATCGCGGCACAAACAGACGGCGGCGCCTGCGTAGCCATGGTGGGCAAGGACTGCGTAGCCATAGCCTGCGACCTGCGCCTGGGCCTGCAAGCGCTCACGGTGTCGAACAACTTCCCCAAGATCTTCCAGTACGGCGACGTGTTCCTGGGGCTGACGGGGCTGGCGACGGACGTGTCGACGGTGTCGGACCTGTTCCGGTACAAGGTGAACATGTACCGGCTGCGGGAGGAGCGCAACATCGCGCCGACGACCTTCGCCAACCTCGTCTCGTCCTCGCTGTACGAGCGCCGCTTCGGCCCCTACTTCGTCAGCCCCGTCGTCGCCGGCCTCGAGCCCAAGTCCGGCCAGCCCTTCATCTGCGGCTTCGACTCCATCGGCTGCATCGACTTCGCCAAGGACTTCATCGTCAGCGGCACCGCCTCCGAGCAGCTCTTCGGCATGTGCGAGAGCTTGTGGGAGCCCGATCTGGTGAGTTCGCTCGTGGGATTAGACCCGTATATAAATATATATATACCCCTACTCTTATCCTTTGCTTCCTCGATACCGAAGAAAGGAAGGGAGGGAGGAAGCTGTGCCGAAAGGAGAAAATTGAGGACATGTGACTAATATGAATGTGACCATGATCTAGGGCCCCGACGACCTTTTCGAGACGATTTCGCAGGCTCTCTTAAGCGCCGTGGACCGAGACGCTCTATCCGGATGGGGTGCGCACGTGTACATTATCGAGAAGGACAAGGTCACCAAGAGGTTACTAAAGGGCCGACAAGATTAAGAGGCTCATTATATCTTAGATGGTCTTATGCCGTTGCATGTCTACTAGGGTGTGCTAGACGCTTTCCAGGGCGTAAAGTATTTCGAATGCGGTAGATCGACCATACTACGGCCAGCCCTGGTATAGATGAACTAGGAGTACGGGGCCTACGAATCGTAACGAAGAGAAACGGCCGCGCGGTGACAAATGGCCCGTCATTGTACTAATACCTCTTAAGTAGTACCTCTTGCAAAGTGCCTAACGTCAAGATGAGAATCCCATGCGAACCGATTTCTTCGTCAATGCATCGTATATATTTTATATCTACTCATAATGCGTAACCTAAGATGCATAATGCTATGAAGCACATCTAGTCTATTCTATGCAGAACCTAGATCTATGTCTGGTTACTCTTCCTTCTTTGTCTTCGTGACCTCGTCCGTCGTCTTTTGTAAGAAGAACTGCCTTTCGATAGCCTTTAGAACTTCATCGATTATACTATTCAATGTTAGCATTTTGTTGGCGCGTTGGATATCTGGATATGGTTAGGGGAATTGGCTTACATGACGGGTGCGCTAATGATGAGCACCGCCTTCCACTCGTTCCAGTTCAGAGGCAGGATAGAGAACAGCGTCTGAAGGAACGGGGTATAAAGGAGTGCGAAGTGGAGCGCCATCGACAGAGTAATCGCATAGACTAGCATCATGTTCTCCCAGAGGGGTAGGGTGAGTAAGGACTCGCTGGAGGACAGGGCGTTCATAGCGTTCAACATCTCGATGACCACGAGGATGGAGAGGGATATAGTCGACGCCGCCTTAGACATGTCGTTCCCGAACATTTCGCATCCGATCTCCGCAAATTCTGCAGGGCAGCGGTGGAAGTGTGAAAGCTGGTAGAAGCTGATCTGAGGTCCCTCGGGGTTGTACATGAACCACCAGGCGTATCCGGCAACGGTTGCGATACCGACATATGAACCAATGACTAGATACCGGAAGAATAGCCAGCCACCGATAAGCGCCTCGTCGCGCTTCCGCGGCTGCCTCTTCATGATATCATGGTCGGGCGGGTTGAAAGACAAGGCGGTTGCGGGGAGACCATCAGTGACGAGGTTAACCCATAACAGTTGGACAGGGATCAGAGCTTCCGGCATACCAAGGGCGGCAGTGAGGAAAATTGAGACTACTTCTCCGATGTTTGAGGAGATGAGGTACCGGATGAACTGCTGCGTGTTGTTGTAGATGGATCGGCCTTCCTCGATGGCAACCTCGATAGTAGCAAAATTGTCATCAGCCAGGACCATATCGGCAGCCAACTTGGACACATCGGTACCGGATCCCATCGCAACACCAATATCTGCCTTTTTCAGAGCAGGGGCGTCGTTGACACCGTCTCCAGTCATAGCCACAACCTCGCCCAGAGACTGGAGAAGGTCGACAAGTTTCGATTTATGGCTAGGCTCTACGCGAGAGAAGAGAGATGCGTTTTTCGCTGCTTCCAGTTGTTCGCTCGGGCTCAGGTTATCGAATTCTCGGCCAGTAAAGCTCTTACCCTTAAGATCCTCGTATTCTCCAAAGACTCCAATTTGACGGCAGATGCTCTCTGCAGTATTGCGGTTATCGCCCGTGATAACAATAACCCTGATACCAGCATCCCTGCACTTCTTGATAGCCCCAGGAACCTCTGGTCGAGGGGGATCTAGCATACCAACGAGGCCTAACAAGGTGAGGTTCTGCTCCAGTTGGGCGTATTGGGCGGTCGACTTGGCGTTTTGAAGTAAGGAGTTAGACCCAACGTCATCCAAGCTGGCGAGGGCAATGACACGCAGCCCACGGTTACCGTACTCGACAACCTCTTTCATAAGGAGATCGCGGATCTTATCGTTGACAGGAACACGTTTGCCGTCAGCGCCGACCAGGGTATAAGTACAACGGTCGATAATAGACTCAGGGGCACCCTTGACCAAGAGCTTCTGTTGCTCGCCCGCCCGAATAAGCACGGACATGCTCTTGCGGTCACGGGAGAATTCGTAGGTTGCCAGTCGAGGAAACTTGGATTCATACCAGGAACTGGCGTGGTGTACGCAATCCTCGGGCCTCGAATTCGCGGGTGCGCAGGGTCCAATCTTTTCGACCAGAGCTCTGAGGGCTGCTTCGGTGGGTTCCCCTACGTTAGAGAAGGTGCCGGTCCGCGAATCGTACATAATTCGAGCATCGTTACAGAGCGCCGCCACCTCGTTCATCTGACGAATCGTACTTGAACTCTGGGCGAGATCTCTCACAACCTTGCCCTTGTGCTTGATGTTCCCTTTCGGCGCGAACGTAGTGCCCTCAACATCAAGTTCCTCTAGGTCGGTACCGTTTTCGGCAATGTAGACAACCTTGCTCACACTCATTTGGTTCGTTGTGAGAGTGCCGGTCTTATCTGAGCAGATGACGCTGCAGCTACCTAAGGTCTCAACGGACGGTAGACTTCGGACAACAGCATTTTTTGCGGCCATCTTGCGCGTTCCCAAGGCTAGACACGTTGTAATAACAACAGCAAGACCCTCGGGAATCGCCGCGACACCAAGAGAGACGGCAATCTTGAGGTAGTAAATAGCGCCTTTGGTCCAATTTCCATGACTCGGGTCCGCAAAATTCGGGATGTTGATCAGCCATACTAGGACACATATAACCGTAATCACCTTTGCCAGAGAGTCGCCAAAATCGTTGAGCTTCTGCTTGAGAGGAGTCGGCTCGGAAATCTGAGCTGTGATGCTCTCATGGATGTCGCCGATTGCGGTGTTTGACCCGGTTAGAACGACAATGGCTTTGGCTCGCCCGGTGACCACTGTTGTTCCCGAGAAGAGCATATTAACCTGATCCTGGAGCACTGCCTTCTCATCCTTCAAGACGGCGGTATCATCCTTTCCTACGCTTTCGCTCTCTCCGGTCAAGATAGCCTGATCCACGGCAAAGCTATTACTTTCGATCGCAATAACGCGGCAGTCGGCGGGCACTCTGTCGCCAACGGATACTGAGACGATGTCACCGGGAACTAATTCGTCGGCCTTGATCCGCGTGACCTGTCCATTATTCCTGACTACACTGGCTACATTCGCAGAGTATTCTTGGAGCGCGGCGATCGCCTTCTCGGCGCTGCTTTCTTGGGAGACACCGACGACGGCATTGAGTACAAGGATAGTGAGGATCTAATTATCGGTTGGGTAAGCTTCCGAATCGCAAGTTCTAGACTGCTTAGCGACTTACAACTAGAGGATCGACAAATGCGCTCCAACCACTTTCCGCGTCTTCGAATAGCGCCAAGACAAAAGATACGGCCGCAGAACCTAGGAGTATTATAACGAGCTGGTCTTTGAATTGCTCTAGAATAAGCTCCCAAAGAGGTGTTGGAGGTTCTTCCGGGATAGCTACACGAATTAGCACGTAGTTAGAGGAGGTACATATTCCCAGGCTTAGCGAAGCGCAACGTACAGTTCTTGCCATGCTTTGCTCGCAGCTCGGCGACCTGCTCGTCCGTAAGACCAGCCTTTGCGTC
Source organism: Pyrenopolyporus hunteri (assembly GCA_902806595.1). Lineage (NCBI taxonomy): Eukaryota > Fungi > Ascomycota > Sordariomycetes > Xylariales > Hypoxylaceae > Pyrenopolyporus > Pyrenopolyporus hunteri. Next base: position 2,838,884 of record CADCXC010000038.1, on the reverse strand, counting down.
CACATTGAAGCTGGCCAAGACCTCATGGGTAGGCCTCGCGAAGGCGCTCTCCATGGCAGCCAACGAGGGGGGGGGGACAATGCCGTCGTAATCTGCTTTTCTTTACTTTCTAACGGGAGCACAAGATAAATTCGACAATGTGTATGGGACTAGGCTAGTTGCTAGCTTTCGACGAGCATGTAAAGTGAAAGAGGACTCGCTCAATCGAGAAACTAGACTGGATTCTCGGATTGGTAATGTGCGAACAAGTTTTGCGGTGGCGCTTTAAAGATGCCACATGGCTTTTAAGTGGTAAAGTCTAGTCTCACTCGTAGAGTAACTAACTAGTCACAAGTTGCCACAGGAAAAAAAAACGAGGACGCAGACGATCCCGTATAAACGACGGATGTACCAAGAGTAGGTACGTGTAGGTATAGATAGTGGTAGAAAAGAATCGTCGCTCTTGAAGGTCGAAAGGTGGATCTTTACCAAGTACACAGCAACGTGTTCTCTCACTTTGTATTTTAGCGACAGTTCCAAGGTTCTAGGCGACTTCTATCACTGTCCGTTATCCGGGGGAACCTTTAAGCTGCGGGCTGGTCACCAGGTGCCAGGTACTGCAAGCCCCCAATCTAATGTAGCGCTAGCATCCCTGCAATCGACCGACTTACCTATCTTAGGGTCCAGAGATCCAATTCGATTGGACAAATGTCGTGACTTGCATCATGGTACCTAAGCGGGAAGGTAGCAGGTACCTACATGGACACAGACCTACCAAAAGTACCCGGAGGCTGGAGTGCTTAGGTACCTTGCCTTAGGTACTCTACTGTAAGACCGCCCACTGTAGATAAACACTATCAAGCCAAGATTTCTCCCTATTACCTCACACCAGCACTCTAAGCTGACTTCCATATTCCATCTGTAATACCTGGATAACACATGCATATAGAGGTAATCAAATTACGGAAAAAGATCTTCACGTGGTTAAAAAAATACTGCAATTCCTTTTCTCGTAACTGTCTATTTGGGGGTTGCTATCTAGAGCCGCGAATGCAGCCATGCACTTGAAATCAACGGCCACCGAACGTTATCGACCTCAATCCAGAGCGCGTGCAACTGTACTTGGCCAGTCCGCGCAAGTAGCCCCTTATCCTTCCCGAAGTCGAAGTATTACTGCGATCCATCCGCCCTATTCCCTGTTCGTCAAATACGTGCCCCCGTCATGGCTCTTTACAAATCCTCGTCCTCGTCCTCGCCAGGCAGCGGCTGGTTGGCAGCCTCGTCCATCTCCTCCTGGTACTTCTTGAGGAGTTGCTCGTCAACAGCGGCGGTAGGGGGGGCGAGAGCGGGGGCGGCAACGAATTCCTAGTCAGGTCAGCGGAGTTGATAACGAAGAGGCAAGGATACTTACCAGAGAGGTATTATCGACAAGCTTGCGGGCCAGCCAAAGGAAAGGCTTCTCGAAGTTGTAGTTGGACTTGGCCGAGATATCGTAGTATTGAAGACCCTTTTTACGGTGGAAAGTGATGGTCTTGGCCTTGACCTTGCGCTCCTTCACATCCACCTTGTTGCCGCACAGGACAATGGGGATCCTCTCGCAAACGCGGACTAGGTCACCTAGGATAAACAGTAAGCAAAGGTGTAGCTGCTAGGAATCCAATGCTACTCACGGTGCCAATTCGGAACGTTCTTGTACGTAATGCGGGAGGTCACGTCAAACATGATGATACCGCATTGTCCGTTGATGTAGTAGCCATCACGGAGACCACCGAACTTCTCTTGTCCAGCAGTGTCCCATACGTCGAAGGTGATGGGGCCGAAGTTCTAATCATTGTTAGATGTTTTGCGATAAGTGGGGGAGATGCGGAAGGGCGAGTTGAGGAATAGTCCGACTTACGGTCGTGAAGCCAAGGGGGTGGACCTCGACACCGAGAGTCGCCATATACTTCTTCTCGAATTCGCCAGTCAGATGGCGCTTGACGAAGGTGGTCTGGAAAATACGGTCAGTGGCATGGTCCTCGGAAGCAATAGGGAAGGCGGGGCAAATTATGCGCGGACGGCAACGGTGATGAAGACGGCGCACCGTTCCAACGGAGAAGGGTCAGGCATAGATAAGACACGAGTGAGGTAGAATGAAGAGCGCTTCTTACTTTTCCAGTACCACCATCGCCGACGAGGACGAGCTTAAAGGTCGGTGTTTGGGTAGTCATTGTGTGAAATCCTGATGTTGGTTGATGTGAAGTAAACAGAAGTCTGAGGACTAGGCTAAGCGTTAGTGGGGTGTGACGAAAGAAGTCCCTGGAGCGAGGGAGAAAAAAAATTGTAGAATGCTATTCTGCAGTCTTGATAGGAATGATGGCTGTGGGGGACGTATCGAAGAGGAGGCGGACGTACTTGATGGTTATCGAGAGAGCGAAGGTTTTGATGTTGGGCGATTTCGCAAACCGGTCGTTGGTGAGCGATGGACGGATTAATGTTTTTTTTCTGGGAGTTTGGAGAGGCGGCGGGACCAGGAAAGAAGATCTAAGAGGTAATAAGGTTGGGTTTGCCCTCAGAGAAAAAAGGTCGGGCGCACGGTTGCGGGGCGGCACGTGACCCACTAGGCATAAACACAGAACGGGCTACAATGACGCATTTTTAAGGTGGACAATTCATTCCGCATTTCATCGAACGTCCAAAATAGTACCTACCTACCTAATTACCTGACAGATTACCTACCTAGGTACCTACCTACCTGACAGGTGAATACGTACATGTACCTGCCTTACCTAGTGACTACCTACCTAGGTACCTACGAATACGGACTGCCCCTAGGTTTATTGGTTGGAATTTCGAAATTTATACATGTAGGTACCTGGGTATGTAGAGGCTACAGAAATACGTTAGGGCACCTAAAGCTTAGCTACATACATGTAGCTATTAACCGGCGCCAATGAAGATGTACCTGTTATTCTATTCCTTATTTTCAGAGAGGCCTGTTATATTCACTACCCGTAGGCCCTTCCTCTAGGTAGATACATGTACCTATTGTGTGATACCTAGGTAGGTACGTACGTGTATGGCGTAATGTCGCGAATATTGAAGCTCCTACGTAGAGTACCTAGGTACCTAGGTGGTAGCTACATGTACTTGAGGAATCGAGACATTTGCCTCTTGTAGCTTTCCAATATCTACATGTATCTGAACGATGGAATCTAACGGTTTTCCGTAGAAACCATGGGGCAACCATGCTCAATTACCTAGGTACCTAGGTATGTATACTAGGTGGAAGAGGACGGGTTTCGTTACCGATTCAATATATTTTATACATGTAATAATTTAGGTACGTATTAGCCCTATCTTGGTACCTAGGAGGTAGAGAGCCGCACCCTACACGTAATACCCAAACCCCTCGTATTATGGTGTACGCACTCGAGATCTTTGGTAGTTTGTGTTGGAGTATTGGGCAAGTAGTAAGAGAGCTTCGGCCGCATTCGTTTGACATTTGGGTAGCTTTTCTGTCTCGTGATACGGTAAGCCCAACCATACGCATGTTGACAGCTCTATCGTGGAGAGGCCGGACATCGTTTAGGTTAGCCAAAAGTCAAGGTAGCGCTTCATGTATAAACTAAGGAGGCTGTCTCCCAGGCTAGTATCCTTCGAAGCTCGTCAGCCGCGTCATGCTAATACGTATCCCATCGGCAAGGTAGCCCAGACAGCTTCATGATCATGGATTCATCCATTTCCTCAGCTCAACACGGAAACGCCTATGCCTTGCTTTGATTTGAAAGAACCACATTTTAATGGCGGCAGAGAGACGCCTCCAACTGTGACAAGCAACAGAATTTGCATCAGCAACCAAGTGTGCAACGTAATTCCAGGTTCTCAAATCACTAAAGTCCCTATAGGGGTAGGACGTGACATCCCAATAGACCTCTCCCACCCCAATTCCGTCGTGGCGTCAGATTCAACTGTAGCTCCTGTCTCCGGTTGGGTTCGATCCGACGGGACACCTTAACGAGGATCCGTTGCTATGTTGACGGTTAATTATAGAAACCTGACCCTGCTTTTCCAACCCGAATACTAGTAGGTTTTGACTTACACCTTCATTCCCCTGTACGCACTCTGCGACTTTCTTGAGGCCATCATGGTTGCTCTTATTGACGTAACCAAAGTTCCGGATCTCATCTCCAGGTTTCAGGCCGGCCGAATCTGCCGGGCTGCCAGCAACGACGCTATTAACCTTTGCGAAAGGCTCTTCTAAGGTCGTCGGGATCGAGTCGCCAAGCATATCGGCACGAGTTGTGGGCGTGGGCACATCATCTTCGGTATCTTGGATGCTAGCGAAATGCTCATGGAGATGTTTTTCTATGGCGTTCATAAGGTCCTTGTAATCGTTCTTTAGGTGGATTATGCGTGCCCGGGTAGTGCGTACTATCGAGAAGAATTAACTTAGGCCAGGGGAGAATCTCCTTGTTAAAGGGGTCCCGTACTTTGCGCGACGTCAATATCTGCTCGGGGAAACCCGTCGGCCGTGGTCAAAGGCGTTTCCATGTTGACCCCATGCTATGGAAGGAATCAGGACCAGGATCAACATCAACGGGGAAACACAAATAATGGGTCACTAACCGAGTCTAGCACACCACTGAGTGCTTTCAGCTCAGCCTCCAGGTTTTCTTTCTTCGCCTGAAGCTCGGCGAAAGAGAGATGCTTTGCATTTCCGTTCGTCAGCGGCCGGGATGAAGGTCCCGCAGGAACTGTAGGTGCGTGGATGTTGTCCATTCTTAAGGGTAGGCCCATTATAATCACGGAGATATCAAGTCATCATATGGCGACCATTGGAATAGGAGAGCACATCCTCTCCCGGAAACTTGGATATTCAATCCCGTAGAAAGATGTTTGAAGTTAAAGGAAGTTTAGGCTTGCACTCGAGGCGACGCGTTAAGTGGGATGGCGCGGGGTTGACTAATGGGATAAGACGTATTACTAGTGGACTTACTTCATGTAATTGCCCACCTCCGGGAGGCTACCTACCTCATACATAAGGTACCTACATAGATGTACATGTAGTATGTATGCACATTAGGTTACCTTCCACGAGATACATACCTACCTCGAGTGGGTCGTATCTGTTATACCTACGGAAGGTGTCCTTTCACTACATGTAAGTAGAAAAAGTGGAAGCGAATGTACCTACCTATGTACCTAGGTACCTAGGTATAGTCTCTATTTCACCGTATAACCTAGTAGGTAGTATACATACATGATATTTATCTACCTACGAATCAATTCATTATAACATCTGGAAGTCATGCTGTTTGTTTTATTCTGAGGTTTTTTGATGGAGCAACTTCTATGCTTGTATACCTAGGTAGGTAGGTAGGTATCTCTTATTAAGCCACCTTACATAGGCACATAAACCTGTCTGTGTTAGATCATAGGGGGATAATTTTAAGATGTATTCCTCATAGGCGCTATGGAACGGGAACCTACATATAGGTATTGTACCTAGGTACCTATTATACATATAGGTAGTGCACGTATGCTGGCATTGAGGATTTGAGACCAGTTATGTACTAACCTACTACCTGTTTGCTCTTGCAGATCCAGCTCATCGGTTATGTGCGGGAAGCTACATTCCAACTGAGTACATTTTTAGCGAATCGTTTAGTCAACGGCGTTGGGTTTGTGACACAACTTACACGGCCCAAATTCGTACTCGGCTCTTTCGCTGAATCATACAGGGACGAAAAATACGGCGGATAGATCTGTGATGATGTCTTGGCAGGGGAAACACCGCCCCAGGGCGATGGATGTGTAGGATCCGTGGATTCGATTTAAAACAGATATTCGCGTATTAGTTCCACCTACAGGGCTACGAAAAAAAGAGAGACGTCAGAAAGCAAGTCTAAAAAAAAGGAACTTGGATTTCTTCAACAATTCTTCGATAATAAAACCCAACGCGACCCCCATTCCAGGTGGACTTCACATCATCCGGACGGTTTGCCGCCTGTCGTACGCTTGGAGATGCATTTCATTACGTTGCTCAGCCTGTTGGCTGTACCGGTCGCTTCGAAAACCTTGAAATATGCCATTCCCCTGAGTCTGAAGGCTGCCGCCACCAACTGTACCTATCCGGCCGACTATACTGTCTCCAATTTCACTATCTACACGGACAAGATTGACGGCTCAAGAAACAACACCTCGTTCAATTTCGCTGATCCGAGTACCGGCATCAGAACTGGCTGCAGCCGCAATTCGACCTCGAAGCCCAGTATCCCAGGCTCTAACCGATGGCCCTGCGATGACCCAAACGTTGCATTCATCTACCAGACAACCGGAATTGCCGGCCTAACTATGATCGAGGCAGCTTGTCCTGGGAGGTACGTCCATTCCCGTGTTAACTTATCATCCAGCGTAATGGTAGTCGTGCCGGTGATAGCTAATAGCGCACGCAGTGTTCCTCAATTTGAAGCCTCGGGGCTTATTAGACCAGACTTGGCTTGTACAAATTCTACTTTGGGAACGACCTGTGTGGCCAAGCAATCCCCAATGGTTGGAGACTTCGAGAGCCTTCAACCCGCGCCTCGACCACCACCTTCTCGCTAAATGGTACTACTGGCTTAATGCTGGTGAGAGGTGATGCTGGTGGACTAATTGGAAGAATGGCTCGAGAATCTGGGTTACGCCCTCGCCTGGACTGAAGGGACGTATGCTCGCAAGCAAGACGACTAGCAGGAACGCATTCACTATAATCGCAGGGATTCCGCATTAGATTATTAGAACTAGGTATCCGCATGGGTAATAAGGGTGTTCGATCGGAGGGTTATTAATTTAATTGAGGCTCAATCAAGAATCTTGCTGCCGACGCCTGCACATGGTCTCTTTTTACGTACGTTGTGTTCGCATGGTGCGTATCTGTGGGTAGGTGAAGTAGTCGGGGTGTGAAATGTCATTGAAGCAAAAGCGGGAATAACCCCCCCCCTAGCGGCGCCTCGACAACCTGGCAGAAACCCCGATCTAGCAGGTATCTCTATTTGTACCAGCGGTATCCTAGGGCGGTACGCCCCGCGTTACCACTACATGTATTGCCGTCTGGCTGCAGCTTATTATTGGTGGCGGCAGTCACCTGCCTCATCATTCTTTTTAAGGTTAAAAAGCTGTTCCCATTAACACGCCTTTGCATTCTTTCTATTACCTAAACCCAGCTTGGCTGGGTAGTGACACCCCAGCAACAACTACCTACCTACATATATATATACTACATGGTACCTAGTCCATTATGAAGCCAAGTTCCGTCCTATCTGTTACCGTCATTCCTCTTGAGCCCCTTTCACACCTCGAACCTCACATGGACTAGGCCCTGAAAAGATCATTGGCGCGATGTTTAATGCGCAAGCATAACGTCAATCCGATGCTTTGGGTTTGTTCGATATACTACCTGGTGATACCTGATAAACTATCCATCTTTTCTCCCCGTTCGCTTCCCCCTAATCATAGGGCTACGGGCCTGTCTTCCTGAGGACATGGCTATTCTTGATACTGGTCTGTTGAGTAGAAATTCTTAGCAACGGCCTTGAACCCGCCACGGACTCTACCCTATACCACGATGCGTACAATGCTGGCCCTTTCGCTGTGGCTGTGGCTGGCAGCCACCGTCGCGCCGGCATCTCCTTTAGGACCAGATCAATACCCTTTGCATAAACAGGGTGCTTCAACATCTGACCATATCTCGGCTGGTCTCTTCGCATCTCTCGAGCGTCTCTCCCGCCTAGTTGATATAACGTACTGTGTTGGCACAACCGGAATTACTCCGCCCTTTTCCTGCGTATCGCGATGTAAGGAATTCCCGACGCTCGATCTCGTCACCACATGGAACACTGGTGTTTTGATGAGCGATAGCTGTGGGTATATTGCTATTGATCATGGAGCGGCATCTAAGCGAAGTGTGCCTATGGGCGGCGTCGATCTTAGAAGCCGGCCTTTGGACAGCAAGGACCAGGGAGCAATCATTGTGGCGTTTCGTGGTACATATAGTATCACCAACACAGTCGTGGACTTGAGTACGATCCCCCAAGAGTACGTCCCCTACCCTTCTCCGGACCAAGGAGGATCCGACCCATCCAAGAAACCAAAATATACCTGCCACAACTGTACAGTTCACATGGGTTTCTTGGCCTCGTGGAAGATAGCCAGGACCGTAGTGCTACCGGCCCTCGAGCCATTACACGAGAAGTATCCGGATTATCCAATTTACCTTGTCGGCCACAGTCTAGGAGGCGCCGTCGCAGCTCTCGCAGCCTTAGAACTAAAGGTTATTTTAGACTGGGCTAATGTCGTGGTGACGACTTTTGGCGAGCCTCGAGTTGGGAATGATGGATTTGTGGAATATCTTGATTCAGTTTTCGACCTTGACGTTGCAGAGAAGCAAACTGAAGCAGAGACGTATCGGCGCGTGACACATGTGGATGACCCTGTACCATTGCTTCCGCTTTCGGAGTGGGGATACAGATCTCACGCCGGCGAAATCTTCATCTCCAAGTCTAATCTACCCCCTGAGCCCTCAGACCTTCAGTCTTGTGTAGGGGATAGCGACCCCCGGTGCATCGCCGGCTCGGTGGGAGAGCCTTTAGAGGCGGCTGGTCAGGTCCTGGCTGAGGAGATGAAGCAAGAAACAACTGCATGGACTCGGGGTCTATGGGATATCCCATCCCGATTTAAATTGTGGCAGCTGTTCTTTGCTCATCGAGATTATTTCTGGAGGTTAGGCTTGTGCGTACCAGGAGGAGATCCTATTGATTGGGGCAGGGACAAATATCCTAATTTCACTAATGATGAGCTATGAGTCACGGGTTGATAAGACCAAGTCCTATTTAATCCGGGATGGGAATAGGGGTATTTATTCTAGTTCATTTGGTACCTAGCTAATTAGAAGCACTTTTAAATCGTGAATGTGAACTGAAGGGGAAAGAAAATTAGTTTGGAACAATGGTAATACGCTAAGGTACCTACCTGATATAGTATTGGTTGGCCTAGGTGGTAGTCAACAAGAGATATGAAATGAAATATTATTTTAACGTCAGTCGTGGAGTCTATTCAAATTGCTCTACCTTTCTTTTGTTGAACCGCAAGAGACCTCAAGTAAATAGTACGAGTCTCGACATTAATCTACCGAGTATATAAAGCAACGGTCGTAATTCAGGGGCAGGGGGTTACATAGGTACAACAAGGTCTTGGTAGATGTTCACATGTAATATTAACGGGCATCAATTGTGAGGCTACGGAGTACATGTACATACCTAGGTACATAGGTACATACAGACACATACGGTGAGCAAACCCGATCGAGTGGGCTCAAAAGGGTCACCGTTCTCTTGGCGACGGTCGGTGGAAAATCTGCAGGACGGAGAGAGAGAGCCAACGGCTCGTGACAAGGTCTCATCGACCGCATTCAATCGCGTGGGATCGACTTTCTCGTGGGAGAGGGAGGGACCCGTGACTGGAAGAAACGGGTGCCAGCTCAGCCGGGCACCACTAGCTCTGGGAGAATTAGTGACAACGCACGGAACCGCCAGGCCACACGACGATAAGACCCTGCGTGGAGAGCATAATACATAAGTCGTGGTGGGGTTATACGTTATGTAGATGGCGTTTGAGGCAGTGCCGGGACTTGCGTACATATACCTACCTACATTCGGTACCTGTACCTGTTGATTCGTCTGGCGTCTCCCTGGTACGAAACATAGGACAATGATGATGGTGTATGTACAATCTAGTACTATACAATACATCCAGGACAAAATCCCATGCTGATTCGGTCACGAGGTTAAGAGAACGGAAGATATGCGCATGGAGTACGTGTTGTGTGTGTGCCTGCTTAGGTATGTTATCTATGTGGTAGGTAGGCAGGTAGGTAGGTAGGCATACAATCCCGTAGTTGGGGGCTGTTTTGCTGACTGATGTGATGTGATATTTGGGAGGTCTGGTTCAACTCTTGCGTCTCTTGCTTTCTCGTCTCATTCCGCTGCCGACTCGTGCGAGAACGATGCAGCCGGGCATGCGAGTCAGCGTCCAGATTACCAGTACTAGTAGGTTCCATGCAATCAGTAGCGGCTGGAATCTCTCAGAACGAAATAATAGGTTAATATGCCATGTCTCTTTACCTTTCATTGGTACCTTTATTTTAGGTATGATAGCCTGGGTCGACTCCCCTGAGCGAAGAGATAGGGAAAATAAAATATTCATCTTCCTCTCAGGCATATGTCCAGCGAACCAGTCAAATCGTTCCAAGGTTGAGGCGGACGACGGTGGGGAAGAGCAGGCTTATTGTTTAACGCGAACTCTTAGGACGCGAGGATCAATCAAGCAAAATGAAGAACGCTGCCAACACCTAGACTTATTGCTCATCGAAGATGTTATGTTAGATCGATTGGCCCTCGAAAGCCCCGGCAGAATCCTGTGGCGCTTTTCGACGTCGAGGACGTCCGTGGTGTTGACAATGTAATGCTGTTTGTTGTTGTTGTTTTTGGTTGTTGTTGCTGTATTCGATGATTGATGTTGCTGCTGTATGTACATGGTATGTACAATGTAGGGAGTACCCAGGTACTGATACTTTGATAAGGCTTGAGATATTGAGAGAAGATTCCAGGCCGAAGACGGCAATGAGGGGCAGCAAGCCCTGGAAAAGGTGGAAAGGCACCGTAACACAACCTTACTTTACTGGATCAGACACCAGAAGGAGGCGCAAGTACCCAAGTACCCTCTCTTTCCCGCACAAGCCAGGTGCCAAAGTTGGAGACTCAGGCGCAATTTTGGACCTGGCAGCCCTGGCCGCATTTACTGATTTCTCTCCTCCCGCACCTTGGACCTCTGTCGATTTTCAACATCCTTCAAACTTGACGTACCTGTAAACAATCCCGTCTTTTTCTTCCCTATTCCCACCAAACCCGCCCAATCCCGTACACAAACGTACCATCGCCGTCTTCCATTTCTATAACTTCTTCGTTCACCACATCTACGTCTTCCAAAACAGTTCGTACCGAACAAGTCAAGATGACTACTGAGGTAAGTTTTTTATACCCCGACTCCGATGCCTCTCCCCTTATTCCACTCCCCAAGGGACTGCCCTGTCTCGGTCATGCTACCGTTCGCCTCTGCGCCCGCGTACCACCGCATGGCCATAGACGTCTCTACTCCCTCCGACAATCTTCGTTCGTACATGGCTTTGCTAATATCAAACCTTTGCCATATAGCGTGAAAGGTTCGTTCATGCTGCGCATCCCCGCCATGCCTCGCCCACTCCCGACGCCGCTTCTGAATGCGGCTAGGCGTACAAGAGTTACTGACTAGTGTGCCCTCTAACAGCAAGACTTTCTTGGCTCGCCTCTGCGAGCAGGCCGAGCGCTACGATGAGATGGTTACTTACATGAAGGAGGTTGCCAAGCTTGGCGGTGAACTCTCCGTAGATGAGCGCAACCTCCTGTCTGTTGCCTACAAGAACGTGGTCGGTACCCGACGTGCCTCCTGGAGAATCATCTCGTCGATCGAGCAGAAGGAGGAATCCAAGGGTTCCGATAAGCACGTCGCTACCATCCGTGAGTACCGAAACAAGATCGAGACCGAGCTCGAGAAGGTCTGCCAAGATGTTTTGGACGTTCTGGATGAGAGCTTGATCCCCAATGCCGCCACCGGAGAGTCCAAGGTCTTTTATCACAAGATGTTAGTTGCACCATCATCAGGATATCACACGTCTCTCCTCGTCTTTCCACATCTATGCATATGCTAACGTTCTTTTCCCCCCTTAATAGGAAGGGTGACTACCACCGTTACTTGGCCGAATTCGCGTCGGGCGAGAAGCGCAAGGTCGCTGCTACCGCCGCCCACGAGGCCTACAAGGTAAATCTTTACAACGAGTGACGGGTCTTTGTTGTAATGTGTACTCTAACACCAAACCCTTCTTTTTAGAGCGCCACCGATGTAGCACAGACTGAGCTTACGCCGACACATCCCATCCGCCTCGGCCTTGCCCTTAACTTCTCTGTCTTCTACTACGAGATCCTCAACTCGCCCGACCGAGCTTGCCATCTCGCTAAGCAGGCTTTCGACGATGCTATCGCCGAGCTCGACTCCCTGTCCGAGGAATCGTACCGCGACAGCACTCTTATCATGCAGCTGCTCCGTGATAACCTGACCCTGTGGACCTCGTCGGAGAGCACCGAGGGCGACGGCGCCGCCGCCCAAGAGGCTTCCAAGGACGAGAAGCCGGCCGAGGAGGCTGAGAAGCCCAAGGAGGATGCCGCCCCCACCGAATCTTAGATGGTCTCTCATGGGTGACCTCCATTCCCCAGCTGAATATGCATACTCTGTAAGACTTTCGAAAGGGCCGGGGTTCCGTTGATACCCAGCTGGTGAAGGATTTGTAGCATCGGTATGGGGGTGGGATGGTTCGAGTGTCTGTATTCGAGGCGGGAGTGAAAAGTTCGGGCAGGATTGTCTTGTCGGGTTTCGCTCGAGGACACGTCAGTAAAGGCTGCAGTATAGTATGCCCTCTACTTGACAAATGCGATACACTTTTCCACAACTATGGCTGTATTTTCAACTACCTCTACCTGTATAGGGGCGGCGAGGGCTTGTTGATGGTCGTGTGGACGGTTTCATACACGTTTCCCCCTCTTTGTTTTTTGTGGTTTTTCTTGAGAAGAGATATCTCATGTTTCCTTTGATCAGCACATTGCACATCCCCTAGGGCCCGGCCTTGTATGTCAAACCTTACGTATCACGGACAAATTAGGTACCTAGTTCTACGGGTCTGCCTTAGGTGGAATTGCGAATGATCCATGCCTTGATTCACCAATCGGAGAGAGAAGAAAAGTTTTCGGCGGTTGGGCTCTGAACAGACTGCGAAACTTTTAGGCTGGACTTCTGCTTTGATGCGTGTTTACTACATGTACCGCCGCTCCGCATCCTGCAATGCGTATTCCCGATATCAGAATTAAAAAAGCAAACTCAACCCCGACGTATAAGTTTTTTTTTCATCTACTGCTGAGGGTTTTCACCGTGCCTATGACAATCTTTAGTCAACTTCCGTCCTAACGTCGGTAGATACCTACCTATGTAAGTGATTCCGTAGTATGATTTCAAATCAGCCGTCTTATTCGTCCTAATACACCTACCTCCTATCTCAGCATGTTTCATCTAAGGTGGATAGGTTTCCTTTACTAAATGCTCTATCTCGTTACCCGCGCGCTCTACCTACTCACGTCAACGATACGTATGTGCTTAGTAGATACATACCTACCTAGGTACTATATAAGGTATTATAGGTACCCATAAAATACTATTGGGTACCACGTATAGTTGGTTTCGTCGCTTCACTGGTCAACATGCGTGTATAGGCTAGGAGTAATACTTGGGTGATTCAGGAAGCGCTACCGGATAACCTCGTTACCCATTGCCTTCTAAAGTGGTAAAATCTCACAAGGACTGCCTCAGCCTCAGCCTCATCGGCACTCGGATCCCCACTAAGACCGACCCTCTTTTTTCATAGGATGGGATCCGGGTACAAAGTAGCGCTCTATAACCCCACAGAGGTTGACTTTAACCAATTTAATCCGCCAATTCGCAGGGCTGATACCGAAAAAATAGGGTCAACGTCACAGGCCAACTTTTCCAGGACATGTGCCGCTGCAATTAAAAACAATTAAAAAAAAGAAAAGAAAAATAGTTTGTACGCTCAAACATGTAGATGCCACCTTTGTACCATTCGTCCTCCCAACGCCCGTCCTTGTTCTCGAAGCCTATCTCTACCTAGGTAGCATGTGCTACTTGTCGAAACAGCCGCCGTCATCTTCCTACTGTCCTGCTGTCCTGCTACTAGTTCAGCATGGATCAGTATTCTTCCGCATCTCGAAACATCACCGCAGCGCCGTCGGCTGAGAAGTCCAGCCAGCTGCTTCTTCGCGAATATCCTCACCGAGCAATCGCAATCGCGACGTCCACCCACGCCTTGATCTTCCGCTATAGCCCTACCACGAGCGAAGCTATCGCCAATGGCTCCCTCGCATCCGTCTCGTCAGCACGGCCCCGGGCTGCCGGCGATGGTCCGGTGCCCAAATGCATGGTCGAATTCTCCCCCGTGTCCAAGCAGCTGCTTAGCGACTTCAGGCCTCTCACCCCCCGTCCGATATACGGCACCCTAGGCCTCATTTCCATAAACCAGGACGTATTCCTCTGTGTAATTACGCAGGCGTTGCGGGTAGCGACGTTGCGACCCGGAGAGACGGTCGAGAAGATTGCGAGCGTCGATTTCTTCTGCCTCAATAGCGCCGAGTACGATAATATTATATCCTTGAATACGTACGATAGCGATCCCTCCGAGCTCGCGCCTCCGTATGGCCAGAACCTCGGTCGAAGAGAAGGCGAAATAGAATACCCATATCAGGAGCTGCAAAAGTTGCTAAGCAATGGTAGTTTCTACTATAGTACAGACTTCGATCTGACAAATAGGCTTCAGGATAGGTTTGTCTTTACTATAATACAGTTCTCCATACCCGACGAACCTGTCTACCGTTACCTCCTCCCCCCCGACGCGAAGCCGGACACGATTCTGGATACGGCGTGAGAAGCTAACGTCCTCCCTCTAGGCCAATAGATTCGGATACGTTTGACATTGACAATTTTGACGATTCGTTCTTGTGGAATTATTTCATGATCAGCCCGTTGGTTCGGTTTAGATCCCGACTACTAGTGCACGAGCGTGAGGCCCTCGATGCCTCTAGGATTCTGACCTCCGCCATACGGGGTTTCTGCTTAACTATGACAATCCCTCAAAACGCAGCCCCTTTACGGGATGGTAGATCTGGCCTCCCTTCATTCCTTACAGTTATTTCCCGTCTATCCTGTAAACGAGCTGGAACTCGTTTCAATAGTCGAGGCATTGACGACGACGGGCACGTGGCCAATTTCGTGGAAACCGAAACTATATACTGGAGCCCGTCTGGGGTCCTCTTCTCGTATGCGCAAGTCCGCGGCTCGGTGCCAGTATTCTGGGAGCAGACTCCGGGTCTCATTCCTGGTCAGCAGAAGATCACCATCACCCGCTCGGCTGACGGGACGCAGCCGGCCTTCGATAAACATTTTGAGGATTTAGAACAATCTTACGGCGCCGTGCATATCGTTAACCTGCTTAGCGCAACAAAACCAGGCGAGGCAGAGTTAACACATCTATTTCACTATGGCCTAGAACATTGCTCACTCACTCGTGCCGGCGAAAAGCAATCCTCCGACCATGCACTGCTACGGGAAACAGATTACGATTTTCATATGGAGACCAAAGCCGCAGGATATGAGGCTGCTCGAGAGATTCGGCGATACATTGAGCACTCCGCAGACGGGTTCGCATATTATCTTGCTGAATTAACAGATGATATGGCTGATACTAATGAGCCGACTGGCCACCAGAGAATGGTGGTCGTGCTTCAGCAGGAAGGGGTGTTTCGGACAAACTGCCTTGACTGTTTAGACAGGACCAATTTGATTCAGACACTCATCTCACAGATGGCCGTAGAGGCCTTTTTAAACCACCGTGGGGAATATGCAGCGTCAGATTTTTGGATGCGGCATTCTACACTTTGGGCCGACAATGGTGACGCTCTCTCGAGAATCTACGCCGGAACAGGCGCCCTCAAATCCTCCTTTACAAGACATGGCAAGATGTCTATAGCTGGCGCTTTCGCAGACGTTCGGAAAAGTGCAACGAGACTTTACATCAATAACTTTGCCGATAAAGCAAGGCAGAACACGATCGACATGCTCTTGGGGCGGTTAGTTGGACAGAACCCTGTTCATCTTTTTGACCCGATTAGCGATTATATATCCGTCGAGCTCAACAAGCGTAGTGCTGAGTATTCATCGACGGAAAACATCACAATGTGAGTTTCCATGTGTCCTAGGGAAATATCAATATCCTCTTCATGCTGACTTTGATATAGATGGGTTGGGACATTTAACCTGAATGGACGCACTCACGGCATCGATGAGGATTTGACCCCTTGGCTTTGTCCTCAAGAGCTTGGCTCAACCCAGCCCGAGATCGTGGCCGTTGGCTTCCAGGAGATCGTCGAATTAAGCGCTCAGCAGATCATGAATAGTGACCCTTCACGAAAGCAGTTATGGGAGAGAGCTATTAAGAGAACTTTAAATGGCCGTGCCAAACAGCTGGGAGGAGAAAAATATGTCTTGCTCCGAAGCGGGCAACTCGTTGGGGCTGCCTTATGTATCTTTGTAAAAGCATCAGTGCTTCCAAAGATAAAGAACGTCGAAGGGAGCGTCAAGAAAACAGGCATGTCCGGTATAGCAGGGAACAAGGGCGCAGTTGCCATCAGGATGGAATACGCGAACACTCAGTTATGTTTCGTGACGGCCCATCTTGCTGCTGGCTTCGCCAATTACGACGAAAGAAATAAAGATTACGCAACTATTCATCACGGACTACGGTTCCAAAGAAATAGGGGCATTGACGACCACGGTACGAAAGCCCTTATGGTAATCATATAATCTATCACTAACACATCTGCAGATACGGTCATCTGGCTAGGTGACTTTAACTATCGCATTGGGTTGTCACACGAGAGAGTCATGGATTTGATTCAGAAAGGAGACTTGGAGAAGCTCTATGAGAATGATCAGGTAGGTGTATCTACAGATCTCCATTAAGCAAAATGACAGTATTAACATATATTAGTTAAACCTACAAATGGTTGCAGGTCTTTCCTTTCCGTATTACTCGGAAGCTAGAATTACCTTCATGCCAACATATAAGTTCGACGTTGGTACCGATAGATACGATACCTCGTAAGTTTCCGCACTGTATATCTCACGGATATAACCTTGGCTAATATTGAATAGCGAAAAAGCGCGTATTCCTGCGTGGACGGATCGTATCCTACGGAAAGGCACGAATATAAGGCAATTATCATATAATTCTGCTCCGTTACGGTTCTCGGATCACCGCCCAGTCTTCGCCACGTTTCAATGCACCGTAAACATTATAAATGAGACGCTTCGGGAACAGATCAGCCGAGAACTATATGAACGTCGCAAAGCGGAGGTTGGGCATACGGCAGCAACTCTCCTCAGCGAAGACTCTGAAGATGATGAGGATCTTATCGGGTACGATCCCATCGAGCCGGGTTTGCCGCCGGCAAGCTCAGACCGACAGAGATGGTGGCTCGAAAACGGCAAGATGGCGAAGTCTACAATAAGCCCTCCAAAGCCTAGCAATGGGAATCGCGATAACTCTACGATGGTGCTTAACCCTAACCGCCCCTCGAACCCATTCTCTCCAACCGAGGAACCGGACTGGGTTGCCATACCTAGATCTAATTCGAGGCTGTCTTCATTTTCCAGCATCTCCAGCTCGCCATACGAACATATCAACCACTCTACTCTTCTCTCAACGTCTGCTGCGTCCAATTCATCGCATAGGAAGCTTCCACCGCCGTTCGATCCAGCAACGTTACCCGTTAAGTTTAGCAAAGTCAACTTGCTTGACGAGCAAACACCCATGCAGAGAAATGAGGCTCCGCCGCCGCCTCCGCCCAGGAGACAGACATCTACAAGTCTTGTGCACTCTTCCCAAGCGCCCGCAACCTTGGGTACGCTGTCTGCTTTACGAGAACCAAAGTCTAGCATACCGCAACAGCCATTAAGAACGGTATCACCGGCACCTCAAGCGATACCGATTAAGTCTAAAGCGCCTCCTCCAATAGCTAGGAAGCCGGTCCATCTCATGTCTACTTCGCCGGCGTCTAGTCCTTCCCTCTCCGAAACAAGTAGTTTTAGTTCGCTCGTAGACCAACAAACGCCGAGGCCACCCATCCCGCGTAAACCTTCGGCCACGGTCTCTAACTTGACTTCTAAACTCGAAGCTAGTAGGTCTGGCGCGTTGACTGGTGGAATGTATAAGACAACGCCTACTCTATCTCGTCCAGATCATGCCGCGGCTAGCGATTTTCACTCTGGCGTATCGGGCCTAGCTGGTAATTCAGGTCGAGTCTCGTTGCCTGGCCTTGCGGATGTGGAGCGGAAGCCGGCCTTACCGGCACGCCCGCAAATACAGCATACACCCCCACCTCGACCAGAGCCTAGGAAGACTACCGTCGACCTTCTGGGTGGTGATGATGGTGCTGATATGAACGGATGGGAAACTTTGAAACCAAGTTAACTAGCTCCCGGAGGTAGTTTGGTTGGCTCAGCGTTATTGCATTTAGATGGGTGGCGGCGCTGATATAGCATGGCGTTTAGGGTTGTGTTAGCTAGACGAGTACCAGGTATGTATGGTATCGTTCTTAAACGATTAGACTAAAAGTTATATTTGGAAACCCTTTCTTGGAGACATAGTTAGACGATGTTGAAGTTGGTAAGATTACGGAGAACCATGTTGCTAGACATTTAAAGTCCTTAGGTACAGTGGCCCGCAAAAAGAAACGTCAAATACGTCTGTTATAACCTAAACTCATCATGTTTAAACACTAACAACATATAATATTTATATATAAACAATATATAGAAATTTACCAATTTATAAATAAATGGTAAAATATTACTTTAACTTTTTTACAATTTTTTTTATAATTTTATACGTGGCAGGAAAATGCGGTAAAGTGGTTACATTTTGAGAATAGTGGTGTTTTGTATGTAAAAGAAGCCATTTCCTTAACAATTAAGTGCTTTTTTTACCATTTTTTTCTTTGAATATAAATAAAATAACTACATCAATTAAAAGAAATAAAATAAATAAACTAAAATAATATTTTCTCAATTATTTATAATATACTAAAAATTTATATATTATTTATATATAAATATCGTGCGTAACAATTGTTTAAAGTTAGTAAGATTTAGGTGTAAATAGGTGTGGAAAATCCTATTTGACGTTTCTTCTTGCAGCTCACTGTATGTGCTTCTAGGTCAAATGCCATTAGGATAGGTACCTACGTATACGCCAAGCCGTGGCTCTTGGTCCTTTTATCTTTGTCTTAAGTACGTGTACCTGGTACCTATACGGGTAAGCCTGGGTAGTAGTACCTACCCAGCTGCAGTTGCATGGGCCGTATGCGTATGTCAATCACATGCGATACCTTATACCTTATTAATAGGTAGGTGCAGAAAATTACTAGAGTTATGTACCTACAATTGCAGATGGGATCTTACGACCCCCGAATACGGATCCAATCAGCCGTTGCTATACGCCGAACTACCTCCGTTAGCGCTTTGACGTCATACCACGATAAGATAAGGTCCTCGGATTGTATTAGCAGGAGGTCGCGACCGAACCGCGTAGCATCGAAGGTAGTTCCCCTAAAAGGTCTCGTACCGCTCACTGTCCCTCACTGTCCCTTCACTGTCCCTCACCGTCCATTGACCACGGAAACTTCAATGCATCGGCTATAGCATTATGGGAGCCTTTCCTTTATTCTGCCACACAATTAAATTTCATTCTCTCTCGACTTATGACTCGGGAGGCCGACATATTTACCTTTTACACATTATATAAACAATTGGCTGCCCCTGTTATGGACGGATTCTGGGCACTCTCTCCAATACGCACGAAAGGTTTAGGGTGCAAGTCTAGAACGTTTCCGCAAGGCTCTTCAACTCCATCCGACATACACCTAGCATCTTATTATTTCAGTGGGCAGACAGAATGGCCCTTGAGGACACGATGGAGGAACCTAAGCAAATCTGGGAACTATCGGACTCGAAGGTAGAGCGGATCGAGATCTGGATAGATGAAGTCAACTCAAGCCAGCTATACTGCACCTGTTCCGAAATTACCGAGGGCAAATTTAAATACCGACCCATTAGCGAGGCCAGGGGACCACCCGCGTCCGCATCCGTATCCGTGTCGGAACACCCCTCCACGTCAAGTTCAGCCGTAGCCTCCGACGCCCGACCAGATCCATCCCATAGCCCTAATGCCGCCTCATTCAGTAGCTCTACCGCCCCTACGCTAGTTTCCAATCCTATCGGCCCGCCAGAAAACAAACCAGCACTCGTATGCCCCGTTTGCTCATTTCCCATGGACCAAACCTTATTGTACCTGTGGCTTAAGGAGTATGAAGTTGAAGGTCTAGACGATAAGTCGAGATATACATCCGTGGCAGATGCTTCTAATGGATCGGGATGTACCCATTCGGGAATTAGCACCGAGTCGGAATTCACCGAGCCGGGACGTATTGGCTCGGGTAATGTCGAGTCGGGGCGTGTCGAGTCGCAGGTTAAACAGAATGTGCTTTCTCGAAAGGGCATCAAGGAGATAATATCAAAGCAAGCAAACCGTCTCAGGAAGTCGACAAGAGTGGCCGCCGCGAGAAGTGAGACATCCAAGGGGAAACGGGTCCTTAGGCCGATCCGAAAGCTGTTCGGTGGGTCAAGCGAGTCATTCGCATTGGCGCGTGACGGCAAGGCAAGGACCCGACCCTGTGCCACGGAGATGTACCACGCGTTTAGGGCGGATGCTAACCCTTCCAAGGGGTCAGTAGAGACTTTACTGTCGTCGAGCGACGTTGGGCGTAGAAAGCCTAAGCTGACCATCGACGAATCTGCAGCAAGGTTACGCCGCGCCTCCCGTCTCCTGAAAGCTGGCCCCCATGGTGGGCCAACATAACTGCGGACAGATTTCGACGACGTAGGAGCGCCGCAAACGCGGAAGCTGGTCCGAAACGTGACCCGATGTTAGCATTCACCAAACATTGTGCCGATTCGATGTCCGTCCCGTGAGAAGGACTGTGTCTTTTATTTTGGGGAGGTAGAATGTTACTTCCCAAGCGATGGTTTCTTAATATAGGAGGTATAGGGTATAGGGTATAGGGTACAGGTTCGTCCGTAGATGGACAAGCGATAGCCAGCGTCATGTAGGCGTGTTAGAAAGCATGGCATAATCTTGTAATATATATAGGTATAGCGGCATTTGAGTTCGAGTATAGGAATACCCAATGGCGTTAGCGAGCCGAGCTCGTGTCTAATTAGATATTCGAGACACATCCTAGAACAAGGGCAGAATAATAAATAGAAATCCATTTCTGGTTATTGATACATACATACCTAGGAACCTTACCTAGGTGCCTTGGGTCCTCAACCATCTTACTTATTATACATTCCGGACTTAGTTCTTCGTATGGTATTGGGATAGATCCTCTATGAAACCCACACGATGAAGAACTGGCGAGATAAAACACCTAAGTGTACCTAATGCATGACAGATAAATCAGATAAAGAGCAAAACGTTTGTACCGGAGCAGGCCTCAGATTTGATATTTGAGATCATTTCCATTGTGGATATCCCTCTTCCTATCATTGTATATATATTTTGGGGTATCATCACCGGCCTGCTCGTTGTGTAGGGGAATCTCTCGTTATGAAATATAAGAATAGGACACCCACCTACACTTGACCTTCTCTTCTCTTGCATCTCGTAGACAACGTCTCACACTTGTGAAAGATACAAACTCACGCTGCTTTCTTACCGTGTGCATGCTGTACGCGTGTTGCTATTATGAAGTTATGACATGATATCCAATAGTATCTTCCGCGACTAAAATGCCGTGATGAAGCTGGTCCAAAAGTATGTTGTCGTGTATTAGGAAAGAAATGTCCACATCTAAGTTACGCTCCGAATAAAATTTTACGATATTTGTATTTTTGAGCTCGGACCAGCGAAATTAGCACGCACACACGCATATGAATGTAGCTGTTTTGAGGTTAGTGGCGTTGAGCATTGGCGTATTTACTACATGTAGTACACGCCTATAAGATTGCTTAGGTACGTAGTAAAATGGAATGATGGGTTTGGGGAGACGACCATTGTTGTCTGACTTGGGATGTTTTAAACGAAACGAAAGAAATCGTCTAGGTGGGATCCAACGAAAGGTTGAAAATTAATATTAAAACTGAACCTTTCCTTTTTATTTTGTTTTTTTTCCACCGAAAACTTCCCTCTTCAGTTGAAAGACGAGAACAAGCGGACAGTACAAGAGACCCAACATAGCTCTTGGTACATGGCAAGCACTGAAAGAATGCACGTTCTTTGTTACATAAGCTACTAGGTACTTGTTCGCCCGCACGGGCCACATGCAGGAATACCTATCCCATGTTCCCAGCCTCATTTAGTTGCATGTGCTTCTCTTCCTGCCAACATTCTTCTCGCGACCATCATTGTTCGCTGGTCTCGAGACCTCATTGTCATCCATTATCCTACCAAACCATCGTATTTTCTCGCCTAGGAGGGCTATGAGAAAGTCAATCCATCTCCTTACATAAGAATTGTCTCTACACTATCAACATTCTAAAAGAAAAGAAGAAAAATTCTGCGCGAAGTCAACCCGGTGTAGTTTTCTTCTCGCCGCAGCCTCGCGCTAACTCGCCATCTCTCCTCGCCTTCCACCGTCGCGTCGCCGTTAAACAAGTCGCATAGATAATCCGTGGCCATGGCCGATTTCAATCACTTCGGTGCCTCCGACGAGGAAAATGCCGAGATTAAGAAGCTGCAACTGGAGGTGGTGCGTACTCAAAGCTTTCCCAATTCTACCTACCGCGTCGTAGCTGCAACGACTGCTTTTGGAGCATACTCTAACTATAGATAGGATGCCGATACCGACAATTTCGAGTCGTGGGAGAAGTTAATCCGTGCCTGCGAGGCTCAAGAAGGCGGGCTCAACCGGAATTCTAGCCCCCAGGCACTCGCCACGCTCCGCGACGTCTACGATCGATTCCTCCTCAAGTTCCCGCTTCTATTCGGTTACTGGAAGAAATATGCCGATCTCGAGTTTAATATTTCTGGTCCAGAGTCCGCTGAGATGGTATGAGGGCCCCCACCGTTATGATGTTTGGTTGTTTACTTTAAGCTAACTTGTGTTAGATTTATGAGCGCGGATGCGCGAGCATAACAAATTGCGTTGATCTATGGACTTCCTATTGCTCCTTCAAGATGGAGACCACGCACACCCCCCATTTGGTCAGAGAGTAAGTAGAGCCGGATGTTTCCTACCCCATAACATTTACCACCGACAGCAAAAACGTACATCAGCGACCCCCCAGCACTATCGGAGCGTTTATATACGACTGTCCGGTCGTCGACGGTGAGAGATGCCAACAGAATCCATGACATGTTGGATGATTTCTCACAGATTCTGCCAGGCCATGGTTCCCACAAAGTCATTGGTTTGACCTTGAATATCGTCGTCGTACTCTAAGCCCTGCGCCTATGTCGGATTGATTTGGAGTCGGAAACAGTTGCTTGCACAAAAATCCCTCCTCTTCTGTATTTGCCCTCTTGCCCGCCCTCACTCCCCAACCCCCCCTCACCGTCTCCGTCTTTGCTAACCTTTGCTGCCAGGCTCTTCGAGCGAGCCGCGTCTTCTGTTGGCCTTGACTTCCTGGCACACCCTTTCTGGGATAAGTACATTGAGTACGAAGAGAGGCAGGAAGCGCAGGATAGGATCTTTGCCATCTTGCAACGAGTTATCCACATACCGATGCACCAATACGCTCGATACTTTGAGCGTTTCCGCCAACTTGCGCACAGCCGTCCTATCAAGGAGCTAGTTGACCCTGATACGCTCGCGCGTTTCCAGGCGGAGGTGGAAGCTGAGAACGCCGCATACGGCGCAATGCCGCGAACTGAGCTGGAAATCGAGCGTGATGTCCGTGCCAAGATCGATACCATGTTCTATGAAATCTTCCAAAAGACACAGGACGAGACAACGAAGCGATGGACCTACGAATCGGAAATCAAGCGGCCTTATTTCCACGTCACAGAGCTGGAAAACTCGCAGCTGGCCAATTGGAGAAAGTATCTCGACTTTGAGGAAGCCGAGAACGATTTTGCGAGGACGACCTTCCTCTACGAGCGCTGCATTGTCACATGCGCTCTGTACGATGAGTTTTGGTTGCGATATGCTAGGTGGATGTCGGCACAACCTGGGAAGGAGGAAGAAGTCCGTCACATCTACATGAGAGCAGCCACCCTGTTCGTGCCTATCAGCCGACCGGGTGTCCGATTACAATTCGCTTACTTTGAGGAGTCGTGCGGGCGTGTCGGCGTCGCCAGGGATATCCATGAGGCTGTCCTGATGCAACTACCCGACTGCGTGGAAGCCATTGTATCTTGGGCCAATCTTGAGAGGCGACAAAACGGGCTTGATGCAGCAATCCAGGTTTACAAGGCCCAGATTGATGCACCTAACGTCAACATCTTCACAAAGGCAGTCCTAGTTACTCGATGGGCTTTCTTACTATGGAAGATCAAAGGGTCGGTTGACGAGGCGAGGACTGTGTTCCTCAAGAACGTGCAGTGGTACGCTGACAGCCGCCACTTCTGGGAGAAATGGCTGGAGTTCGAATTGGAGCAACCGACTAGCGTGGAAGTCGAGTCGCAACATTCCGAGCGTATCAAGCACATCTTCGACGAGCTGTTGGCGAAGAGCAGAATATCAACTGCAGCCAAGAAGGAACTTTTCCTGACCTATCTTACGTATCTTCAAGAGAGGGGTGGCGCAGACGCAATGAAGCAGTTCCTCACCGTCGACCGTGAAATCTTCGGGTATGTGTTTCCCCTCGAGTCCTACCATCTTCATTCTACTAACATTGCGGATAGTCCTGCTTCATTGGCTGTACTTGAAAGGGCCGCGACTAAGGAAAACGGCGTACCAAGAACACCACTAGACGATGCTACCAGAGCAAAAGCTGAAAGTCGGTATCCAGCCTACTACGAGTATTACATGGAGCCCGAACCCAGCGCACAAGGAACCGCATCTTTCCAGTAATGTCTGAATATAAGACTCGGCTTGGAGGTCTTCGAGGCTCGAGATGTTACGATGTTGAGAAAGGCGAGTTACCCCAGGAAGATGGGACTGGGCAATGGAATTGTACCATAACTTGAATTTCACTTTTGTCAAGGCTTAGTTATAATAGGGGCAACATGAAAGTCCGACGGATCGGCAACGAAACGGGCGCGGGGGCGGAAACCTGGTGTGTATAATGACCAGAGATATTCAGACGAGGAGCTGAGTTAAGCGCTCCCCGGAACAGCAACGACAACAAGGAGGTGGTAGTTTGTACGCGTGTTTGACGATTGACTAAGAAATAAGATCAACCTATCGAAGCCTAATTCTCCCAAAACAGATTTACCTGCTTAGGTTACCTAGGTACATACATGCTATTCCTTGCCTTGTGAGGCAAACTTATATGGATGATTAATACGTCACTTGATTTTCCTTACTTCTCTTTTTTTATTTTATCATTTCTGTTTCTTTCTCCCGCCCATTCCTACTAGTCTCCCTCGAGTCAGACCATGGATTGACTCATTCGTGTAGAGAGGTAGTGAGAAACGTGATATTCAGGTAAATGCCAACATAGGCAACTCCGTATTACCTACCTATGGAGCCCTCCCCTCCCTCCTTCGGCTCGCGAATTGCGAAAGGGCATTTTGATTTAATATTCCCCGGAATTAAATCGGTTTTTTTTTCTGCCGAACCTACGAGCCGGTTATCGGAGATAAATAAGCCTTAATAAGCTACCCTAGGCAGCTAGGTAGGTGGCTTGCTTCGGGCAACTGCAAGCGTTTAGTGACCTTGTGCTTTTCCCGAATTTTTTTTTAAAGAAAAAAAAAATCATCCCCCACTCTCAGGTGCGGCGCCGTGCGGGTACCTACCTAGGTACCTAACTACCTACTACTTATTATGTAGGTAGGTATCGTATTGTACTACCTACTACCTCTAGGCAGGTAGGGAACGTAATCCCCCCAAGATGGCGTTAGCTAGGTTCGGCTTAGGAGTGTGGGCTTTTCGCGTGGTTACTTAGTGCCCTTTAATAAGGCTTAATATTTGTGACGAAATTTGGTAGGTACTTGCTACGTATGTAGCCATGTAACTTAGACAAATCGTTCGATAAGTGAGACTAGAATGGAGGGAAGTCGGATTACACGTGGGAGAGAGAATTCGCCTAGGGAAAAAAGAGAGTGGTATTTCAAGTGTAGATATGCACATGCGCGCCCGCAGGTCGCATGCGTGCAAGGATATGAATTTTTATCTCGACGTCTTATTCGCTATCGATGCTGGCATCAGATGTTGCCATCGACGTATGAATCAATTCATATGTAATATTCTTCCGCTTAGGTACCTACCTGTCTTAGGTACATTGATAGGAGGTATGGACCCTATTGATACCCCGTATCTACATACAGTACCTTCCCATATACTAGCGTACGAACCACACACAACATATACAAAACGCTATAGTACTAGGACGGACTACAGCACCCAGGAATGACTTTTAGGGCGCCTTGTGGGCCCACTCAGAGAAGCCGAGAGAAAAAGGTCAATAGGGGCCGCCACCAATAGGATAGCTCAGATTCTTCCTTACTAAACATGTCGACTCTTTCCCACGACGGGAAGACTTGCCGTCCTCGGATTTCTTTTTCTGTGATCCCTGAGAATTGCCTCGTTCCTCACCGTCTAGCCGCCATATATTATCATATCAGCTTTTCTCTGTCCTCTGTCCTCTCTTTTCCCTTTCCCCTAGTCGAAATTCCTATCTCTCCCTTTGCTGTGCATTAGGAAAGACGAAAAGTAAGGCGCCCCTCCCCCTCCAATGTCTCAGCATTGACGCCCGCCAAATATCTAACCCGAGTTGTTGCAGATGTCGGCCTCGACTGTGTCTCGCCAGTTCGCCCGCGCGACCCTGCGCACCACTGCCAGAAACACATTCGCTACGTCTTCTCGACAGGCTTTCCGACAAAGTGGTCGCCGCTATTACTCGTCGGAATCCCCCAAGACCTCAAGCTCGTCGACCCTAATCTACCTGGCGGGTGCTGCCGTTGCGGGTGGTGCCGGTTACTACTTTTTCACCAAGGGTAGCTCGATTAGCCCCAAGGTTTTCACTCCCACCAAGGAGGATTACCAGAAGGTGTACAACGAGATTGCCAACCGCCTCGAGGAGGACGACGAGTATGACGATGGTAGCTACGGCCCCGTCCTTGTCCGTCTCGCGTGGCACGCCAGCGGAACTTACGACAAGGAGACCGGCACCGGTGGTAGCAACGGCGCCACTATGCGATTCGCCCCCGAGGGCGACCACGGCGCAAATGCCGGCTTAAAGCACGCTCGGGATTTCCTTGAGCCTGTAAAAGGTACGTCCGGCCTACTCTAGGGGATATGTCGAGGAACAATGTCTCGTCGCCGTGTACCGTAGTAGGCGTGATACCTCGGAGCTAACACTCAGTTATTACAGCCAAGTTCCCCTGGATCTCTTACTCGGACCTGTGGATCATCGGTGGTATCGCCGCCATCCAGGAGATGCAGGGACCTCTCATCCCGTTCCGGCCTGGTCGTCAGGACCGAGATGCTGCGGCTTGCACTCCCGACGGACGTCTCCCCGACGGCGCCAAGGGAGCCGACCACCTTCGTGCCATCTTCTACCGCATGGGCTTCAACGACCAGGAGATCGTGGCCCTCGCCGGTGCTCACGCTCTCGGTCGCTGCCACCCAGACCGAAGCGGGTTCGAGGGACCGTGGACCTTCTCTCCTACCGTCCTGACTAACGACTACTACCGCCTACTCCTTGAGGAGAAGTGGCAGATCCGCAAGTGGGATGGCCCCAAGCAGTACCAAGACGTCAAGACCAAGTCTCTCATGATGTTGCCGGCGGACTACGCCCTCATCCAAGACAAGTCGATGAGACAGTGGGTGGAGAAATACGCCAAGGACAACGACCTCTTCTTCAAGGACTTCGCCGCGGCCGTCACCAAGCTGTTTGAGCTCGGCGTACCCTTCAAGGAAGACACCGAGCGGATCATCTTTAAGCCTGTCAACGCTTAGAAACCTTTAATACAACGATACCAGATGATAGATTTCAAGGAGACGTATTAGAAGTGGATAGAAGGCGATAAGATTTAGACCTAAACTAAGACCTAGACGGGATTAAGCCAAGAGCCTGGATCTAGGTAGAAGCAACGCCGTTGTAGGACGAGAGGGACACGGATGAGAGAGGTGACCGAGACCCGATTGAGAGTATGATACCTGCATAATAGCGGAAGCAGAGTGGAATTATGTTATGTATACTGTTTTTTTCATCAGCCTAGTTGTCGGATCATATTGAGCGAGGCTTGGAACAGTGTAAATGAAACGAAGCGTCTCATTCCCTATTTATGCATTCCGTATCGTGAAGTGCTTCTGCCTAAGTGAGGAGAGAGAGGAGAGAGAGAGGAGAAAGAAGATGGAAGGAGTTGAAAGAAAGGAGGGATCTTGGGGTAATTTGAATTAAGGATGCTTTAATAGGTCAGTACGGCTGGTCGGGGTCGCTGAGGGTGTGCCTGCCGTCTATCCCATGCTCTCTCCCCGGATTTATGATATGTACCTACCTACCTCCTGCTCCTGCCTTCTTTTGGGAATTGGAGGTGTGCCCCACGTTTTCTCGATCCGTCCTGTGCGTGAAAGGGTACTAGACTGCACTTACCCTGGCAAGATCTACGTCAAAGTTCAACATCAACAATTTTTAGTTCCGTTCCGTTCTCTTCTCTTTTCAACACACTCTCTATACCTATTAATTGATCAAGAGTGGTAATAAAAACACTAACACTTGGGTTCTTGCCTTCTTTTCTATCATTCTTTTTCCTTATAGTCTCCCGTTCCCTCCTAATGGCATCCGCCCGTATCCCAGTCCTGCGCAACCTCTTGGGGCGGCGGTTACCTTTCCGCCTTCCGAACCAGCAGCGCCGCTGGGCGCAGGTCCACGACGTGCGATTCCTAGTCACCACCCAGGCCGACCGCAGCATTACTGAGAAGTATCGCGAAAAACTCGACCGTAAAGCCCGCGAGGAAGGCCTACGAGATATCGGCGAGCTTAAGGAGGCCTATAAAGACCGCATACAAGAGCTTAAGAAGAAGGACAGCCTCTCCGTTCCCGGCCTCGACGCCCTACTCTCCGACCAACCCGCGCCGACATCGACCACCGCAACGTCGCAAATTCGAACCGACAGCCCTACCCAGACACACCCGCCCCCTCCTCAACCGCAAGCATCCCCGTCCTCCACCCCCACCACCCCCAGCGGTACGACCAACGCCGCCGTGAAGCCCCTCTCCGAGATCCTCGACCTGCCCAAGGCGCGCGCGCTGCCGGAGAAGGAGCTCTCGGCGATATGGCGGCTGCGGCACGCGGCGTCGTCCCAGTCGCTGTGTGCGGTGATCCCGGCCGCGACGTACCGGTGCCTGGAGGCGACGGCGCGGCGGCACCCGTCGTTCGTGCTGCCGGTGCCGCGGGGCGGCGACGTCGGCGCCGAGATCCACTTCCTGCAGTGGGTGTTCGACGCGCCCTCGCGCACCGCCACCGTCCTCTTCACCCAGCTCGCCGAGTTCAAGGCCCGCGGCGAGTGGGCCCAGCCGCATACCAGCGTCACGCATTACTGGGACGACGGGCTTGCCGAGTCACCGGGCGTCGTGCTTATGGCGGGGAATGTGGTTGATGGTCGTGGAGCGAGTGTCGAGGATGCGAGGTGGCTTGTCATGCTGCTGCAGAGGTTCTACGGGGGAGAGGGCGCGGGCGGCGATGTGGGTGGTGCTAAGAGGAGGTTGTTGGAGGAATTTGGACGGGGCGATGGCGCCTTTAGTGTTGAGAGATTATTAGAAGAGAGCGAGAAGCTGGGTTGAGTGCGTACTAAACGACTACGATCGCTATGAGCGAGGTCCGGTTAGGGGAGACCTATGCTAAGTGGGTAGACGCCGAGTCCGTAGGAGGCGAAGATAAGAAGAGCAAAGAGCCCCGAGGTTGGATCTAGTACAAATCAGGATCTCACTACGATATAACGACATATACACCGGCGTCTAGGGATGCTACATACTTAAGGCCGGGTTAGACGACTTATCACGGATAGAAAAATGGGAAAGGAGCGTTTGGCTAGCTGTGCCAATAGTTGTATCAACGCTATGTATATACCTGGGTATTCGGAATTTAGACAGCATAGCTCTACACGCTATACCCCTATCTACCATCATATCACCAACAACTTCCACATCTACCACCACTACCACGCACTACAACAAAGAAGGCCCATCTCCATCATCATAACTTGGGCCCCTCAGCACGCTGGTCCTCCTTGCGCGCCTCCTCCTTCAACACCCGGCGCAGCAGCTTCCCGCTAGCGTTCTTAGGCACGGCGTCGATGAAGCGCACGCCGCCGCGCAGTCGCTTATGCTGGGCCACGCGCCCCTCGACCCAGGCCACGAGCTCCGCCGCCTTGGCCTCGGTGCGCTCGATGCCCGGCCGCAATACCACGTACGCCCGCGGCACCTCCGTCTCCCGCACCCGGTCGTGCGCCGGTACTACGCACGCGTCTGCTACTTCGTCGTGCCCCAAAAGCACGCTTTCGAGTTCGGCGGGGGCGACTTGGAAACCCTCTGGTTTAGGGGGAAGAGAGGTGGTTGTTAGTGCTCTGGGTGTGGAGAGATGGCTAGGAGGTAGGTAGATAGGTGTGTGGGTGTAGGTATGGGCGTGGGCGTGTACTTACTATACTTAATAAGCTCCTTCAGCCGATCCGTGATGTAGAAATTCCCCTTGGCATCGGCATACCCGATGTCCCCCGTCTTGAAGAAGCCGTCCTCGCTGAACGTGTCCTTCTGCAGCTCGGGGCGGTTCAGGTAGCCGGGGAAGACGTTGGGCCCGCGGAACCAGAGCTCGCCCTCGCCCTCGCCGAGGCCGCGCTCGCGGCCGGAGCCGACGTCGACGATCTTGGCCTCGACGTTGGGCAGCAGCTTGCCGCAGGAGCCGTTGTGCCGCTTCCAGTCGGCGATGTTCATCTTGGTGACCGCGGGCGCCGTCTCCGACAGCCCGTACCCCTGCATCACGGGGATGCTGAGCCGCTGCCACACCTGCTCCACCAGCTCCCGCCCCAGCGGCGCCGCCCCCGAGTTCACCCACTTCACGCTCGACAGGTCGTACTTGCCCGCCGCCGGGTGCTTCGCCAGCGCGAGGACCACCGGCGGCGGGATCGCCGCGAAGGTCACCCCGTGGTCCTGGATCGCTTGGCAGAACTTGTCTAGGTCGAATTTGGGCAGCACGATCGCTTGTAGGCCCATGGTTATGCTTTGGAGTGCTATGCACGTGAGGCCCTGGGAGATGTGTGAGTCTTCCTTATTGTTCTTGAGCTGGGGGTATTCCCTCTCGTAGGCGGGTAAATCATATATATATATGCGTGTAAGATAGATCGAGCGTCACTTACGTAAACGTGAAAGAACGGCAGCACCGCAATCTGCTTGTCGCCCTTACCGTCGGGCCCGCCCGAGTGGTATAGGCCGTTCAGGATATCGCAGTGGCCCAGCTGGACGAGGTTGGCGACGATATTGTAATGCGTGAGACACACGCCCTTAGGCAACCCCGTGGTCCCGGAGCTATACACCAGGAACGCGATATCCTTCTTCGGGTCGATCCGCGGCCTCAGCGTAGACAGGCCCAGCAGGCCGCCGGGGCTCCGTATCTCGGTGAAGTGCTTGAACTTGCCCGTGGGGTCGCGCGCGTCGCCGAGCAGGATGACGCGGTCCTCGGGGAGCCCGATGGCCTTGGCGGCCTCGAGCACGGTGGGCAGCATGGGGAGCTGCGTGACGATGCCGACGACGCCCGAGTCCTTCATCTGGAAGGCCAGCTCCTTGGCCGTGTACGTCGGGTTCGCCGTCGAGCACGCGCCGCCGGCCCAGTGCACGCCGAAGAACACGGGCGGGTAGTCGATGCTGTTGGGCGAGAAGAAGCCCAGCACGTCCCCCTTCTTGAACCCCCATTGCGACTTGAGGCCCTTGCCGAACTCCGCGGCCGTGGCCTTGGCTTGCGCCCATGTGTATGAGCGCTTCGTGTCGGGGTCGATGTATATTTCTATTAGAGTGTGTTAGATCATTCGTTCTTCTCATATTATGTGGGTGTATGGGTGAGCTTATGAATTTGGCAGCGGTGAGGTTTTACCCTTATCTTCCGGAAACGGTCTGTCCTTCCTCTCGAACACAAGCTGCCATAGGTCGAGATCTGGGATCTGCAGCGGCGCGTGGAAGGACTTGATGACAACCATGATGACGTCTACGAAACCCCGATACTTATTTATGAGAAGGAAGCAAAAATGGAGATAGATAGACAGCTAAGCTTGGGGGGATGTATGTTAGGTACGTAAGCACGTATATAGGGTAAGGATTACCCGAAAAGGTCAAGGTGAAGGGTTGAAGCTGGTTGTCTTGACCGCTGTGGCTCCCACGGTTAAACCTCCCGAGGTAAGTTTCGTACTTAATACAATAACAACAACAACAACAAAAAAAAAGGAGCCGTGGAAAGCCGTGGGATCCTCCAACCCACTTAGAGCCGCGTCGCCCCCCTCCCCCTTCTTATATATGTGCACTACCCCCGGCGAAGGCTCCATGTCAGATAGGTGGAGTCTGATGGAGTTGGAGCCCACTGGTCGTAATAAGAAATCGGACTTATGATCCTTGACCGGAGATCACGTCTCAAAATCTTACGTTTCAAGCACACCTTTAGTTTTAACTGTTTGGGTTTTGCGCTCTGCCTGGATTTGTAGTTAACTTATACGGTGCTTGTGCTTTTATCTCTGATGCCAGATATGTTACCGCTCTTAATTATAGAAATAGATTCCAAAGACATCTCTACGAGAGACGCGTGTGAATATGTAGGTACGCAGGAAATATCAAGGTCCCAAGATAACGGGACCCCGGTTCTCGTGCGCCGGTTGGATCGCTAGCCCCAGACGAGGCAAGCCCGCTGCGGGGAA
Source organism: Pyrenopolyporus hunteri (assembly GCA_902806595.1). Classification (NCBI taxonomy): domain Eukaryota; kingdom Fungi; phylum Ascomycota; class Sordariomycetes; order Xylariales; family Hypoxylaceae; genus Pyrenopolyporus; species Pyrenopolyporus hunteri. The sequence goes on along the minus strand of CADCXC010000038.1, from coordinate 2,806,114 downwards.
TCTTGGAGAGGTGTTGGGGGCTGCTGACCATCCGTGTAAGGGAGGTGCTGGTATTAGTCGGAGATAATGTCATGGAACAAGATGGAAATAGCAAAGTAAACATTATAACTATATTTCATATAAACGTCTATCGTATCTTATGTACTGTATATATGGCATATTATACTCGTCAGCTATAATATTTCAAGCTGGTCCCCATACCGTCGTGCGTTCGTATCTCAAGGTAAAAGTCGGAAAAGGGTATCATGTTCTAATTAAGGATTACGCCGAGTCGCTGCTCGATTGCACAGCGTCCTCATCGTCCGCCCCGGTGCCATCTGGCGGCGCCCACGCCGATATATCCTCGCAACCCTTCGGTATTCTGCACTTGTCCCTAACATCGCACGTCTTCCAGAGCACCTCTCGGATCTCCTGGAAAATCTGGTCTACCGCATCTATCGCCCAGATAACGTCAAGGTGCTCGTATTCTGGTAGGATTTTACTATGAACGACCCTGACGTGCGGTTCTCTACCCCTTTCAAATCGCCGTAGTAGTTTCCGCCCGTCGACGAGATTATCGTTCCCAGCAACCCATAACGCGAACGGGCACACCTGCTCATTGTACCAGGCGGTAGCTCCTTTTGGTTTTTTGTTGCGTTCTCTGGTCTCGCTTCTTAAGATACGGCCTCTCTGTTGACTGGCCGTTTCAGCGAGCGGTCCGTCAGTTCCATCCTCTCTCTCCTCGCTGCGCCATTCTTCCTTCGTAGATAGAATGCATTTGTGTTTAGCAAAACATTCTCGACCTAACCACCAGCGCATCGACTCGGCGCTCACGTAAACAGGAGCAAACTGGAACATACGGTCTCTCAAGCCGCGGTCCCAACGAATATCTGACCAATCGAAGAGAAACGAGAACACCGTATATCCAAGCCATCCGTAGAGGCCTGACGGTAGAATCGAATGCATAGTCATCATCAAAGGAATAAAAGCGTGGATACCGAACATAAGTCGGAAGAGGCTTGGTGATATCACGCGCATGAACTTGAAGTACATCTTTCCAATCAAGGGTCCGGCATAGGCCGCTGGCGCAAGTGCGCAGAACACGGTGAGCTTCTCTCCCAGTTCGGGACGCTGTTCCTTTGCGAGGGCTACGAACGTCTGAGTCGTACCCTGTGAGTGGCAAATCAAACCGACCTTCTCGAATCCGGTCTCGTATAATACTCGCGAGACCAACGCAGGTAGATCGAAGACGCCCATCTGGCGGATGTTCCAGCACCACATGCGAGGATCCGAGTAGTCCAATAAGGCGTGCTTCGGATTGAAACCGCATCGATTGTTCCCGAGCCATACGTCGTAACCGGATTTGCATAAATAAAATGCCAACGAATCGTCGTCGTTAACGCAGTAGGCTCCCGAACTTTGAAGCAGTCCATGCATGAGGAGCACCGGGAATTTGGGCTTCTGGTCTGGATCCCTTCGCTGTCTCCTAGTATCCCCCGTGAACAGTTCTGGGCCCCGATAAGATCGCTCCTGTTCGTCTAGTTTGGTATATTCCTTGGGATCGTAAACGTGCCATAGATCGATGATAAACCCATCTTCGGTCTGTACTTGGAATTCTTCGATGTCCAGGCCTACTCTTCGCGCATAATAGCTGACGTCGCAGATAACGGGGTCTGGTCCGCCTTCGGTCGGAACGTAGCCTTCGTTCCCCTGAGAATTCTCTTGATCTAAGGTTCCCTGGTCCTGAGACCGCCGTCTCTTCCAGGTTCTTTCCTGTTCCTTTCGTATATTCTGCCTCTTCATTTCCTCTTCATAGAACGGCCTCCCGGCGTCGGGGTTCCTGAATGTTGCGCGTTTCCAGATCTTGTCACACACTCTAGGTATGCTTGTGAACAGGGCGCCGAGAACGATAACGCCAAGGAAAGCGGCGCTGAGGAAAAAGGATGATATTCGGAAAGTCCAGCATTGTATATCGCGAAGTAAGGACGGCGGACCATACAAAGGGAGAGGAGGGAAAAGTGGGTGTGTGTTTGTTGGCGGCATCGTCCTCCGTAGCGATCCCTCGGACGACTTTTGCGCCGCTTTGTTCTCGGCATACGAAGTCGACCCTAAGCCGGCGACAGCACCCGGCGACGGGAGGGCGTCGCGGTCATCGTGAGGAGTCGCATCCTCAGGAACACCGTTATTTAATTCTTCTTTCAGAATATTAAGTTTATGCGCCTGTTCAAGCGGGACGGGGGGCAGTCGGTTCCCGTCGGCCGTGACAATGACTGGATCCTGCGGCGTTACAAACTGGGCCTCGACGGCGAGGGTCTCTTGATGTTCGTTATTGTGAGTTGTCTGGAGGGAGAGCTTCTCCGCCTGCTGAGAAAATTCGACGGCTGCTTGAACGGTAGCGGAATCAGGTGGCTGCAACCCGGCCTGGGAATGGTGACTACTAAGACCCATTGCGACGTTTAACTACTTGAAAGATATTCATCCGGTCTCGAGGAACACTAGGAAACGTCCTTTACTCTTAAATCGAGAGAAACCCCGTTTATATCGGTTGTATCGAGGACGAGAGAGGATCGGGAGAGATGAACAGTGACAATGGCAATTAGAATGATAATGTAGCGAATGAATTGAAGAACCGTCAAACCCAGGCCGAGTCTAGAAATCTAGGAGGGTTCTAAATAACATGTCAGCAACGAAGCCGCGTCATAGTTGTTTTAAGGAATTGATCTAGCGCCGGACTTGGATTGGGACTTGGATTGGGACTTGGATTGGGACTTGGATTGGGACTTGGATTGAAATTCCAAGGCAGTCTGCGGCGACCAACGAAATGAAGATATATCAGAAGCGGGAAGTTGGCGGTCGCTAGTGTAAATCGACGAAAATTGACAAAAATCGACGGACGACTCCTGGATCAAAGTTGCTATGATCAAAACGGAAAGCGACCCCCTATCTTTACAAGGATGGAGAAGGATAGAATCTTGCCAAGGTGCGTCCCGGAGATCAAGGAATACTACGTCAGTATGCAGGTCGTAGTCTGGATTCTTTTTGAGCATTGTACCTGATACGTAGTTGGTTCCAAGCCGCTCGACTCTGGTCGAATAACAAGATAGTAAAAACAAATAAGAGGGGAGCTAGGCGAGGAGGGTGGGGGAGGATAGCCTACGCTCCCTAGCAGAATAACGCGGTTTCGATAACAAAGACATGTGAAAGTGAATGATATAGGAGCTAAGGGTCCGATTCATCGGGGCGGTGCCGCATCCAATGCTAGTCAGGGCATTTCTAACTGCCGCTACTGGGTACCCGGCCATGTAAGTGAAATTAGGAGGCGAAAGAGAGGTGAAGAAAAAAAAAACCCCCCACAACCACATGATCACTCATGTTGTGATGGTTTTTTGGGGGCTGTGTGTGATTGGGTATTAATGGGGAGAAAAGGAGAAGAAGAGTCTTTTAAGGGTTAGAAAATGAGTTGGCTCTTGCCTTATACATGTGTGAACCCTGTTGCACCTACCTAACATGTAAAAAGGCATATCATACCTGCCCGTTTATGAAGTATATTGGATTTGGCGGTTTAGTAAGATGGGTACATGTTAGATTCCTCGGTGATTTACCTATTAACGTCTCAGCTCATTGATACTCTGCCAAACAAGTGAGAGGATGGCATATCTATGTTGATTTCTATGCCTCAATTTCTAACAAAAAATCTAGAGCCTAATGATGTATTCAGACCTATAACAATTTATAGGTACCTACCTCTTAAGATGATATGTACCAGCTACTTCTTGGATACTTCTTGTGACTATGGGAGTACACATCAAATTGAATATTTGATAGGCGCCCACATGTATGGAGGTGTATATGATGGTACCCGCCTAGTATACACCGCTGTGGAATGATACACATCCGTATCGATAACGATAACAACAGCTTTAGCACAGATTTTGCTGCAGCAAATCCAGCAAATAGCATATCCATGCAGCGTTCACACGTAGCCGACCATTTTGGTCCGTGCCTCCTATCGCCCTGCCTCGTCTACGGCTCTCTACCATACCCAGTACAGGTAATGCCTCGGCCAAAATCACTGCAAGTGTGAGCAAAGCCGAACCTCGACCAGGCAACCCAAAAAAGAAGACAATAGGGCCTGCTGCCGACCGTACCTTAGCGACGGGATAATACCTATGTATATCGAGTAGATCATCGAGCTACCACCTACCGAGCTGCCATTGAGTTACCATCGAACTTGTCAATAGGAGACCGTTAGGCATTATATACACACCGGTATAGCCCAGTATACAACACACATCCATTGGGCTTCATAAGTTGGACTTGCTCTTTTCTCTATTCTGCCCCGTCTTCGTCAATTACCAGCCTCTAAAGCATTTCCCATTCTCCCACTCTATGCGCGACGCCTCGCGACTTGCGGGGCCGTCAATCCGCCTAATGACTCCCGTCGCGGCGCACCGCTTCTCGAAGTTCTAAAAGCCGTACACCGCGATCATGGCCGCTCCCAGTCGCGATCTAGCTACCCACCGAAAACGAAGACGGAGGAGAAGGCAGGACAAGCCAGCCATTGCAGCAAGGCTCGTCCTGGACAATCATGTGAAAGGAGAAGTGGGAATCTTGTCCGACGATCTTTTCGCCGATTTGTTCCCTCACTTACAACAGGGTGAGTGTTTCGAGGCTACGCTTGGGCTCCCTGCATGTAGCCGTGTCCGGATCTAATACGAACTTAAATGTGATACAGAATCGGCCGAAGATGAGACAGGTAGCCAAATCCCCAGCATCCATCATATTGCCATTGCCCCATGGACGCCGTCTGCGAGTCCTCAGCGAACGAATTGGACCATAGTCCCTATCACCAAATCTGCCGCCCTTGCCCATTCGACCGTGCAGTTCTCGCCCTCCTCTCTCGCTCTGCAAAGCTTTGCGACGACGTTGCAGAATGTCGCGCCTTCGAAGCTCTCCGGCCATAACAGGGGCGGCATCGAGATTCTAGTTCTGGATGTGGCACCTTTACCTCTAGATACCGTCTTCGTACATCTCGAAAGTGACCTCGTGAAAAGACTCGAGAAGGGAGAAGGGACCTTCTTTGACGATCACCCCTCCGTCGAAAAGAGAGTAACCTCGGGAAGCGATACACCGACTGACCGCCTCGCCGCCGCGTTGCGCATAGCCCTTGGAACCTTGAGGATTGTCCATAATGGGGATCTGTTCCCTCTACCATTGCCGCCGCACAACATCACACACGTCCCCCCCACGCCGGGCAAGGTGACGCTCTGTGAGCCTGTAGCACAGGGTATACTAGTACCGAGCACCAAGATCATCTTGACGAGAGGCCACGCTCAGGCAAAGCAAGCCCGAAGCTCCATCGCCTCCCCCCAGACCCTGAAAAGTGCCGAACAAGATGATGAGGACACAGCCACCGACCAATTCTATTCGGCCACGGAAGAACGGGCAAAGGCAGATGGGCCGAGCGAGACGTCAGATATCATAACCGAAACTGAGACAGAGATCTCTGAACCTGAAAATGAAGATGAGCTCTCGGATGACTCAATGGATGATATCATCTCTCTTCAGGCCCCCTCGCTGCCGTCCAGCAATGCTAGCGGCGTTTCTTCGATGCAACCGGGAACGCCAATGACAGTCGGGCGTGGAAGGATGGTCGGCAGCATTAGCACTCCCTCAGTATTCTCTAATTTCACCGCCACTACTGCTCGTCCGGACCGCCCCAAGGGCCGCCTATTCAAAGCTCACGGTCTAATGAGCCCGATCCCGTCAGAGTTGCTTCATCCTAAACCGACAGCCGAGGACGACGAAGAGATAAGGGTGTACGTAGACATCATATCTCTGACTAGGATAGGATGTTTCTCTGGGGACTGGGTCCGGCTTGAGGCTTCGGAGGAACCCCCGACAAACGGAACCGGTCTGTTTGGTCTGGGTAGCTTCGGACAGCCTGGGGTGGAAGAGCCAGTATGGCGACCAGCCAAGGTCTATGGGCTCCCGGAAGGCTATTCTCATAGACCTATGACTAGAATTCCGAGTTCGAGGCATGATGCCAACAATCGAAGGCCCTCGTTCTTCGAGTCCCAGATTCAAAGCCAGACAGGCCCCGGCGCGTACATGTCCCCTCTCCTGCTCGCGAACCTAGAAAGTACGCCTTATGTTCGCTTATCTCCGTTAAAAAGGACGGCCCAACCTCCAAGGCCAGGTCAGTCGAAGATTACGGGGGCTTCCCGTCCTCCCTACGCTCGAGACGTCACCCTCCAGCAGATACGGACGCCTATCTCTTCCGAGAAAGCCCTTCAGACAGCAATATTCGGTGGACTTAAGGACCACTTTTCACGGAGCATGCGAGTGGTCAAGACCGGCGATCTCGTTGGAATCCCAATCGACACGCAGCTCGGACGAACCCTGCAGGAATCGACGAATACTGGTGATGGCCTCGTTCTTGACGACGTTGTGGCTTTAACGGCTTCGAATAAGTCTGGTGTGACTGCGGCGTCGAAACCTGACGCTGTCGCTTGGTTTAAGGTCGCCCATATAGACCGCCAGAAGTCGGAACCCGCCGACGAAGAGGACGAGGAGGATATCTGGGGCGGCGTAGCTTGCGTCGACAGCTCTTCCACTCAGATTGCCCAGTCCGGCGGCACCACTAGTTCGCTTCCAGGTACGAAAGACAGTAATTGGCCATACTATCTAGGCATTGAAGAAGCTCCTCAACCTACGTCCGGTCTTCTCTCTTCGGTGGCGCAGCCGCAGGCGAGATTTACTCCTCCCTTGAGACGACGACTAAGGGAGCTGATAGCAGCCGCCACGAGTAAACGAGCCGTCCATCTTAAGATGCCCCCGCTAGCCATTCTCCTTATATCAAACCAACGCAACATTGGCAAGGCTACTTTAGCTACCAATGCCTGCGCGGATATTGGCCTCCACACGTTCACTATCGATGCCTACGACGTTGTTAACGAGAGTGGGGCTGGAGGGAGCGACGTCAAAACCGAAGGTCTCCTAAAGGCTCGAGTGGATCGTGCAATGAGTTGCGGACCAGAGTGTTGCGCTCTTCTTATTCGACATATTGAAGCGCTCACCGCCGACAGGATGGTGGCGGCGATGAAGGAAGTACTCGGTGAAACGAGAGTACTTATTGCGACGACCACCGAAGTGGACAAGGTGCCCGACGGGATAAGAGGGCTCTTCACTCATGAACTAGAGATGAGTGCCCCCGATGAAGGCGAACGTGAAGGCATACTACGATCCATTATACAAAACCGAGCAGTATCCTTGGCACCCGAGGTTGAGCTAAGCGGTGTCGCCATCAAGACGGCAGCTCTGGTGGCCGGTGATCTTGTTGACGTAGTTGAGCGCGCGATCGTCGCCCGTGATTCGCGTCTCGAAATGCTGGTAGCCAAGGCATCAACCGAGAGTTCAACTGTCACCGTCCGCGATGTTCAAGTAGCAGGGGGTTCATCCGCGAGATGTCTAACTAAAGCCGACTTTGATATTGCCGTGGACGCGGCGCGTAAAAACTTCGCAGACGCCATTGGCGCCCCAAAGATCCCGAATGTCACCTGGGACGACGTCGGTGGTCTCAACAACGTTAAGGAAGCGGTAATGGAGACCATCCAACTTCCGTTAGAAAGGCCAGAGCTATTTGCCAAGGGGATGAAGAAGCGTTCCGGTATATTGTTTTACGGCCCGCCCGGTACCGGAAAGACCTTACTAGCAAAGGCGATCGCCACAGAGTACAGCCTGAATTTCTTCAGTGTCAAGGGTCCCGAATTACTGAACATGTATATCGGAGAATCCGAGGCCAACGTCCGCCGAGTCTTCCAGCGAGCTCGGGATGCGAGGCCCTGTGTTGTCTTCTTCGACGAGCTCGACTCAGTTGCGCCGAAGAGGGGAAATCAAGGCGATAGCGGTGGCGTCATGGATCGCATTGTGTCACAGCTCTTAGCAGAATTGGACGGGATGTCTGGGGGAGATGATGGAGGCGGTGGTGTCTTCGTCATCGGTGCCACGAACCGGCCCGATCTGCTTGACCAGGCCCTGCTGCGTCCCGGTCGATTCGACAAGATGCTGTATCTTGGTGTGTCTGACACGCACGAGAAGCAGCTCAAGATTATGGAAGCTTTAACGCGAAAGTATGTCATCGATTTAATTATCTTCACCCGTTTCACAAGAGTCATACTAACGGAATAGATTCACACTCCACCCAAGCGTCTCGCTACCGGCTGTCGCCGAGCAATTGCCCTTCACGTACACAGGTGCCGACTTCTATGCGCTATGCAGTGACGCCATGCTCAAAGCGGTGACACGGCAGGCAGCGCTTGTGGATGCCAAAGTCCGAGCCATTAACGCGGACAGAGAAAGGGACGGCCATCCGCCAATTTCCACGGCCAACTTCTTCGACCACTACGCTGCTCCCGAGGACGTCGCCGTCATGGTCACGGAACAGGACTTCCTCGACGCGAATAGGGAGCTCATCCCTAGCGTTAGCGCCGGTGAACTTGCACATTATGAAACGGTCAGAGCTACCTTTGAAAACCAAGACACCAAAAAGCAGCAGCAGCAACAACAGGAACCGCCGCAGTATTCGGGTATTGCCGAGGCGCCCGGGTCGCCGATGTCTAGGTTCGACGGTTTTAGCGCGAGCGGCAGCCCCGGTAGGCCGGGGTCCCGGTCAGCCTCGAGCGGGAAAGGCAAGGGCAAAGCCATAGCCTCGGGCAGCAGCAGCAACGGCGGCAGCAGCATCGGCAAGGGGAAAGGGAAAGCCCTCGCCACCGCCAGCGACGAGGGGAGCGATGGCGAGGGAAGCGGGTTCAGTGGAAGCCTGAATGGGAGGTCTAATAAGGGGAAGGGCAAGGCGGTCGCCTCCAGGTTCACCGACGGGACCGCGAGCGATGACGATGGGCTGTATTGAGGTGTTGTGGGGTGAATCTACACTGGACTGGACTGGACTGAAATGTGGTCGATGATTGGCCGGCCCTAATTACATAAAACGAAATGGAACCTGAGTATAGCCAAAAACTAGCCCGGTTGAAGAAATTGGGCCTCTCCCGTTCTTGTAGATAGGTACCTACCTAGTACGTATATCCAAAAGAGTTGGTTGGTGATTGCGGTTAGATAGACGACGAATGGATGGTTGGTAGATGATGGACGAGGATAATGATATCGACCACCTAACCTGAGGTAACATAGGTACCTATTCATTAAATTAAAAGTCTGGAGAGACGAGTCTCTTTCCCCTCGGATAACAACAGCGCACCGTATATGAGAATGGGATGCTTTTCGGTTGTGAAGAATGATCGATGGCCTCTCCTCACATCTAGGACCACTCTACTTCTACTCTCGCAAACTTGGTATCTAACAGTTAACACCCTCCCCTCCTTCACCCTTGTCTGCCAACAAATGGATGTAGGAAATAACCCTATTAAAACTTCGCAGACGCTCCGCTAAATCGAAATCGGACTGCTTATTTCTTAGTTTCGGGTTTGGCCTCCTCTTTTTCCTTTCCCTCTTCCTCGTCCTCCTCCTCATCTTCATCCTCATCGTCATCATCCTCTTCCTCCTCGTCTTCATCTTCCTCTTCCTCCTCATCATCATCCTCATCCTCCCCCTCCTCCTTTTCTTCTTCTTCCTCTTCCTCATCCTTCTCATCCTCGGAATCCTCCTCCTCGGAGCTCGTTGCCTCCGGAATAGCCTCGGCCTTCTCGACCGCGGCGATCTCCTCCGGCGAGGCGTCCTCGATTACGGACTCGAGCAGTTCCCCTATCGTAGGCACCGCGGCATCTGCTTTCCATGTGCTGCTCGTCGGGCTCTGGAGGACCTCCCGCAGCGAGTCGTCGGGCGCGGGAACTTCGGCGTGCCACGTACTCGTCGTCGGCGATTGTAAGCCCCCTTCGCCAGTAGCCTTTCCTTTGCCTTTGTCCTTGTCGTCTGATAGCGACAGGCTAGCTAGGCTCTTGCTGGCTGCCTTGACGGATGCCGTAGTTTTGTCTTTTGGTTTAACCACGGACTTGGTGGTTGTGGATTTAGTCGTAGATCTAGTCGTAGGCTTGGCTAAGGACGAAGATGAGGACTTGGGAGTGGATTTGACTGTAGGCTTGGGTGCAGACTTAGCCGTAGCGGTAGCTGTCGTCTTAGTGGTGGTGGCTGTAGTAGTCTTGGTCGCGGTCCTAGTCGTAGTCTTAGCCACGGGCTTGGTGACTGTTTTGGTCGAAGATTTGGTGGTGGACTTGGAGGCGGATGTAGATGTGGGCGTAGATTTGGATGGAGTTGCAGTCCTGGAGGAAGAAGCGGGTTTCGATGAGGACGTGACCCTAGAGGACGGCGTAGCCCTAGAAGCCGACGGAGCTCTTGTAGCAGACGTGGCTCTCGTAGTGGACGTGGCTCTGGTAGCGGACGTGGATCTAGTAGCGGACGTAGCTCTAGTAGCAGACGTAGCTCTAGAAGCCGAAGGAGCCCTCGTAGCCGATGGAGCCCTAGTCGCTGACGGAGCCCTAGCAGCCGACGGAGGTCTAGTAGCTGATGGGGCCCTAGTGGTTGACGGAGTCCTAGTAGTTGATGGAGTTCTGGTAGTCGATGGAGTCCTGGTAGTTGACGGAGCCCTCGAAGCCGACGTAGCCCTAGAAGACGACGTAGCTCTGGGCGTCGAGGGGGTGGCCTTAGATGCAGACGTAGCCTTGGGTATAGACGGAGACTTGGGTGCGGTGGAGGATCTGGATGGCGTAGACTTGGATGTTGGCGCAAGCTTGGATACGGATGCAGCAGCCTTCTTAGAGCTAGTGTCCACCTTTTTGTCATCTTTACCGGCCTTAACTTCCTTCTCGTCCTTCTCGTCTTTCTCGTCTTTCTCTTCCTTCTCCTTATTGTCCTTGGTATCCTTAATTTCCTCGCTCTCCTTGGTGTCCTTATTCTTCTCGGCGTCCTTATCATCCGCCTCCTTGGTGTCCTTGGTATCCTTGGTTTCTTTAACGTCCTTGCTCTCCTTGCTCTCCTTATTATCCTTGTCATCTTTATCGTCCTTACCTTTCTTCCCGTAGACCTTAGCTCTCAGGCTATCAAGGTGGGCCTGCTTCGCCTTCCGCGCCGCTTCCTCCGCGATACTAAGCACGGGGGCGGCGGGGCTAGGGGCCGGAGCTGATTTCGTTATGGTTGACGCTGCTGTGGTCGTTGGCTTATCACTAGGCGGCAGCGGAGGCGCAGGAGGTGGGGGTGCCGCAGAAGTGCTTGCTGCCGCCATAGAAGCCGCCGCTGCTGGCGCTGCTGCGGGCTTCGAGGGCTTCGGCGCGGGAGGAGGGGGGGCCTCGCTAATAGGTGGTATGGTGAATTCGTCATAGTAGATTTTCACATGTTGCTTTAGCTCGCCGTATTCGTTCCATTCCTCGATCTCCACAAGGTCCTATGCGATTGCTTAGTTAGGGATACATTGGGAAGATCCTAATAATTGTCGACCTACACCCAGAACCAAGCCCATCTGTACGAGACCAGGGAGCTTGCGGAGGCGTCCAGATTCGTCTTTGCCCGCCCTTCGACCCCATATCATACGCGCCTTATCATCGACGGCGATGTCTATAGCTTTGAATGGCACCTTATTGGCCCTCAGGATTGTTTCTAGCCGCGACGTAGCCGTGACGATGTGGGAAGACCCAGCCGTAAGGGAAGTGTACACATAAAGGGCGGGGTCGGTCGAGTACGTCGTGGACTTGGTTTCCGCCATTGTGCCCGGCAAATGATATCGTCCGCAATTCGAAAGAGGTGAAAATGTAGGGGGAAGAAGAGTACCGAGTGAGAAGGAGAGAATCAACTTATATGTCTTTTGAAATGAGAAATGGGAAATGGGATGTTCCTGGCTCGAGGTCGGGAGAACGCAAGAACGAATCCCCTGGATCAGATAACGACAGGTACCTAGGTAGGTACCTAATCGATAGGCCGCTTCACCCCATGCCTCTAAGTACCTAGGGTTACCAGGCGGCCGACACGAGACTACGAAAGGCTAAAAAGCCATTGGCGCAGGACCTAAACTCTGATTGGGTCTTTCTACCTGAGTATGACTTCATAGCATTAATCGAATAAGGTTTATCCCGTATGCCCCTTAAGTGCATATGTGAAGCTGTAACTTCACGTTGGGCTTACTCTTAAAGTTAAAATTGAATTAAGAACCAAAAACTTCCGTTCATTTACATCCGAACATTGTTAACTAAGTCAAGTAACCATGGTACGCGTAAATTAATAAGAGCTAAAATTATCAATGATTTAATTATAATTAGCCCCCTTTAAAGTACGATATCTTTTTAACATTAACGATAAGAACACGCGGAGGCGAAGGTAAAGAAGGATACGACAGGTAGTTACTAAGATCTCCGCCGTTGTATAACTTATGTATGAAGCCCGCTATATAAGAGGAGGCTAATTACAACCCGCTGTTCAAAAACCATATCCTCTTCTTTCCAAGCACAGGGCAATTCCCTTTACGGATATTCTCAGGGACTATGAGTATATATATTATAGTATTCCTATCACGGAGAACGACTCACATCTCAAGCATGATAAGCCACTATAAGGCGCATTGTTTTACACGGCATTACAAGAGTAAGTTGATTAAGTGGTCCTATTATTAGCACGCATAAGACATGAATAAAATATATCTGATGTTGAGTCCATAATCTTACGGCAAACTACTACACGATCATTCTATCTCTTACATTCATCCGTATTTACGGTCATATAAAGGGTCCAAGCGTAAGCTAAATGGTTTCTAGTGATCATATCCCAAAAGCGATTGATATAGACGTTAGAGATCAGTATAAATCATAGAATTAAAACTCGACCCAAAATATGTGAAACTGTAGATAAATACCAATTATAAATATAATACTTCCCCCCGCGCTTCATTATTTGAAAGTAAGCAGAAGGACATAGCCAGCGAGCATCTATCCACGAGCCTCAAAGTTAGCAATGTTTATCAACTCTCGTGAAAAGTAATATAGATTTAATGTCTGCTAGTCGATAGTTATATGCCATATAGCCAAGGCACACAGTTATCTCACCCCCCTATCCCGGGAACTCTACCTACCTATAAGTAATATAGCGGTGGGATCATGTCACGTAAAGTGATGCATTCATATGAAGGAACATCGCAGTCTAAGCAGGCTCTACATATTAGAACTCGATACCCAAACCGGAAAAAGGTCTAGCAACAGACATCACCTAGTTTAGGTTAAGGTCCTGATAGTTCTGATACTAACTACCCATAGATTATGTGGGCGCAACAAGGAATAGTACGAGCACCTCGTAACCAGTTCCCCTCCACATGGATCGGCAAAGACGGCTTCAGCTCCAACTCATAATAGGAACTATTTGGTTCGAAACCGATTTCGAACCAATGGCGAGTCCCAACCGTATAAGCGGATTGGTTAGAAGCTTCCCCAGCTATGGAGGGGCACCGACACGCCGGTCTCATTATTCTGCATGTTGGGAATATTAGGTATTCTCAAGCCCATAGTCTTGCATATTCTACTGCTCACCCATCAATTTGGGATGTGACTTATGCTTCAAAAGCTGCTGAAGCAACATCCTACCCAAGAACGACACGGAAAGGGATAATTAAACTTGTCCTGTACAAGTTCGACGTCAATGCCCCAATATCGGGACGAGCCCATAGGATATTATTAACCCGATATGAGCTGAAGAACGACCTAATATACCCGGTATCGTGGTTCATAACCTTCAAGAATAGAAATTCCGTATGGCCTATTATCACGAACACTGGCTTGGTTACTCGTAGTACCTAGGGGTTCATGCTAGAAGTTGATCGCCAGAAAGAAAAGTGACAGGAGACAGACCAGTCGGAGTATAATATATCCTACAATCATATTTCCACACACAGCCCATCATAGGCATGCCCGACGCCCAATTTTCTTCTTCTTTTTGACTTGCGATCTCCGCAGCCAGGGATCCCTGCCGTTGGGTTCCGTTGGGTTGCAACGACCAGCTCGACAAGGCTCCGAGCACGAGCTAATGTTTTGGAGTTAAATGATACATAATAGCATCGGGTGTATAATATCGGCTGTGACGTCGAGCTGCTATGAGGTAGGTATAGGTAGGTAGATAGGTGGGCACGCCATGAGCCGCCGCCACGCGAGTTGTGATCCGGTTTATCATCTCGTTCCGTGTAATATCGGCTGCACGTTTCCTCATCAGTTATCACTTTTCGAGACCAAGAACCGAATTGCTCGACCCGTTTCCGGTGCGCCATTCCATTGGGCGCCTTGCTCCGGAGAGGCTGCCTTACGTGCTACTACGCTTGAAGCCCCTTCGGTACCATGGTCATTATACGGATGGTGTCAGCGTAACCTCCCGTTTATCTCGGCAGCCTTACCATCCGGCCCTATAGAAAGATACGACCTCTTTCGTATGTTACAAGCTAGACCACGTGAGAGAATCCCAACTCCCCACAAGCTGTAATAGTCTGAATGGGGGGGCTTTCACTTTTTCCCCGGTCATAGTAGCGCCCTTCTATAAATATTGAAAGCAGACAACGTAAAGACTAGGATCATCTCGTCCATCCCGGGAGTAGGAGGTCTCGCTTCCGGCGCCTGCGTGATCGGCGGTTTATCGTTTGCGTCCTCCTTGTGACATATTTAGCCGTACCTCGTGCCAGAACATCGCAGCTCACGAGCAAACATCTCGCTAGCCCGAAACGTACTGCGTGGTGCGGTAAGCCTATCACGGGTAAGATTATCTACCTACCTACCCAACCTAAGATGCTTCCGCACTTGGAACTCTCTGCCCCCGGTAGCCCGGGAGGAGCTATTTACCTACATACATGTGCACGTAGTCGCAGGAACATCCGCGGCCAATCAGCGGAACTTGTTAGCGATCCTTGCCTGTTGCCCTGCTGCTATTACGTATATTATATTGCTATTCAATGGGGCTTGGGACCTAGGCCCGATACTAGAGGGGAGATTTGGCGTCCCGACTGCTCGGGTAGGACTTGAATTACCGGATCTCTGTGTTGGGTCCCCACACTATCTGTGTGGCGAGGAGCGGGTGACGATCGTGATATTGGCGGAGGGCTCTGTGCCACTTACGTCGCTCGCGTACGAGGTGCAGGGGCGTCGACAGCTTCCTGCACGTAACAGCTAATATGTGCATAATATGCATGGGAAGTATGGATGGTGTGCAAGAACCCGAGTACGGTACCGGCTCGACTGGGTTCGCTTCAGATAAAGTCTACGCACATAGTACTGGTGGTTGCGAAGGGGGGAGAAGGGGGGGTCGAGGTTCCCGGGGGCTGGGACTGATGATACGTATGAGAGGCATTAGAGCTGACAAGATAGACGCAAAGAGAAACCGGTATAGGCCGTCTACCAATCTCGTTGGAGCGTGCGGGTCCCTTAGGAACGCTCACCGTGGGGGAGACCCTGGCAGAGACGCATCGAAGGAGCCGCCTAATCAGCCACCAAGACCTAGAACCTGTCATGACGAACGGATGCGACTCTCAGCAGGGCCATTGACACCCTGTTAATGACTGGCATGGTCAAATGTTGGGACGGCCAAGGGTTCGTCTTCCAAATGGGTACCTCGTTCCGGCCCTGCACCGACTGTCGACGCCCATGATATGTTGCAGATCCAAGTCCTTGGGTCCTAAAAACCCGATGGTGAAGATGATAACGGCTGCCCCGAGCTTACCGGTCTCACTGCTATCATGTCACGGCTCGCCAACCTCTTTATTCCCGTACGCCAAATCCTCCTCGCAGAGGACTGAGATGGTAGTAAACTTGAGGGGGTTCAAGAAGCAGGTGAAAAAAAGAAATCAGTCGGGTTTGATCAGGTCCTCGAGGGTTCTGGTCATTGACCGGATATAGACATGAAACACGACGTTACTTCGACGATGATTGAGGAGGTTAATCATGGAAAGTACCGCTTGGACGTGATTACACCGGTGCGTAGGGCCCGTCGCAGCAGTTGGGCAGCGGGACGAAATGACGAGATGCCATTGAGCCAGGAAGAAGCGAGTTCCGGTCGAGACGACCCCTCGGATAAGGGAGTCTGACGTCTAAGGAAAGGAAGGGGAAGGAAGGAGAAAAAAAAGCCCCTCGTGGGCGTAGGGCGGCGAAGCGGATCTGTCCCTCAGCGTGGCTAAGATGCTCGGATATGTAGAATTTTCTGGTTTGTCTGCTGCTTGCTTATAAAAAGGCGGCACGAGTCTCCTCTCGTCTGGCGGCACACACCGCGCACCAACGCAAGTTATTCCCGCTCGCTCTACCTCTGGCTACCACCTAATTCGTATGTGCGTAAGACGTATGTACCATAGACAGACCGACAAATTGCATCTACCTTATCTCTGAAGGGCCGTGGGAGGTTTACAAGGGTCAGGTTTTTTTTTTCTCCGTTAGTGCCTTACTTCCTCTCCCCAGAGATTCCCTAATATGACAGCTCATAAACTAACGACACTTAGACCAGGAGTTCGTGCTACGAGAGAAAAAGCCGTCAGTCAGCAATACATAAATAAACGCCAATAAACCGCATACTGCCGCTAATAAGTCGATCTCTCACGCGAGGCAATCCGCCACCCAACCATCGCAATGGACGTGATGCTCCGCCAAGACAGCCATAGCAGCTCTGCTCCTGCTCGGATATCCGAGCTTACACGCGACGGCCAACGTCCTTCCGACGATCGTGGATGGGCCAATGCTGTCCGGGGCATATCAGACGACGGAGCGAACCGAGGAGAACACCAAGGCATTAATCTGTCGAGAAAGTGGTGCGACCATAAAAGTCGAGGTTGCCCGAACGACTGCGACTCGGGCCAGAGCCTGTGTGAGACGTGCGAGAACAATCAATGCAGCCAGATTCACGGCTGAGATGTTGCTTTGCTTTATATTTTTTAGGAAGGGGATGTTATACTATGAGTTAAGGCGCTCAGCGTCTCAGAGGGGCCCTAATTTCAGTTATCTCAGCTGATTAACTATTCATGTTGAGGTTTACTTAATATTTCGTATGAGTTATGTTTGTACGGTTGAAGAAAGCGGCGCGCCAAGGGGGAGGATTAATGGTTTACATATAGTGTGTAATATTGTATTTTTCCGCATCATTTTAATATGTTCGATACTTATATCAACATATTATATGACTACCTACCTAGGTACCTACATTGAAATTTAATAGTTACTTCATACAAACCATACACACATACACACACACACACGCACCTCAGACAATATGTTTCTGAAGTGAAGAACAAAGCAAGTCGAAACAAGGCACGACATATCCCGCACGAGAGGTTCTTGGGATCCGTACCACATAGCCTCCCTACCCCATGAGCCCCCCCGTCGGTCCAACCCTCCAACCTCGTGGCTGGACAGGGATTCTCGGTTTCATCGTGGTGGAGGTGAGTCTATGTTGGACCGGCCCTCCGGAGCCCTTCCCGAACAACCTCGAGCCTGTCAGCTCCAAACCGGGTTGCGGGATGAAAGCATCTATACTACGCAGGTATTATACAAGCTGCGATTCCCGTAAAGAGGCAATCAACTCTGCTTACAGCCGCAGAAGAGAGCAAAATTTTCTTCACCGGTGTGGGGAAACGTAGCTATTTCATCACACGCCCCCCCTGAGGGTTTAAATGATTATAAACCAGCTCATATATCTTTTTCATATATCTTTGCAGATCGGAACGAAACCGGCCTTCAATATCAAGCCATCTCATTCCAAACTCGAGCTACGGCACATTCAGCTGAAAATCCTAGAAGCAGCAAACTTCCATCGCCAATTGAATTAAATTTCCGTAATAAGGTAATGAAGGTAATAAATATAAACATGGCTGCGCTCGCATGTAAGCCTCTAACTATAAATACTGCTGTTGGCGCACAACGGGTCCAGCCACTCATCCTCGTTGCGGATCACTCCCATTTCCACCATCCGAGCGGCTTACGCCAGAAACGCACCTACTAATCTACTGGGGTTCTCACTAAACAAAAGAGCGATGTCAATGTAATGGAAAATTGTTTGTCATTGGTTAAGTCGGTCCCTGTATAACCGACACGATCCCTCTATTGAAGTATGCGCGACGTGAACCTTCCAACTCCTCCGCATGCTCTCTAAGTACCGCACACAACACCCAAGTCTTTTCAGTATAGACATAGGGAAAGCGTTGCCACGCCTAGGGCCGGCTGGCTAAGCCAACCGGATTTCCTAAACCGATGTCGCCTCCAAATAGCACCAAGCGTCCTTCCCCGGAGAATTAACAGTGACTGGACAGAAGTGAAGAAGAAAGTTGTCCGAATTGTCTATACCTTCATCCCTTCTACCTTGCAGAAGTCAGGATGAGATAACCAAATCGTCGAGGGTGGTAGACGCCCGTAGGCTTTAACATTTATCTCCCACCCAAGAGCATCATAGATCTCTAACTTAAGCCAAGAAGGCAGCACCCATCGCCACAACACCCATTAGGAGACCCGAGCGAACAGACACCAACCCGGCACCGGCAGTGGGAACAGGAGGCTGTCCAGCCGACTCCGAGGGGCCAGGGGTAGGTGTCTCACCGACCACCGAAGTGAGGGTAGCGTACGTAGTAGGAACAACGTAGCTAGAAGTGGCGTTGGGGTAAGCAGTCGGTCCAACCGCGGTGGTCGAGTTTGAGACGGGGTAGAAAATGGATGACGAAGAAGACGATGACGACGACGGCAACGGAGTGGTGCTGTTCACGGAAACTGAAGAGAGCGTGGGGTATGCCGGCGGCGTCGAAATTGAAGACGAGCTCGTAGAGGACGAGCTGGTAGAAGGCGTGTACAACGGGCAGGCAGTGTTGTCAGGGCTGCATCGAGTAATCGTGACAGTTGCGGTGAGGTAAGATGTGGCGGTGGTGGTTTGCGCAACGGCGGACGCAACGCTGGCAGCCAGCACGACTAAGGATGAGGCAAGCATCTTGATTGTTGATCGAAAAATGGGTATCACAGTTTTTTAGAAGTGCGTCTCTAAGATCGTCGGAGCTGGAGTATCAAAGTCGTCCAAGCTGAAAAATAGCCGCTAGTAAATCTCCGATTTAGGAAAGCCTGATAATATCACGAGATGCCGGATATTCCGCAAGTTTATATTTCCCTTTCTTGTCTGGGTTTCGGAGTTGCTTCGTTCGAAGGAATGACGGTAACCACGTAACGGGATGAGATATAAAAAGGAGCGTGAGTTGCAGATATGCAAATTGTTCGTAGTTACGAAAGGGAACGAACGGAACGATGGTCCTGAGGCTGAACGGTTCCTTAAAAGGGGAGGGCGAAGGAGGGAAAATGGGCGGTGGGATGGACGCCGGCGGCGAGCCCTCTTTTATTGGGACATGGGGGAAATTTTTGCAGAAGCTCCAGGTTCGACCAATGATACCTCATGAAGCTCACGACAAGGGCCGGCTCGATCAAATCAAGGCACAACACACAGACGCACGCCTCAATGGTGCTGAGGGTTAATGTGGATCGACAAACGTCTACCGGGAAGAGACAGGGATAGTTGTCCACGGCCCCCTGCCGGGGTAGCTTTCACCGCGCGGACGGCCGACAAACAACCCTGGATATGATAAAAGGCTCAAAGGGGGAGTAGGGAGTCTTGCTTTGAGGCACCCCTTTGAATGCGCCCTATCTGGTTCGTCCGTCCATTGTCTGCCTATGTAAGTCGCGTAGCGATAATGCCGGTTTGTCGACTATATTGAATGGAGTCATTGTTCAGGCCCGATGGGAAGATGGAATCGTGGCACTTAGGTAATTGTATTAGAGGAGAAGCCCTTTGACTGGTCGAGGAGAAATGAGGAGAAAAAAGAGAAGAGAGCAGAAAGAAGGGAAAACATGGATAGGACCCGTCTTGACGACTTGGCAAGCAGGCGTGTCTTGCGTTGTTCCTGCGGTAGCTCGGTAGGCAAGGTACCTCTTACCCATCCGAAGCAGTCAGGGTTACTTTTCCCTATTGTTCCTGCAGGAAAACGAACAGAAAAGTGGGAATGTAGCGCTTGTCATTGGAGGCCATTGGAGCCCCATGGGTACCAGACGGGGCCGAATGATTTAGCGCAGCCGCTTGGGAAGCCCTTTATAGAATTAGATCATCTGCGCTAGCCCGAAAGCAGAGAGATAAGGTTACACCTCCACCGATATGGTAATAATTAACGGCTCCACCGTACCATACTTTAACCTAGCATTAAAGTTATATAATTAACCACTTAATTTTATATATAAAAGTATAAATAATTAATGTTTTTTAAAGTTACATTTCGAAGTTATTTTCGAATTTTAATTTTATCGATTATAATTAATATTATAATTAATTTTAAAATTATTTTTATTAATATAAATTTTTAAAAAAAATTAATTTAAATAATAAAATAACGATTAATATTTATATTATTTACGATATAATTTATCGACGTTTTTATTATTTTTTAAAAATAATCGAAAATATTATTTTTTAAATCGAATTTTTTATTAAATTAATAATTATATTAACGTTATAAAAATTACGATATAATTAAATATAAATTAAAAAAATTTATAAAAAATTAACGAATCGAAATTTATATTTTAAAAAAATATTATTTCGATTTAATTTATTTAAATTTATTTAAATAAATCGATTATATTTTTATTTAAATTTAACGCGTTTTTAATAATTTTTTTATACTTAAAAAAAAAAAAATACGATTTAAAAAAAATAAATCTTTTCGAAAAATACGTTTTTTTAATTTTTTTATATTAAAATAAAATATATCGTTAAATTTCGTAATTCGATTTTCGATATATAATTTTTAAAATCTCTTATTATAACGATATAATTATATAATATATATTCGAAAATTTAAACTTTAAAAAAAAAAAAAATCGATTTAAATTTTCACTAAATTCGAAAAATTTTAAATATCGTATTAAATACGTCGATAAATTTTTAAAAGTTTAACCTACATTTAAAAATTAATTAAAAAAAAATTTTATATAAAATAATAAAATATAATATACGAATCTACCTTATTTTTTACGTTTCGTAATTATTTATTAAATCGAAAATTTTATTAATTTTAATTTTATAAAAAAATTAAATATTTATAAATAAATATTTTAAATTTATTTTTAAAGTCGTCGTAAAAGTTTTTATTATATATAATTTAAAAATTCGAAAAAAATTAATTTTAATCGATATTATACGTATATTTTACTTTTTATTAAAAAATTCTTAAATAATTTTTTTATACGTATTATATTTTAATAAAACGACGTTTTATTCTATATAATTAAAATTATTTTTAATTATTTAAATAAATTAAAAATATATATTATCGAATAATTATTTAATAATTCGAATTTAAATTTTATTAAAAACGTATAAACTTAAATAAAAAACTAATTAAAATTAAATTATAATTTAAAAAACTTTCGAAATTAAAATTTAAAAAATATCATTTATAAAATATAACTAATAATATTTAAAAATTTATTAATTTTTTTATTTTTATTTATATATAATAAAATACGTAATATACGAAATAATAACGATAAATAATAAAACTTTTAATTTTATTTTTTATTATATTACGCTTTTATACTTTTTTATATAAATTTATATGAAATGATACTTCGCTATTATATTGGGTTAAAGTATGGTACGGTGGAGCCGCTAATTATTACCATACCGGTGGAGGTGTACTTTCTCTAATGCACCTGGCGAATCGTATGCTATTTCCGTATGTAACCCATGAACTTGCTCGTACCTACCTACGTACCTTATATACGTACATACCATGTAGGTGATAGGTAAGTGCCTAACATGCTACCAATATGCACTACAGCATGCACGTTTACCTACTAACTTCAATACCTGCGGGTAATATAGGAACCTAACGCGCCTATAGTCTCTATGCCAAGCTGCTAAAATCCCAGCTGTCCTCGTAACCCGAGTTGACATCTCAAGAATACGTAGTATGCTTGTCCATTGCGATTTTTGTTTGCCTTCCACGCCTTCGAGACTATTCCCTAGAAAGGACTACTTTACCACGCCTTCTGAAGAATCTTTCTACCTTGGACAGATCTCTACGTGGACGTTGCCACACGGTATAAACATGAATGGTTGGTTCGTGGCGCCTACACATGCATGTTGCAGCAGTACTGATATTGCATGATAGCTGCCCAGCTGACCGCCTAAACAATGGCATCAATACCAGTCATCAATGTATTCCGTATACTCCATTCCCTTCATTTCCCGAGATTACGGACATGGCATGATTCTGCCGTGCGACACACCTCGACATATTTCGTACCTGATGCAGATCTTCTGCTCAGGATCTAACCGAGATGCCTGCCTTTCTACGTATTTTTCTATTAATATTTCTCTCTACGCGATAATTCCACGAACCCGATTTACATAGTAGGCATTACACACACACATAGATGTAATTGTTGACCTATCTCATGTAGGTACCTAGGTAGGTATGGATGCGCTTCCAAAAAGTCTCGACTCTTCTGTATCCCCACCCGAATCAAACGTCTAGATCGCGCATTATAGGCGACTAAAATGAGCTTTCTCCACCGCCCTCGCCACTCCGAGATGAAAGGAGAGAGAGTCCGGTTCGAAGTCGAGCACGGTAGGGCAAAGTGGTCCAAACCGCCGAAATGGGAAAGCCTACTAGACTTTAGCGCAAGCCCGTCTCGAACTTCATAGCCGATACATACTGCGTAGCAGTAGCATGACACGTGAGGATTCCGACTTCACCCTCGCCAATGACTAATACCGGAGAAAACGATTTAACGGCAATCATGTACCTAGGTGTACGTATGTGTTTCTACATATAACTATCCCTAGTAATAATAGGGACCGCGTTGCGCCTTATTGTGGATGAACGGGTTATACTGATATCGAGGAGGCTTACGCTTCCCGGTTGCGGCGTTAATGCTATCGTCGAAGTAGAACTCGCCCTGACCGGGGAACGCCGAATAGGAATACTGCCAACCCCCCGGAGCGTCAGCGTTGTGGTGGCCAACCCATGGCGAAGTCGCTGGGCCGCGAGCATGGAAGTGGCTGCTGTGGCTCTCGCGGTTCCCCTCCGGCCCGTTGCCGCGCTCGCGCGTCTCACCAATAACCTGGTTCAAACATTCTAACACAGCTCGCTTGAGGTCGCGATCCTTACGCTGCCGCTTCTCAGACGCGTGCGGCTCCTCGAACGATACCCGTCGTCTACGTGCCGTGTTGCTAGTGCTGGTGCTGCTCCAGCTGTTGCTTCGGCTGGTCTGTCGCGTGCGAGTATTTCCTCGGGAAGACCTCTTCTCAGCTTCTCGTTCAGTCTCTTTCATCCGTTGGTAATAGTTCCAAGCTTCCTGCATGTTTTGCTGTCGCCGGTGGCCTTCGTCTCGCTTCTTCACTTCATCTTCCAGCAAGGTTCGGACCCTGCTAATATCAGCGGCGCATCCATTTCGCTCGTCGATACGCGCGCCGTAGGTCCTGTTGATCGCATCGCGGGTTTCTTTGAGGGTGTCGTGGACACCCTTAACCGCTGCGTGCGTCTTTTCGATGGCCTCCCGGCTACTCCTGATATCTCCTTGGATGTTCCCGGCCGCTTCCTGGGTTGCCGTAAACCTGCCGGAGACAAAGGCCTTCATCTCTTCTATTTTCCTGCCATTCTCTATCGCTGCGCCATGAGTTCGCTTCAGCGTCTCGTCGTGAGAAGTCCACTGACTCCTGCTTATATAGCCGGGCTCATCTCCTCTAGGATACACGACGCCATACGGGTAAGGAGAATAGTTAACGTATGGATGATGGTACATTGCAACCTCTTCTGTTGTTTGGTATCCCAGATTCAACGCTTCGTTCGCCGCGTAGTACGCAGCTTCCAGATCGCTCACGCTGTTCGTTCCCCTCTTCGCGCCCGTTGACCGTTTTGTCTTCTTATTCTTGGGCTGGGGAGCTGGGTAACCAAAGAAGCACATTACTGAGAAACACGAGCGCGATATACATTAGGTTTTCTATCTGGGAAGGCCCGGTTGCCCTTTTATAATTAGAAGAAGACCATACACGCCTAGACATTGTAGGATCCTCGATTGCCGGCGGAACATCTCATTCTAGCCAATTCCATTCTCAACCGAGATAGAAGGCCACTTTAAACGTCTGTCTCTGGCTGGACGCTGGCGCATTGTTAGATGCAAGTTCCGAGGCGTATATTTCCATGCCCTTTGGAACGAGACGGGTCCTAGATGGTAAATCACGGCTTTCATTCTTTCCCTTCTACTACAAATCATGATTATCACTTCGTCTTTGTCTATTCATGACCCTAAACTACGACCGAATACCCATTGCCAAACGGAGTCGGAAGAAGATGCGAACCGGTGTCCATACCTAACGCCTAACGTTTACCAGATGGGGAGTCCGAGACTTGTTGAACGCCTACTGTCTTGACAAGAAGAGGACCGCAACAAAACTAGAAATACACCGAAGGAAATATACAACACTCGGCGAACAATCCACTGTTATAGGTAATGGAGACTCCCTCCCCAGTATAAATGCCGATGGGTTAAATTATACTCCGAATATCCCTTCCACCTTAGATTCCTACCCGATCACGTCGAGCTTGGATTAAAGTCTCCCAATAAAGAGATTTCGAGCAAAGCTCGTGGGAAGTACTAACCAACCTAGGGACGAGCACGTGGGCCCTAAAGTAAGCTCTTTGTACCGTAACATGACCGTCTACCACCGGGTCCCTACCTACCTATCTAGTTTCAAGTCCCCTGATCCATGAAACAAACAGACGTCTTTTGTTTCGTTCACGCGTATCATACAACGTGTTTTACTTCTGGCCTAAAGGCACGGTACCTTGGGTACCTGGGCTAGGCCAGGTTAGGATGAGGTAGACAACAGTTCCACGTATAAAAAGCTTTTTACGACTTCTTAGTTCCAGGGGAAGCGCACGCACGACCCGTCGTCCCGGGACAGGGGACCAAACAAAGATCAAAGGAACCACTGTGTACCTACCTAGGTAGGTAGTTAGTACCCGAAGTAACCTTCGGAATCAAAACTTCAAAAAAACGATTCATTGATAATTTTTCGTGTTATGTACCTACGTAGTAGTAAGAACCCTAACGGTGCTGTGTAGGTAGGTACAATTGTCTCTTTTGTCCACTCTTGTAACCAACCCACCGCACACACCCGGAGTAGCCCCGGGTGCTAGGAGGTAGTGGTGGGGGGAAGATATGAAGAATATGTACAGTTGAAGAAGCAAAGCAAAATTCCTGGTGCCGATTCCTCGTTATCCATAAAAATGAAATACCTGACCGGCCCGGACACTGCCACCCGAAGTGAAGAAGCAAAAGGTATAGCAACATATCGTAACGCCCCGGCAAGCCCTATAGGTATTGGCCCCGCCCCTCCGGACGCCAACGCCATTCAAACGCTTTGTCCTGCAAAAGAAGAAAATTCCTAAAGATCGGTCCCGCCTGCCTCCCATGTCGATTATGCACGGTATGGTCGCTACGCGGTAAACCGCTTTCGGGCGGCCGCGTCTCGCTTCGTCGCGGAGCGGTCGGAGTACACCTTGACCGAGTTGATCAACCAGTACGAGTCCTTGAACGCAGACGGGTTGGACGCCACGTACTCCTGGCACGAGGCGGCCTTCGAGCCGCATACAGGGTCGCTGCTGAATACCTTGCCGGCCCAGTCGCCGCAGAGCGTCGTATCGAAGACGATCTGGTGTTCCTTGAAATGGCTCGGGATATCGCAGCCTGAACCCGAGAACGACGTGGAGGGGGCGCCCCAAGTGCTGGGGTCGGGACGTCCTGCAGTGATGTCTTGGGGGATGGGTCCGGTTCGCGGGAAGAAGAAGATATTGATTGCCGACGAAGTCCACTCCACTGCAAAGATGCCACCACCGATCTCGTTGAAACCATCTGCTAGCGTTTGCGTGTTATGACTTGCAATTCCGCACCCGATATTCCCGGTTCCTGGTGCGTTGCAGTTGCCTTGTGAGAACGTGCATCCAGGACCCGTGTGGAGGGTGTAGGTAGTGTTCGTCGCAAGGTTTACGCCCTCGATGATGTCGATTTCCCCGTCGTGGGGCCAGTTAGGGCCAACAGTCCAGAAAGCTGGCCACTATAGTAATACAAGTTAGTGATCACCCCTCTTATGTGAATAGATGGTGGGTTCGAGGTTAAATCATAACCGAAAAGCGAGGGGATTCTGGGGAAGAAAATTATTTACTTACAGTTCCGCATTGAGCCGCTGGCTGATGGGCGATATCCGCAATGATGAGACCATCATTGTACTTCTTTTTGGAATGCACCCGGACCGATCCGCGGCCGCCGATCGGGTTCAAGGTCGTGTAGTCGACGCCCAGATAGACGGCGTTATTCGCGAAGCCAGCAAGGGACAATGAATTCGCTTCAATCGCCGTCTGGTACTTGACGAAGCCGTTCGTCGGGTCCGGAAAGTTGAAGAAATCGAAGCCTTCGAAGAAGTTGCTGACGTCGTAGGAGTCCTGAATTGTGTAGGCGGCTTGCGTCGCCACGGCCCCGAGAGCGACAATACTGCCGAGGTGCGGGAGAACCCCCGTGAAGATCATGATGTTGGCGTACAATGTGTTTGAGCTTGAAATGGATGAAGTTATGCGTATGTACGAGAAAATAGGTTGCCGTAGGGATCGTAAGAGTTGGGAAAGGTCACTTGCGCCGGGCAAGCCTGCGACGGTGTGGTATAGTGAGAGTATTTGGCTGGTGCTAAAAAGTTGTCGTACACGGCTTTCAAATTTAGGTAAATGATGAAACAACGAATGGCCGAGTCTGAAAGAGATTGATTCTAGACTCGAAAACTCTTCAGGTTTGCCCGAACAATTACGCGATTCGAAATTTCGTTGTTTGGCGTTGAAGCACGTGGGTGTGAGAACAAGAAATATCGCAACAAAGAAATATACGCTTAACCCACGGGGAAGTAGCTTCGGTAGATATAAGGAGAGACACGATGGTTAGCCAACTCACTCACAGCCGCATAAGGAAGGACAGTCCGGCCGTGCTGAAGAACGATGGGATCTACCTGACTGGAATGTGCTGACCACAGACCAGCAGCACCAGCCGAATCGATATAACCGATAGGTTCGAAAGTTCCAAAGGAAGGTTGGAGACAGGACGAGATACAGCCAGGTAGATATTTCCTCAGTTATATGAATTAAGAGGCGACTTTCGTAATTGCATAAGAATCGCCACTGGAGGGTTAGGATATATATCTTAGAAATCTGGTAGAGAAATTTGCTGATACATCACGTTCAACGCGCCCAAGCGGGGGGATATACAGTAGGCTTAAACATTTTCAGATAGGGTCATATCAGTCAGCAGCAAAGCCGACTGATAGGCCACCAGTAGATACACACGATGGCCTCTCCAGGGGATGTAGACATGCGGAGCCAACATGGGGACCTGGGCTCATACCCTTTGACACGAGAGCTTCGAGGACGATGGTTGGAGGACATGTCGTCGAAGTCGGCGTATCAAGATCGCATCTGTCCGATGACAGGAGCATCGGGCTGGGGGTAAGACAAGGAGCCCCAGAGAAACAATGGAGAGCAACGTGCGATGGCAAGGCCCTCATCTAGGTTGAATTCTCTCGGAAAGCCTGAGCGTGTGTTGTGTATGTAATTCTCTATCTCGTGAGTGTAGACGGTTTCCATGGTGGGAAAGTTTAGAAGCCTGTCAGCCAATGGATGGCATGGGACAGGTCCAAGCTGGGGAATCAGCCGCCACATTCTTGGCGGACCCCAGCCCCCTGTGTCTTAGATACGGGGTCACCAGAAGTACCGTGCTCCATATTTCAAGTACCGCACCTACCAAATACAGAGTAGAGTTACTTCAGCGGCAAGCAGAGCGACAAGTCCTACGCGCCACAGTTGTTGATTGGTGGTGTGCTTCAGATGACTGAAACATCCGGTCGAAACAAACCGCTCAAAACGACCAACTTCCTCTAGATAATTCTGTTAGATATCCAGACTTCGAAACTGGCAGCGGCTACTCCTCCTTAGGCCCGTCCGAGTTCACCTTGAAGGATTCTGTTGCGAAAACAGGTAATTTAAAATTCAACTTGTTATCGCACAGCTGGTTATTAGGTAACCCCATTTCTATCTGACGACGGACACTTCGACCCATCATACGTTCGTACCTACGTTTCGACGATGTATATGTATTACTCTACGAATTTTACATAATTGGATCATATATAGGTCCCTAGGTATACGCCTACGGGGGCCCAAAAACCATTCGAGGTCTCGCCATTTTATACGGTGCTGGATTTACCCCATACCTTACTTAGAAGCCACTAGAGAAAGGAATCCCGCGCCCGCCGAAATGACCGATGATTCGAAATATTTCCCATAGAGTAAAGCGCTTGCCTTTAGACACTCCCAAGTAGCTATTCACATATAATTATTACCTCTTTAGGGCCGAGTATAATTCGGTATACGCTTCGATTAGTTTGGAGACTATCCCTGGTCGCCCTTTTCCTTGAATCAAAGTACGAACTTGATGCTAGTACTAAATCATCGAGTCTACATGTTTTGGGATACCCTTGAAGGCCATATTCCTCGAGATTTCAGCCATAGTAGAAAAACAAAGACAAAGATTCAGGTGGGCAGAAACGCGACAGGCCCAGTTCTTAAGTCCCTCGCGACTGGAGAAAACTAATCGCATTTAATTCCAGGAACTTTCTGAATTAAGCACTAGGGGGCACTGGCTATTGGTTTTATCAGCTTAGAACTTAGTAGTCTAAGGGGTAGTGTGACTTACACATACGCGAACGCTGTCACGAACATAGCAAACTTTCTTGTGGATGATCCAGTCGTTTCGCTGGCAAGTGGCATTACAGTAACGGGCCATATTACAACGACTACAGCGGAGGAGGTCGGCAGGTTTTTCTCCGCAGTCGAGACAGACGCTACTGACCATCTCCGACGTTGGAGACTCATCGTAAGAGTGCCTGTTGATGAAAAATGGTCAACGACTTGCTAAGGCTGAGCGACGGGCGCTAATCATTGTAGGGTTGGCATATCGTCGATATTAGGCAGACGGGCGGGTGGAAGTTAAGGGCCGTGAGCACTTACCCTAAGCCGCTGAACCAGAACTCATCACCAAGATCGTAGTCCTGTGGGCCAGCCTGCCTCGAGGCTTCTGCGTCCACGAGACCTTTGGAACCTGACACCCAAGGCGTGCCATCGTTTTTGTACTGGTCGAGCGCGGTGATCAGCTGTAACTGCTGCTCGATGGTAGGGAGCCAAGGGCGCAGAATTCCGAGAGCAACTAGATGGGGTCTTTCGATGATGGCGCCTCTCTCCATGGCAAGCATGCCGAGGATGATGGCCACGCGCTCTCGCTTGTGGTGACCGGTACGGAGTTGGAAGTTGGCTGAGAGGATCCGCCCAAACCCTAGGGAAAGCACATCTTCAGTCAACTTCTGGGCGGTGTCGGCAATTTCACCCTCTCTTGGGTTGAGAAGCTGGCAACCGCACATTTCGGACAGTTCTTGTGCAATGGCGTAGTCATCGGCTGACTGTAAAAGACCGCGGCCCCAGACACTCATTTTGACTGCGCTTCGCTTCGGTTTAATGGATGGACGGACGATGAAATAGACGATAAAATGGAGGCGGTTAATGGAGAAGAGGATGAGATAGAAGGGTGTTGAATGAAAGAAGGAAACCACAATTAGAGATTACCTCTTAAGCTTACCTAGGTAGGGAAGTACATGCATGCCTAGGAGGCAACCGCCAGAAGTTCAGGTAGTTGGGAAACTGCGGTGTTTGCCAATAGGTGCTTTCCAAAGAATCGATAAGGTTCTCCTTTTCGAAACATTAGCTTGGTTACTTGCTCGTGTATCTACCTATATAGGTAATAGGTACTCCCTAGGTGGGTATTTACCTGGCTACCTCTAATGCTTGATACATGTACTTCTAATTGCTTGGGTACCGCTTGATATCTACACGTACTATTACCCAGATTTAATCTGTAGTACGCCCGTTTGATTGCTTAGGCATATAAGGAGATTTTTGCGTGGACTTAAGATAGAGACATCGTCATACGTCTACTACTACACCACAGATGTCTTATGCTGATACTTCCCGTAGTAGTTAAGGGGATTGAAGCGTGACATTATTAGAGCTTGATGGTGTAGACCAGTCTTGAACAACACATTGTCGGCCAATCACACAACCCAGCATAGGTAAATGGTAACTCAGATTTCCAATAAATCATTGAATCCTCTCGTAGAACGTCATGCGATGACATACTTTACATAGCGGTACAGATGCACATAAACATCAGTCTTTCCCCCCTTACTCCAAGTCGCCTCGTGATCTCAACAAGCTTACTATAACATTGCTCGAATAATTGGAGTCAATGATAAAAAGGCCGGGGCGGTTACAGCGGCCAATCGAATAAGCCTGGAAGACTTCATATGTCCTCTCCGTTTGTGACGCAAAATGGGTATACTGCGAGACAAACAAAGCCCTTGATTGCTCCGCGGGTGGGAAGTTACCAAGGTTTCTTCCGGTGGGCGGCGTGGGACGAATTATTTAACATTTAGAAGGTAAATATAATTACGGGGTTTGGCGATGTAGGCCGGGAGCCTTTGGTTTGATTCAAGGTATAGACGGGTCTAGAAGGTAGTTATCCTATACTGTAACATTCATAAGTCAGTAACCGCGGGTTCTAGGAGAGATAGGTTATGCACTAAGGCAGAGAAGGGAAAACGGGTTAATGAAAGATAATGAGTATACGCACACTTAACTTTCTGGCCTGTCAGCTTAAACCAAATAACGGCAACTAAGTCCTCCTTGAACCGTTCCCAAGGATTTCGGTTTAGGTAGTAGCTGAGTTCGCGGAAGTTATACATTTCACCCCAACAATCGCGGCCCCATTCACAGCCCGCCATGTTTACAACGAAATCTCGGTCGTCCTGGTTATAATGGATGCGAGAGTCGTTCCCATTATCCGAGCACGCCCCGATTGGAAAGCTGTTGATAAGTCGCTGTGGCAGGAAGGCCGTATGACTCCGGATCCAGGGCTGACTTGTGTATAACTGCTCCAGCGCATCTTGCTCCTTATGTTCCCACTCCATATGCTTCTGCTCGTATGCCACCGGATCCCACCATATATCTAGTAGACGGTCGGTCCAGTCGCTTCGCTTGATGAAAAAGGAGCCGAGATTGAACCCTGAACAGTCCTGAGACAGGACAAGGTTCACGGAGTCGATATTTCCATCTCCTACCGCGCTCAACGACTCTGGATCGAGATAATTGGCACTAAGGGGGTGCGTAATGTTGAGAGGGTTGTACTCGTTTATGTCGCGGTAGATGCGTTTTTCCAAGTGGTTGAATAGGTGACGCTGGAGGGAGTATGAGGGTTCCATGATGAACGTGTTAAGGTCTAACCACCAAATCCTGCGACATGTTAGCGTAACAAAGTTTGGTCGCGCATCTGGTAACCTACCACTCGGCTTTTGGATATTTCCTGAAACTGTTCCTGATACTATCCACCTTCTCCCAACTCTCTCGCCACTCGTGCGCGTACCGCTTTTTCGTGCTCATATCGACGATTTCGAGGTCGTAGCCCCATCTTGCGACGTACTTCCGTTTGTTCCTGACGCTATCTCTTTCGATGGCCCATTCTCGTGCTCCCTTCCACTCCATTACACCACCGCCGACATTCGCGGCCAGTATGATGACAAACTTTTCTCCGCCTCCTAACCAGCTCGTTCTTCTCCAATAATACCACAGAGCTAGGGGGTGGCTGGTCAGTTATCTAAACAGACGAAGTACGTTACCGATACTTACGGGTGATATAGAACAGTATGTAGCACGCAAGCAGTATCATCAGGAGAAGCGCACGTATCTTCCACTTTCTACTCATCCGCGCAATCATACCCCTGGCCTTTCCGAGAAGAGGAATCTTCCACCTGCCTCGCCCGAGCTTCTCTTTCTCCGCATATCTGTCATCCGTTGCCATGTTGAAGGATGGCAAACTGCTTGAAATGCGACGCATATGCCGGGTAAAGAACCCTTGGTTCTGTGTTGAAAAGGACGGGTAACCGGTGACACCCTGGCTCTTAAGCCTCGCAGACTCCCATGTTACGGTGCCGCCGTTGGGGCCAGAGAAAGACGACTTCGCTGGGCTGGATCGGCCGCTGGTGTTGATGTTGAGGCCCGGGGAAGACCACCCACCTCCAGGCACTGGAGAGGGACTCCTGCTCAAGGACATCGGGATGTTAGGTGTGCCTGGGGACGCAACTTGTGTTAGCGAGATTGTGCGACTTGATGGGAAGCGCAAGCAGGCCGTGTAGCCAACGCACCAGGTATCGGGCTTAGTGTCGGCTGCAAGTACTGGGCCTGTTGGCCCAGACGCAGAGGAGAGACGCGATTACCAGTCGCGGAAAGCGAGTCGCCCCCTAGAGAAGATCGTCTCCGACGGTGGGCGATCGCAGGCCGGTCGCTGAATGATGAGGAAGCAACTTCGCTATCGGAGTCAACAGGCGCCAGATTTGCTGTCCCTTCTGTGGCAGTCCCCGGAGTGAGAGGCTGTCGACAGGCGAAGACAAACAAATTACAGGTAGAAACGCTAAGGTGGCTTCAGCCACGTTCGACCAACCCGGTAAGGTAATAAAGGCGAATTGTCTCAGGGATGGCAATGTACAGTGATTAGGACGAAGAACGATTGGACCTGTCTAGATCGCGATTGGGTTACTGTCGGAGGACAAACGGCCTATCTGGCGAAAAATTAAAAAAATAAAATCGATTTGGCGATATAATCGATGAATTAAAGAAAACAACTGTGTTCAATGTAGCCCGCTCCATAGTTTCTCTCTCGTGTGTACATCTGGAATACATACCCCGTAAGGTATTGTATGTATATGGCAAGGATTGCAGATAAAGGGCAGTAACCGTATCTGGTAGTCTTGGAAGGGCTAGTCGTTTTCTCTCTCTCTCTTCCCTTCTTCCCTTCTTCATTTCTTCTTTCCTTCCTGCGCAACATTGCCTGCCACCTTAGATAACCAAGGGGGGTACATTAAATTGGAAGAGTGGGACAGTAGTGGACCCCCACGAATTGCCGTTTGGTGTTGAATATTTCTACCAGGATGGGTCTCTCGCCCTTTTTTATTTTTATTTCGCTATAACATGGACATGTTCCCTGGTACCTAGGTATTCTTCTATACATGTACTGTCTACCTACATAAGAGGTACCTATATGCTTATTACCTAGGAATACCATTCAGCACACTGATATATATACCGCAGTATAGATACCTATATCCATTGACCTATCCATAAGTATCTTTGGTGATATATAATAGATATTCACGTACTAAATGCGTATTATAAGTAGGTAGGTAGGTAGCGCTCTCCTTTCCGCTCGTAGTGACTGGTTGGCTTGCTAAAACACATGCGCCTAGGGTAGCGTGCACACTAGCATTATGTACCTAACAGAGTTGGGACAGTTTCGCCGCATTCGTACAGTAGCAGGATTGCCTAATGATACTTAACGCATATTAGGTAAGCTAAAGTACTTGCGCATAGTATAAGAGAAGACAGATAAGCTACATGTACATGTAGTCGGCGATGCACATAATGAGGATTCCCAGCTATTCGGTGTAATCGTGATACAAGATGACGTGCTTCGGGTTGGAATTGGACCCTTTGCGTTCTTGAATCGGAGATTCTATCTTTATCATCTTGGTAGGTTATTTATCCTTGAATGTGATCGCCCTGACGATCTGAACTTTTGACTTTTCGATTCAACGTGCTCTTTTGAGTTTAAGGATCGATTAAATTAAGGTTGTCCCTTCAGTAGGTTCGTTTCCATGTGCGAAACTCCCTAACCTTAATCAAGATTGGGATCTAACGGATTAAGTCAGCTACATGTAGGTATCCATCCATATAACTTGTTAGGCTATCTAAGTATTGGCCCGCTATGGTTGTCATTTGTGATTCTGGACCTTGTACCTACCAGTGAACATGACTCCCTATACGAGCTTTTCATACTACCAACTAATATACCTCGATTGGGACCGCTGCCGTCCCTGTACCTCAAAGTTCTAACACGTGAATAATTAATGTGAGGTGTCTTTTATGACTACTCGGTCCCGTACTCTTCCCGCAACGCTTCTCGCTAAACTAGCAAATAGGTAAGTACCTACTGATTCTGGCCTATAACTGGAAGAGAAGTCGCCCACTGTAAGATTTCGATCGATTGACGCTGTTCTTTACTAAAGCCACGTAAGTGAGTGTATCCTCAGGAGCTGACGCTCGTATCAACTGGGACAAGGCTTCGCTGGACTCGCGTGTTGTTGGTAGTATGTGGTGGTTGATGGCTGACTACCTACCTACCTAACTTGCATCTTCTCCCGCCTGCGAGCGGGGAGCTGAAAACCGTTCGGCTCACAGCGCGGTACGCGGGTTGGGAAGATCAACTGCATGTATTAGACTTGGTGGGGTTGTGTAGATATATTACACGAGGTAATCCGTACTTCATAGCAAGGACTGTAGTGCGCTTACGAACGCCACGCTTTAATTTAAGAGAGGGCCCGCGGGCAATATGTAGCGCGCATTTGCATGTCTGCGCAGGAATGGGCTTTCGGAAGATTTACCTCTGGCAGACGGGTATTCGTTGAATATTTTCTCGCCGGGAAGGACAACAACATCTAGTCATCACCAAGTTGCAAGTTGTTGTCTCTTCGACACATGGTCGAAACAAATATGAATGTTGGCACTCGCCACGACGTCCTCGATACCAATGATAACGTCTCAGCCATCGAGACATGCGTGCTGTAAACCCACAGCTTCTGCTCTGCTATAGACCAAAGTACGGTTCGGCCGAAACATTAGACACTGATCGAGAAGTGATACGACTTAGCAGCATGGCCGTGGCTGTAGCATTTGTGTCACCGATGTAGATCCATGTGGCATCGTCAGTATGAGTAGACGAGTTTTCTCAAGATACACAACGGCAAGTCGGGTGCTACGCATCGATGTAGCCAAGCCCAGGCGTCTCCTTATTGAACAGTCAGCTGTTCGGCTAGGAGGCCGCTTGAATCCTGGTGGTGCCTCCCGGCGGAGGGCGGGAGAGGGTTGATATGCTTGCGCATAAGCGTGTGGGAAGAAGAGGGTGGCTAGCCTGCAGCATATTGACGTGGCACTCCATATTAATGTCGAGATCGATTTGATGATAGACGATGGCGCCTGGGTCAAAGGCAACCAGTAATATGTCGAAGATCACATATAACCACACGTGATGATCACTGTAGCCGAATCCCCCGCCTGGAACCCAGCTGAAAGTCTCCTTCCAACATTGGGTTTTGTTTTTTAATTATTTGTTTAATTCTTAAATTACTGGCGACGGGGAATTGGAGAGCGGCGAAAAAAATACCTAAGGACCAGCCACCCTTTACTTCTCCATCAGCACCTGCAATTTAGAGAGTAGCCGCTCTTATGTGGGGCCGCCAAGGTAGCAGCCCAGCTTAACTTTCAGCGGCTCGATCTTTTTTCACTAAGCCATTTCCCAAGTTTCTTATGATGTTCCCCACAGCTGCCAGAGGGTAGTCGGGATCTAAACAAAACATCGCTATAACTCGCTACAACTCGCTATAACCCGCCATTCAGAACCGTTGCGACGGTATACAAAATCGAAACTTAATTTAATTATACTCTCTTCGGTTTCAATTAGTAGAGAGTTACTTCTGAATGGACTCGACTACACGTAACAAGTCCAATCCTGTAAGATGATGACCCGAGAGCATCATCGCCGGCGGAGCCCCGAATCCTCTCGCCGCCGGCGCAAACAACGACGCGATTCTAGGGAGCAACTTCAGAACCAGCAAATTTCGGTACCCATAGCCCGTTCCGAAGAACCAGAAGAGCCGGACGAACCCATAGACCTACGATCGCGTGCCATCTCGCCCCTTTCTTCCTCATCCTCCACCTCCTCATCCCTATTGAATATCTCCCGCCCTTCCAGGGGATTCGGACTTGGCTCGTTCTTCTCCGGTAGTGGGCGAAAGCAACATCGCGTGAAGAAGCGCAGCCGTTTCCTTCGGTTCGGAAATTCTTCTTCCTCGTCTGTGAGCTCGGAACTTGCCTATGGAAAAGGGTATATTGAGCGGCGCAGGAGTCGCGACTTTAG
This sequence comes from Pyrenopolyporus hunteri, assembly GCA_902806595.1. NCBI lineage: Eukaryota > Fungi > Ascomycota > Sordariomycetes > Xylariales > Hypoxylaceae > Pyrenopolyporus > Pyrenopolyporus hunteri. Next base: position 2,769,992 of record CADCXC010000038.1, on the reverse strand, counting down.
TCCTCCGAGCGCCTCGGGTAGACCTTCGGCCTCGCGACGCGCGCAGACGGACGAAGAGATAATTGAGTTAGGGAGGAAGTTTGCCGAGATAGCCAGAAAACAGAATGCCGAGGACCTTAGGGCAGCTGGGAAATCCCGGCCCTCGGCGCTACTCGGTGCTGCTACGGCCCTGAGTCAGTTTCGTCGGACGAATAGCGGGAACTCTAATAGAGGGGCTGGCAGCTCTAAGATCCGCCATGATTCTTCGGACGATTCCGAGTGGGAATCTGCCTCCGAAGACGAGGAATCTTCGTCTAGCTCTGAGTTTGACTCCGGCCTTGCCTATGGCTCGGGACTTAGCCTCCCAAGCGCTTCCGGGGAACTCGTACGTCCTCAGAGCTCGCCTCGCCCTCCTCGTTCTCCTAGTTCCCCTAGCTCCCCCCAGGCCTCAAATCAAGAACCGCCTTTGCACCGGAAGTCTTCGGTGGTTGACCCGAGTCTCTTCGGTCCCGTAAACTCGCTCCGTGGCTACGTTGAGGCGCCGTGTGGCTTTGAGAAAGTTGACCGGTCTTTGATCGCTGACTCTCACCGACCCTATGCGTCCTCAGCCCCCCCTAGCCAAACTGCATCTGAGAGCCGCCAGTTACAACAAGTGTATCCCGTTCCAACATCTGATCCGGCTCGCTTTGATGCTGCACGGAATTCCGCCGTGCCTAGCCAGCAGGACCTATCTACGCAGGTTCAACCTGCGTCGGTACCCCTACAGCAACCACAGCCAATATCACTTGTCTCCAGTAATGTTCTTACCTCGGTGGAAACAGATTCTAGATACTTGGAACGCGCTTCATCTAAAAAAGCACTGAAGGGAGCTGCTATAGCTAGCTTAGTTGGGGCTGCGTTTGGAAGTGTGATATCGGGCTCTGGTCGTAGAGATGACCGCGATGTGTACGAAGAAGAGCGTGATCGTGATGTTAAACGCCGGTCGAAGCGTTCGGATATCAGCATCCGGAATGAGAGAGATGAAAAGCGCAAGGGTTACGACGAGCTTCGTGGGGTCCGTGAAGCCCGCGATGACCGGCCCGAGAAACGTCGAGAAACGCGGCTTGAACATGATGGCGACTCTGAATACGAGAGACATTATCGGGAAAGGATAGTGCCCGAACTAAAACGAGAATCTGAAAAGGAGAAGCGTCGTCGTGATGAATACCGTGATGACGGCAGTGATGACGAACGAAGGCGTGGCAGACGCGGGGACGAACGACCAACCAACCGAAAAGACAGCCGAAGCATTACTATTGGGAAGAGCCCTGGCGAAGAACGTCGCGGTGAAGCTGGTCCTTCTAACTTGGAAGACTACAAGCGTTTGGAGGGCCCAGAGTATCCGTCGCGCAAGGGCCCGATTGACCCATTTCAATTTCAAGTAGCTGATGATGCTTTCCCAACTCCTATGTACACGACACCGAAACGACCTTTAACGCCGAATGTGATTACTATAGACCGAGAGCCCGATTTTTCACGATTTGAATCTCAGAAGGATGACGAACTTCCTCTAGAAAGACTTAGTCGGAGGGATTCTTACGAGCGGGAGCTCCGCGATGCGCACGATGTGTGCAAAGCTGCTGCGCACGCGACCGCCCCTGTCAGTGGAATCGCGTTCGCCGCTGCAGCCGCCGCAGTGATGGCTGAGGATCGTCGCGGACGTAGTCGTAGCCGAGGTAGCGATGCTAGTTCCAGGAATAGGTCACACCGTGATGAATCTCCGAAGCGTGAAAGAGATGTCGTCCAAGATGCCGCCAACCGCTATTACCGGGAGGCGGAGCTTGCCCGCAAGATCAGAGAAGAAGAGAAACGAAACGTTGAGTCTTCGGTCGTGGGGAAATGGAAGCAGAATGAGGAGCCGGTCGTTGTCGAGATTGTGCCACCCCCGGAAATGGATCACCCAAAGAAGAAAAGTCCGTACGATGGGCCTGACGCTGATGTCCGCGTTGACAATGTTCTGGAACATCCCAGAGAGATTGCTCGCTTCCAGACGCCTGACATCAAGGGCTCTCCCCGAACACCTATCTTCGTGGCGAGAGATCCGTCCGCTGAGCGTGAGCGGCCACTGCTTAACATCGTGCGACCTACACCTACTCCTACGCCTATCCTGGAACCACAACGACGTGAACAAAAACCCGCCCCTGAACCTACGAAGAGGGTTGATGCCGCTTCATCTAAGGCTACTCAGGATTTAGCCACTGAACCTCGGAGCGACGTAGCCCAACCACCGCTACCGCCGCCGCCGCCGCCGCCGATGCCGAAGGCTGTCAGCTGGGGAGAGAATCAGACGAAACACTATGTCGAGGAGAGTCCAGAGAGGGAAGGTGACCCATATTCAGGCGCCAGGATCGTAACGCCTGCTAAAACACCAAGAGCACGGTCGGGAAAGAAAAATGTCTGGGGGATCCTTGCCGCAGCCGTTGGCGCTGGTAGCAGTAATAAGGGAGCCGCGTCGCCGCGTGCCTCAGAACGCGCTGCAGGTTCCGAAGAGACGGAACCCAAGCGTACCCCAAAGAATAGGGAGGAGTCTATGAACCTCAGATCTTCGACCCAATTTGAGAGCACGTTTAACACCCCTCCCATTCCGGGTCCGAAACCGTCTAGCCTGAGGGGCGCTCAGATGCCGGGTGGCTTTGCCGAGGACCTAACTTTCACGGCGAATGTAGCCGCTGCTCTTGAAGGCAGTGGATTCAATCCTAATATCGTGATTGATGATGCAAGCTTTCATAGGCGTGACTCTCCGCCTAAGCTGAACGATGCTGGAGCGTACCGATCGCCATTCGTGGAGTCGGTTACTGACTTGGGGATAGCTGATGCTCCAGCGCCCGTTTCGCAAAGTGGCCGAGAACATGGTTTCGTCATTGGTGAAGTAGCCCAGACGCATTCTCAGGAAAGAGACATATCCACCGACAATTCACGGATCCTCTCCGAGCTCAGTAGAAAAGAGCGACGTAAGCAGGATAAGACCGCTGAACGGGATGGCACCGAAAAGCCCAGAGTCGTGGAAGATAGTAAAGTTGTTGAGACGCCGCAGGCTGTCCCAGAAGACGGTAGGGAAAAGTCGAAAAAATCCAAGAAGGCTATTGTTATCCAGGAGAACTCGAGACAGGCTGTCAATGCGGAGAACTCCGAGATTATAGTGCCGACTGATACGAACCGAGATGTGCCGGACGTTAAGGCTTCGCAGAAAGAAGGGACTCGGGAGTACCCGAAGGAGAACAGAAGGGAATCCGACCGCGATTCAGAAGTATTCGATTCGCCTTCAATGTCCGTAGCGACGCCCAAGACTTCCGGGGACAGCTCTAAGAAGCCTGCCGATGATGTGTTTTCTATTTCCGATGGTAAATGGGCTATGTTAGGACAGAATAGCCGGAGGTCTAGACAAGATTCTAAAGCCTATGGATCGCCTTCAAGGCCGGCCCCGGTGTCGGAACTTTCGACGGAGAGCTCTTATAGGGTGGTCGATACCTACGATGTTTCTGCACCTGAAGAGGAGTGGGATGAGCCGAGGAAGAGCCAAAGGAAGTCGGGACGTAGTGGGACGTTTGACTCACCATATGAGTCTGCGCCGAACTCAGAGACCTCTTTCGATTTCGTTAGGAGACTCACTGATCCTGGTACCACTTCTTTTCCTGCCGACAAACAGGACGTACTGAAGAGGAGCCAAACAAGTAAACAGGGTCCCGTCGAGGATGAATTCGCACCTTCTGCTGCCGAAGGCTCTGGACGGGACTTGGGTGCCTACGACTCTCCGTCTCGCGTAAGGGTTCCTCGCGACGATATTGCCGAGAGCCCAGAGAAGATGACTGAATCGCTTAAAGATTCGGGTGGTGAAAAGAAAAGCGCTATAGACGTGCGAGACACGCCCAAGAAGTTGAAAAAGGAATCGAAGCGAGCTTCAACTACCCACGATGATCTACCCTCGACGCCACAATCCGCAGCTCCGTCTGAAGTTTCCGCAGGAAGCTCAAAGAAATCTAAGCCAGGTTATGATCTTGATTCGCCGTCGACGCCGTCGAGGTCGGTCCCGGCCTCTGATATCGGTACTGACAATTCCCGAAAGAAGAGCAAGAAGAAGCGAAGAAGCACTGCTGGTGGTCCCCCTGAAGGCGGTAATCTTGGCGAAGGAAGCCATTCTGATAGAGAGAAGGATCAATCCGAGGCTTTGGACCCCAGCATCGAATCTATGATGCCTGATCCTGCTCGCTACGGTGACCCCCAACCAAGCACTAGCCAAGCGAAAGGCGACGGTTTAGGCGAGACTAAACCAGTGACATCCACTCCAGACAACGTCGATAAAGGGGACCGCAAAGACTCTAAGTCGGAAAAGGACACGAAGAGTACCGGGGCTTCGGGCTTCTTTGGTCGCCTCAAATCTTCGATCGGAATGGTAGAGGACAAGGAGCGTGCCCGCAAGCCCGAAGAAGATAAGAATTCTTTTTTAGGTAATGCCGGCACCCTTGGCGCGGGTGTCGGCTCGACGGGCGATGCGGTTGCGTCCCGAGAGTCCCGCTCCAAAGCCACTGATGCTCCTTCAGAAGAGGAAGCCCAGTCTGCCCCCTTCACTCCTGAAAGACAATCGACACTACCGCAAGAAGCCGAACCCATCGATCCTGAGATTGTTCCACGGGAAATTCGACCAGCCATAGATCCGAAGTATGGCGATCTTTTACCCCTACCTCCAAGTCTCCCTGGGTCTCCTGTTCCTGAGCTTGGTGATGACTTCCCGGCTCTGCCAGATAGCCGCCCTGAGACACCTGAGCACGAGCGGATTTTACGTGAGATGCCTACCCATACCCGTCGTCGCAGTACACTTGAAACTCCTACAAGACCAAAAACGCCCAGCCAAAGTGCTATACCCATTCAATTCTTCCGCCCCGGACATAGGCATACACCGAGCAATGGAAAGTCCTCTCCGACGGTGTCACCGATTACTGGCAGTGCGGAATTCGGTAGCGAGCCGAAGAGCCGTGCTCGCCCTGCGTCTTGGGAAGGTTCCCGGGAATTCAAACCCCTTCTCCTTCTACAGAGAGCATTGCGGGGATCGGTTGACTTAACAAGTTCCCCTGAAAGAGAGTCTTCACCTAGCGAAAAGTCTCATCATGACTTATCACCTTCAGGTTCCGAAACTCGCGATCCTAACTCACATTCGCCTCGCCGCTTGTTCATAGAATCTCCAGACCGCATCCCGCAATTGCGCGAAAGCGCCTTCCCCCCATTGGCAGAATCACCAATCGAAGAGTCGGGAGGCGTGCATGCGATTGAGGGCGCGTCTCATGCTCTACACGGCACCCCTAGCCGACCGTCATCTAATAAGACTCATGAACGAAATGTTGAAGGTGACGACTCTCACTTGGCGCCTCTTCCTGAAGAATCACATACGGGTTCTGTTTCAGATATTCAATTGCCGTCACCAAAGCCTGAGCCTGTTGAACCGACACCAGCAACTATTGATTCCGACGTCCACTCGCTTCCGATCCGAGTTCAAAAGTCTAGCGAGGTTCCAATCTTAGGTTTGCCGGCTCTCCCTTCGATTCAGAACAAGACGGATTTAGGCCAAGACCTCCAAGCTTCTCTTAAAGACGACTCAAAGGTCGATACTACTTTAGAAGAAGCGACGGCACTCAGTACGGGGGAACCGGAAACCGTGACTGTGTCTGGGGATAGCAGGTTTAACCAAGGGCATGAGACAGTTCCTTTGGAAGTACAGAACGAAAACCTGACAATTCCGAGTGTGTTCCCAGAAAGTGATACGCCTAAGTCAGCCGATAGTTTCGACACTGCCAGGAGTAACGCGGATGATAGTGGGCCCCTCGGATCGGGCTCTTCGCTAGAGGAGACCAAAGACATCTATAGGGCGGATGGAAGGAAAATGAGCGACGTTGAAAGACTATCGGAGTTTCTAGCTAATATTGAAGTTCCTCTACCGCAAGAGTCACTTGGTGAAGTTACACCTGACCAGGTTCCAATTCCCGAGGAGGTTAAAGAATCCATTCCGATCGGAAATGCGACGGATGAAATCCCACAGGCTTTGGATGAGAGCGCGAGCAGCAGTGGAGCTCTCAAAACGACGCTTGAATTACCTACCGCGGAAACACCCTACGCAACGCCTCTGGAAGAGCCCAAAGAAGTGATTAGGACGCCGCAGCCTGAGCCTGAGCCTGAGCCGGAAGCCTCAAACCTTGAGCATAGCACGACTACGACCCCTGGCAAGGGCGAGAAGGATCGAAAGTCTCTAAGTACTGACCCTGGCCTAGAAGAGCGACCAAACATCGCGGACGCCCATACCGCTAACTTAGATGAAACTCCTGTCAAGCCGGTTGAAGATATCACTCCCGTGGACAATGTCTCGTCGCCGACCGAGCGATCAACTTCAACTGAAGAGAAACCCACTGCCATTGAAGAGCCTGTTACCCTTCAACAAGGGCTAACCACCGAGTCAGAAGCTGTTGCACCTGAACCAGGAGTTCCTGCAACTACAGTGGAGTCCGAGCTAGCTCTTGATCAACCAGAATCGGGCACATTCGGAAAAGGGCTACCCCCCACTGGGATCGAGGCTAATTCTCAGTTAGAGATGCCAGTTGTCCAGCCAATTGTCCCTTCAATTGGACAAGAGCACACCGTTGACGAGCTTGAGGCTTCCACGCTTGAACCCGAGGTTCCTACTTCTGAGCCGCCTGCAAGACTGGAGCCAGATTCTACCGAAACCGAAACCGAAATCTCTGAAATCTCGGCCGTTGAACCCGATGTAGTTAAAGTCGACTCCGAAGCAGCGGAATCACAGTTAGAAAATATTCCTGTTGAAATCAGGCAAACTACGGTGGGGTCAGAAGCTCCCGCCAAACTAGAGCCGACGCCGGAATCAACTATTCTTCATGATGGCCCAAGTGCCACCGAGAAAGAGATGCCTTCTACGGAGCAGGCGCCGATTACGATCGAACCGGCAGTTCCGAAAGTTGAAGCGGATACGGTTGGGGCTGAGCTAGAGGCCACAGAGTCTCCTACCATCTCTAGGTCGAAATCGGCCGTTACTCTGCGGGACTGGGTTGCTGCCGAGAGGTGGGCTTCCATGGTTGAGGAAGAGCCTACTATTATTCGAACAGGCCCAGCTATTACCGAGACAGAAACTCCTATCCCCGAAGAAGAGACGGCCGCGATTGAAACAAAACTAACGACTGAAGAAGAATTAACTTCTGTTAAGGAAGAACTTACTGCTGCCGAAGAAGAAAAGGAGTCTGATCAACCTACACCGGTACTTGAGCCTCCTATAGATGTCTCTATAAAGGGGAAGGATAGCGAACAGCAGCCCTTACCAAAGGACGAACAGATTGAACGTACCGCCCCCGTAGAAGAACCGACGGAGTTAGCCGAGGAGTCAATGCAGGAAGCCAGTGTAGAAAAGCCCGATATACTGCCTGTTGAATTACAAACCTCCGGTCAGGATCAGCCAGTAAATTCTATTACAGAGGAGTCGCATGAAAGCCAACCAGACGTATCTGAAGAGGCCCCGGCCCCGGAGTCTGAGGTTGAAACTGTGGGTGAAGAAGCCTCTACTCAGAAACAGGAGGACCATTCCCCTTCCGATGATGTCCCGTCACTAGAAGTGACGCAAGAGCCCGAGACGGCGGTACAGGCTGAGAGCCAAAAAGCCGATAGCCTTTCGGTAAACCCCGTGGAAACGCCAGCCGAACCTAAAGAGGCTGAACTCGAGCCAAGCTCATTCCCTAAGGATCAGGCAATTAGCGAGCAAATCCCTTCGAAAGAAACTCCAACGCCCATTGAAATCAATCTCGAGGACCTGCCTGGAGAAATAATCTCGCCAAGCGAACCAGTTGAGCAGGTGTCTATTGAATCCGGAGCTAGTGGCGGCGGTGATCTCCAGCCTACTCTCCCGTCCGAACTTGGGCAAGAAGAACAAAAATACCCGACGTCGGAAGCGGATTTGGGAGACGCCCAATTACCTAGCGGTACTGTAGATCTTGAAGGGGAAATAGAGGTTTCTATCCATGGAGAGCGACAAGACGAGGAACAGCCCACTTTGGCAGACACCAGTTTGCAGAGCGCAACCGAACGGGAATCAAGCGGCTCGGCGTTATCAGAACCCACCAACGTGGATGAATCATCGCTGCAGCTCGGTATACTTGGCGGTGAACATGTCGGGGACCAACAAGGCCCTGCATCAACCGATCCACCCGAAGCTCCACTTTCGGTGACAGAGTCGACTGAGAACTCGCAAGACAACTCAGCTGTACAAATTGGAGCGGCGGGGGAAATATCGGCCTTAAGCCTAGTGGCCGATGACGCCCAATCGTCAAGTCTTCCCCAGGGAACCACCGGTGAAGAGACCCAAAAAATGGCTCAGTCGCAAGGTGAATTCAGTAGCAAGGAGCGAAGCGACGAAATGCTCCAGGACACTTCAGAGGTCGTTGAAGCCCCGATAACAACTATACCCAGTCTGGAATCTGCACCTCAAGAAATGCCCTCCGAAGAGGCTGCAGATAAGCTTCCAGTCATCGTCAGCGGTGGCTCGGAAACACCCACTCGGGATGTAACAGAAGCACCCGGCAACGATTCGTCACATGAACCGGCGAGTCAACCAGCGAGCCCTACCAAAAAGTCCGAGAAGAGCAAGAAAAAGCGCAAGAGTTCCAACGCTATTAGTGTCGACGACGAACTAGAAGCATCGAACCCAGAGAGAGTGGTACCTCAGTCTATCACAGAGGATGCGCGAGAGCCAATTCTAGAGCAGGCCGGACCAGCTAACGATAACTCTCCCGAGCTAGACAGCTCAACCAAGGAGGGCGCAGAGAAGGGCGAAGACTATCGGGATACCGATGCGCCTGCATTGAATGACGAACTGCGATTTGAGGAAGTTGTAGAAAAGCCTACGACTGCGGAGATAGGAGCTGGCAACAAACAATCAATTGACGATTCCCCCGTCTCTACCGTCGAGGCAGCTGACGCGACGCCTAGCGGTCAGCTAGAGCCGAACGAAGCTGCTGTATCCGAGTCTATGCCTCCCGAAGAGGCGGAGAAGGACGAGAATGAGAAACGTGGTTCCATCCAAATTGAGTCTATCACTAACGATACCCCTCAGGAAACACAGGAGAATCCGGGTGCACAGGACGACGCAATCGAGGGAGTAACGTCCCACACTGAACATACCGTCAACGCAATCGGTGATGACACGCAGGCGAACGAAGGTCAAGAAGAGACGTTAGTTGAGAAATTGGTGACCGCTAACAAACTCGAAACCGAGGAAACCCCAGCATCCCCAACCGTTACCCCAGAGATTTCCCCAGAGATTTCCCCAGAGATCTCTACCGAGCCAAGTGCCACTTCTGAAGATACCGCACAGATCAACAAAGAGGATCTTGACGTGGGCCCTAAGCCAACCGATAGGGACGATAACGAAGACAAGGAAAAGCACCACGGTGTTGGGCCCACCGAGCCACTTGAGCACAGCACAATGGAGATGCCGGGAGAGCCAGTTGGCCAATCACCTGAGCCTGACGTGACCCTCAACCCTGACTTGGCATCTGCTGAGATGCCATCAGATTCATGGACAAAGCCCCAGGATTATCCTAACGATGCACCAAAAAATTTCGATGAATCGTCGAATATTCAGCACGAACCTTCTCAGGAACGACCAACAGACCCCTTGGATCAACTTATTCAGCACGTCGAGGCCAAGACACAATCGGATTCTCCTGTAAATGATGGAGCTGGATTAGAGTCGAGAGATGCGGACGTCCCCGCAACAACGGACGAGCCATCCGCCGGGAAGGGTACAGAAACAACGGTGGATACCGGCGTCGACAGACCTGAAGACCGACTCCCGACAGAGGTATCACCGGGGGATAAGCTCGGTGATGCCCATAAACCTTTGGACGAGGTAGTACCAGCTGAACAGCAAAGTACAGATGGCCAGATACCCGGTGAGACAGTCATCGTGCAGGAATCAAAGACCCCCGAACTACAGGATAAGATTGAGAATACTACTGAACAGGAGCCCATAATTCCCGATGGATCCCAGGTTGTTCCAGTCCCATTAACTCAGGAAACTCTTACCACGGAGGACAGCGCTACAGGACTTCCCGAGTCGAAGGGCGAGATTGAAAAGTCTACAGAAAGTAAGAAAGAGGACACCGTTTCACCGACACCGGAAGTCGAAGAATCAACATCGGCCGAGCCCGTTCGCTCCGAAGATGATAGACCGAGAGATCTTGAAGAGCACCTCACCCGAAGCGACTCGCAAGGCGAGCCTGCTTCAACTGAGGATGCAACCCCTGCCGTTACAGAAGGGGAGATGCCGAAAGCTACGAGTGAAAGCGAGGACGAGAAGAAAGAGGTCGCATTTGATTCTACAACAGAGACAGCAGCGCCGACAGAGGGGCCAAGCACTGAAGTCGTTTCATCAGACCAGGCCGAGCAGCCTTCTGTCACGTCGCAGTGTCAAATTGAACAGGACCAGACCCCGCCGGATGTTCTAACTGCCACCAAGCCAGAGGAATTGGCACCCCAACTCCAAGCAGATGACGCGCAAAGTCTTACCACCGATAAGGGCAAGGGCAAGGAGAAGGCCAGTGAAGTACAAGAACTTGAACCCTCTATCCCACCAGCCGAGTCCTCGATTGAACGATCGCAATCTCCCGTTCGTGACGGCAGCCAACTAGAAGACGCGAAGCCCTCAGATTTACCCATATCTCAAGAGACCGAGACGCAGCCAGCTCCGATAGAGAAAGACATATCTGGCTCATCCGATTCACCTACTCCCGAGACGACTGAGGTCACGTCGGGTGGATTAGACACCTCTATTCCACCAACTCAAGAGCGCAAGTCGCAAGAACAAGGCGTTACGGATGTGGCCACCCAGCCTCCAGGTGCTGAACAGGAGTCGGCAAATCAGACTGAAAAGGCAGGTGACGACGTGCTGATAGAAGAAGCCAAGCATGAGATCGCCCCAAGTGGAGAAGTTACAGATTTCCATGGCCTAGAGGAAACTCGACAAACAAATGATCTAACTGGAAACGCTATGCTAGAGGAAAAACCCGTGGCTCAGCCTATACGCGACAACGAAAGCCTTCAAGATGTGGTCCCGTCCAAGCCCAAAAAGAATAAGAAAAAAAAGAAGCGAGGAAGCCAGCTCGTCGTAGATGATGCAGCATCCGTAGCAGGCCAAGAAGTCCCCGAATCGGCCTCGAGCATACAGGCAACCGTCGAAGAAGTGATAAGTTCCACGGAGGGTATCGTACCCCTAGCTAATGAAGACGTTTCTCCCCCGCCCCCGGACAAAGTAGACGAGCAGAACATATCCGAACCCACCACGAGCAATGAACCTGCCACCATTGATGCTAAGGACCCCGCAGAACCGGAACCCAAGACCCCCGAGAAAGTTCCGGCGAAAGAGAGCGAGGAAGACGGAGATAACAAGCAGCCGATTCCGCACAATGACGAGCTGTCGCAGCAAGTTCCAGAGCAGCAGTTTGAGGATGGTCTAACTACCCCCATTACTGACAAACATCCCAAGGTAGACGTTCCAGTCTCCGAGGAAGCCCCGAAAGAAGAGAGTCCTCCTAGTCCAGTCTCAAAGAAGAAGAAAAAGAGTAAGAAAGCTAAGCGAAATAGCACTTACGACGAGAGCGTTCCTCAACCCGAACTGAGCCAAGTATCTGTGGACATCACAAGCACCACTGAGGCAACAGAGACCGGCTCTGCAGCTCCTCAACAGAGCGCCAAGAGTGAAGAATTGGTTAATCTCGAGCCTACTAATAGCAAGGAGGTTGGAGAGGTCAGGGACACAAGTGACTTAGGGAACGAAGAACCTCGGGAAGAGCAGGGTCGAGTAGAGGCGGAGCGTGCGGTTGAGTCAAGTTTAAGGGAGACAATAGAGCCAAATAGCCACGTGCCGGAACCTCCGCAGGCGAATATCGATGAGCCAGTTAGCCCTAAGAAAAGCAAAAAGAAGAACAGGAAAAAGAAGCGTGCAAGTCTCCGCGAAGACGCGGCGGTTCCACAACAAGAAACGGACCAGGCCGCTAGCGACCTCACAGCTAGCACATCTATTGCCGAGCAGATAGATACGGAAAGGGCACCCACACCAGACATTTCGACGGATAAAGCCGCCGCGGACGTTACATCCGCGAAGAAAGGCCACGAGGAAGATAAAAGAGCAAGCACCCCGGAGCCAGAATCCGTACTTGAGGCGCCCAGGGAGCTAGAGCCAGATTTCGCTCCCCGGCCAACCGGGCCATCTACAGAAACGGAAATCGGCCCCACCGACGTGCCCCCTGAGAGCACAGAAGATGCAACCCTTGCTGAGGACGGTCTCTCGGCCGGCCCGTCTGAGACGCCGCGCGAGCTCACTAATGAAAACGAGGCACCAGCTACAATAACAGAAGACAATACTTCTTCTGTTGAAAAGGACCCATCAATCATCCAAACACCCGAGATCGCCGAGAAACAGATTATAAGCGAACCATCGCCAGAGCTCGATACTCTCGTACCGGACTTGGTCCCCACGGCTCGTACTGTCGACGAGGCTGATGCAGACGCTATCCAACGAGAGATTGTCGGCCAGGTCCCTGAGGAACAGAACAAGGATACTATTCCTTCCCTCTCCACCCAGGAGCAAGAATCTGTGTCTTTGATACAAGAACCCGCGCAGTCGGACGAGAAGCCTGACGGTCTTCAGCATATCCCTTTTAGCGAACAAGCCGAATCCGTACCCCTAGAAGAACCTACCGAGGTGGAGGAACTTCCCGAATTAGAAGAACTTCCTAAGTCAGAAGAGCTTCTAAAGCTAGAAGAGGGTTCTACGGACAAAGATGCCCGGGAAACTACACCTGACGGGAAAAGCGATAATGTTGAAGAGAAGCTAGCAAGCACTCCTAAATTAAGCGTCGAGGTTTCAAACAACGACCTGGAACGCAGGAATTCAACAGATATCAGGAATGATGACGCCCTCCAGCCCACTGTTTCCGAAGACCAGGCTGAGCCCTCGCAACCGGAGGATGCGTCCGAGCCTGAAAAACTTCCCAAGTCTGAAAATTCCCTACAATTAACAGAGCCTACGCAGCTACAAGAGCACCAGGACTTAGAATTCCCTACCGAGAATCTACAGAAAGACGGGGAAACTCCGGTTCCCGATACTCTTGAATTGAGCACTGAAATCCCGAATGCCAATCTGCAATCTCAAGACTTGCTGGATGCCAAACACGACGACGCCCCGCAGTCTGCCGCCTCCGATACAAGTGCCGAACCAACGCAACTAGAAGAACTTCATAGGTCGGAAGTAATCCCTGTGCTGGAAGAGTCTAGCGAGCCACCTAAAAGCCCTGCCGCAAGGATATTAAACGATGAAGAGAGTCAAGGTCTCAGTACCCCTACAATAAGTGTGGAAGTCCCGGATACCGACTCACAGCCCCCAAACAAGCCAGATACCGAAGGGCGGGATGAGACAGCAACCATCAAAGGACCTATAATGGCTGAAGACTTTCACGAGCCAGAGGGGTCTCTGCAGCTCACAGAGCCTACGCAAGGAGATTCTTTGAAGCTAGAAGTTCCTATTGAAAATCTTGAGAAGGATGAGGTGACCCAAACCTCTGGCAGCCCTAAGTTATTAAGCCCTGAGGCTCCAGATGCCGACCTACAGTCTCAGGATTTACCTATCACTGAGAAACAAGATGAAGCGACGATCGACAAGGAACTCGTGGCGTTAAATAAGCAACACGTGGAACCAAATGACAACCCGGAATCCGTCGCGGTATCAGAAACGAACAACACCGAGAAGCAAGAATCATTGCCTATCGATCGACCAGCCAGCCCCGACGTCCCACCATCAGAAGAACCAGAATCGCAACCTTCGCCCGCAGCCCGAAAGAAGTCAAAAAGAGACAAGAAGAAGAAGAAACGTAAGAGTGCTCAAGTCGAGTCAGAACCGAGCCAAGGGGGCCAGACGGCGGGAAATCAAGAATTTAGCACGAGCGATGCTTTAAGTGAGAATATTGTGACTGAGCCTGGGACTGGGGAACCAGAGAGGGCCGTAGCGAATGAGGGTGAGTGGCAAGAATCCCCGAAGATGCCCCCAAAAGACAATAAAAGCCGCATAGCGTCAGGCACTTCTACTCCTATGGAGTCCATAGAAGATGTACTGGTAAACGCTTCTCCGGAGATAGTAACAAAAGAGAACGCCCCCAAGAGACTGACTCTAGAACACATCTCAGAAGTCGAAGGGCAACGTTCTAAAGTAAAGGACGTCCAACAGGATATTCCCCCCCAACCGAAAGACCAAGATCAAAATGCTGAGGATATCAATATCAGTCACCCTGACAAGCACAGCATAGAACTTCCGGGATATGTTCAACTAGCCTCCCCCATAGAGGAAAGACAGACACTGCCCAGCGAAGGGTCTTATAGCGTCATTGAACGAGACGCCGTAAGCCATGTCGAGTTATCAGAGCCAGTCACTCCTCCTCGAACTCCCTCAATTGTTGGGCCGTCTATAGCCAATATCGATCTTTCACCGGCCCAGCTCAGCAGTCACGTAGAACACGAGCGTCCGTTTGACGAATCGCCACAACCAGGTAAAAGGAAGAGAACACATCTATCCAGAGATGACGCCATGATACCCAAGCCTCTTTTGACTCAGACCGACGTCCGTCAAAACTTTAAGAATCTAGATTACGAAGCCTCCGGGCTGCTACCGCCGATGGAGCTTAATCCAAGGATCGAAGACAACAGCCCTATTGCACGTGACGTCACCCCGACTCGGGAGAGTGCGGTCTCATATCTCCAGTCTCCAGTAATCCCGACGAGCGAAATGCCTAACACTACCGAAGAAAGCGGTAGTGTTGAGGAGATCAACACATCTGGTCTCCTTCCGGCAATCACGTCAGAACGAGAGACGGCTGTCTCATACCTTGGGGGCCACTCTCCAAGCAGCGTGCAGGCCCACGACAACAAGCCCGATGAAATGTCTTTGGAACCAGCCTATGATGCGTCGACACCTACAACCGGAGATCTTCCAATCTCGCATCCAGGCTCCGGGCATGCAGAAAAAAGCACTCCTCCAATTGAGCTCGAAGAGGTTAGGCAGTCAAGTCCCGTCAGGGGAACAGCTCTATCAGCCCACGAGATCGCGGCAACTCTCCTAGAATCTCACATGAAGCCGCCAACAAGAGAAATAGAGGTACATAAGGACGCAGGCTCTATAGCTACCGAGACTGTTCTCGTTCCACCCCCTAGCAGAGAGATTACAAACTTCTCTGAACGACTAGACGCCTCTGAAGATGGGGAGCAGAAGGGGAAAGCCCCTGAGCACGTTGAACAAAGGACCCGCGACAAGAAGGACACACCCTACAGCCCTACGCCTCTTGAGAACTCCGAGCGTAAGGCAATGGAGGAGGGTATACGTTTAGACACCGATGCAGGTGAAACACAGATTGGGACACACACGGAAACAGGCAAGCTACTTAGAGCGTTGTCCCCCGAGCCCATAGAGACAGGACCACCAGCCAATACGCCAGCGCGTGGTAGCGTTGCTGGGAATGTTGAGGCCGAGATCGAGAGTCCAGTAGTAGGGAGACAAGCACAGCATGACTTACCAGAGCCTCGCGACACGGGTTATGGTAGCCCGACACCAAAAGAACCGGCGACTACGGAAATTATAGAAAAGCTAGACGATTTGGATACATCAGAACATGTCGGAGAGCCTTCGAAGCCGACAACAGAGCATAAGGCTGAGGACAAAGACAAACTGCTCAAGTCGCCAATTTCAAGACCTTTAATTCAAGAGTTCCTGAATTCCGGTCGCAATTCCCCCCGTGTCCTTCCTCGGGTGGAAGAAGAGACGCACGAAGAATTAGCAAATGAGGGCGAGAATCGAGATCGCGACATTTCAGATAGGGCCACAATCATTGCAGAGCCATACAGGGATAGCGGATTTATAACAGATTCGCCAAATCCGATGCGGCATGGTTCGGTGGACGATCTAAGCCAACGAGATAGCGGTGTGCACTTACGCGATTGGCCTGAGGACGTGGACATAAAGGAAGAGCGGGTAAAAGAGGAAAGCAGCACAATTCGCACACCTCAGCCCAACGAAAAGCGAGGCAAAAAGGTTGGGTTGGGCTACGAGACACCAAAACTAAGCCCACCAATGGCTCGCAGCCAAGATGAGGTGCAGGGCACGATAGATGTGAAGAAGACGCGATTGTCGAAAGTACAGCAAGACGCAGGTGGCAGCGGTGGCAGTGGTGGTAATGGTGGTAATGGTGGTAGCGGACGTAGGAGCGTATCGGAGAATATCAGCCGAAATGCCACGCCCAGGACGGAGAACTTGGCCAGGCGATCCGCATCCAATACGAGCACGCCGCGGCATAGGACGCCAGAGCCACTCCAATTTCGGCCTGAGAGTCCAGGCAGCTATGGAGGATTTCGATCAGGCACGAACACCCCACCGCTCGCGCTCAGACGCATAGGTAAGCGAATGGGCGGTGACCTGAGATCTCTGAGCTCCAACCTCTCCAATAACAACAATGCCCCGAGAGAAAATCTCCACCAGAACCAACAAAGTCAGAGCAGCACACCCGTGGCTAACGAAGGCCGTGTCCGAGCCAAGGACATGACCGACGTATATGTAAGTAATAACGGTTATCAGTATCCATCGGCACCATCCTATTATCTTTCGTTATTTTTTTATTTTTATTTTTTCACTATCCCATTATCCCCAGTATATCCCCATTCATCAAGCAAATCGATCGATCGCAGCCATGTCCACCGCCGTTCTATTTGCTAACCCACACGCACAGGATGGCTACGGCGAGGGCCGCATTGGATCCCCACGGTCCCCAACGCGGCCACAGAGCATGCGTCGTCGTCAGAGCATGCAGGTTCTGGAACTCGAATCCAGAGTCGAACAGCTCGTTGCCGAAAATCGCGCACTTGCCGACGCAAAGGCCCACGCCGAACAAAACCTGAACCACCAAACCGTCTCCGCCGTCACCGAGCGAGATGCCGAAATCGAAAGCCTGAAGGCCTCGCTCGAATGGCTACGCAAAGAAGTCACCCGTCTCACCGAAGTCAACGAAGGTCTCAACAGCGCCAACAACGTCCTCGCTCTTCAACACAGTGAAAAATACGGCCGTCTCGAGTCACAGCACGCGTCCGCGGCCAAGGAACTCGAGGAGTACCGCCGCTCCCGGAGTCAATACGCTAGGACTATACAAGAAAAAGACGCAGAGATCCAGGAGTTGCGTGCCCAGCTCGAGGCCACCAAAGAGCAAGTCAGGGAGATGCAACGGCAAATACTGGCTAGCAAGCCTGCCGACGCAGACTTCCTCCGTCTCAAAGACGAGGACCACTTCGACCATCGTTGCCAGCAGCTGTGCTCGCACGTGCAGCAATGGGTCCTCCGCTTCTCCAAGTTCTCGGACATGCGGGCTTGCCGACTAACAAAAGAAATAAACGATGAGAAGATCATCGACCGGTTGGACAACTCGGTCCTAGACGGGTCCGACGTCGACGACTACCTCAGCGACCGGGTGCGACGTCGCGACATCTTCATGTCGATGACTATGAACATGATCTGGGAGTTCGTCTTCACACGCTACCTCTTCGGCATGGACCGGGAACAACGACAGAAGCTCAAGTCCCTCGAGAAGGTCTTATCAGAAGTTGGGCCGCCGCACGCCGTCCGCCAGTGGCGTGCCGTGACCCTGACACTGCTATCCAGGAGGCCAGCCTTCGGCGATCAACGCAACCAAGACACCGAGGCCGTCGTACAGGCCATCTTCCAAACCCTGTGCATGATCCTCCCGCCTCCGTCCAACCTGGAGGCGCAAATACAGTCGCAGCTCCGCCGCGTCATGCGCGAAGCCGTTGACCTCTCGATCGAGATGCGCACCCAGCGTGCCGAGTACATGATGCTACCGCCATTACAGCCAGAATACGATGCCAACGGCGACCTAGCGCGCACCGTTCCCTTCAACGCATCGCTCATGCACGAGCGATCGGGCGACTCCGTCTCCGACGACCAATACGAGGCCCAAGGTGCCATCGTCCGCACAGTACTCTTCCCGCTCGTAGTCAAGAAGGGCGACGACAACGGCGTCGGGGATGACGAGGTCGTCATCTGCCCCGCCCAGGTCCTCGTCGCAAAACCACCGCGCCACGCTACCAACCGCATGGTGACCCCGTCATCCGAGGCCGGCGGTGTTCCACTCTCAAGAGGCGCCACGCCCTCGGTCGCCGTCCCAAGCACAGTCAGCCTGCAAATGCAGGATGCTCCCCTCCCGATCCCAACTCCGCCTCACGATTCTGAGTACACGGAAGGCCGCATCTAGAGAATGGCGTCGTCGCCGTTATCGCCATCGTCACGAGCTCACGAGGACAAATCACGAAAACAACAGGACACTAATAATAATTACAAAGGGGGAAGAAAGAGGATAAGGATGGCAGATTCGCATTAATGGAGGGGGAACTTACGCATTGAAGAAATTCCTATATCCTCGTCGCTTTTTTTTTCTTCTATTTTGAGAGAGATAAAAAGAACGGGCTTCTCTTTTTAATTTACCTTTCGGAAAGGGAGTCGGTCGGTTGGTGCGTTGATACCTGGTCGGCGTTGCTTGCTTGACTGCATGAATCGGCTGTGCTCTTCATTATTTATTTTTATGATACTCCTCTTTTTTTTTCTTCTCGTTTATATTCCCTTCCTGCTCATCTTGATACATACCTACCTCACCTACCTACCCACCTACCTACATACATACCTACATATTCGGGAGCATATCTCTCTGCATGGACGGTTCGGTTCGGTCGGGCCAGGTCAGGCCGGGGTCGGGGTCGGGGCGGAATGGGGAATTTCCTCTCTCACCTCTTTTACGATCACGGGATTGCGAAACTAAACTACCTCTTACGAAGTTATGACCATAAGACTTGTTTTTCTCAGTTTGGAACGTCTCGTCTTCTCCCTGCTCTTCGAATGAGATAGTGTATAATATTATCAGAATTGGAATTTACTCTTGTTACGACCTCATTTATCTTGCTTCCCTCGTTGTGTGATTGTCGTAGCAGATATTGTTGAAGACTACTTATCATCTAGTCTAGGTCTCTACCAAAGGTTCCTGGATACATACAGCTTCTGGCACGGGTAAGCGAGCAGTAGGCTGGCCATAATACCCCAAGATGGAAGTGCTTGGTAATCCATTGCAGGAATGAGAACTTGATGATGAGCTCTATGGAATATGATTCCCCAAAATACTATATGCTTAAAGACAACATCCCAACTGATGAGCCGAATCCCACGATATCCCGGTTTACCACAATCAATACTTGACGTGACTTAGGAGAACGTGTCGAAATCATAACCTATATATATATAGGTAGTTCATCGACATTTAAGTTGATAAAATAACTTTTAACTACCAGGTGCCTAATCAGTTCCCACCCACCGCATCGCAACGTTAAGTTAGTGTGTATAGTAAATAGATAGATAGCTATCTAATATAAGAAGAGGAGCGAGCGTGAGTGTCCTATTGCGATGGTATTTTTTTACTCCATATCCGATTGCCATTAGCCTTAGGTACCCCCTACCTTATATAAGAACACAGTAGCCCTATTACGAATTGCTTCATATCGTCGTCTAATAGTTGAGAGAAGAAAGGGAGATAAATAAAAACACACCCGAAACCGCGTCCCCTCAAGTACCCCAGTTCGCTACGCCGAGATTATGATCGTGAAATCCTTGTATACTTAACCCTCCCGTTTGCGGGTCGTTCGGAAAGAGTGAGTTGATTGTGTCCTAACCTCTTGGTTAGTGCCCTGGTTACGAATACGAGAAGCGAAGGGGGCTGCGACCGGAATTCAAAAGGGCGTACCCAATCAATGTTATCCATGATATTACCCTGGGCAACACTCCTTCCCGCCCTTATTGCTGATGTAGGGATCTGCTGCCCGTGCTCCGCGCTTGATGCGTCGCTCTCGGGACTCGCGTGATTCGGCGGCAGGCTCCACAATGCTTGTCCGTCGGAAACACCGGCGAACACTACTTGCGGTTGTGGAACTGGAGGGCCAGCGGGCGTCGGCGGAGTATATTCTGGCTCAACCTTCAGCACGTCCTGGGCCACCCCCGAAGGTGGCTGTTGCAGGTGAGTCTGCACCGGCGGGGACGTCCTCGAGGTTCCTGCAACGACGTTTTGCCCAGGGACAGCCCGTGAGAGGCTTGTAGGCCCGCGCATCTTGCGCATACGCATGTATATTGCGGTTTTCCCCTGTATTTCGGAAAGAAGCTGTACGGCCTTGGCTTCGGGCGGAAGTCTACGGTCCATCCCAAAGACGTAATCGAGACACGACCATATCCGATCCGCTTCGCGGGACTGTGGACGGAAGTAGACCTCGGTTGCCAGTAGTAGCGCAATTTGATACTGGAAATAAGCTCCCAGATACCACGACCAATCCTTAAAATTGGGATTAGTTTCAAGTTGAATGGCTAACTCGACGATCATGATGCCGGACGTAATAAGGAGCTGGTTCAACCGTGGAGGCATGGGATTGGCAGCGTTAGAATGATATGGGTGAAGAATCATAACATGCAGCCGATACGTCAACAAATACATGACGCATTTAGCGTATCTCTGAATTGGCTGCGTTACATCGAGGAGGCGGTCGTACTTCTCTGTCATTCGCCGCCGGAAATTTTCGATTTTGGTGAGAACGGCTGTGAGCGTAGTCCGGCGAGTCTCGAGCCTCCGCCTATCTATCCAGATAATGCGCATCATCTCGTTGATTTCAAAGCGGATCAAAGCAAGGGTGTTGGTAGTCCATGCGTCCGATGGCTCCGGCGGGCTCGCTGCGTGTGTAAGATCTTCGTCGTTACAGTTTATGGGTAATTTCGTATCGTAATCGTCTCTCCTGATAACTGGTTTCGGGCCTTGGGCCTCACAAGTCCGAATATCAAGGAAGCATAGTTGGTGCCAGATTAGACGCCTGACATGCGTCTCGAGGGGTGTAAGACCGTATGCCTCTCCGTCCCGGTGCAAACCCATACACTCAGCCATCCGTACTGCGGCGCCGACCAGGACCGAATGAGCTCTTGAGACTTCGCCTCTGCACAAGGGAAGCTTCACGATAGTTAATAACGCATTTTACGTAGAGGCGATTGAACTTACCATGTACATGATGAACGCCTGCATCGTTTCCACCTTAGTAGTTCGCAGGAAGTTTGCCTTGCTCAGAGCAGATTCAGTGCCCATCTTAAGACTAGAAACCCAACTCGCTTTAGAATACCCGGCTAATTCGGTATATATGGCGTCCTCGTCCATACTGATAGCTCCGCTAAACATGGCCCCGAAAACGACGGCTTGCATTGAAGGCCGAGGCTCGAACCCTGCGTTTATTTCTTCCCAGAAAGTCGCGTAAGTAGCTTCTAGCGTGGGCTGGTGGGAGCAAGGAGCAATTGGATGAACGGAAACGAAGTACTGCTTGATCAGTCTATCTGCAGCCGGCCTGTACGGCAGGAATTGGAGGATGGACGGAGGCTCCCCTAACTGGCCGAAGAAGAAGCCGGAGGTAGGAATTATATACTGATCCCCCGGCTTCAGGAAATCGGGTAAATCTTCGATTCCGGAAGCCTGTCCTCCATGCTGGGGAGGCTGCGGCGGTTGCGAACCGTGCGGTTGTGAGCCCGAGATGCCCGCTGATATCTAAAGTGCACCTCATGAGTACCCTATTTCACGGCTACTTATATGCAACTCATACCTCTTCAGATATTCTAGGCCGTGAGAGCCCGCCTATTCTTTCGGTTATGCGCATCTTCCCAATCTGAATTCCTAGGTCTATCATGTCGCCAGCTCCGTCCACGTCGTCCTCATAGGTCACATCTAAAGCTGCAAGCGGCGTAGCTTCTAGGTCGCGCTCCTCATCGTCGTCCGCGATATCGTCGGCTAGGATGCGCTGTTGTAGCGCACTCTTGGACGTTGTGGATTTCGCAACATCTCGCTCGAGCTCTCGCTCTAGGGTTCCTTGCTTCTCCTTAATCTCAGCCAGGCGCATTTGACTAGCCTCGTCTAGTCGCGGGCCTATATACAAACAGTCCCGGCCAGCCTTGACGCAGTTTGTGCAGGATGGACTTGTTTTGGAGCATTTTAACTTCCTTCTTCGACATTCTAAGCAACTTTATTCTACGGGCAGAGTACGAGAAACAAAACTTCGATTTCCCAGCTAAGTCTAAGTCTAGAATTATACGCCGGGAAACCAAAGCTTTGTTTCCGGAACTCCGTGCCCAAATATTAGCGTCCGTTCTGCGTATCGGCAAAGGAGAGACGGGAAAAGAGAGGAGAAGAATAAGGAGATTAGGGATATTAAGAGACGGACTAGGTAAATAAGGTAGGTACGTATACGGCCGGGTCGCGGAGTTTTTCTTTTTAACGTCCTGTCAGGTACATAAGGACGGATCATATCTCACCTATTAATCATGCGATTGCGCCGGCGAATGGGCTTCGCCTGCCAAGCAACCCGTGAGTGAGCTTCCGGGTCTAAGCCGGCCACGTGGTCGGTTTGTTCCATGGTAGAGGAGCAGTTCCTAAGGGGGTAAGGCAGCCGGATTTGGTACGGAGATTTGCAAAGGACTACTCAAGCCCTGCTGATGCGCCGGCGCCGCCCTGTGGATCGTCGCCTCGATCTCATAGGCCCATCGAGCCCCCCAGATTTCATGTCAGATCTCGCCCAGAGCGTCGGGGATTTTGGTATTGGCTGGCTGGCTGGGCACCGAGTCCAATTTATTTCCTTCTTTAGTGCTCGAAGGGTGCTTCGTGGGCCTTGCCTTCTCTCACACACACTCTCTATTTCGATATAATGCGATACGATATAGGAGGGTACGGACGTAAAGACAAGTCGTTTATTAGGTGTGGCGAGCTCGCTCTATTATATGGAATCAGATCAGAACCCAGGGTCGGCATCCGCACATACATCCTTCTACTATGGGGACGAACCCGGGGGAGGGACTCTGCAGGTTGAGGGGGTGGTAATATACCGATACCTTGGACTCCCTTGCGTGCAATCAACATCCATGGATCAAAGAGACAGCGTTATAGGTCCTCCTTCGCCGATGCAGCAGCTGATGCATGGCGGAACCGTCCACGAATAGCCGTAGGCGATCAAGCGAGACGGAGAAAGAAGTAAAGAGATAATATTATGTAAGATGAAGGTGAGAGGAAGAAGGTAGGGCTACATATCAGCCATTTTGCTGATGGGGGGAGGACAAGACGAGATGGCAGCAGAGACATTTTCCACCGTGCAACGCAACATTGAAGGGAAAAGGAAAAGGGAAGAGGAAATGGAAATGGGAATGGGAAAGGAATCAGAAGAGTACATTGATGCGTGTACTGTACGTACAACCAGATACCTAGAGGTACCATGTGACCGGGCTATTTCTTCTATACTCTCTCGCGCCTGTCCAAACATCGCCGTTGCCGTATACATTGGACAGGTACCTACATCGACATACCTTCAGCTAAGTATTGCGCCGTACACATATACATATCTCAGTTTGGCTTAAGTAGGTACCTTATACGCACGTGGTGAACGAGCTTTTACTCACTTGAGTCACCACTTAGGTAGGTACCATATATAAGGGCACGGTATGTGAGACATCCATTCTAAGCTACATGTATGCGTAGGTAGCTACCTACCTAGTAAGTATACACCAAAACATGGATTAATCCTCTTACACTTATACATGCGCGGTATTATGTATGTAGGTACGTGTTTAGCTGTCTACCAGCATGATCTGCCTGTTTCGTGTACCTCATATAGGTAACACGAATATCCGAGTAGTAGGTACATACAGGTAAGGTATATAGGTACACTTCCACGTATCCACGGCCCTTGGGCACCTACATGTACTACATTGGTATATGTATGCACCATACCATGAGGACATGGATACATATAGGTACCTTAGGTATGAGGTGGTAGGGTATATGTAGGAGGCAGGTAGGCTCATGCACCTAACGAACGACGGTGGGTCAATGTAATAGTGGCTTACCCATCGTCCCGGTATTGTACCTCGAGCAGGAGAAAAAAAAAAAGGAAAGAAGGGGGAGGAAAAAAGGAGGGCCCAGGGAACAACCTTACACGAACGGACATGGAGGTCAGGGTTAGCGGTTTATAACTACCAATCAAGGCCTCGACGCGTTTTCACGCCCTTCCACTCCTTTACCGTTTCTGCATCTGATCTGTCGCATGTTTACTACATCTGCCGCATCGAATACCGCCCAAGCTACATCTATCTAGCCTCTCTCGGCGGCCCCGACTGAGCGTGCCTCATCCCCCAGCGATGATATGCGTCAGGCCAGAAACACGTCGAAGTAGAGCCGAATAGGGCTGCACGTCGCGGGCACACGCCCCCCTCCTCCCCTTTATTATCGCCCGCCGAATCCTTACTTACGTACTATATGCCGTGCTCAGATAATGCTGCCAGCCCTGCTCGAACGCCAGGCCACATCCATCCAAGTCCTCCAAGCAATCCCGAAAGAGAGGTAGGGAGAGGCTGACGCCGAGTCCGACATGTCTGCCTAAGACATTCCAACTGCCGTGTAACCAATGGCGAGTGTAATAACAAGCTCAACTCTTTCTAATAGAAACTTTACGCTGGCCTAGATACCAATCACGACCCTCCTCTCTACATGTTTTACCAAGCGAGGCCGGCCAAATCAGTCGACTTTCTCTAATGTATTACGTAGTCCATACGTCCTTGGCTTGTGATACCACTGAAGCTTTTATTATGTTTATTGTGTCTTTTTTTCTTCTTATTTCCAAGTAAGTAGGTAGGTAGGTAGGTATGTGTATACCGACCACATTCCAATTATAAACTCCGGCATACGTACGCCCGTGCGCCACACCCACGAGATACTAGAGTCATGATCGACGTGTATGCATGTAGAACAGCTGGGCCTCCCTTCCTATGAACCTAGGTAGGTAGCTGGCGAGCCTCTCTTAGCGGGCCACCGAACAGCCGGGCTGGTATTTTCCAAGTCATCCTAGCTTCGGCCGGCGCCTTATCCGGTCCTCAAGAGGTAATATCCGCTTCTCATGCGCCGGCGGTGGCGATAGGCATTAATACTACGCCACTTCTTGAGAGCCAGCCCGATCTGCACCATCTTGTTGTAGCCGGCGTATTTGTGTAACAAATATAAAAACCACCGCAGTCGGCTAGTCCTGCCCAGCCTTCCTTCTGCGAGATCCCTTGTGATATTGTGCAGTAGCGCTCGCAGGACCGCCTTCGGTATCACCACCTTCTGACTTTTTTCGAGGTGTCTGATGCATTCCGAAATTAGCTCCAGTGAACTCCTAGGCGAGAGGTTCGGCGAGATAGCAAACGCCATCGCCGCCTCAGCTGCTTTCGAGAGTTCAAGCGCTGTGTGATGTTTCCGCCCAGCCACTGATATCCCCAGACGCAAGGCCTTCAGAACTCTACTGTGTCTCAGCGACCGAGATCTTGTTAGACTCCTGAGGCTCTCGGTCGAAGAGCGGCCGCCCCAATAACCAGAACGGTCGGCCCTAACATTTTCGTAGAGATCGTAGATATCTATAGCCAGCATTGGCATGCCCATTCCGATAGCGACGCTAACCAAGGGCGTCGCTTCATTTTTCACAAGATTCCGAGCCCCCTTTGCTAGGCGCATGATATCCTGCTCTCGGCCAAGCATACCAAGGAACCCGCAAAGGCCCTTAACGTGACCGAATTGCCCGGTATACCATAGAGCCATGCTTAGAAAACCATAGCATTGATAGTCGTTCTGTGCCCGAGATTCTTGAATCCCGTTACGTATCTTTTCTATGTTCCTAATCGACGATCGATGTATGGACAGATACATTTCGCAAATTTCTCTATTCGAAAGAGGCACAGTGTCCCTTCCAGCTTCAAGAATGCAACATGTCCTTGCCAGGTATCTATCATCTATGCCTGGTAGCCTGGCTAAGAGTTGCAGCCAGCCAAAACGCATTCGGGAATAATCCGTGTCTTTAGCCTCCTTACGCGTCAACACGTATTGAGTGAAATTTTCTAGTATATCTGGATGACTCGCTAGGTTAAGTCTCTTCAGAGGTTCGACCATCTTATTGGTCTGCCGGATCATAGAGGAACGCCGACCATTATTACGACTTGAGGCCATCAGGTAAGTACGCAAGTTTGCTAATTCACTTTCGGATATGTAGCTCAGGTAGTCTTCTGGTACGTGTTGTATGGCTTTGTTGAATAGGCGGATGCTGTTCATGCGTAGTTCTGAAATGTTTTGCAATATTTGGCTCCAAACAAGGCGTTCTGAATGGTTATTCTCGTGAGATTGGCGGCTACATAAGCCTGTGATGGTCATATCGAGTAAGGAAAATTTGCATCGATCCACGACCCGTTCCAAAGGCTGCTCGCTGCTCGTTTGAGACGCATCGAGCCCGCTTTGGATGCCGCCTAACACGGAACAAATAGACTCGCCGGTGAAAAGGCCGTTAGCCAAATGATGCCTCCAAATATCACAGAACGTCTCGAAATTTGGTCTTTCTTCTATCGTGGTGTCAGACGCCAAGTCTTGAAAAAAAAGGTCTAGCCCGGCATTGACGACCTCGCTTGGCGTAGTCTGAGCGTCCCAGGTGATCTTCGGAAGCAGCTGATGCACAAACTCCGGTATAGGCGTCGAAGTATCGTCCTTCGAGATATCCACTGTACTCAGAGACTTAGGGGAATGCCCGGTAAGCCAGTTCAGTATGACTCCCGCTAGACTCCTTTCTTGGGCATTCTCGGTCCTGTGCTCTCGAAGTCGCGCATCTGGTGTCGACGGCGGCTTCCATTGCCATTTTGTCAGATCGGCCAGACTCTCAAGAGCCCATAGAGGTAAAGCTGAGTTTGGCTGCCCAAAGTTCAGTTCGCCCATGTGTCTTTTCCCTAACCGCCTCCTGTTCTCCATCGGGCCGGGGACGGAGGAGCCATGGCGAGCAGCTACCCTCGACGCCATGCAAAAGTACTCCAATACCGCGATTATCGGCGGCTCCGAGGTCCATATACTGCCAGTTTTTGAGCGGAACCGGCGGTGAGCAACTCGGCGGCACTGTGAGGCCATGACGGTGGGGAGAAGGGAAAGGAGGAGGATACTACGGGTGAATATTCCTTTCGATCATGAGTTCAGTAGACCTAATGAAACCATCTGAGCTTAATGATGGCTGGACTATTCCAGCGCCGGCTATATTATACCCAATTCATGCAGAAGAGCATGGAGGATGTCATATGGATGCCAGGTTTCCGAAGCATATAAGTGCCTAGGTACGTATTAAAAAAGAAAGTTGAGGTCAAATTTTGGAGCTTCGCGAAATCAATTGAGGCGATGCTATTGGTCCGCGACTGCTTCGGGCCCCACTGTAAAGTATGAAGTTCTGCGTCGATGAGGTACCTAAGCTTACATAATACATCTACAGGGGTCCATCCCACCAAGCTGCCAAACTATACGCATTACACACGCTCCTGGGAAACCGCGGGGTCCGCCTGTGTACCTAGGTACCCGGGTGTTCGTATATTTCCTCTGCTTCCGTATACTTTAGTGGCTCAAGCCTCTTCCTCCTCTTTTCCCTATTTATTTTCAAGTATACCTGTCGCAGTCGACATGGCCCACGATTTTGAGCCCCTGTCTAACGACTTAATCTTAAGAACCGCACGAGGTCCGTATTATTCTACTATAGCTGCCGTTCTGAGGTTAACGTAATCTAACGTATTCCGTGATCCAGGCCAAGATGTAGAGCGCGCTCCAATATGGATCATGCGTCAAGGTATACATATACATAGATGACCGGCCCGGTCAGAAGAGCGTTCATTTACTGATGGCCTCTTCAGCTGGCCGATATCTCCCCGAGTATCACGAGGCCAAGGGTAATCGCGACTTCTTCGAGTGCTGTCGAGATCCCGAGATCGCCTCGACTCTGACCCTGCAGCCCATCGAACGATTCGCCGGTTTGCTGGACGCCTCAATCATCTTCTCCGATATCCTCGTCATACCGCAGGCCATGGGCATGGTGGTCGAGATGGTCGATAAGAAGGGTCCGCACTTCCCCGATCCGTTGAGGTCACCCGACGACGGCCAATACTCCAAGGTCCTCAACAAGGACGTCGACGTCGCGGCCGAGTTAGATTACGTCTACAAGGCGATAACTTTAACGAGGAAGAAACTGAGAGGTCGCGTACCGCTAATTGGCTTCTGCGGTGCTCCTTGGACCCTGTTTTGCTACATGGTCGAAGGCGGGGGTACGAAGCTTTTCATCAAAAGCAAGAAGTGGATATACCGTTACCCCGACGCTACCAAGGCTCTACTCCAGAAGATCTCGGAGGTCTGCGTGGAATATCTAGCGTTACAAGTCCAAGCAGGAGCCCAGATGATTCAAGTGTTCGACTCGTGGGCAGGAGAGCTCTCGCCCTCAACTTTCAAGAAGTTTAGCGAGCCATACCTAGCGTATATCTCGAAGCACCTACCCAAAAGGCTGGCAGAGATGGGCTTGGAATCTGTACCCATGATTGTTTTCCCTAAAGGGGCCAACTACGCACTGGACTCGGTATGCAATCTAGGCTACGACGTCGTGGGCTTAGATTGGCTCATAGATCCCGCCGAGGCCGTCAAGGTTCGAGGTAATCGGAAGGTAGTTTTCCAGGGCAATGCGGATCCGGGAGTACTATATGGATCCAAGGAATCCATATCCGAGACGGTGAAGGAAATGGTTCAAGGTTTTGGCGGAGGTAAGAAGGGCTGGATTGCTAATCTCGGTCACGGCATTACGCCGTTTGTGAACCCGGAAGATCTAAAATTCTACCTAGAAGAAATCCAACGGCTAACTAGTAGGTGACGAAACCCCCTCCAAATCTACTAGCTATTCTAGTCTGTCTAAAAGTCATCTACGCGTCCGGAAAGCTTCGGTCTAGGTCTATCTTACTCCTAGACCTTGTTAGTAGATTATACTCATACTTAACATAAGTATATAGAGTGGCATAGTAAATCGCTGCACTTACCACGATATTGTCCAAGCCACTTTTCCACCCAGGCTCTTGCACACCCCCTGACTCTTAGGGTTATCCGGAGCGACATCGGCCCAACAATGCCCGTCGTCATCGTAATCCTTTAGGCGTTCACGTAGAATCTTAACCGCTACCGCCTTCGCAAAGCCTTTCCCGCGCCACTCGTCCTCGCAGTGCAGTCCGCTCAGCGAGGAATCGGGTCCTAGTAAGGCCCACGCGATAGGCCTCCCGTCGTCCCTATATACAGCCATACTAGGCAGGAAAACAATAGTTCGCCTATAGACATATTAGAGTGTGTTATCGACGCAACCAGACTTATCTCTCACGTCACAGCAATCCACATATACCCAGTATGCGTACATAAACCATCATCTAATAAAAGGGAGAGATTGGGGGGGACATACTCCTTCCGAAGGATATTCGTCCGCGACTGCATCAGCGGTATATCCTCCCTATGGAACGTATCCCACGCCATATCCGGCTCCAACGGGCTCGCCACGTCCGGCAGCGCGTCGAGTCGGAACATCCACTTGTCGAATATAGACACGTAGCTGAACGACAAGCCCTGGTTAAGCAACGCCAACCTCAGCGTCTCGTTCAACGTGCCCGCTAGCACCGTTGCCGGCTGCTGCTTCTCGTTTGGTCGGTAGGCGGAGTAGTACGCGGCCCGCAGAGTCTTAACTTCACGCAGTAAAGCGCGCGCGCATCGCGCTCCTTGCTCCTGTTCTTGCTCCTCCTCCTCCCCCCCCTTACCTCCCGGACCACCTACTAACGCCCCCCCGCTCGGCGCAGTTGTACTGCGGCTCCCAACAGCCATACCCAAGCCCGATCCCGGCCCCGTGCGCCGCTCCAGCGACGAATACAGCCATAATTCTGTCTCCGGGCCGCGGGAGAAATCTACGTACGCGGCCGCGAAGGGCCCGCTGTGACTGCCGCCGCTGAGTTGCCCGGACGCGGAGCAGAACAGGATGCGCGCGTGCTCGGTGAAGATGCCGCGCGGCGACAGGGCGAAGTGTAGCCGCCGGAGGAGAGGCAGCGCGTGCGGGGTGTGGTGTGTTCGCAGGAGGGCGAGGAGGTCCGGTGGGGGGTGGGTGTATGTTGTTACCACTGGGGACGAGGATGGGGAGGGGGATGGATCTCCTGCCATGGTGTTTTGGTGTTTATTCTTCTTTTTTCCTCAACCGTCTCTTTTTATTTCTCTTTCTATTCTATCGACAAAGGGCGATATTGACGAATATTTTATATTTATTTTTCTTAAAACCCCAAAAAGCGCTAAAGAACGAGGCGGGGAAAACGAAAGGAAAAAAAAAAGGACAGAAGACGCCAAGGTAGTATCAGCAGAGAAATAGGCAACCCGCTACAAGACCAAACTGGCGCGATGTTGCGATTACACCCCGGGGCTACGCGGCGGACTCATAAATCGCCGGCCTCGTTGTCGATCCCCGCGGGGGTCCGTTGTGACTCACGTTCACCAGTGTTCCGCGGTCGCAACCGGGACCGGATGCGAGTCGGAGTCACAATTCCGTCGTATAAAATTAAGTTCATCTTATACCTATCGATGAGCGGTGGTTGAGTGGACTCGAGCGCCGACGTCTTGTTGGTTACATGCCCCCCTTATCTAAGCGCTTGGGTGAGAAAGTGGGAATATGGCGTATAACCCCGTCAATCATGGTTTATCGGCTGTCACATTGATTATCACAAGTACGAAATACGACTATTGGAAGGTACCTGATGTAGCGGACATGGGTTAGGAAAAACGATGAACATCTAGAATGTGAGCATACCGGTAACACGACTTCGACCGTGGAATATGGAAGTCGTAGGCGAGAATGAGCTCAATGTAGTCAAAAGCAGTTCAGGGGTAAGACGAGGATCGAAGTTAAGTCAGCAAACTTCATTCTCCCTTGCTTCTCGGCGTGCATGCACACCGGGATGAGTTACTTCTACACAGCTTTGTAACGACATCATTCCTCTCCACGTGGCTAAAAGGGGGACGGGCCCCTAGATGAATAACTTACCTAGCTAGTTCATCTACCGTTTTAAGAAGATATACGGAAAAGAATACGTCTTACAATATTGTAGTTAAGATGGTTCCTCTAGTCAAGGTTCCCTCGTCGTAGGCCCTTCCGCGATTATAACGGAACGAGAGATTGTCTAGGCACCTATTTGAGAGTACTACGTAAATTACACCTAAGAGATCTGAATGAAGACGCGATCATGATTTTAGGTCTTCTATCTGATGTATATAGATAGCTCTTTGAGCGAACCATTAGCTGCGTAAGGAAGGACATTGGGCTAGGAGTTACACCATTAATAGGACAGCCAGAGGAAAACCTGATCGTAATTATTGACAGTGAGTACCCATTAAATACCAGGGAATCGTTTCGAGGATAGGACTAATACGACCCCAAAGACACTCCATGGGCGCCTTTCAGAACACAAACCATCTCTAGCTGTATAACCATCCGCAAGACCAGCCTCATACATCTCACACACAGTTAGGCAAGTACCTTTTGATTATCTATTTTCCCGCTGGTTTTGGTATCATCACGGTCCCTTACGCTCTACAGTTAATTATATCCTCCTATTCATAATCATCTCCCGCTTCCATTTCCCTCTCATGCCCACAAACCCCTTTCCCCCCATTACACACTTGAAAAAGCAGACCTATAACTCCATGCTCGCCCACGCCGGTAGAGGGGACGTCTTCCAGATGGTATATCGGACCGGAAACCAAACACGAGATGTTTTTTAAAAAACAGTCAACACAACGACGTCGCCTCCAGCCCTTCCCTCCCATTCCCTTTCCCTCCCCTCCCTTTTTTCCTTCATTCTCATATTGCACTTTTCCTCGCCTCCCCTCGCCCCCCTTCTTCTTCCTCTCAAGACGTCCTACACCTTCTTGAAGAACTCCTTCGCCTTCGCCGCCAGGCCGTTGGGCCCGCCCGCGTGGGCCCTGCCGTGCGGCCCGCGGTGCTCCTCGGCGCTCGTCTTCGCCGCCTCCGCGGCCTCCTCGCTGCCGAGCCGCACCACGTTGGCCGCGCCCCCGCGCCCGACGTGCGTCGCGCCTTGGCTGGGCCGGCGCTCGATACTGCGGTTTGAGATAGCGTTAGTTACGGGGCCGCGAGTATCAAGATATGTATCTCATTGTTTCGGGTGGGATTATGCGCTTCTTAGGGAATTGGCTCCCCCTCTTGTACAGCTAGATAGACGTCTGCGTGCTTATAGAGGGTTGTGTACATAAAGCCGGCGCCCTTTGATAAAAACAACGTAGGAGTAGGTGGGAATCGCGAGATAGGGTATACTTACGGCCCGACGTCCTGGCGCGCCCGCGTCTCGACGGGATCCGTGTTGGGTGCCATGTTGCCCGAGCCGCCGCGGCCCGTGGTGACGACGGAGGTCTTGAGGGTTGGGGTCTCGAGGTCGGTGGGTAGGATCTTGGGGGATTTGGCGGCGTCGGCGATGTTGCCGGCGCCACCTCGACCGGTTGATGTCATGTGTCCCGTCATTTTGTTTTCTTCCTTTCCTTTTGCTTTTTTTTCCTCTTCTTTTTTTTTTAGAGTTACACGGCGGAATTACGAGTCCGGTAGGGATCGGCTAGTCCGAGGCGTACGAGGGAAATGTCGTTATGGCTATAGCTATAGCTACGTACTGTCGTCGTATCGGAGTAATTAGGAAGTATATGGTTCGAGAATGTAAATACTCAAACACGGATATAGCAACTTATAGGTAGTTCAAAGAACCCAAGGCCGAAGACAAAGAGGAGCTCTGGGGCGGATAAGATAAAATATCTCCTAATGACTAAGGGCCCGACTAATCGCTAGGAATTGCGCGATCTGTCTGGGCAACAGCGGCTGGCCGCCCCTCGGTACAATACAAACTGGTCGCGACTGACTTGCGCCTGGAATAGTAGAAGAGGCATGTAGGGATGGTATACTGTTTTGAACTACTTAATAACGTCACTCCCGAACCGGGCGCGCGCCTAATTTTTTTTTTTTTTTTTTCGATCACGAGACAACTTACAGAATTGCCCGGCTGATCACAAAGGAGGGAAAATTTATCAAAAAAAAAAAAAAAAGAAAAGGAGACGAAAGCATACAAGACTTTTTAGGTACTATTAAATTTTTTTACATGCCGTACCTAGTACCTTCGAAAGAGTCGGGAAGGAACCCCTCGAAACTGGGTACCATACAAAAATTCGTTACATCACACGCCGTTCGCAGAGTATGTTACTAAGTAAAGTTCGTTTGGTCCCACTACAAAAACCGGGCAGGCGCTCCAGGGCCAACGGGTTCGATAACTAAGACGTAATAGAAACTTGTCGGGGACCCAGCGGCGCCCAGCGCAAGCTCCCGGATGGTGTCATTGCCTGTCTTGTCCTAAGCATGTCTTGGCTTCTGTAATCATAGGTACCTACCTATCTAGAACAGCTGAATTTAGTATACTGAGTTTAGTAGCGTCTGCCACATGTAATACATCTATGGTACATCCATACCTGCCTATATATGTGTCAACTCTATATAGGTATACATACATGAGGTGCATACCGCTTCTATCCAAGTCCACGCATTTGGTATCGTGGAATATATATATACATGCCTACCTATATATCATGTACTTATCACGTAAGGTACCGTAGCCGGATACTTGTAGGTTCCTATGGACCCTATATTAGGTATATTAGGTACTAAATATGGTATATGTGCCGCTAACTAGAACGCCCGACCCAAGAATCGCCTCGTCGAACGGGGCGACTAAGCCAGATGTCTAGGTATATATGTCTATCTGTATACGTAGCTGGGTAGCTAGCCAAATCAGCTAAGTAGAGTCTAGGCCGCCTTACCGGAGATACGGTTGCGGTTCCCCAGATTAGACCGGTTCTAATTATCGCACGCCTCAGATCGGATCCGAGCGTGCTGGTTGGTCCTCGTCTCGTACCTGAGGGATGTAGGTAAGGTACGTATTAGGTCTTTTGTTTACGTCGGAAAGAGAAGCAGACAACGTGGTTATGCGATGAAACCGGACGTCTGGGCGCAAGTGCGATACATCACTTCCACTTTAGGAGTACGTGTATGGTCTTGGGAGGCTTCCGATGCAGGTATATGGTCCAGATAGGTACCTACAAATACATACGCCTAGGGAATTAATAGGTACGCACGGCAGCCCAGAGTCCGAACTCGCATTCGCGTACCAAGTCAAAGCGTACAATGGGTATACCCTATACATACCTAAGTACCTACCTACATGCCTACATACGTGGGCTTTCATCTCATTTCTTTTTTGGAACCCGTATCTGCGAATCCGATATGAGTAGGTAGTTGGGCTGCTTTACGCGTTCGTCTTGACTTGGTTCCCGGGATGTTTCGGTCCCGATTCGATTCAAGGTTTTGTCAAAGTTCTAAGAGTTCCAAAC
Organism: Pyrenopolyporus hunteri; assembly: GCA_902806595.1. Classification (NCBI taxonomy): domain Eukaryota; kingdom Fungi; phylum Ascomycota; class Sordariomycetes; order Xylariales; family Hypoxylaceae; genus Pyrenopolyporus; species Pyrenopolyporus hunteri. Next base: position 2,735,517 of record CADCXC010000038.1, on the reverse strand, counting down.
CCGGGGACGCATATGTCATGTCATCCCAAGAATTGGGATAAAGTTACACTAGATTCTTGCAGCCATCCCAAACCGTCGGGGCAGGACGTATGTACCTACCTACCTACATACCTACCTACCTAGGTACCTACCTATATACCCTCATACCACATACGTATTCGCCCAGTATGAGAACCTTCATGTTAGAAACGGACTCTTTTACTAAGAAGTAATTTGGGTAGTCGTTAGTTACCTTTCTATGTAGCAGTCTTTAGGACGAGAACTTGAGTCGTAAAACGGGTGTATACCTGGCAGGCAAACACCTGGCTTAACTGTTAGTTTCGAGCCGGGGATGTCTTACGTGGTAAAGGGGACCAACACTTGGTAATCCCGAATTTCATCAACTCTCGGCGGTTAAATTAAACTAATGCATATCCCCTTAATCACAGACAGCAGACGGAAATAAGGTATTTTCTCATAATCGCACAGAAAGCTACCACACGCCCCCCGGGAACCAATGACGCATACATATCTTCTAAATTCATCGCTACCATATATCTGACCTGTGCATCTGGCGGGTATATTGCAGAACCAAACCCTCGGTTTGCAAACGTAAAACGTATAAACCTAATCGACCGTATGCTAAGCCAAGCTGCGTAATTTCTTTTTTCAAACCCGCCCCCGAAATCGCCTGACCTCGTTTTCTGTCGGCATGATAAGGGGCTGTCTATTCCGTTGCATGTAAAATCCGCGCTCCCCTCTACCACGTACTTTATCGTACGGTATACGGGCGCACGTGCTTTGATGAACGCATCGTGATGAGCCAGATCGCCTTATTCCAGGACCGATGTAACTAGATATGGCAGGCGTACCATCCAACGTAGCCCGCTATGCCCATACTCGGATGTTGATCAAAGTTGAATAACCCTAATTGTCGTCGTCGTCATCCGATCCTCGCCCTTTGCTACCCTTTCCGTCCTGACCATCCTTTCTAATGGGGATTTTGACGCCTTGCACAGCAAAGCATTTACTTAACGCCGTACTCTCGCAGACACCAGGGAATTTCTTCGCCGAATAAACTTGGAACTTTTCGCTAAAAACTTGCGCGAGAACTGGCGCTCTACCTCTGTTTAGGAGTTCGGCGTCGCTGCCACCATTGGCAACCGCGTCCGGTCGTCGTAGATTGATAAAAGAAAATCGTAATCTGCGTATCGCGTAAGCAGGTGGCGAGTAGCTCACACATCAGCGACTTACCTGAACCAGCCTTCCGTCCGGACACTTAGATCCTGTAGAATAAACCAGATGCCAATCTTATCGGTGGGATCCGTGAGACGCGACGCGCTTGCGGCGAGACTACCGATTAGATTTCTCGTGTACATGCCGTTGGGCGACTGCGGGCCCATCAGACGATTGTGCGTCATCTGGTGACCCGACATGTCTTGGGAGAAACGTGGGTTGAACATTGGTTGCGAGGGCAACTGAGGCACGCCTGGCACCATGTCGTTTCGATAGGGCCCGCCGGGATAGCCGTAAGGCTGAGCTTGCGGGGGATAGCCATAACCTAGAGAACGTGTGAGAAAACGAAGACGAAAAAAAAAAAAAACTGGCGTCTGTGGTAAGGGTGTGTTTACCTTGACCATATGGGTCTGGCTGGTAAGGAGGCATTGCGTGAGGGTACCCTGCGTTGGGGGGTTGTGCGTATTCGCGATTAGACGGCACAATGGACTGATATCCGTAGCCTCCAGTCTGGCTGCCTTCGATCACCTCGCGGAAAGAGGAAGCTTGCGTAGATGAAATCGACGGTGATTGCTGTGAGTGTTTGACGAGATTGACCTCCTTGTCTCCATTTTCGGACCAGAGATCGACGTGTAACACATAATGTTGGTGTTCAACCTCACTAGTCTAAGGTTAGTTGTAACGTGGAGAGGAAGAGTGGTAAGGCCGCGCTCCACACACTTGCAATCTACCTCTTTTCCCGTAGTCTTGTCCATCACCACCAGTCTAATACAGGGCGGGGGAGTAATAGGCCGCCGATCCTAAATGGTATCAGAATACGTTCGACAAAGAAAGACAAACGGGATAGGTGAGGTGCGCCCACCTTATCGCCAAAGCCGCACATCCTCGCTCTCAGAGGCTGTTGGACCACCTCAAGTCTATACTATTGGTCAGTTCTAAAAGCCCCGGCAAGCGGCGGTCATGAGGGTTAGCTACCTGTACTTCCTGGTTGCGTCAGTGCCCTCGATTGGTTGGGGAGCTGGCTTATCCTTCTCTTCGGCTCCAGGTTTGGACGTAAGTGAATTAGGACCGGAACTACCAACGCCGTTCTCTGTCGTGCCGAGCTCGCCGGTGCGGTCTCTGGGGCCAGGCATGTTGGGCGGGGCCATATTCGTTCGCGGGGGTGGCATGTTTGCGCGGTGTGGGTTGGTTATGGGATCTTGCTGATAATTAAAAGACATCGGCGGCGGTAGTTGGGCGTAACCCGGATGGTGCGCTGAGGGGGCCGACATCTCGGGCGGGAATGCTTGCGAATGATGGACAGGCGGTGCTGGATATCCTGAACTCATGTTGCCTTACTCTTTCTCGCCACCCCTTAGTTGCTACACAAGTCGCTCTTTAGGCTCTACGGTAACACTCGCGGGCGGCCCTTACGCGAGTCTCTCACGCCTCAGAGCTGTAGACGTAAGGTGTAAAAGGCGAATTGGGTCAGTGGAGGGAGGAGAATTGAGCGGTCGGTTTGGGTCGGGGAGAAGGCGAAGGATATCTAGGCGTGGAAGACGCTATGCTCGAAGACGACTAAGGTGGGTTTGCCCGTCCTCTAGTAAGGATGGCTTGAGCACTATATAGGTAAATGCACGGCGAGCGGTAAGATGCTGCTAAGGTTCATGCGACCAAGGGTATCTCGGCGGTGGGCCTGGCGGGAAACCCACAAATTGCCTTTCTGATGGGAACAAGGTAGGTGTTCGCGGGGAGTGAGGTGGAAGTGGCAGATCGGACGGTTTAAGCTGTTGAGAGTTTGTTTACTGTTGCGGTAGAAATAAGGTGGGATGATTTTGGGTCGTCAAGCTTGGAGAAACGTGGTTGGAAGAAATAAAAAATAAGATAAAATAAAATAAAAAAATAAAAAAGCGTGTAAGACAAGTTCCCGCCCAAGCTCTTAAGGGACACTACCTGCTGTGATCAACTGGGGGACGCTGGAAGAGGCGCAAACCTTATTAAAGTAAGAAGCGCCACCAGCCGATTGGAGGCAAGGGTTCAAGTATGTATATATGTACTGTACACATAGGTATAAGGCACGTATACACCTGGTTATGTGCTGGTAGGTATACCTTGTACGTACGAGAGTCCTGTGAATACCTGCCGTACAGCAGGTAACTAGACCTAGCTAGGAGGTAGCTCATGAAAGCCCTTGAAGGAGGTGTGTGTGGGGAGGATAAGGAGGTGGGGGAACGGGCACTATGGACCCGTGGGTGGGAGCTTAAGGTGATTTGGGAACGATTAGTGTCCCTAAGAGAGAATACAAACGTCTTTTTTTAAGCACTGTGATACTTGTGCTAGGTACGTGTCTAGTGCATGTAGGCGGTAGGCGTGGCGGCTAACCCTTGTTAGAGTGCCACCACCTTCGCGACCCCAGGAAGGTACGCAGTATTATGCATCGGAATTTTTGAGTGGTCGGGACATGGGTGGCTGGTTGAAACATTCGAGGTACCCAAGTATCGACTATACCATACATCTCATACGCGTTAGGCTTATTGGATTACATGCTACATATACCTTTAATGTAAGGTGTGTATAATACTATGTAAGGTATACCCAGGTAGGGTCTAGACGACTATAGAATGATGACATTGGTTAGCCGTCATTATGCGACGCTTAAATGTTACATTTGTTTTTTTTCTTGTTCTTTTACTAGGTACGTAAATTAAAAGATTGCGCGGAATAGACAAACAAGCCCCAAGTGCTACGTCAAAATACTTACCTCCATCAATACCCTAGGTACCTATGCAGGTATAGTTAGAGACTATAAATGCCGAGGTCGCGGCAGAGGGAAGAGAGCGCGGGGTGATTGGGTGCCGTGTATTCGGAGCCGATGATGTAGTTGTTAGGTTAGCCCTTTTGGCCTTTGGCCTTTCGAAAAGGTACTATTGTCATCTCTATCTGTTATTAATTAAGATGCTGACGAGAGGGTGAGGCGATAAGGAGATAGATATTGCCGGTTTACTGTGTAGCATAATACCGCCCAATCGAACAAGAATCACCGGGTACCGAGATAGATGTGCCCCGAAACTGCGGAGGATGTATCAGAAAACGAATTGAACGAACCCTGCATTGTATTGGCAATATAATACAGCCGATGCGACGAGAATCTCTCTCAGGCATTTTACGATCTTGCCCTCTAAGCGCTGGTTTAATTGAGGTTTACACTCATGCGGTATAGATGTTACTGCGCTTTACCTAGGTGCCTATGTGAGTTGACTTGCAGAATAACTAGTTGCGCTGCTTATATAGGGAGTGTTTTATAGGTAATGAGGTGGGTGTAGGTACGGGAGGCTAGGTATGTAACTCTCAATGCGGGTTTCTGCGTTTGAAGCTGCATTTCGTTGCGGGTCTGTTGTGTGTTAAGAGATGGAACTACATGTATCTATGAATAAGGTAGGAAGAGTACCTAGGTATAAAAAGAAAGAGAAAAGCTATTCGAGGGTCTAGACAATTGAATCTCTTATTGGCTTGGGTTAGAGTTGCTCAATAGAGGGTCATAGGCATACCTATGTAGGTACCTACTTACCTACCTACCTAGGTACCTACCCAGGTAGCTAGATTAGGCGTCAACTCGTTGAGCGCCCAAAGGGAGGGCCTTCTCTATGTTGTTCAATTTGTTGATATGAAGGCATGCTAGATTATGTGCTAGAATTATGTGCTAGTGCTTAGATTGTGTACTACTTGATTGTGTATACTTTTAAGGTAGGTGAACGTCACATTACCTACCTACCTAGGTACCTAAATAGGTAGACGGGCTCTTGCCACGAACTAAAGAAACGACTACTACATAGTAGGTACTCGCTTGTCCCATGTTAGTAAAGTCCGAATGACAAAAACTTAATAATCGACCCTTTCATCACCGCTCCCCGCAATCAAAGACAACTCGTACGATAGATTCTCTCTATCCCCGATTAATGAAAGAGAGAAGTAAAAAAACATCCGACGGCCCAGACTTCCTCGAGAGCACTTTACCATAGTATATTCTATACCTATGCATACTCTATAGATCCCACCGCACACCCATTTACTACGTAGACGCTTTACATCGTCTAAGTATGCAAAGACCAGGGGTCGCGGAGGAAAGTTAGTCGATGATACGTCGCATTGACATTTCAGGATAGATTGTCTACCTGGGTTGATTTGGTTCTCTCAATTTTTTCCCCTTCTTTTTTTCCCTCTTCCTCTTCTTTTACTCTTGATTCGGCTCGGGGCCAATCCCTCTTTCCCCCCCTCTCCCCCTTTCCGTCCTGCTCGGCCTCGGCCTGCCAGATCTATCCAAAGTTCTCACCCATGTAGGTAGGGAGTCCTACTTAATAATAGCAAAAGGCCTGTCTGCCCGTCCGTCTCCCTTGGTTCGCTTGAGCCCCGCATGCATAATACATACATGCAGTGTGCCATCATATGTACACGGGTTCCTCCCCCTTCCCCTCCTTCTGCCTTGATGGATCGTGTCTTGACGTCGCGGTTGGTGCCATAGGCCCCGTTGGCAACGCTGCCCTCCTGGCTGCCCGACTTCTTGGGACCCCTAATATTTGTTGACGTGAGAGGAACCCGGGGGCTGGATCGTCGCCAGCGAGAAGTCGCGGATAGCCAAGCGTCGCTTTTTGAGCACGGGACTCCAGATCGGCTCCCCGAGCATCCCACCGTTGCGTCGATGTCACCATGCTATCTCGGGCCTGGTCTGCCGAGTACCGCAGTCTGGGGTTCTGTCGCCTGTCAAACTCTCGCTTTCTCGCAAATCTCCCCCTCGATGAATAAATGTATACACCTACATATACGCCAAGAAAGATGTGTATATGTGCGCATGCGCGTGTGTGCGAGGCATAGTAAACCTCAGTCAGTCAGATGTCCTCCACCGCCAGGGGGCGAGGTACATACCTAAACCGCCTACCCAAACAGAACATACGGGGTAGGTATTCATCTATCCAGCTACCTAGGTATTGTACGCGCGATTCATAGTACACTCAACTCGTACCTACATACAACACGCCTACATGCATCCTACATTGCCTTACCTACTTTCAGAGTTACCCCCTTCTCAAAACCTACCGTACCATCGCATTGCATCCCGAACCAGGCCCGAGCATCGATAGGTCACGATCCGTGATTGGCAAGCAGGCAGAGATCAGGCCCCGGGCCCCAGAAAAGCATTGCTGTCGAAATTGAGATACGTGAGTTGCTTACATGGTACCTACGATTCGTTCATACACTATATGGACGCACACTATATGTACACACACTATAGACGGTTGACCGCCCCTCCACCTGATGCTAAGCACTCTAAACACTCTAAACACTCATCGTGTCTTCTTCCCGTACGCACTCCACTATTTCCCGCCCTGTTCCCGTATGCTGGGGTTGCTACGTGCACATAGCTTCCTGACCCAGGGCTCCCGGGTCGATGACTTTCTTCCCCTTTAGCGTGGAAAACGGGGCGAGAGGATGAGGATGGGCCGGCCTAGTTGATCTGGGCAGTGGGTAACGCAAGGACCCATGGACAGCATGGCAATCTGGTCTGCCTTACATAGTACTTCGCCTACCTTGTCTTGTCTTGCCTGGCTCGCATTGTGTCTCCATCCGAGTGGAGAGGGAGAGAGGAAAAAAATGTGACAAACTCCCACAAACTCGTTACCCCCTTGACCGGTATTCTGTACCGCGTTACTCACCCATCATCATCATCATCGCCCGTCAAGACCGTCACTCGACGAATATTTGTCGTATTACATACAAAAGTGTGTGTGAAGATCGGCTTTATTACATGTGTACGTACCTCCCTTTATCTGACTCCGCCCGTCCAGTCCGCGGAGATCTGCCATTCGCGAGTCAGGCATGAACCAATATGCTGTCGCGGCTGACTTTTGGGTTACCTTTCTGCGCCAAGCGCTGTACTGTAATGATCGACTGCCCATGAAAAAAAAAAGCTCGGCCGCGCCGTGCCGTTGGATTTAAACCTTGAGGGTTGGGTATGTATGTGCGCAGTACGCAGAACGCAGAACGCAGAACGCAGAATACATATGTAGACCTGTCGTAGACCTGTCCTAAGGTAATAGGTAATTATGTCTTTCCCACGAATGTACGTGCCCGCTGCCTACATATTCGGACATATATACCCGTACCTTCATGCGAGGCCACCAAGTGTCAACCCTCCCACGCAGGAATCTCATGCCATCCTATCCCACGACCTATCCCACTATCCCTTATCCTCCCTCCAACTTACCCAGAAATGCGCTTACCGCTCGCCTATTCCGAACGCCTGGTCTTGCGTTACACTGGTAGGGCCGAGCGAACAGGTAGTTACCTGTTACCTACTATGTGTGAACCGTCCAACAATCACATACCGAAGCTAATTACGGTAATTCGCCAATAATCCTAGCTCCAACAAGGGCCCGGCGCCAACATTTTTCATTTTCCCTTACTAGTCCCTAAATGGCGTTTTCTCTCTCTGTCTCCCCCCTCCCTCCCTCTTCCGTATGCTTACGGGTACGTAGATCGGAGCGAAGGGATGAATGCGATCGCCCATCTCACGGCGACCTCACCTGACGCTGGTTAAATCGACGTCCTAAGTCTGACAGCACATCCTCCCTAGAAGAAGGGGGAATAGCTGCAGGCGCTCTAGCGTATAGAAATCTACCTGCAGCCTGGCTTATACCATGTATATATATGGCCTAGGTAGGTACCTGTATGCTTTACAGGGCCTCTTAGTCCAGCAGACTCGCACGGGAACTGATCCGTCTGCAAGGGGAGCTTCCGGTTCTTGGCACGCGAAGTGTCCTGGCAATCTAACCTTACCTACGTACCCTGGAGTTAGGTAAGTATATATACGGAGTAGTAAACGCAGGGTAAAGAGGAAAAAAAAGGAACGCCGACAAATCGTAGCCGCGGGTTTAGGCTGGGGTAAAGTTGGAACATGGCTTAAGAGGACCATGAATGATCTGACTATGTATGTACATACATACATACATATATCCATGTGTGTTTTTTCCCCCGGGCGAAGCAAGGCGGATTCGGCAATCTGAGCTGTAATATTCCTGACGACACGCTTCCCGCCCGGGGGTAATCTCGTAGTCAGCGGGCAGTGAGGCTGACGTATTCACCATACAAGGTATGTAGGCATGTAAGTAGAACTTGGATAGGGGGTACCTAATCTATGCCGCATACACACATACACATACATAGGTATATTACATACATAAGATACTCTTACATACCTTTTACCTAGGTAGGTAGCAAAGCACTCTATTAAACATCGGACTTTTCTCCGGCGCCGTCTTCCCAGCCTGCGGGAACACGTATGTACTGTACATACATACATACATGTGTCTGTCTGTCTGGCTACCTGGGTAGGTACCTAGGCAGGCTGCTATGTAAGGTAAGGTAAGGTATGTACGGTAGATATGTTGTATACCACGAAGACGAGGAAAAAGGGTCCAGAACGTCTTTCCCAAACCGCATTCGCACCACGCCATCACGCGATACACAGTGCCCGAGGCGTCGGATAAGACAACACCGCCGGTTCGGTACCGTCAGGCACATGGAGTTTCCCAATAGCTATCAGTGAAGGGGTTGCACGACGTACGACGGCGTTTGATTTTTTTTTTATTCCGTTATTTTTTTTTTTTTTATTTTCCCCTGCTTTTTACGTACTAGCGTCTTATCCCTCCTTTCCTATATTTTCTCTCTTTTCTCTTCAATATTTACATTTATTTCTCTTCAACGTATCCGATATTTATCGAGAAAGCGGAGGAGGAGGAGGTAGAAGAAGAGGGAAAAGAGGAGGGTAAGGTTCCCTCTCCCAACCCTGTGGAACCTCTCGGCAAAAGGGGCGGTCCCATTGGGTTGCAGAAGAAGAAGATAGCGTGGTAATTGTGGACTGCGTTACGGCGGCGCAGTAAGCAAACACGCCCACGCCCACGCCCACGCCCACAACCCTTTCTCACGTCCGAGACGCAAACAACACTTAGCTACCTACCTACCTACCCCCTACCTATCTAAGATACCTTAGGTAGCTAGCCAGCTGTCCGACTTATGGGAAAGGGAGAAGAAGGGGGCCCAACTTTGACAAGCTTCTCCCGTGCCAAACTCGACTCGGAATGAGGAGTCCGGCGGGTAGACTAGGTTTTTCCCTCGACCCATTTAGTCGTGAGATGATCATCAAGATCGCCTCCGTGCGCAGTAGCTCGGAATGAAAGGAAGATAAGCTTAGGAAGACTGGAGTAATACTATGTAGGTAGGCTTACTTCATCGATGATAAATTGGTATTTAAAACGTGTTATAAATTTATTGTAACTCCCACTAATGCCTCTCAAAATTATCAGTTTTGATATGACCACCTGGCACGCAAACCACCACGCTACCCACATCCTGCCCACAGCCCGATTCCCGTTTCTAAGTGACAAAAAGGTACAAGTAGGGGAGGGGCTCAGGGAGGGCTTCAAGCTGGCCTGGCCGCTGTGGGTCGAAGGATATACCATAGTACGCTCCGGTGCAGAGACTCCAAGGTCTGGACACTCGGAGACGATGATGACGAGACATAGAAAAATAGGATATTTTCTGCCATTTTCATTGCTGAGATCCCTTTCTTCCTCTTCCTTCTTCTCCCCTTCCTACTTTGAATGATATCGTGTCCCGTCGCGTCGTGCAGTAGATGATGCCCTACCAAGAAACGCCACGCTCACCCGCACCTTGCCAGTAGGGCGGTTCACCACACCACAGTTCTCCCAAGTTTGATACAAATAAAAACAAAGCAGATCTGACAAGCCCTCTCTCCCGGGGTTGCATAGTGTATTCTCTAATAAAATTCCAATTAGTTCAGATAATAAAGCGGCGAGTAAGAACGTAGCGTTTGTGGTATCGCTACGGTAATTATGGCCGAAGCTCAGCGGAGTGCCGGAAAACTAAGACGTGGGAACGGGGTTACGTGATCTAATCATCCGCCAACTTAGCAAAATGTTTAGACCATAACCATCCAACTAGATTGCTGGGATCGTCTTGGTTTTTGGCAAGCCATAATTCGCCTTTCTCAGCTATCACGTCGAATATCTGTAAGTGAATTCGTTAGTACTGTCTTCTACTCATATCCCATTCATTCGTCAGAATCCACATACCTCTCCGGCTTGGTACGTTAAATAAGGGTACCCAGCTTCATGTTTCGTAGTCTCGATATTAAACTCGAAAAGGGAGGCCGCCAACCATAGTACATTATATCCATTAATTGGCTGCCGCTCCCGAGAGGAAGCGCGAGACGACGCCTGAGACGGCCGTGGAAGGCGTTCTTGGCTGTCAGACGGAGGGAGTGCGGACTGGAAGAGACCGGAATAGCGTTGGTTGTCGCTAGATTGGTGATGTGGCGAGGGATACATCGAATTAGAATAACGTCTCGCATGTGCGCCTGATTCCATGCTTTGTCTTGGAGCACTGGTCGAGTCATAGCTCTGGCCAGTCCCGGGGCGCATGGGGGCTGGTCCTATGGGACGAGACATGGGGGTCAAATCGGGTGTGTGGAGTGAGCCCGACCCTGGGCGTCCCTGCGTGTTGACCCCAGTATAATAGTCGCGATAATAATATTGGTGGGGGCTCGGAATGGAGGCAGTAGTTGGCGAGATGGTAAACTGACCGCTATGACGCTTCATGAAATCGGGGGTGGGTAAAGTTGGAGCCGTGTCGCTGCTGTTCAAGGACATTCCCCGGCCGCGAGGTGAAAGTTCCGTGGGTCTAAGGCGAAGCCTTGCGAAGGACTCGTCGGTGCTTGTCGACTGGGAAGGTCGACCTTTGGAAGCCGGGTTGACGATGCCGATCGTGTTCATTTGCTCGTCCTGGAATTTATAATCACGCTGGAACGTTGAGACGATATCGGCGATCTCTGGCACCTCGGAGTCTTCGAGCACCACTTTGACTTTCTCCTTCCATATGGCAAACCATTGGGTTTGTATACTGACGAAATTTGCAAGGCATATTTTGCCAACCTTTTCGGTCAACGCTGAAAGCTTGGGCAATTCTTTTTTCAATGCTTCATTCAAAGCTTCGTACTGTTCGATGAATTCAGAAAGCTGCTTGTCGACTTTCTTGCCACTCTTTTTCAGCTGGATCGACTTCTCATAGTCCAACCGACGTTTGGCCCGTTTTTTCATAGCAAGGGATGGGTTGCCATACGACCTGATTACGAGCTCGAAAGGCTCGATTACTTGCTTCCGTACTTGAGAGAGCTGGGATGTTCGGTTAGTCTAAAACACAATGGCGAGCGTGGGAACGATTTAACTGACGTGTTGCTCCAGCGCAACCTTCTCGATATCTCTCATCGACACGTTGAAGCGGACCCATTTGCTTTCGATCTCGGGATGAGGCGATGGTTGAAGCCGCATTACCAATTCCATCGAAGATAAGTACTGCAGGAATTCGTGAACGTAATCGGTGACCTGCCTCGTGTAGAACTCAACATCCCTCAAAACCACTTGAAGTCGAAGATAATCGTCACCAAACCTTTCATGGAGTTTGAGGTATTCCGGGTCTTCTGCCGGCTTGTGGGTAGATTGTAGCTTATCAACCCTTTTGCCAAATGCCCGAGCGAAGCCGGCCCTGACATCAGACTCCTTTCGTTTCCTTCCGACTATCTGTCCCACCAATTCGAAGTTCTTCTTCGTCTTGTTGATTTCCTCTATCGCGTTTTCTAGGTTGGCTTTGGCAGATTCAAGGAACGGACGGTCTGGGTGATCCGCGGGGGTCTCGTGGAGAAGTTGAATGAGGAGATTCGGGTATTTCGTAATCCTCTGCATTGGTTTGATAAGGAGGGAGTCCAAATTCCATGCTTTGGTCAAGTCTCTGGCAACTTCATTACACTCATTCAACCACACTTTTACGGTTGGATCTTCCTGGATTTGGATGAGCCGTTTCGCAGCGTGATCGCTATTCTTGAGGAAAGTCTCATGTGCCGCCTTCATCTTCTCCATGTTTCGAATGAATATTGGCCCGATCGATGTTTGGCGGTCTCTATCATCACTCAAATGACCTGTAGCTGTTGTAGTCGTGTTTGAGATCGGGGCGCCATTGGGAAGGGTCGAGTTTTCCTTGGGCAACTGGGACCTATGTCCCTTGGGCGTGTAGACGCTGGAGACCCCTTCTTTAAGTTCCACTAGAAATTCCGAATGGAACTTGATTATTTGATCGGTGTTGCGAAAAATTAATTTAATAGTTTTATCGTCAAGCTGGGGGCAAGCTTCGGCCGTCCCTTTATAGATCTCTTCCACGATGTTCATATCCCTTATGAAAAATGCTTCGGTATCAATTAGCTCCTTTATGGTTTCGAGGCGTGTGAATAATCGTTTCCTCTCTTGCGCCGAAAGCCCCGAGCTATCCTCGCCCTGCTCAATGCTTTCAGCCAGAGTCTTCTGGTTATCCAACAAGACTGCGCGAGGCGGAAAGCCTTCGGTGAGTTCGAGAGAAGCTTTGTAAGCCGTACGTGAGCCGGATTCGGATCGGTCAAAATCTCCGCTCTCTCTTCTGGAGGGATCGATAGAGAATAAACTTCGATCATCCTTCCCTGCTTGAGCATAACTACTAGGCCTGGTATCGTCAAAATATTCACTCTGCGGCTCAGAGCTGGGAACGTCACGTAATGAACCTTCATCGGGAGGCGGAGGTGGGTCGTGATCTGGTAGGACTGGAATAGAAGTATCCTTATGTCCCTCGTAATCGATAACGAAGCCATCTCCCGTGTTAATTTCAGGGAGTTGGAGTGAGGGGCGATCTACCGACCCTGGGTCTTGAAGCTCGTTGGAGGGTATGTCGGAGCTGCAACGCGGTTCGCTAGGATCCGGCTCGTACTGGTACGGCCGCGACGGGGAGCTGGATCCCGACGTTGAGCCATTATCACGATAGGTTGAATCGCGATTTTGCAGGTTCCGGTTCTTTAGCTCATACTCGGAGTATGCATCCTGGCTGTTGACCGAGTAATCAGTCCAGATTGTGGTTTGGCTCACCCTGTTCATTGATTCTGAAGTTCTTGGTACAGTGAGACTTGGAGCTGTCCCCATAGTCCTCCGAGACTCCAGAGAGAAACGTGAATCCTCTGTCGCCTGTTGCCCGGAACTCGCCGTGTCACCGCCATCTGGCGGTTTAGGGCTAGCATCTCGGGGGATAGCGGCTGTAGGATCCTTGAGGATTGGCCCGACGAAGTACTCCTCAATCTCACTAAGACCAGCGCTGGGGCCGCTTTGATCTCCGCCCGGACTGAATGGGCTGCCGTAGGAAAGGTTACGAGATAACTCGGGTTTAAGATGAGAACTATCTCCAGATTCTTGATTGTTGGGGATACCTGCATACGTCGGTTCGTCGGATTCATGTGCGGGGGGTGGGAAGTCTGAATCACGGCCGATTATTGTCACCTTCGTCTGATACGGCTCGGATGGAAGCGGCTGCGGAGAGTAATCGTCAACTTCATCTTGATATGAGCCTGGGATGCCGTGGCTTGTATGCGGTTCGCTAGTAATAGGAGATGGCTCTGTCGGTAGCGGCTCCGTATCTGCGGGAGCGTCTAGCGAGATGTTAATGGAAACGCCATCGTCGTTCACGCCTTCATCTTCAAATGGCGATCGATACTCCGTCTTTGGATATGCTGGTGTGATGAAATCGGCACCGTTGTCGATCTTATTCACACCAAGCCGTACAGGGATTTCTTGCACTAGTGGGTCGGTTTGTAGTTCGACGTCGAATTCAGTAGTATTTGAGATTGCTGAAGGGGGCTCTTCGTCTTGATCTTCTATGCTTCCTACAGTCGGAAAGCTTCCGGGTATGCCGAGTATCGGAGAATTCTTCTGGGCTAGGCCTGGTATCGCCGAAACATTATTTGAACTCGGTCGCGTAAGGTTCGTCTCAATCGTCAAGGCTGCTTGCTCGATACCTGATATTAATGCGTCCGCTGGGCTCTGGGTATCCTTATTATCCAGCTCTTCTGCGCCGGTCTCCTCTAGGCGCCTTTCCTCAATAGCCAGTCGAGCCTTTGCGGCTTCAGCTTCAGCCTCTGCCTCTGCCTCAGCCTTCGCCTTTGCCCTGGCCTTTGCCCTAGCCTCTGCTTCCTCTTTCCGCTTTTTTTCTTCGATGGCCCTTTTAGCGGCCGCTCGAGCCTCGTTCTCTCGGATAGACTTCGTGTAAGACAATTTAATCTGCTCTCGCCGGGACTCGAAGTCGATCGGGCCCATCGATATCTTTCGCCTCCTAGTTCCTTGGTCACCGGCTCTCGTACCAGTCCGCGAATCGGTATTCGAAGGAGATCGGCCTCTTTCGACAGCTTTCATTCTAGAGCTAGTGGTTGTAGCCGAAGATACCGGTTGGCGAGGCCGTGAGCTTCGTAGTGTGGGCGATAACTTCGGCGGAGGCGCTGAAATGTAGGCGTTGAGTCTTGTGCCGCTATTTGGGGTCACGGAGCCTAATCGATTTGGCTTCCTCGTCGCGGAACTGGTGCTGCTAGGCGTTTTCGATCGTGTAGCAGGTATCGACTTCGAGGTCTTCCCTTGGATAGCAGGGCGCCTTAGGGTGGACGGCGAATTTGATCGTGTCGATGTTGGACTGGAGGATCCTGAAGGACTACTGAGTTTTCGCACTGAGACGGGCAGTCTCGAAGCCGCTGACGACGGTCCCCGATCTTTGTGGGGCCTTGAATGTAAAGTCTGAGGTTTTTGCGACGGCGCTGGACCCGGTTTAGTCCCAGCGACGTCGCTTTGCGACCGGTTGTGGGCCTTAGCGGATTTTAGATCCTTCGTCTCAGTGTCGTCATGAATCGCAGAACCTCCATTCGCGCTACGGTACCAATCACTTGGCGAAGGCGGTTCGGCATCAGTATGTGAGAAGCTCCGTTGACGCGGGCCATTAGGATTATGAAGATTCGCGTCAGAAGCTCGTCTCGCTCTAGCACCTTCGATTCCATAGCCCGCCACCCCGATATCTAGTTCGCCGGGAACTATCTCTCCAAATAGAAGACTGCGAGGTTGAGGCGCTTTAGAGTTTGAGCTAGTCGGGCTAATTGGAGAAAGATTGCTTAAAGACTTTGACGTTTGGGTGTGGGACCCAGTTGAGACCCGAGGCTTCGCTATACGGCTTGCAAAAGACTGCGAATTGCCGGATGTTTGGTTCTCGGGAACCGACTTGTTCCTTTGTGTCGCCCGCATCGCCGTGGACGATCCTACTCCAGACTCCGAGTCACGCGTCACGGGCGACCGCGACGTTGTATACGACGGCTGGCCATTCGTCGGAGAAGAACCACTTACCCGACGGTACCTAGGCGACGACGACGTGTCTCTAACTGGAATACGTGGGACGGTCTTGGAGGCGGCAGAATTGCCCGGCTGCGCCGCATTCTGATCAAACCTTCTCTTCAAATCCTTCACGCTGGGTTGACGCCCACTACGGCTTCCGGACGTGGTGTTGCCCGAAGTCCTTGACTTAGGAGCACTGCTAGTCTGTTTGTCATCGATGGGGGCCGATACGGAACGTATAGCAGTCCTCACGCCGGACCGTGACGACGAGGCAGTGGGGTGCTTCGGAGCCGAACCGCTTCCGTTTGGTCGAAACGAAATATTTTGGTCTTGCTTGTGGGCGGGCAAGGTCGACGCCATCAATTCGTCGTGGGCCGGGACCGGCACGGACGTGTGTAGGCCGCGGTAAGTTCTATAGAAATCGTCCGGATCTACGACGGCCACAGGCTCGACGCTCGTCGCGTTCGCATGAGCGGCGTGGAAGTTACTTGAGGCATAGGACGCGAATTCCGATGGGGGCAATACGGTGCTCTGATCACGGTCGACCGCGTAGTCGTAATCGTCGTAGTGGGAGGAGTCAAATGCTGCCGGATCAGTATTCAGATGGGGAAGATATTGGTGGCGGTGGCTGTGGTAATAGTCATGCTGTTGTTGTTGTTGCTGCTGGTGCTGCTGGTGCTGCTGGTGCTGCCGCTGCTGGTGCTGGTGCTGGTGCTGTCTCGTTGGACTTGAACCTGACTGGGATTCAAAATTATGGGTTGCCAACGTCGCACCAAGGGGTTCCTCCTCTTCCTGCATCTTCTGGACATCACCCTGACATTCAGGCGCCGATAAAATATCGTACAAGACAAATGGAGAGCGTAGGTAGGTCGAGCCGAGCAAGGGTTCTCTGTCCCGGGCTACGTTGTCGAATAGCCTTGGTTTGCCCTGAACAATTCCAGCCTAGGCGACTTTGGCTTCTCGAGCTTACAAGCAATTGGACGCCAATGGGCAATGGTGAGGTAGCAGCAAGGAGTGTGGGGGGAAGGCGGGCGGGCGTGCAAGCGTGCAGGCCGTGGTCAAAAGGATTTTCAGAATAGCCATTCGATGATTATGGGATGTGAAGACCCGCCCCTGGCAAAGGTTGCGAGGTGTTTGGCCGTGTGGGATGTGTCCCGAGTTGATGCGCTGGCAAGCTGGCATGCAAGATGATTTGGTGAGGATGGTTTGGGGGGGACGAGAAGAAGCGGTACGGCTTCGATTGCTCTGCTACACTAGATCAACCTCTAATACGGTAGTGGCTTCTTTTTGGTGGAGGAACATTGAAAGCTGAGGGAGGCTAACCCTGCCCTGCCCGCTACAAATACATCCGTACATCCATACGGCCATAGGTAATACATCCATACGTCTATAGGTACCTCGATGCTTACGTACTTGGTTACCTGGTCTAGTATGGAGAAATCGCTGTCCCGCCAGGTATCTTGGTACGGCCAGTAGCGGTGCCTCCACCGTACATCGTATCTTCGTACAGTTGGGTCGTTAGCTCCATCCGCCGGGACTTGGCTAACATGGAAGTCATGTACATGTTATAGCAGCACAAACCTGAGTTTGCGCCGGTTTTCTAACTACATGTAGGTAGAGGTACCTATCTAAGAGGTACCTAACCCAGGTAATAACAAAAGTACCTGGGATATCCGACATCGTGGATTGAAGGGATCAGCTCAATTGTTATTAGCAAGGTTCGAGATGCTATGATATTACGTAGGGAAGGTAGATCTATACCAGGCATGTATTGTAGGTCAACTGGTATGTGTTTGTACATGACAAAAATACGAAAGCTCAACTCAGGTACAATTTTTTTAGCTGCATCCTAGCCTTAGAACTGCGGGTTCAACCTAGATGGTCTATTCCGCTTTGAGTGGTGGAAAAAAGGGCATGTATGGGTCGTAGGCCTTCAATCTGACTGCATATCGATCGAACCCGTCTAACACGTCTAACATGTCTAGCATTTGATGTCAACACATGAGGTGCTTCATTAATCATGATAGATGTATCGAATTTATTAGATATATAGCAAGGTGACGTACGCAATCTTCTTTCTAATTTGTAATTTAAGTACGGACAGATGGTGTCGGGACAGTAGATAAGCATGCTGCGAACGCCCGTCTGTTGTTTGTGTTGTCGTGGCTTGTGTGGTTGTCGTTGCTAGCCGTCGGTACCTGGGTGGCTAAGCGAAAACTTGCATACACTTATTTCCGAGCCCTAGGAACTATCTAATATGTACAGTACATGAGGTAGAGACCATACCCATCCTCTTCCTTCGAACGGGGAAATAGGGCAGAGCAAGGTATCTTATCTACCTACTAGGTATATGAATTATAGGCAATCGTTCATTCTAAAATTGGAAGCTAGTACAGGTACTATACAGTTTAGGTGCTTAGTTCCATAGCGTTTTAATAAGTCAAGTTACAACCGTATAAGTCCAGTCCATCAAAGCTTTAGGTAATAGGCACGAGGATTCTTTCGGGCGACCTCATAATTACCCCAGGTACTTCAGGTGCTCGGTACCTCGGTAACTTACAACGCATTACATGTCATGGCTAAGCCTCAAGTCTTAGACATTATATCCCTCAACGCCATATTAGAATAACTTGTGAGCCGGCTTATAGGCAATTAAGGGACGAGAGATCCGATCATACATGTCCAACTTATTTATTCTCCGTGGCCGGTGGTACCTGGCGTTCTGTACAATCTCTCTCAATCTCAGTTAATAACCTCTAAGCGAATGAAGTCTCTAGAAGACGAGATTGAACAGCTGGCAGTGGGACACAACGTAAATTCAGACAGGAGTGCATGCAGCTCGCATGATTCCATCCTAACCACCCGCTCTCCAAGACGATTAGGGAGCCCGATTAAGACAGAGGAAGCCACAATATATGTCAAACTATTTCCCCGGCCGCTAGATATAGCAAGGCCTACGTATAATTATATGTACGGATTCGATGATATGGTGGAGCAGGAAACTCGCTCCTGGTCTCCGCAACCGTCTTTAACATGAAGTAAGTACTATCACGCATAGGTGTTGATGATCGATGATGTATCAAGTTGTGATCCTGAGGGAAAAGTAAGGGGTAAGGGTCGCGGTTGACGGTAACCCTCCCCCTATCGAAATATAGAAGGTAGCTCGATCGACTCTAGACGTAAAACTCTCCCCATTTCTCCATAATAAACCCTGATGACAACCGGAATTGGCAGACTTCATTCGTCCCCGGCATTTTCATCTTGCATGAAAGCCGTCCTTTCGGATTAATCCAGTGGATATTATAAAGTGGCTCTGTTGCGATGCTTCGCGCCACTGGTACGTCCTTTTCTCCATGTTGCCTGGTATGCGCATCTTAAGCCCGGTCGGTGAGGATTAGCGAGCCAATCGAGCATGACGGAGCATGCAACTTAAATTACAAGTTGCGGCGGCCAATTGGGCGAAGATACTATATAGGTAGCCACATATGCAATGAGTCAAAATGTTTCTTTCAATGTCCAAATGTCAGTCTGACAGAGCCCAACCTAGAATTCGACCGGCTTTGACTAAGTAGGCACATACGCAGAATTGCAGGGTTAGCCATCTACATAGGGAATGTGTCTTCGGGCTTAGGTAAAACGTCTCAAGAAGATCGGGGGGTAAACAAAGAGTTTTACTCAGCTGCCTACCCGGCATATAACAGCTAGGCACCTTACTTAGTAAAGCGTTATAGGAAGCGAAGAAGGCGAAGTTGATAATATAAGTCTCGGGGATTCTCGAGTACACAACATGGACAGAACAGATAAGTATCAATGAGGCATTAAGTTGCAGAATAGCTTTCAAGATGCCCTGTGGTAGGTAACGGACTTAAAATGTATCTACCTACCTGGTAGGTACCAAGGTGGGAAATGTGAAAAGATCAATGAAAGAAAGTAATAGGAATGTTACCGCTCAAGGTTCCATCCAATGTGTTCCAATTCAATTATTTGGTGTGCTGGGTGGTGCCTCCAGGTACCCCACTATAGTGGGGTATCTACTCCAAAGCGCGAACTTTCTAAGAGGTACTGAGGTACCTTGCTATCCCCAAGCTAAATCTTAGCGCATGGAGCTCTCCCGTCTGGAGCCGCGTTCAATACATGTAATATTCCTATTACGGTACCTAGGTACCTACCTACCTACCTACCTACCTCATAATAAGCTTCTGTCTAAAGCTTTCATCTAAAGCGTCCGTCTGAACCATCAAGCGCGCGTCCGAATTACATAGATGCGCAGTGTACTCGAGTCCACCCATCAACGGAATCAATGTAAAACCATAACGGATACGCGCCCAGGTAATTAATCATTCCTAACTCCTCTGCTTGTCGATCCAACGGCATAACACGAGCGCCACGGCTGTTGTTATGACGACACTATGAGACCACAGGATGACTCGTCCAAGAAAGCGGAAGCGTGGTGGCTCCCACAAGGACTATCTGGTTGACGAGCGGCCAATCAAGAAAGGGAAAGTTGGGAAGAAAGATCCCGAGGCTAATCAACCGTCGGCGCCTCCTCAGGCTCGACATGCGGTGCTCAGCCAGTTTTATTCCCAAGTGCTAACCTTACGTAATTATATCCTCTCGAGGTTGCCCGCCACGTCTAAGCTTAGGAGAAAGAAGGTTGCTATTGTTGGCACGGTCAGCAAACCCGCGGACTCATCCATATCGGATGTCGAGCGATCACTTGGAGTTCTACTCGACGGTACGCTCGTCGGCATACAGACCCAGTTACAGGATCCGGAAGACAATCGCCTAGAGGGATGGAAGACCTTCTCCCAAAAAGGAGACGAATCCTACGTTACTCTGTCAGACGGTGTCGCTGGTTCCACCGAGACTCAAGCACTTGTACGATCCGACCTCGTTTTATATTAATAGAAACATGTCTCCCAGTTATGCCTTTGACATGAGCTGACATAAAAAAAGCTTATAGAATACGTCGTAAAAACTCTATTTTCTAGAGAGAAGACTAGCCGCTGGCCTAAGCATCTACTTTGCGATGGGTATAGCAGAAACCGCGGCCTGGGGTTACGTCTCGTTCGGCCTAATCCCCATATTGAGACGTTGAAGCAGCCACCATGGCCACAGCTCCTCGCCTTGATGGGCGAGTCAGGCGAACGCATCATGATGGATCTGCTCCTCGATGGTGCCATTTTCGTGCCCGTGAAGGCGGGGACGAATAATCTCTACCAGATCAGCGGTGAGTAGTCTAGCTTCGCAGTAAGGGCGAGACTCTCGTATTCATTCGAATCTAGGGAAGCCCTTGTCAGACGTCGAGGCATCTAACCAGGAGAAGCCCGGAGAAGGGCCGCAGAGTAGCGCCGCGAAAAATCCATCAGAAATCGTCTTCGTCCGTAACCGCATGCTCTATGCTAGGGCCGCCCTCAACGCTCATGGGCTGGTACATTTCGGTTTGAGGCATATCCGTAAGGCACCCACAGCTTTGTGGCTTATAGAAGGCTAATAATAGCAGATGTGTTGAACCGGTCTCCCTATAACCATCTTGATGAGGAATGCTCACAGTCAGCCGAGAGCAAGCAACGAATAACGACGCAGAATGAAGCCCATACTATGAGAGTGATGATGTACATCTTCCCCCGTCAATTTGGTCTTCATAACGTTTTCACCTCCAAAGTCGACTTCAAGGAAACGTCCCAACGACTCAAAGATTATACCTTGAGAGAAGAAGAGATTTTTGAAAAGTTTGGTCGGCTTAACGAGCCAACTACTCGGGTTCAAACTCCTAAGAGGCTAAGAGGTGCCGCCACGGAGCTGGTACGAAGACTACAGATCTTGCATCAACGCTGTTCTTACTCCAAGCTTCTCCAGCACCACTGTCCAGTGAGTCTACTAGTCTGTGTTAGCGCCCATAGCACTAATTTTGCGAGAAGCTCCATACTTCACTTGATCATCGAAGGCTCGAATTAACTGAAGATGGTGGCGCCCGTACAAGCTCACGCAAAGTGGGCGTACTACGGACGAAGACGACCCCCCAAACCCAAGGACAGCCATCTACAGTAAGAAGTGATCCAATTTCGTCCATTTTCGATCTGGCGACTCCACCTGCCAAGGTCTCCGCCTTCTGCCAGGCTGTTTTGAAAAGGGTTGTGCCTAACGGTTTCTGGGGCGGCGGAACGGTTGCTGAACACAACGAAAAAGTGTTTCTTAGGAAAGTAGACGATTTTATATTACTGAGGCGTTTCGAAGCCATGTCGCTTCATGAGGTGACTCAGGGCTTGAAGGTCAGTTGTGTCTTGTCTCGACATTTAAAGCTAGGTTATCTAACCGAAAAAGTTGACTGAGATAGACTGGCTCGCGCCACCTCGGCTCAGATCCAGCAAAACATCCCAGACGGACATACAAAAGCGTCGCGAGCTTTTAGTCGAGTTCATCTACTTTTTATTCGATTCTCTCCTGATCCCACTCATTCGTAGCAACTTCTACGTTACAGAGTCGAATGCCCATAAATATCGGTTGTTTTTCTTTCGGCATGACGTTTGGCGCTATGTGGCAGAGCCCGCGATGGCTTCTTTAAAAAGCAAGATGTTTTCCGAGGTCAATCTCTCCCGGGCTAATCAAATACTTAATTCGCGTGCCCTTGGATTCAGTCAAATTCGCTTGCTGCCGAAGGCGACTGGCATGCGGCCAATCATGAATCTACGGAAAAGGATCGCTGTACAGGGAAAATCGAAGGTATTAGGACCTGGAATCAACAGAATCCTAGAGCCAGCACACTTAGTTCTTCAGCTAGAGAAGGTACGAAATTTCATCCATATCCAAGTTTAAATCTCTAACCCGAGTAGGCTGTGAACCCTAAGAAATTAGGAGCCACCATGTTTTCCGTGGGAGATATTTACAAGCGTGTCAAGTCCTTCAAATCCAAGATCACGGGGTCTGGCAAGGACCTCTATTTTGCGAAGGTAGACGTGCAGTCGGCCTTCGACACAATCCCTCAAGCAGCTATAATCAAACTGCTTAATTCCATACCGCAGCAGCGTCAATATCGGGTCTCGACGTACGCCGAAGTCTCATCCAATCTACTGAGCCAGGCGGGCAAAGTATCCAAGTCGAAACCAGTGAAGAGGTGGCCTTCCGTAGCAACTAGTAACCGCGACAGCTCTACACTAATGCAGCTTCTCGAATCAGGGCGGGCGGCTACGAAGAGGAACGCCGTGTTCGTTGACCGGTGGAAGAAGTACTATGATACTAACGAGCTGCTTCAGCTTGTGGCCTCGCATATTCAGCAGAATCTCGTCAAGATTGGGAAGAAGTTCTACAGGCAGAAACAGGGTATCCCGCAGGGGTCTATATTATCATCTACTCTCTGCAACTACTTCTACGCCGATCTTGAAATCCAGGTCCTACAGTTCCTTCATTCCGAGGACTGCCTGCTTCTACGGCTCATTGACGACTTTCTCCTCATCACTACTGATAGGCAGAAAGCCGTCCGTTTCGTTAAGACGATGCACAGAGGTGTTCCGGACTACGGAGTGACGGTGAATTCCCAGAAGACTCTCGTTAATTTTGATTTAGAGATCGACGGCGAATCCGTCACGAAGTTGGGTTCCGGCCAAAATTTCCCGTACTGCGGTACCACTATCGACTGCCAGACCTTGGATATATCTCGCAGTCGAGAGAAGGATCAACAAACTGGTAAGCCGCCAATCCTGCGACACCTAAAAGTTAGTAACTTACATCAATTAGATATATACAACTCCCTCACCGTTGAATTCTCGCGCATGCCAGGGCGTACGTTCCAGCGGAAAGTTCTCAGTAAGACCCCGCCCTATTCTGTAGTGGCGAGTCTCCGTTCGTATGATCTAACAAGCTGCGTAGATGCTTTCAAGATCCAAAGCCATCTCATGTTCTTTGACTCAGAGCTCAACTCCGCAAAAACCATGTTAAACAATATCTACAGCGCATTCTGCGAGACGGCCACAAAAATGTGGGCGTATACCCGCTGTCTGCCGATCCAGAAACAGCCATCGGCAACGCTCGTTATTGGTGAGTCTAGACTCGAAGAGCTGCATCGGCACGATGCTATAGGTATATTCATAGCGGGCTAATCCGTCTTGGCTAGCAACCATATCGAAGCTAATCGATACGGCCTATATGCTGCTCGTGAGCAAGAGTCGCAAGCTCCGGTACCCAGGCTACACCTGCGATGTGAAGAAGCCTGAGGTATCTTGGTGAGTTGGACCATATACTCCGCAATCTATATTGATGCTAACGGTTCCAACATAGGCTTGCGTACAACGCTTTCCGCAACGTATTAGAAAGAAAGCAATCTAAGTATAACACAACACTTAGCTGGCTTAAAGCTGAGATTAGGAGGCTTAGTCTACATAAGAATATCCACCAAGGGCGGGTAGCCCAGGTTACTCCTGGACTATTCCAAGACTAGAGGGAGTCTGTGTATTCATAATGTATCCATAACCGGTTGTTCCTGAACACCTCCAGAGGCAACCCATAAGTCTAATAAGTCTAGATACCACCGCCTCTATTGTGCATTCAACCCTCTATATGACCAAACCATTTTATACTGCATGCAAACTTCTAAGTCTTCAACCCAAAACACTCAAATAGCAATCCCGCTATCCCACCAATGCTCCCCCCAATGCCACCGCGGCCAGAAATCCCTATCATACCGCCACACGCGACGGTCCAGCGTGGGGCCGTATCCCAGGGCTCGGAAGACGGACACCGGCACCGGCTCGTAGAGCCACAGCCCACAGCGCCCGAAGTCGTCCACGAGCGCCCAGCTCGTCGCCCACATCCACGCCAGCACGAACACCAAATTCCCCGCCCGCCGCGCCCACCGCGGCGAGCGCGCGATGAGACCCTTCGCACCCGGCGCCCGCGCCAGCCCGCCCTGCACCGCGCACCCGACCCCCGCGAGCGCGAAGAACAGAGGCGGCAGCAGCGCCCGCGTGTGCCCCGGCACCGTGCTGTAGCTCCCGCTCGCGTGCAGGAAGCCGGACTGCGCGAAGGCCAGGAGCATCGCCGCGGCGCGGGCGCTGCCGCTCCCCGGTTCGACGTACCCTCGCCTCTCGAGCCAGCGCGCGGGCGCCGCGAAGCCGAACCGGAACGTCTGGTGCCACCAGGCGCCCCAGAATCCGGGCAGGCCGCGGTCGAGGACGCAGGCGAGGGACCCGGCGGCGCCGGGGAGGTGCCAGGGGTTGGCGCGGAGGCGCAGGATGCGCGGGAGCGGCGGCAGGAGGGCGAGGGCGAGGGACCCGGCGCCGAAGACGAGGTGCAGGGCGGAGAGGGTGCCGAGGAGGGAGAGGGAGGCGCGGCGGGCGGAGAGGAGGGCCGGGTGCAGGGGGGCGAGGTGTGCCGGGAGGGCCAGCCCGTGCTCGGGCCCGAGGACGAAGTACGGGTCCGCGGTCATGTGTACGGCGCAGAAGTCCACGGCGAGGTAGCATGGTATGATGGTGAGGAAGAGCCGCGAGAGGAGGAGGGAGCGTAGCGAGGTGTGCCGTGTGTAGCCCTCTTTGCTCCGGTGCGGACGGACGCTGCTGAGGGGCAGTTGGTACCCCCGGATGGTGAGGGGTGGCTTGTAGGGCGGTAGGCAGGAGATTGCCCAGTTCCAGCCTTGAGGGGATGTTAGTTACGTCTCCTCTCATCTTTTTTTCTTCGGGAGAGGGAGTGTGTAGGAGATACTGTTTGCTTACCCGTCATGCGGAATGTGCTGACGATGTCGAACGCCCAGTCTAATCGAGTCCAGAAAGAGGCATCGGATGGGTATTCCTGCCAGTAGTACTCGAATTCCTGCTCCGCCGCCAGTTTGTCAAGTTCAACGGCTAGTTGGTCGTCGTTTTGGCATTGTCGTAGTGAAGGCACTGCGTCTAGGAGCAATTTCCTCTCTTCATCTGATATTTCTACCAATTCACTGGGTGCTTTCGTGGTTACGAGGTCTGCCTGTTTACCCGTATAAGTATGGGACAGCCCATTGGCATCAGTTGTGTGCCCGTTTGATTCTAAACCAGTGGATTTGGCAGAATCTAGTTTTCCCCTGGTATTACCATTTATACCATTTCCATTTTGTTGAGGGTTGGTGTTACGATGTAGGTAATTTGCATTACCAGCCGTTTTGGCGTTATGACCGCACCCCGACGATAAAGCGGTAGAGGAGCGTGCTTCCTTATCCTGACCACTCTCCGTACTCCGCCGTTTTCTTTTCCTCCTAATCTCCACCCGCTTGGCGTCCCATTGCGGCCTTGTCCAGACCAACAAGGTGAGGTTCCATACGATGCCCCAAGCACCAATGAGACCGGCGCCGTAAGCGGCGGCGAAGTTGTGACTCGAGACGTTAAGTATCATGTCAACGTTAAAAGCCACCGCGCAGGCGAGGACAAGCCATCTGGCTCGATATAGCCATGGCCTATTCTTGTGTGGTATAGCCAGGTAGAGGGTGGGTAAAACCCAGTAGCCGAGTAACTGTAGGGGGACTAGGAAAGGCCTCTTGGTGCCGGCTAGGACATCGTCCTGAAACTTTGCGCGGTACACGTCTCGGTATGCGGACGCTATATCCGCATATTGCTGAGCCATCTCTTAACTGGCTAGCAAATAAACTTTCCTATAACCTTGCCGTCGGCGGCATGCATTGCTAAACCGAACGTTGGGCTCAGATGGGGTATTCCAACGGTTAGGCTTAATGACTTTTCCCCGTCATAGAGAGAAGCAGGAAGTAAACATATTTTAAACAATGTTAAAAGTGTTTATAAACTCCCACCCGTCTCTGGATTTAATACATAAAATCAATAGATTTAAATCATAGAATCGCTAGATAGAAAAGGAAATAAAAGGAAAGTAAATGTTAGGTAAGTGCTTTTTTTTCATTGACGTAGGTGGACTCAATATAGCGCTATTGGTATTATCAAAGGGTCTTTCGACGATGCTTAGAAGTGTTCCCACTAACACACGATAGGGCGCATTTAAGTGGCTTGTAGCTGCCGCCACGCCGTAATGGTGCCGCGTAGGTACCTGCTATGCAAGCTGTAGGTACCTACCCAGGTAGTAGAGGTAGAAGCTAACTTGTTAAGCTCCCGGGAGCGATGACGTCAAATTCCAGACTCGTGGGATCGATCAGATGCTCGGATATTGGACTATTTTTTTTCTAGAAACATTCCCTCAGTTCGTTCCTTGCTATGCAGTATTTAGTATGCTACGGTAGTTCCTGAACACTGCAAGATAATGCATCTATGAACTCATGCTTGAATCCAGGCACGCTACGGAACGTTGCATGTGACGCTGAAGCTTGATTTAGGCGATGGCGCTTTAAGTACCTAAATAGTAAGCTACCTGGAATCATGCATAAGCACTATCTGCTGAGGTACGACACACTCTACGTTTCTTACATTATACAAGAAGATGGATATCGTCGTTATTACCGGCTACATCTCTTCTTTAGAACGTATAAGCCTTATAAATGTAGATATAAATAGGTAGGTGACCTAATAAATTATCCGGCACATCGTAACCCTCTTAGATAGGTAGATACGGAAATATTCATAGATCGTAGGCACGCCAACAACAAATCATGGCCTAGCACCCCCGTCCGCAGGCCCTAAACCAAATTCAACTCCCCCTATGCGCGAAAGCCAATGCATCAACCCGCAAGCCAAACCCATAATCCGGCACTCAGGCGCCAAACCGCCCATAGGGCGCACAGCACCACCACGCACAGCCAAAGAATGACGGTCCGCTGCATCTCGAAGGCGTCCGCGGCCTCCATCTTCATAAGCTTCTTCTGCTTGGTGTGGTAGTACCATCGACGGCTCTCGCCCTCTCCGCTGCTATTCGTATTATTATTGTTGTTGTTAGTGCCGTTCTTGTTAGGCGTCGCCTGTTTCTTCCGGTCGACCCATCCGTACGGGTTCGGACGGAAGAGCAGACGGTCGAGCCACGCGGGCATGAGCCAGGCCGGCAGCCGGCTGTACCGCTCGGAGTGCTCTTGGATGCGTTTGTCGTTGTAGTGGCAGTCGATGAGGTACAGCGAGAGGAGGAAGGAGACGAAGTGGATTGGGGTCATGATGGCCTGTTGTGTCGTGGTGGTTTGGTTAGCTTCAGCTTGGGAAAGCTAGGGTTAGGGGGGAGGTAGGTAGGTAGCTAGCTATGGGCTGACATGGGTGCTGCGTAGAATTGACGCCGGGTTTAAAAATACGATATAAGGGTAATATAGGATCTTAACAATCGGAATTGACCTCTCGGGCTGAATATCGAATAAAGTTCTAAGCCGGACTCAACTTACCTGGTAAAGGCCTGATGGCTTCCTCCCGTTCCCGTTCCCGCTCCCGCTCCCGCTAGCTTCGGGATGAGACAGTGTTTTAGGCTCCATGGTTAACCCTTCTCAGAGAACTCGAGGATACATGCGAAGTACTGGGTATAGGCAGTAAGACACTAACGGATGCTTTCAATAAATTCTCTGGGATAGGTAAATTTCACAATAACGAATGTCTGGGTAAGTCGGGTACTTTTGTAAGATTGGCCCTATCTTAACATCATTAAGAAAAGGATAGAAAACCCCCTAAACACACGGATCCAAGCTCGGGACCAGCCCGGATCTTCAAGTACGAGGGGTACAAAACTTAGGTACCCACGAAGCAGACTAAGGTCGTATCAAATATGAGTGACGTGACCTATCAACGAGCGGGATGTCTCGACCGATCTGCGTATATAGGTACCTACCATAGTACCCTTTTAGTCCCCGCCCGACCCGCGCCGCTCCGGCTTGCGTAATGGGCATCCTTGTGTAAGTACCCTAGCAGAAGGGCGTCAAAATAAATGCCTCAGCCACACCAACCCCTAGACTTCTCGTCAACCTTTTCGTTTCTAAAAATTACTAACGTTAAAAAAAAAGGTTATATATAAAAAGCTTATCCATAGTATTATTTATCTATGAATTTTAATTGTAATAATATTAATAATATATAACGTTACAATTAATACAATTAGTATTATTTAGGATATTTAAGTACCAGGTGTAGCTGGTGAAATAGGTGGGTGTGGCTGAGGCATTTATTTTGACGCCCTTCTGCCTAGGTACGCTATGTCTAAGATAGACGTAGGCATCACTCATAAGCCTTGCGCGATGCTACCGTCTCTTGTTTAAAGTCGGGTTGCTTGCACACCATTGTATTTTTCTAACCAAGATTGCCTAGACCGTCCAAGTTGCGAGAGTTCCGCAAGCGAGATGAAAGATATACCTAAGTACGAAAGTAATTACGCGTCTCCTTTTCCCTCACATGCCCCCCTTGACCGTATTTGGAAAATGCCAACCCGCCGTCAGTTTTAACCTTTGCTACCAAT
Source organism: Pyrenopolyporus hunteri (assembly GCA_902806595.1). Taxonomy (NCBI): domain Eukaryota; kingdom Fungi; phylum Ascomycota; class Sordariomycetes; order Xylariales; family Hypoxylaceae; genus Pyrenopolyporus; species Pyrenopolyporus hunteri. The sequence goes on along the minus strand of CADCXC010000038.1, from coordinate 2,706,697 downwards.
CCAGTTCTTGGTCCCTTAACTTCTAGTATTCACGATGTCCAACACCAAAATGTCGGTTGCTCCGGTCTTGGTCAGTTCGTCCATTATAGGCGCGATCTTCTTCTTCTCCACCATAACACTGACGGCGACCCAACCCTCTTCCTCCAAAGATGTTACCGTTGGCGCCCTCTTTCCCGGAGCAATCTTTGTCGCTGTTGCGAGGCCCGTTCTCTCAATATTGTATTGGCATAGCACGTATCGCTGGGCCGTGATGAGACCGCGGATTCGAGCGGCGATGAGGTCGACAAGAGCAGGATTGGAAGGCTTCCGCGACTTGATCAATATCGCCGTCGTCTCGATAACTGTGTCGATTGGCTTGAGCCCTGCCGCTTTCATCGTTTCTCCGGATTCTGATAAAATCAACGTTAGATGAATAAATTCAATCCAAGATATGCGTATAGGCCAACCTACCGACGAGGTCGACGATCCCGTCTGCGACACCAAGAGCGCAGGCAGCCTCAACGCTACCACTCAGCTCGATGATCTTGGTCCGTAGCTTGCTCGTGTCGATTAGAGAACCGTTTGATGTTCCCTTCGCCGCGTCCTCCTCCGCTTCTAAGCGAGCAAAGTACTTCCGTGCCAAGTGGACGAAGCTGGTGCCGATGTTCTTCCCGATCAGGTCTTTCGGAGAGTTATAGGTGCCTTTCTCAGGCACCTGAACCTGTAGCTTGCAGCCTCCGAACCCTAGATCCATAATGGTCTCGCATCCCGACCCCCGCGAGTTTTTCTCGGTCTCTTCTTCCAGGGTGATCTCTCCCGAGAATCTCCGTGCCTTATAGAGGGCCTGAAGGCCGGCGTCGTGCTCCTGCACCTGGTCCCATCCCGTAATTCCCAGGTCGACTTGGCCCTCTCCGACGAAAGTTGGTATATCGGCCGCAGGTAAAAAGATCAGAGCAATAGGGAGGTTCTTGACTAAGGCTATGTCGAGTCGGTTTTCTCGCTTGAACTGTATATCTGCCCCCTCTAGTAGGTTTAGAGTAGCTTGGTTGAGCCGGCCCTCTGTCTGGTGAGTCAGTATCACATATTCGAGGCTGTCGGTCCGAAGCATAGACGGCGTAACCCACTCTTAGGAACGGCAAACAATAGCCGGCCTTCTAGGCTATTTTGAACAGACAGATGGTTAGCCATGGCGACGTATAATCCAACAGAGGTCGGAATCCCTCCGTAACTGCGAAGACAGCGCGAAATAGTCGGGGTGGACGAACTGGTTGACTAGATCCATGATTGCGCGATGGCGGGGCGAGTCGGGTCGGAGATGCAGCTGGAGATGGCTGCAGAAACGTGCAGTTTATTGAGGTATAATAAGCCAATTGAGTAACCACGCGTCAGCCTCGCCCTGCAGAATTAATGGGCTCTTCCTATGATATGTTGTTGGCGTTTTGCTGGCGGCGTTCCCTTGCTTCAGCAAAAGAGTGACGGATAATGTTTTTAAAAATTGGGCCAAAATTCGAGGACCCCACGTTCCTGAATCGGAGCTTTCGCTTCGTCAAGCTAGGTACTAAGTACCTGCCTGCATCCATGCAAATGGTTGATGTGAGCAATGGCGGGGTAGGTAGTGCCTTCTACTTGACATTACGTCCGTATCATTAAGTATACATTACGGAATTAGGTACATTGGGATTGATCTACAACTCAAGATTCGCATACCGTTGCAATCCTACCTGCCTGCCTGCCTGCTAAGACAGAAACGTGGCTTTCCTAGACAATTCTTGTAGGATGTAGAGATTCTAGACTATACGTACATCTACCAAGGTGCCTCTTATATATAGGTAGGTACCTACCTAGAAAGGTACATGTATTCACACATATTATGTATGGCTTAAAGCTGCTGTACCGCATTACTGCGTTACCGTCGCGCTCAGGTTAGAAACACCTTGGCGTAATGCGATTCTTATGCTTGGTATGTGTCATCATAATAACCGTTTCTCGTGCGATTCTACGGCACTTGAATTATTTAACCTACGGTAGGTAACCCAAGGTGCCTGCAAAACTACCTCGTAACATATATGGGGGTGAGCACATGTAGGAGGGATGTAGAGGTAGGTAGGTACTCAGATACTTAAGCGAACCAATGCGCCGGGACGCTTGCCGTGATCCGTTGCTGATCCCCTGACAGAACTCGCGACCAAACAAAACTATATTAGGTACGAGAACCTTGGGAGATATGCATAGACTCAGTAGTCTCTACTTGGCCTTTTTGGTGTAATCCTGAGCAATTTGAAGTGAGCAATATTGTTGCCGCTTATCCGTTACTTATAGGTATCTCCTAGGCAAGGTACGAGGTACGAGGTACTCGAGCATAGTCTTTCAATGTTCAACATTGGAGATTGAACCGTCAAATCTCGTCCAGGTAAATCACAAAATAACCTTGCCTTTTGTTTCCTTCCAATGTTTATGGCTGATCCCCCGCCTCTACAGAATTCACATGGTCTGTTATATCATAGTTACTGAAAACTGTTTACACTGGAATATCAGGAATCCTATCAGTATTCCCCGACAAACGTCAGCTCTTCGCAATTGAGTCCTTCATGGCTCCTCTACCAACAAGATACGAGATTTGGCATAGGAGGCACCAATACTTACATGTACCTATTTACGTACAAATACATGTACAAATACATGTGCTCGTGTTTCATCTGAATTGTACAGATTTCATCGTAATGCCAAGCCATAGTGGAGAGCTCCGATGTCCCACATAGATCCTTGTCCCCTGACATATTACTGTCTTGGTATTGCTATTTACATAGTACAGCTGTGTTAAGTGGTACCTACACCTCCTAAGCCTTAGACCCTATACCTCTCTACCTTCACTTCGCAACCTACAAGTTTCGCAAGACAAGCCGAGAAAGCCAGCCTTCCTTCAGCTCGCCATGGTCGCGACAACAATTGGGTAGCGATAAACTCAGAATTCGACGTCGATAATCGGCGAGCATTGTTACCTGACCTAGACGTGTACGGACTCCTGAAATTCGCAACAATTCGAAGATATTCTAGGATCGGCGCCGCGTAGGACTGACTGACAAGAACCTCAGCGCGAACGCAAAGCACGACGGCGGCCGGGCGGAATAGCCCCTTACAAACGGAACAATATGTCGAGATGGTCGGGGCAGCCCTCTATTAAGGGGAGCACAGAAGCTGTGCGCATGGCCCTGCTGACCCTCAACACCATCGGCATTACGTACGTCGCAGTTATCTCATGCGTAAGCGGCAGGATGGGGCGTGGATGCTAACCTGAACTGCTGCATATAGGTTCGTTTGGGGTGTAGAACAAACTTGTAAGTGTCCCAATTGACTTCGATGTGAGGCTAAAGCTAATGATTCCCGCGTCTAGATTGTACCCCTTACCTCCTTTCCCTCGGATTGACGAAAAGTAAGACCTCCTTAGTATGGATCGCCGGGCCGCTCTCTGGGCTTATCGTACAACCGATCGTCGGCGCATTGGCGGACGAATCGACATCGAAATGGGGACGACGTAGACCATTTATCGTTATCGGGTCCTTACTGTCGGCCTTCTGCCTCCTCACGTTGGGTTTCACGAAGGAGATAGTAGGATACTTCTTCCCCGGCGGCGAGGGAGCACAGACTCTGACGATATCTACCGCCGTGCTGGCTATATACGCGGTTGACTTCTCGATCAATGCCGGTCCGTACATGCTTCTCATAACTGAATACGTCTCAAGTCGGTTCGCGCTGACAATCGTATTTAGTAATGTCTGCGGCTAGGAGTCTTGTCGTCGACACACTCCCGATCGAAAAACAGCAAACAGGGTCCGCCTGGGGTATGGACGAATAATACCCTCTTAATGGTTGCGTTCGTTCTACTAACAGTTGCTAGGTAGCAGAATGTCGGCCATTGGCCATGGGATTGCTTACGCAACCGGCGCCGTTGACTTGCCCTCGCTCCTCGGAACATCCTTAGGCGATACTCAGTTCAAACAGCTGACCGTTATCGCTGCGCTGGGCCTCGTTTTCACATGCGGAGTTACCGCCTGGGCTGTGACGGAGAGGATATTACTCGCCCCGAGACACGATCCTCGCAAGGATGACGGTGGGTTCAAGGTTATCAGTCAAATATGGTCGACGATTGTGAACCTGCCACCGCGCATCAGGGCGATCTGCATGGCCCAGTTCTGGGCCTGGATCGGATGGTTCCCCTTTCTCTTCTATAGTACCACCTGGATAGGAGAGACATATTTCCGATACGACGCCGTGCACAAGGCAAAAGACTCCGGGGATGCGCTTGGAGAGATTGGTAGGGTTGGAAGCGAGGCTTTCATTATCTACTCCATCATCACCTTTTTCGGCTCTTGGATTCTGCCTATAGTCATTAGATCCCCAGATGACGAAAGCTATACCCAACGTCCTCCCGAGAGTCTTCGGGGTCTCGTGGAGAGGCTCAATAAGTATAAGCCAGACCTTCTGACGGCGTGGATGTGCGCGCACGCGACCTTCGCGGGAGCAATGCTATTCGCACCGTTTGCAACGAGTTTTAGGTTCGCGACCTTTCTCGTCTGCCTGTGTGGACTGTGAGTACCATATTCCCGCAAAAAAAACTTACTTAATAGTCTCTAATCTTCTCTTAGGCCGTGGAATATCGCGTCATGGGCGCCTTCTGCTTTTCTCGGAGTTGAGGTTAATAAGCTTAGTGGCGCAACCGGACCTAACGGCTCGTACCGTCGCCTGTCGCACGATTCAAACGTGGAGCTAGACGACCTGAACGAGGTGTCTAGCCCATCCGTCCTCGACCCAGAAGGAACGCATGCCGCTTCCAAATCAGGCTCTACCGGTCAGCTCTCCGGCGTCTACTTTGGCATCCTAAACATCTATACGACGATTCCGCAGTTCATCGGCACGATCCTTAGTACCGTTATTTTCAGCATACTCGAGCCGGGAAAAAGCCCGGAGTTGGCACATAACGCAAGTCCGGACGAGCACCACAGTACCGATGGTCCCAACGCGATCTCGGTGTGTTTGTTCATTGGAGCTTGCAGTGCGATCGTGGCGATATTCGCAACCAGAAAGCTAAAATATTTGTAGGTTACATGTATTAATACTAGATTACATACATGGTCAGGCGGGCAGTACCGGGGAGCGAGAGTCTATTGTATTAGAATTTGATAATGGCCAGGGAGCATGTTGTAAAACGGGATAGGCAGGGCGTTCAGGGGCTTGGATCAAAGTACGACTATTTAATCTAAGGTACCTAGAATTGAGTTGAAATTTCGGGTATTGTCTCACCACGGCAAGGCTTGCTTGCACGAAGAGGGTATAGAGGAGTAGTGTGTTTAGACAAATAACAAGAAGTAGAAGTGAATGGATTATTTATTCTAGGGGCAGAGAGTTATTATAGACTATGGTATGTTTGAATTACAGTGTCCCAGCGAAAGACGTGTACCTACCTAGGTACGGATTACATAGCATTATCTAATGACCCCACTAAAATTTCCATCACCGTTCGGACGATTTTCTAAAATTCAACAACCATCACCACCACCACCCCGCCAACATTTCTTTGTCTACCTTAACCATACGCCGAACTTAAAATAACCCAATTTACGCCGTCGCCAATAATTGGCCTTTTAACATGGTATGTCCCCATTCCCGTCTCTATCCCCCGAATTCCCTTGCATACATAGATAGACACATACTAACCTCCCAAACCAGGCCCCAACCGCACCCTCCAAACGGCGCTCCCTCCGTGCCAAACTCGCCGCGCGCTCCGGCCCCGAGCCCTACGCGCCGCGGCGCGCGCCACGGCCCGACGCGGTCGGCACCAGCGACGCGTTCATCAACTCGAAGAAGGACAAGCGCACGATCAAGCACGCGGCCTTCGTGTCGCGGATCGAGAAGACCGCCAACCCCAACGCCCGCTCCGGAAGCAAGGTCCTCAAGCGCGGCCGCCGCCCCGGCGGGAAGCTCGTGGCGGACCTGGGCTCCCTCGCCGACGCGCTGCCGGACCTGCTGGCGGGCGGCGAGACGGAGGAGGGCCTGCGGCAGATGCGCGAGGGCAAGGTGCGCCACCGCAGCCTCAGGTCCCGCCCCGGCGCGCTGAAGAGGAGGGAGAGGGTCGTCAGGGGCGAGGTGCGCCGGTTCGGGGTTAGTCTGGCGAGGTTGAGCGCTGTGGCGGAGAGGGAGAGGGAGAGGGGAGGGGAGATGCAGGTTGATCGGAGTGCGGCGGGGGAGGGGCAGGGTGGAGGGCAAGAGGGAGGACAAGACAAAGACAAAGAACAGGCTCCGGCTCCGGTACCGATGTCCACGGCGAATAGGTGGGCTGCGCTGAGGGGGTTTATCTCCGCGACGATGGAGCAGAACCCGGCTTTTGTGGCGAGGGGGGATGGGAAGTAAGGGGTGTTTCCCGTGGCGGAAGCAAGACATTGGAACGAATTACACACCTACTCTTAAGCCAGTTCAGACCAGAGACGCTGGTCTGAATAATAAGGTAAGACCCTATCCTGAGTCTTTGCTCCTTTCGCTCGCTCACATCTACGGTAGCTGGGGAACTCAGAAGTAAGGCTCACGCTCGGCTCAGTTCTGTGCTGCTTTAGGCGCTCACAGCGGGCTCGTATGGCCCGGTATTTATCTTGGCCGGGCAAACTACAAGGAGTATGGGAATTACCGGTCTTGTCTGACCCTGACAATATTTACGTCAAGATAGATGAGAATATGGGGTCTAAAAGGCTATACTACGAGTTACGTGCTCGAGATACGGATGATCTTTACACTGAAGTAGCCGAGGTTAGTTAGCTACGACTATCGCGGACTCTAAGATAGTAATGCTCCGAGCCGCATCAGCTACATTAGCCGATGATTCGGGCTTATATTCCGTATTCAAACAGACAGCCTCGGCGTTCTCGACGAAGATAAGCCCTCACGAGTTATGATATTTCACGTCATATTTTGTATGAATCCCTACTTGCGTACGTAGGCAGTCATCACTTCTAGGTACTGCAAGGGTAATGCTAAGCAAACACTGCTCGAGATATGTATCATGCCATTTATCCTCTCATAAAAATAATATCCATTCCGTCGTGAATGCCAGAACAACAGATAAGCACAAAACGCTATTCCCAAGCTTCTCTTGGTCCATAATATGCAGACATGACAATACCAATGGCCTCGATTCAACGTCGTCCTGCTTTACGAATCTCATATGCCCTTACTCCAGATGGCGCACAACTCGCGGCCGCGTTTCGCGGTCGAAAACACTCAGGACGCCAAAGAGGGACGTATGGTGGTAATAGAACTTTTTAGAATTTTTGCCATTGCCCTCGCGTGTACGAGCCGGAGAAGTTTTGTATCACACAGCTGAGAGGCCATCGCCATTTCGTAACGGTAGGCCGAGGTGATCACGGCGATTTCCTCGCCGGTCAACTTGGTCGCGGAACTCTATTCGATTCGGGGCGGCGTATTACTCGGTGTAAGGCGTCTTCGCTCTCCCTCCTTGCGTAGGTTCTCGATAATCTTGAGCATCTCCTTACGGGCTCCTACACTATCGATAGCCTTGTGGGCCATGCTCATCGAGATTTTCTCCCCCGCATTCACGGCCAAGAGGCGCTTCATGAGCAGGTGTCGCATAATCATGCATACGAAGATGCCGCAGTCGCTTCCATTCTCTTGTTGAGGGGAATCCGGAAGGTAGTGGAATCGTAGAGATTTACCAAGAACGCTGGATAGTCTCTTCGAGGCTTCCCAAGCTTCGGTATTGTTTGCGCCGTCGAGAGAATCGTAGTGGAACGCCACGCCGTCGATGATGCTTACCAGAAGCAACGACCAGTGACTTCCGCCTTCGGCTTGCGAGACGTTTCGGTTGTCGTTGATGGGAAGGAAGATATGCGTGACCTGTCGAAAATCGGGCAGGGCGGATCGAACCATCTCGGTATCCTTATTCTTCATCAAGAGGAAGGTCATTGATGGCCGGAGGAGGACGATGTGCGCCTGGGGGTACTTCGAGAGTACTTCGCGCTCCAGGAACTCTTCCCAGAAGGCGATGTTCTGCAGAAAAGACATTTATATTAGAAACGGCCGGCTAGCTTCAACTTACAGTAGAAACCTACGTTGTCAGTTAACCAATCATTCTTGAGAGCCTTGATATCCTCATACGTGACTAGATTCACAAGTCAGCCTCGCGGAAAAGCCGGGAATAGTACGGGGACGTACGAAGAATGTCATGGTCTAAAGAGGAGCCGGTCAGTAAGCGCATAAACGGGACGATAGGGGCGGGTATTAGTCCTCACAGGAAAGATACGGCTGGGTGGAGGGCGGTGTGGGCGAGAACTGAGATCTTCTTGAGCGCAATCTGCGGGAATGATGTCTTCTTGAGTGGGGGCTCACGCTGTCATTCAGCCGCCGAGCGAATCTATCGCGAAACGTCATTGGCAGGACCGGTGATCAGTGTAGCCGCGTGGGAAAATAGGATGGCGTCTCTCCCTCGTGCGACAACCCAATGGGAAGGGTTGCCTGGTGGTCGGTTCGGAAGCGTCGCTGACGGTTTGCGAACAAAAAATGCGTATAGACAGTATGTGAGGTCGGCAATTGCAACCCGAGCTGGGAGTTGAGAAGACGATGATTAGAGTAAGATGAGGGAGGTATGTAAGAAAGAGGTAGAGAGAGGATATCCGTTCCCGTCGCAAATTGGTGGTAGTTGGCACCTAAGGTGCGGAAGGTATTTCGAAGCTCCTAAGAAGTAAGGAACAAAGGCAAGTTGATCGAGCGACGAGTCGTCTCGACGTCGCTAGCCACTCGAACACTTTTAGAGATGCGTGCGCATGAATTCCTTACCAAATACCAATGGGGTCTAGATCATTCTCTAGACGACGGGCGGAAGACTAGGAGGTAGTAGTCTAAAATGACGAAAGCCGAGATTCAATTGGTGCAGTGATGCTAGACGCTCGAAGAAGAGTAAAGGATGGTATGCTATAAAAAAAAAAGAAAAAGAATGTGGGTGAAATTATGGAATTACGCAGGTCTCGAAAGAGGTTATTGTATTGGATTGTGTAGAATCGTATTGTCAAAAGTTAGGCACCCCTTCTAAGGGAGTGAGAAGGAGAGAAGCCTTAGAAGGTCGAGAGGGACAACGCACAAATGCACAATAGCACGTTGTCTGCTGTTGTTGTAGGTGTCGTCGTGGATCAGAACCTCGGAGGTATCGATTTAGCTAATCAACTGGGCGCATGGAACTGGATCTTAGAGGTAGAGAGGAACAGGGGGGGGGGAAGGCGAGAAAGAAGAAAAGGGAAATGGGTTGTGGCAGAGAACGGGAAATGCCAGACTGCGGGGTGGGAGTAGATGTATCTTATGTATTCTACACCAGCCAATACTTCAGCCGGTACCTTACATATCTCCTAACTACAACCTTCATACGTACCTAGGTACCCAGGTAAGTTTTACCTGGAAGGCTCAAAAGCCCTCTATGCTTAAACGGTCCAGGGTCGCCTGACGAGCACTTGCCGCAGCAAATGGAATTAGGTACGCTGCACCGAGCATCTAAACAGTAAGCGGACCCTACAACTGGTGCCCGTTGTGTAACACCCCAAAGTTCTCTCTGTACAGGCGCATAGGCCTCTTTTGTTCCCAGCCTATGTACCTAGGTACCTATACGTTGACGTCTTTTCATTTAGATACATGTATATATATGTCCAGGTACCTGATAATTTAGGTAGATCGGGTAGCTGGTACATGTGTCGTAGGGCGCTACGCTCGAAGTTCCTATCATACGCTTTAGCCACTACATGTAGTCTAAAGAGGCTAACTACGCAAAATGACGAACGCTAATGAGGCTGAGCGCCGTCTTGCGTCAATCTAACATATAGGTATTTGTGTTTGGAATTAGAGATAAGGCGAACCCAACCAGCTTGCATAATGCTTTACATTGTTTTACTCGGAAGAGGCCGTTGATGGTCTAGAATAAATGAGGTAGATACCCCTCGGGAATACAAACGTACATGTGAACTCCCGACATATCCTGATAGGGCTACATGTAGATATTTACCACATGTATATACGGTACCTAGGTACCTAGGTACGTACTCTTCCCGCCGTAGCACACAACGCTACCCCACATTTCAAGCGTTGTGTTCTAGGCCGTGTAAAGCTTGGCACTAGTCAGTCGGTGACAACATATCGCAGGTTTGCACAATAGGTACCTACATGAGGTACTCGTTTTCGGTGGCTTCAAGTCCCCCGGCTCGCCGACTTGGAATTCGTGATCCCCTACAATTCACGTTATTGGGCATACGACTAATGAATTTGGTTGCAAAGCGTACATGCCTACATGGGTGTAACTTTACTGATTATCACAGGTATCAATAAAGTATCCTTCGGCTGGTCGTGGCGGACTGGCAGCCTAGACTTACCACGAACACGTCATTCATAATTCTCTCTAGCATCACTCTGTACTCGAACGTGCGTCCATAGGGCCGTTCCCGTCGATTTAGGCTAGGGTCTTTTTCTAGTTGGAGGACCCAGTGGCATAGAATATGACGGCCAAAGCGTTTATTGCCTGCATGAGATCTCACCCTTGAATGATTCGGTATAGAAACCAAGGCTTTAATTACCCACAGAGTGTAAGAAAAGGCTCCCTCACGACTGGATCTTACTTTATAAACAACTCGAGCTAAACGAACTGAGAAATGACGCTGGCTCGGTTGTTTTGCTCCTATTATACATGGATACATAGTAGAAATATCTAAATTTCCTTTGAACCTGGAGCTGGATACCTACTTGCTAAATGTTCCTCAATTTCTAGTACAAGGTGAATAGAATATCCGTCTTCATAACTTGTGCTTTTCCCAATGGCTACGTCCGGAGTAAACAAGGAATAAGCCTTTGGAGATCTCGAGATCTACATTGAACTGTAGATACTAACAAGGCTAAATTTCGTGCATCTTGATTCGTAGATCCGAGATCGGCCGAGTTTCCATGTCACTTTACCCACTCTTGTTATACGGAACCAGAACGACTCCCTTCAGTGACATTTTATACAACATGAACTATTATCCAAACATTGAGAGAGGCTTTAGTTACTAAAGGATAAATGTGAGCCGGATGAAAATTGTAAACTACCTATCCGCGCCAAACAACTACTAATTAAGGTGTTCTCCTGTGTATACTCGGGCCTCGAACTTGGTTAGTCTAAATGACTTCGTGCAACAACAGAGTTGCTTCCCTTTATATGCACCGCTTCATGACAGTTTCACACTTTGGCCTTTAACCAAGGCCCTTCTGAATTTATATTATAGAAAGTCAAGCGTAGACCTCTTAATACACTCTTGCAGTCACCGCCCCCTACCATCTTGGCTTAGGCACGGATCTCTACTCCTTAAGTACTAAATGCGAAATGATTAGGGTTGAAATGGGCCGAATTACATCAAGGATACCGAAAGGTATTACTAGATGGTCTGCTACGAGACGACATATTCGTCAAGGGATGATGTGTTATACCCGATGATTCTGTTACTGCATGTCCACACCTGATGACCACGATAAGTCGTTGTTGGATTAATATGATGAGCCGACCGCATTGTACTAGAGTTTCTGAAGTTATTAACGTACTGCCTGAAAATAGGAATAGATCCGCATGAGCCGGGTATAACGCACGTACTAGCATGTTTATCTGAGTATCATCACGTCAATAGCCGCGGAAATACTAGATGGGATGTAGAACAAACGTAACTATCCGCTTTTTGAGTGAGAAATTGAATTTTGAATATTGCTCGGGGCCCGACCATATGTTGACATCACGGGGAACGGGATATAAGCCAAGAAAATGTATTTCGTTACCCGGGCTTATACGCCTGGATTCGATATATACTACCCGTAGTATTCTACTTGTCTTGCGACTGGGAGCCGTTGACTCTAATAAATGACATGCACAACTTACATGTTGCAACGGCAAATATTTGCCTAACCTGGCACCCTCGCCCACCTCACATGAGCAATCTCCAAGCACCGAGTAACAGTGCCGCGAAACCCGTGCATACGCCCATTAACCACTGGAGCGTCTGGAACTTGACCTGCTCCAGCTTTTCCCTCAGGGCGGCGACTTCCTGCTCGATCTTGGTCTCCGTCTCCTTAATCTTCAGCTCCTGGTTTACGGCCTCTTCTCTTATGCGGCCCTTTTCCAGGTTCAGGTCTAACCGCACGGACGCCTGGGTTCGGCCGATCTCGTCGCGTAGACGGTTGTTCAGCTTGGTGATGTCGTTCGTCAGTCGCTCGTGGGCGGCGCGCGTCGTGTTCGACTCCGTGCTATCGGCGGATAGGAGCTCGGAGCGGAGCTTAGCGAAGTCGACCTTCTGCGTGTACGTCGCCTTGGCGGCGTCTTCCCGTAGAACCATCGTCCGGGTTAGGTTTTGGATGCTGGAAAGGGGCTCATTAGCGGTAGCAATAGGCTACTGGAGGTGTTGCGTGACGCTTGCCTCTCTTCGATAACATCGTTCAGCACCTTCATCATCGCGACCGATTGCTCTTCGGTGAAGCCCTCGCTCTGCAGCCGCTGGACGAATTTCAGGGTATCGAAGTGGTGGTCTCTGCCCCGCGGCGCTGTGGCGTGGAATGACCTTCGCAAACCCGGGTTCTGAAGCAACATGGATGGTCTCGCGGGCGACATTTGAGAGGAATGTCGAGTATTTTCTCGACATGGATGAAATGCGGCTCTTCCATATTCTCGTAATGTTCCACGGTTCTCTGTGGGAAGAGTTGTGGCTCGTACCGCTGGAGAGGGACCGGCAGGGCCTATCCAGCTCAGTCGTGGAAGCAAAAACCTCGGTAGCGACTGAGCAGCATTTCTGCTGACGCCTGCCATTATAAGGACTGAGGCAAGCTGGATTTTGAGCGGTAATGTTTCGACTTGAGTACCTAGGTAAGTCGCATCAATGTTGAACGAAACACGGACATGTGACGGGCGAGCGGCTCGCGATATTCGGAGGTTTCCATTATGCATGTCGGTACCTAGGTACTGATTGTGGATACCCCTCGTTGGGCTGGTATGTGTGGCTTAGCGCCAGGGGTAGAGTGGCTGAACCACTACAAATTTTGTAGAATTTCTGAGCTGCAAAAATTTCTTCTCTTTTTTCCTCATCCAAAATGAACAACGCAAAAATTCACATTCTCGAGACACAATATTCGGCGCGAGGTATCCTCTCTTTTGCAGTGGCCCACGACCGCCGAAGTTCTCGGACAGAATGGAGACTAACTCCCAGCGAACAGTCTTGGGTGCGGTGCTTTTCTATCCTTTCGAGGACTATGAGAAGGATCGCAATGATTGAACGTACATGCATTTAGAATCTCGGAATGATTCTGTCATTAGTTATTCCTATTAGCATTGGCTTCCACGATGGTCCTGGTTATATATGGTGGGTCTCTAGAAGCTGAGCATTTGGATTTGGGCTGGCACGGTTGAGATATTGTCGTTTTCTACGCTCAGTGCCTTAAGGCTACCTGTGACCGGGTGAATGGGCTTTACACTACCGCAGTTACGACGGCTTTATACGCAGCCATAGCTGCCATGCCTTATAATACCTTAGTTATTGACGGCAGTTCTAAATGTCTATGTCCCGGCTAACCGTCCGGTAAAGCTTTAATACTCGAGGAAGATACGGTAAAAGTAGAGTTCTGCTTCTCCATCTAGCCTCGAGGGGTCTAACATTTCTCTTGGACTATTAATGTCTGCAAGCACCCAGACCCTGCCTATAATAAGAACTGACGACTGCAATTATTCTTACAAATAAGGCCACCAAGGCAATTTACGCCAACCAATGGGTGGCCCTGTTTATTTAGATGCCTGCCTGCGTGGGAGTTATATAATGTACTCAGAGGCATGTTACCTTAGGTACCTAGGTAGGTACCTAATTAAGGTAATCGACTCTTGGATCTGAAGACTTTATTGATTGTTAAGTCCGACGTACAAGGTTCTAACTTAGGACTTAGAATGTAATTACTATTTACCTAGGTACCTCGAGTAAAATATTGAAGTGCCTGCTAGGTATTAAATTGGATTAGGCAATGAGGAAGTAATGCAGGCACCTACCTAAGGTACCTGAGGTAATCGTAATCGTGCTCGTACCTTAATACCTTCGACGGCCCCTGGCAGTTTCACTTGTGGTACGCAACGAGCATATACATAGCTGAGGTGGGTGCAGGTGGCTCGTGCATTTTACCTTAGGTAGGTACTTTCCTCGCAGCCTCAGGTGCTCCTTGCGAACAGGTAACCCGTAACATCTGGAAAAAGGATCGCCGTATTTCGTACACACGTACACACACGTCCACTTTCCTCCTGGAAATTCTCACAAACAACCCAGCTCCATCACCTTTTCCCTGACCTTCATCCACCCCTTTGTACAATACTTTACACTATCACCGTGCCTAACTCAACGCCGTCGCCATTGACGATTTGCACGTGTGTCTCCCTCTATTTACTCTCTTCGCCTACATAATCAACCCCTGGAGGTCTCTTCTGCTAACTCAGCACCTAATACCTTCTTCCCTTCACCCCCTTCCCGTACACATTTCTCCCGGGCCGCCCTTCTCATACGATTGCCTTCGTCAGACAACGTTGTTACCGGGCTGAACTGGGCGCACCGTCTCTGGGAGAGCTACCCAGTTTTCAACAATCGTCCGTCTCGTAACTCGCGCTTGCGCTTCACGATTGTTGACCCAATCAGCCCATGTAATCTGGAATCATGGCGCCGCTACCTATCAAGTTCCAGGAGCTATTGACGCTCGGAAACATTGGCGTTGATCAAAGCGCCATTGGATTCAACTCCTGCGTAAGCTCTCCCATTGCTATGCTTAGGGTTCCTTGCGGCCCCGAGACTAACTCGTGTCACCCTTAGACCCTAGAGTCCGACGCCTTTATCTGCATAAGAGAAAAGAAGAGCGATGCGGCGCAACCCGAAGTCATCATCGTCGACCTCAAGCAAGGAAACAATGTTACACGCCGACCCATCAAGGCCGACAGTGCAATTATGCACTGGTCGAAGCAGATCATCGCCCTCCGAGCACAATCGAGGACGCTGCAGATTTTCGACTTGGAGAAGAAAGCTAAGTTGAAGTCGGCTACGATGAATGAAGATGTCGTCTTCTGGAAGTGGGTTAGCGAGACGACCTTAGGTTTGGTCACGGAGACTTCGGTGTTCCACTGGGACATCACCGACAGTTCCCAAGTCGCTCCCGTCGAGGTCTTCAAACGCAATGCCAACTTGAACGTACGGTCTTAAGCCCCCTATATTCTCTTCTATTCGCACTGTATTATTGTGAAACCTGCTAGCTAACTCCTATTGAATCAGGGATGCCAAATCATCAACTATCGGACTAACAGCGATGGTAAATGGATGGCGGTGGTAGGCATTTCTCAGCAGGCCGGCCGCGTGGTTGGTAGCCTGCAACTATACTCCAAGGACAGAGGCATTAGCCAAGCGATCGAAGGTCATGCAGCCACGTTTGGTACTCTTCGGTTGGAGGGAGAGCCGGCCGATACCAAGGTTTTCTCCTTTGCAGTTCGTACTGCTACGGGTGCTAAGCTACACATCGTCGAGATCGACCACCCCGAAAATAACCGACCGTTCCAGAAGAAAGCTGTCGACATATTCTTCCCTCCCGAAGCCACCAACGATTTCCCTGTTGCCATGCAGGTTTCTCAAAAATACGGCATTATCTACATGGTGACGAAGTACGGGTTTATCCACCTGTACGATTTGGAAACTGGCACGACCCTCTTCATGAACCGCATTTCGAGCGAGACTATCTTCACGACCTGTCCCGACTCCGAGTCTACCGGCATTCTCGGCATCAACAGGAAGGGCCAGGTACTCTTCGTATCTGTCGACGAATCGACCATGATAGACTATCTTCTCCAGAACCCGGCAAACACGGAGATCGCTATCAAGATGGCCTCTCGGGCTGGTCTTCCTGGCGCGGATCAGCTCTAC
Organism: Pyrenopolyporus hunteri; assembly: GCA_902806595.1. NCBI lineage: Eukaryota > Fungi > Ascomycota > Sordariomycetes > Xylariales > Hypoxylaceae > Pyrenopolyporus > Pyrenopolyporus hunteri. Next base: position 2,690,735 of record CADCXC010000038.1, on the reverse strand, counting down.
GTCCGCCAATTCGACCAACTATTCAACTCAGGCGACTACGAGGGTGCTGCTAAGGTGGCTGCCAACTCTCCTCGAGGCTTCCTGCGAACCACGGAAACCATCAACAAATTCAAGAACCTCCCGACCCCGCCGGGCAAGATGTCCTACATTCTCCAATATTTTGGCATGCTTCTGGATAAGACCACGCCGCTGAACAAGACTGAGACCCTTGAACTTGCCGTGCCCGTCTTGTCCCAAAACCGCAAGCATCTCCTTGAGAAGTGGGCGAAGGAGGGCAAGCTGGACTTTTCCGAGGAGCTTGGTGACCTAATTCGACCGCATGATGTCAATTTGGCTCTGGCCGTATACCTCAAAGCTAACGCTGCTCACAAGGTGGTCGCTTCCTTTGCCGAGCTAGGTCAGTTCGATAAGATCCTGCCCTACTGTGACCAGACTGGTTACCAACCGGATTGGATCACGCTCCTACAGCACATCGTTCGTGTGAACCCAGAACGTGGTGCGGAGTTCGCAACTACCTTAGCTAGCCACCAGGGTGGTGCTTTGATCGACATAGAGCGTGTGGTCGACGTCTTCCAATCGCAAGGTATGGTCCAGCAGGCCACAGCATTCTTGCTTGAGGCCTTGAAGGAGAACAAGCCGGAGCATGGTCACCTACAAACGAGGCTTCTAGAAATGAACTTGATGAACGCTCCCCAAGTAGCGGATGCGATCTTGGGCAACAATCTATTCTCGCATTTCGACAAGGCTCGCATCGCTAGCCTGTGCGAGCAGACCGGGCTGTACCAAAAGGCTCTGGAGCTCTACGAGGATCCTGCCGCCATCAAGCGGGTCATCGTTGGTATTCCCGGTACTCCGAATTTCAATCCTGACTGGCTAGTCAACTACTTTGGCCAGCTTTCGGTGGAGCAGTCCTTAGAATGCCTCGATGCGATGATGAAGTCCAACATCCGCCAGAATCTGCAATCGGTTGTCCAAGTTGCTACGAAGTATTCTGAACTCCTTGGTCCCACTAACCTGATTGACCTCTTCGAGAAGTACAAGACCCACGAAGGTCTCTTTTTCTACCTTGGAAGTATTGTCAATATCTCCCAAGATCCGGATGTCCACTTCAAGTATATTGAAGCAGCGACCAAGATGGGTCAGTTCAACGAGGTCGAGAGAATCTGCAGGGACAGCAATTACTACAACCCGGAGAAGGTCAAGAACTTCCTTAAGGAAGCGAGACTCACCGAGATGCTCCCGTTGATAATAGTGTGCGACCGGCACAACTTTGTTCACGATTTAATCCTCTACCTATATCAGAACCAGCGCTTCAATGCGATAGAGGTCTACGTGCAGCGTGTCAACCCGAGTAGGACTCCTGAAGTTATTGGCGGCCTGCTTGACGTGGACTGTGACGAGTCTGTCATCAAGAATCTCCTTACCACCGTCAATCCCGCATCGATCCCTATCGACGCCTTGGTGCACGAGGTAGAGACCCGTAATCGCTTGAAGCTCCTCCTCCCCTTTTTGGAGGCTACTCTGGCCGCTGGCAACCAGCAACAGGCTGTCTTCAACGCCCTCGCCAAGATCTATATTGACTCTAATAACAACCCGGAGAAATTCCTCAAGGAGAATGACCAATACGACACTCTGAGCGTTGGTAAATACTGCGAGAAGCGAGACCCGAACCTCGCCTTCATCGCCTACCAGAAGGGCCAAAACGACTTGGAGTTGATTAACATCACTAACGAGAACTCGATGTATCGCGCCCAGGCCCGCTACGTCCTGGATCGATCTGATCGTGAACTATGGATGTTTGTCTTGAGCGAAAACAACATTCATCGTAGATCCGTCATTGACCAAGTTGTTGCGACGGCTGTACCAGAGTGCAGCGACCCTGCGAAGGTATCTGAGGCTGTAGCATCGTTCTTAGCAGCCGACCTGCCGGGCGAGCTTATTGAGCTCCTGGAGAAGATTGTGTTGGAGCCTTCGCCCTTCAATGACAACCCCAGCCTCCAGAACTTGCTCATCCTCACTGCTGCGAGAGCGGACAAGGGTAGGGTTATGGACTATATCCACCGCCTCGACTCATTCAACCCCGACGAGTGCGCGCAGCTATGTATCGACGTCGGTTTACATGAAGAAGCTTTCGAGATTTACAAGAAAGTTGGTAACAAGACGGCAGCGGTCGAAGTCTTGGTAGAGCATGTTGTTAGTATTGACCGTGCTAGCGCATTCGCCGAAGATGTCGATATCCCAGAGGTCTGGAGCCGAGTTGCTAAGGCTCAACTCGATGGCCTTCGCGTAGCAGATGCGATCGAATCTTACATCCGGGCTGGTGATCCTCGCAACTACGCCGAAGTCATCGAGGTGGCAACTCATGCCGGAAAGGACGAAGAACTGGTCAAATTCCTCCGCATGGCGCGTAAGACCCTTCGGGAGCCCCCGATTGATACCGCTCTCGCATTTTGCTATGCGCGATTGGATCAGCTGGGAGAGCTGGAGGACTTCCTCCGTGGTACGAATGTGGCTAATATCGAAGAGTCCGGTGACAAAGCCGCTGAGGAGGGCTTCCACAAGGCTGCGAAGATCTTCTATACTAGCATCTCCAATTGGTCTAAGCTCGCGACGACCCTTGTCCACCTCGAGGATTACCAAGCGGCTGTCGAATGCGCGCGCAAGGCCAACAACATCAAAGTCTGGAACCAGGTCCACGCGGCATGTGTTGCCAAGAAGGAATTCCGACTTGCGAAGATCTGCGGTCTCAACTTGATCGTGGATGCTGAGCAGCTGCAGGCTCTTGTGAAGCAATATGAATATGAGGGCTTCTTCGACGAGCTCATCGATCTTCTCGAGCAGGGCCTCGGCCTTGAACGGGCTCACATGGGAATGTTCACCGAGTTGGGCATCGCTCTTTCAAAGTACCACCCTGAGAGACTCATGGAGCACATCAAGCTGTTCTGGAGTAGAATGAACCTTCCCAAGTTGATTCGTGCTTGCGAGGAAGCCAATCTGTGGCCTGAGCTGGTATTTTGTTACTACCACTATGACGAGTTCGACAATGCCGCTCTCGCTGTGATGGAGCGTGCCCAGAATTCTTGGGAGCACCAGCAGTTTAAGGACATCATCGTCAAGGTGGCCAACCTGGAGATTTACTACCGCGCCATCAACTTCTACCTCGAGCAACATCCGTCGCTCCTAACTGATCTCCTCCAAGTCCTCACCCCCCGTATCGACGTCAACCGCGTCGTTCGTATGTTCCAGAAGTCCGACAACCTGCCGTTAATCAAGCCTTTCCTACTTAACGTACAGACCCAGAACAAGCGAACGGTGAACGACGCGATCAATGATCTCCTGATCGAGGAGGAGGATTACAAGACTCTGCGAGATTCGGTGGAGAACTACGATAACTATGACGCCGTCGACCTTGCTTCCCGCTTGGAGAAGCACGATCTTGTCTTCTTTAGACAGATCGCTGCTAACATCTATCGTAAAACCAAGAGATGGGAGAAATCCATTGCCTTGTCTAAGCAGGACAAGTTGTACAAAGACGCCATCGAGACCGCTGCCATTTCTGGCAAGTCAGAAGTCGTCGAGGAGCTCCTCCGATACGTAAGTCGCGTTGACCCGTATTCAAATGAATTCAATTGCGCTAACTCCCTTTCTAGTTCGTCGACATCGGCAGCCGTGAGTGCTATGTTGGCATGCTCTATGCATGCTACGACCTCATTCGCCCGGACACGGTGCTCGAGCTATCGTGGCGTCACGGTCTAACCGATTTCACTATGCCGTACATGATCAATTTCCTATGCGAACAGACCAAGGAGATCGCAACTCTCAAGGCCGACAATGAAGCACGAAAGGCTAAGGAATCCGCCCAGGAGAAGCACGAAGACGAGACGCCCATCCTCGGCGGTAACCGTCTCATGATCACCGCCGGACCCGCTGCTACCGGCGGACGAGTATCCCCGGCTCCTTTTGTCCAACCCAACGGGTTTGCGCCTCAACCTACGGGCTTCGGCTTCTAAACAGCGTCTCTAGGCTGCGAAAAGTTGACGCATCGGACGTGGGGTTATTTCCCAGGGCGTTATGATACCCTGAAACGAGTCTGGAAGGCCTCGTTACGAGTATTCTCTTTAGTGGTACCGTTGACTCCCCTTAGGACGGCGGGCACGGTGGATCTTTGGGGAGTTCGTCATAGAAAAAGTAGCGGATTTTGCGATAATATGTGACTTTGTCGGAAAGATCTTGGCGGAGCCGGGACCATGAGGGTTGCTAAAAGCACGGACTTCTCTTGCACCAAACGCGGCGTGAAGGTTGCTGTCCCAATCATCCTTGGTATGTCGGACGTCTGGCCGTAACGGGCTTACATTTAGCTGTATTTGTATGATAATGCAATGAAACCTCTTTGGCAGGATGAGGCCGGCGGACTTCGGCTAATGACCGAGTATACGTGGACGTAGACGTGCATCGTGTGATCACGAGCATACCTAAATAAAGGTCTATAAAACCCAAGTTCATTTCGTCTATCCGTCTATTCTTACGTGTAACCAATGTTGACGAGTCTCCAACGGCCCCTTTTGGATGATCCTGTTGATGGGAAAATAGGTAGCTTGTTCCCCTACTTGTCTCTAACAGGGTTAGCAGCTTATCAAGCTTCTTTATATTAACCTCCTGGGTAAACCGTTTCTGTCCCTTGCTGTAACCTTGCAGGGTGACCGATGCGATGGTAGACGGCCCATAGTCCCTCCCGATAGGCTCGCGTATCTTCTGTCCATCCTTGCCTTATCTATGCCGCTTAGTTTATACCGAGGCGCCTGATCAACATAGGAGGGGCCTATCTTAGAATTGGGTATACTGTTGTATGGTAGGAGTATATAATGGTAGCCTTGGTATAGGTGATGATGCGGGAAGACGCCTAATTAGTGTCCCCTTTAAGTGCTATGCCCTTGTTCGTAGCTTGTCTGCATTCAATATGGTAGTTTTTCGGTCTGCCGTCGCCCTTGCGGCTCTTGCTAGTACCGCGCAAACGGCTGTGATTTCCAGATCGACGTATCGAGATGGCGCTTCCCGTAAGTCCACCAGGACGGTGGTCTGAGATTTTAATCGTCCATGGATCCCGACTAATCGGTTTGCTTAGTCGTGCAGCCGGTGTATAAACCGCTAGACTTGGGCTCTATCAAGCCCCTCGGCTGGTTCAGAGACCAGCTCGAACTCGAGGCCGCCGGGCTCTCGGGGAACATGTTTGATTTCTACCGCTTCGTCCACGATTCTAAGTACATTGGCGGCTCGACTGAGTATTCAGCTTTGGAGTAAGGATTTTCAAAAGTTGCTTAGCTGCTGCGTGCTGTTTCAAAGGGGGTCGACACCATTGACCCGCATTTCTTGGACTTTAAGGAGCACGGTTCCACACGGGATATATATTACCTCTAATATACTATGTTTGCTAACTCCCGTTTGCGGCCAGCGAAGCTTCGCCCTACTGGTTCAACGGCCTCGTCCCGCTGGCTTTCGGGCTGGGCGACGAGAGAATTCTCGGCCAGGTGAAGTACTATCTAGACTACATACTCGACCATCAGCACGAAGATGGATGGATCGGGTTCGAAACCACGCGAGCTACCAGGGGACTCTGGGCCAGGTGCTTGATTCTGCTGGGGCTGATCCAGTACGCGGAAGCCGATCCGACCGAGACGGAGCGCATCGTGGATGCTATGCACCGCTACGTCGTTCTTGCTCATAGTAGTAAGTTCTTCCGCAAGCTGCTGTTCATCCTGTTTAAGCTATTCGTTGAAAGGGGGATAGATCCTCGCTCGCAGTGCCCCTTTTCATAGATGTGCATGGGTAAAATAGAGACTGCGTTTCTCATGTACTAATTCACGCCTCGTAGTGCTCAAAAACAATTATACTGGTCTCCTTGTTCATGGAGATGATATTTTCGACACCGCAGGCTTCGGCGTCGGACGTACGCACGAGATGCACATCCCGATGCAGTGGCTCCTAGAACGCTACCCCCGGAATAATTCTCAGGTTATCTGGGAGACCATGGAGCTTATGATCGAAGGTGGTGTGCTGGTAAGTAATTACTGCTATTTCTCGTGTTCCCCTACATGTTACGTATATGAGTGGGAAAGAGTATGAAGAAAGAGAATTAAATCGAAATGCCACAGTGGGGAGCAGACTGGAGGACATTCTGGACGGATAAGTCATACCCCAAGGTTCTCTACGACACGACACCGTATAGGTTAAGCTGGGTTTTCATCCACGGAGTGAACATGGCACAAGGTAAGCCTATAGAAAGAATACTACATCTAATCTGCTAATAACGCTTACCTTCGAAGGACTACGATACCCCCTAGCTCTATACCGCAATAGCGGGGACGAGGCGCTTAAGGCGCAGACGCGGAAAGCCGTCGACTTGCTGGCGACATATCACCGCTCGCTAGCTGGCACCATTCTCGCAGACGAGTATATATCTGACTTGAACCCCAGCAGAGGGGCTGAGCTTTGCATTGCGGCCGAAGTCCTGTTCTCCTCGGCATACATATACCAGTACTTGGGCGACAACGACATCGCCGACTGGGCCGAGCAGACAGCTTTCAACGCATTCCCGGCTTCTATCTCACCGGACTGGTGGTCGCATCAGTATGTTCAGCAGGAGAACCAGGTACGTATTTGTCCCTATTTCCCCCCTAAACCGCTTCGATCCTACGCCTAGTATTTATAATGAGAAACCGTATCTTACTAGTCGTTTATAGCCGTGGTCTCGAAATCTAAGCACCGACGATCTCTGGTGGGACGTGAACTCGTACGCCAACGTCTTCGGCCTCGAACCTAACTACGTAAGTTCATATTCATCCTCTCCCCTTTTCCCACTTTGCCTTCCTCCTATTCTCAGCCACCCCTCTAACCCCTAAAACCCACACAGCCATGCTGCACCGTCAACCACCCACAAGGTCTACCAAAGACCCTCGCCTCCTCATTCGGAAGGACCCAAGATGGCGGCCTCGCACACCTCTTCCTCATCCCGGGCACCGCGTCCACAAACCTCGGTTCCAACGCCGTGACCGTCTCAGCCAACACCACGTACCCCTTCGGGCACACGATCACGTACACCATCACCGCCGCCTCGCCCTTCGACTTCTACGTCCGCGTCCCCTCATGGGCCGACGTATCCCGCAGCAGCCTCACCATCACCTCCAGCACCCAAACCCACCCGCAAACCGACCCCCTAGCCCCCGACCCCAGCACCTCCCTGCAACACATCCCCATCGTCCCCGGCGGCTCCTCCCCAACGACCCTCACCGTCCGCCTCTCCGCCTCCCCCCGCGTCGTCCCGCGCGCCAACTCCACCGCGGCCATCTACCACGGCGCGCTGCTCTACGCCCTGGCCATCGAGCACGACGCCGTCGCCGTGCCGCCGGTAGAGTACCGCAGCGGGCGGCCGCTGCCGGCGTCGACGACGGACCCGCGCGGGCGCACGCGGGACCACGTGCTGACGCCGAAGGCGGGCAGTCGGTGGAACGTGGCCGTGGACCCGCGGCAGATCCGGGTGGTGCGCCGGCGGCGCAGCGGTGGCGGGGGCGGGGACGGCAACGCGACTTATTTCGAGGAGCAGGTGGATGACGTCCTCGAGGTGGGCGAGGACGAGCTGGACAATCCCATCTGGGACTTGGGCGCGCCGCCGGTCGAGCTGCGTGTTGCCGCTGTCGAGATCGACTGGCCGGTCGTCAGGGACACGGCTGCGGACCCGGGTACGTTCGACGTGAGGCCCCGGGGGAAGCCGTTCATGGCTCGCTTCGTGCCCTATGGGTCTAGTAAACTGCATATGGCGCTACTGCCTGTTGTACAATTGGATGACGTGGACTTCGACGCCGAACTGTAGATTGGTAGAACGCGTTCACAACGAGGCTTTTTTAAACTTACAGGAGCGGGAGGATTGGGAGCCGAAAGTATACTAATCAATGAAAAATATGAATTTGTCTTTGGTAAGATAATCCTAGGAGTCAGGGCATGATTTAAGAGAGGTCCACTCCCATCCGAGTATTCTGTCCGTCCCGAGACACACTAGCCAAGAACCTCATAAGTAGCCAATACCGTTACTCCGCTGTTGAATTCATATAGCCTGCCATTAAATAATTGGCATGTACCTAGGACTTCGTAATCTTGCAAACCAAATCCGACCCGTCGACTGAATCGCCCTCCCTAACCTGAAGGCCAGACACCTTTCCGTTATGTGGAGCCGAGATAACCATTTCCTGATTACGATTATTAGCAAAAAATTTTGAAGAGTATATATAATCTAGGTAGTGGTCTTACCATCTTCATGGCGCTGAGCACGGCTAAGGGGTCACCCTTCTTGACATCAGAGCCCTCGTGGACTCTTAACTCGACCAAGACGCCGGCCATCGGAGCACCAACCTGGCTAGAGTCGCCAGGGTCGGCCTTAGGTCGGCTGACGTTTTCGACGCTGGCCTTCTTATCGTCAACGGTGACTTGACGCACCTCACCGTTCATTTCGTAGAACACCTCTCGCTGGCCAGTGTTCTCGGAGAGTGGACCCACAGCCAACAACTTCAAGATCAGAACCTTGCCCTTCTCCAGTTCAACGTGGAACTCTTCGCCGATTTGCGGCGCAGATAGGAAGTACTTGGTAGGCAGGACGGAGAGGTCACCGAACTTTTGCACGAATTTCTTGTAGTCGTCGAATACCTTCGGGTACATTACGTAGGATGCAACATCGGTCTCGGAAACTTGGCCCCATTTTTGCGCAAGCTCGGAGCGTACCTTCTTGAAGTCGACGGGATCGAGGTATAGGCCGGGACGCTTGTCAAACTTTCGGCGACCCCTGAGGGCCCTGGAGCGCAGAGGCTCAGGGAATCCACCGTACGGTTGGCCCATCATTCCTTCGAGAAACTCGAGGACTGAGCCGGGGAAATCGAGCTCACCGGCGCGGTCTACAACGTCCTGAGGAGAGAGTTTATTCGAGACCATGAATTGCGCCAAATCACCGACGACCTTAGAGGTTGGTGTAACCTTCACAATATCTCCGAGGAGATCGTTTGCATGCTCATAAGCTTTCTTGGTTTCGGCCCATTGGGAGCCGAGACCAAGTTGGGATGCCTGGAACATCATATTGGTGAGCTGGCCTCCGGGAATCTCGTGCTCATAAACTTCAGGGTCGGGTCCGATGAGGTGAGCTTCGAAGGGTGAATATAGAAGTCGAAGTTGCGACCAATATGTGTCCAGGGCACGAACGTGGGAAGGATTCAAACCGGGGTCTAGCTCCGTACCCTCAAGAGACGCGATGATAGCATTGATGCTGGGTTGCGACGTCATTCCGGAAAGACTGTCAGTAGCGGCGTCGACGGCATCTGCGCCAGCTTGCGCACATGCAACCATGGAGGCAACGCCAGTACCGGCAGAGTCGTGAGTGTGGACGTGGATCGGTAGGTCGGGATACTTCTTCCGGATGGATCCAATCAGAAGAGTAGCAGCGCGAGGCTTCAGGACACCAGCCATATCCTTGATACCGAGGACGTCGATATCCAATGCCACTAGCTTGTCGACCAGGTTTAGGTAGTACTCGAGGTTGTACTTCTTCTTGGGGTTCAGCATATCTCCGCTGTAGCAAACAGTGCCTTCAGCTACGCCACCGGCCTTCTGCACGGCCTTGATGCCAACTTCGAGTTGGTCAATATCGTTTAAGGCGTCGAACACTCGGAAGATATCGACGCCGTTCTTTTTCGCTTGTTCAACGAAATGTTCGATGGCATTATCGGGAAGCGAAGCGTATGCCACACCGTTTGCTCCTCGCAACAGCATCTGGAAGGGGATGTTAGGGACGGCCTTTCGCATCTTGCGAAGGCGGTCCCATGGGTCTTCGTAGAGGAACCGCATAGCGACATCGAAAGTCGCACCTCCCCAGCATTCTAAGCTGTACAGATTGTGTAGGGCATGGCTCGTCTCCTTAGCGATTCCCAGGAGGTCGATCGTCCGTACGCGGGTTGCTAGCAGAGATTGGTGCGCATCACGCCAGGTGGTGTCCATCAATAGACAACCCTTGTATTGGCGGACGGCCTTGGCAAATCCCTTCGGACCCTGCTCAAGAATAATCTGCCTCCATCCCTTAGTGCAGGGCTGCGTAACGTCAAGCTTTGAGCCGTCGGCGTTGAAAAGCTCGGGAAGAATAATGTCGCCCTTGAGCTTGGGCTCGCCAATCTGTCCCTTGATGCTGCTTCCGTTGACGGCGATGTCACCGAGGTATGCCAATAGCTTCTGGGCGCGATTTTGGCTGCCGACAAGATCGAATAGCTGAGGAGTATCATCGATGAACGTGGTCCAGCAGTTACCGTCGATGAAGACAGGGTGTGTTAGCAACGAGGCGAGGAACGGTATGTTCGTCTTGACGCCGCGGATACGGAATTCGATGAGAGCTCGAAGGATCTTACGGCGCGCGATCTCGTAGGTTGAACCGTGGCATGTGCACTTGACCAACATGGAGTCGTAGTACGGGGTAATAACCGCACCCGCGAATCCATTGCCACCATCGAGACGCACTCCGTTACCACCGGCGGATCTATACACCTCGATTTTACCAGTGTCGGGTTGAAATTGTTTGGCGGGGTCTTCGGTAGTGATACGACACTGGATCGCGAAACCTCTCGTAGAGATACGGTCCTGAGTTAACCCGAGCTGCTGTAACGAAGCACCCGCAGCAATTTGGATCTGAGCAGCCACAATATCGATACCGGTGATTTCCTCGGTAATGGTATGCTCGACCTGGATACGCGGGTTGATTTCGATGAAGTAGTAACGGTTCTGTTGGTCAACCAAGAACTCTGCTGTACCCGCATTTCGGTAATTCACGGACTTGGCCAGCTTCACTGCGTCAGCCAGAATGGCATCTCGGGTCTCCGCGGGGAGGTCCTTGGCGGGGGCGATTTCAACCACTTTCTGGTGTCTCCGCTGGACCGAGCAGTCACGCTCGTATAGATGCACGATGTTGCCGTGGTTGTCTCCGAGAAGTTGAACCTCGATGTGCTTGGGCTTATCTAAGAAGCGCTCAACGAACACCGTGCCATTTCCGAAAGCCGTCTTCGCCTCGGACGTGGCTCTGTCGAACGATTCTTTGAGATTTGCTTGATCGCGCACTACTCTCATACCTCGACCTCCACCGCCGAAGGCGGCCTTGATAATGATAGGGAATCCGTATTCATCGGTGAACTTCTTGACCTCTTCAAATGTAGCGACTGCGCCTTCGGTTCCGGGCACGACGGGCACTTTCGCAGCAATGGCAAGCTTTCGAGCAGAAACTTTGTCGCCGAGGGCGTCGATGACTTCGGGAGAAGGACCGACAAACTGTACGAGTCGGGGAGTTAGTCGGAATGTTAGACGGGCCATAAACCCGTGTCTGGATATAGCTCCTTACAATAAGACCGGCCTTCTCTACGTTTCGCGCAAACTCGGCATTTTCTGATAAGAAGCCGTACCCTAGGGGATTCGGTTAGAATAATGACTAGTGCTGGTTGCAAAAGAATATTACCAGGATGGATCATTTGAACGCCATGTTCCAATGCGATCTTAATGATTTCGTCGCCGGCGAGGTAGGCCCCGACAGGGGTGTATTGACCTCGTTTACCAATGACGTAGGCTTCGTCGGCCTCTGTAGGTGAGGAGAGGGGTTAGCAATGTGCTACTCTTCATCATCATGGCTGGATAGGTGCGTACTTTGCCGATGCATACTAAGTCGGTCCTCATAACTGCTCGGATTAGCTTTAAATACATAACGGCCACCTTAGATCAAATAATTCCGCTCACCTGAAAACAGCGACGGTGTGTAGCGACAATTCATGAGCCTAGCTACTACGTCAGTTATCTGGGACTGTTGCCAAGAACCTCATAGCCAAGGGGAGATGGGGTGAGTGATTCACGTACCGTTCTAAAGATCTAATTACTCGAAGAAAACCCATTGTTAGCCGTAACCGATTTATATAAAAACATATTGAAACATTGATATCGCGTGGAGGAGGCTCATACACGAATAGCTGTTAAAAATGTCAGCAAAAAGAGGTCTCAGTCTCTTATTCACGCATGTGATTATACTTACGAATTTCTCCTCTGTTAGCCACTACAACCCAAAATAAGACGTTAGCAGATTTGATACGACGATAGTAACGAGTATTCAAGACTTGGTTCGATGTTTAGCACAACTTACCCAGCAGCTTCTTCAAGTGCATAATAGAGCTGTTTGCGCGAATGTGATGCGCCGTCTTGGCCTCCTTTGGGGCGGCGCCCTCCTCGAAGACATCTTCATTGTTGCTAGCAGCGGCCTTCCGAGCTGCCTCCAGCTCCTTAATGTCCTGAAAATCCATGGTGGCCATGTTGGCTGGCCAGAGATGTCAAAGGAAGCAACAAATCTAGGTCAAGCTCGAGGCAATTGAGAGCTGTAGGAGAGATTGCCGTGTGACGTGGGAGGGAAGGTTTGTTGAGCTTGACGTCGAGCGGTTTGGTGGGGGTGGCTCTCAACCGGGATTGAGCTGGCGTTGCTGGACCCGGGGGTTCTCCCTTTCGCTCACGCTGACGTATGTTATGTACGTAGGGAGTCTCTAGGCAAGTCTCTAGGGTTGTGGGGTGATGATAAATGTATCCTTCCACATGGAAGATACCGAAAAAGGAAATATAGAAATATAGGTAGATAGGAGGAGGCTCGCCTTTGTCTCGGCTATCCGATTTGTTATGCTAGGTATATGACGATAGAAACGGAGAGAGTAGAAAAGGTAGAAAGTATTGATTCGGGAAGAGGAGACCAAAGGGCTTCTTAAAGTTTTTTTTCTGGCTAGGTACCCTTCCCAACTTTGCGGGCCAAGAGATTCGATGCAGAAGGTTATGTAGGTAGCGTTAATTCTTCTCGTGTACACTACCCTCGATAGAGTTTAGTACATATAGTATAGGAAAGTACAAGGTGGTGGAGGCTGGACGCCAGTTGCCAGTCGCCAGTCGCTTCCGCGTAGGCCGCGGACGGGCAAGCGGGATGGCTGTTGAGGGGATTATTTCTTCTCTTCTTGTCCCCCTTTCCTCAAAGGACGATCGACCCGGCCCATGGACCTCTTGCTTGTCTCACCCTTGCCAAGCGTCGAGACAAGCCCACAAGCCTACAAGGTGTCACCGGGCAGGCATCCTTTGAGGCTATCGTTGCTTTGCTCTCCCCCGGCTATGAGTTGCTACGTTATGTTATGTTTGTAGCTACGGTTATCCAACCCGGCTTGTCGGAATAGCCAATACAACTTGCCGAAGCCAGTCCGAATTGACCGGATGGGGCAAGCCCATGTACGTCTGGGGCGTCGAAACCTAGGGCTGAGCTCGGAGCTCTGAGCTCGACCTCTGTACAGTACAGTAATACCTCGTTGCTTAACGGGATATACCATGCAAAGCATGGGTTTCGCTTTGTTACGGCAAAATTTGGAACGTAGTTATTTGGCCCCGCGGCGGGAATGACTACCTACCTCTTAGCTCCCCTCGCTCAAATGTTGACAAGAGTCATCAACCAATCTGGAATTGTGTTCGGACCATGGATACAGGGGATCATTATCCATTTCCAGACTCTACGTAAAGGAGGTATGAGTAAGGACACGAGGATGTAGGTGCATGTGTGTTTCCTGTACGGATATACGTACGTACTACTTGCCAGGCAATGTATAATTAGGTATCTTTTGGGTGAGGTTGAACAAGGGGGGAAAGAATGCATGGCGGGGTTTGGCGGGGTCAAGAGAGTGGGAGGCGGTTTGCAGAGAATACGCCCTAAGCACGAGCTCTCTGAGGTATTAACTACCACATGCTGTCATATCCTTGCCAACGAACGTATTGCTCCCGCGGCTCCTTCCTTGCCTTGCCTGCGAGGGGGAGTTACACCGTCACAGATGAAGGAGGGAAAGAGACCTCGATTCACTCAGGCCCATCCTCGAAGATGCTGGGGTAAGACACATTGGGTATACGTACTCGTACTTCCATGTACGACTTATGTAGGCCCTGTTGTGTTCGCAAACTCCCCACTAGCCAATCAGAATAGTCGGATAAAATAGTTATCTCCCACGGATTTCGGTTTAACGTTCTTATGAGCTTTTTTCCTCTCTTCTCGCTTTTCCTCTTTCACATAAGTACCATGATTGGCGCGCATTCACCATCGCACTTCGGGGCGATAGGCTTTTGATATATTATCCCCGAACATATTTGAGGCGTGGTACTCCGAGTCTGGTTGCGGTTGGTACATTGGTTGGTTCTCATGTTGGTGTGGTTTACCCTACTTGGGTCTGCTGACGCAAAATTCGCACGATTACATCATTGTTAATACGCTCCTCCATCGTACAGGCCGAGGGTTGTAGTTTTGGTGAATTTTTGGAGTAAACGAAGAGTTCCGCTCACATCCATATCTCATGGCGCCAATATGCCAAGCTTGAGAATACCTATATACTACATATGTAATACCTGATACTCCGGGAAGAGGGCGGTGAAAAATCTTTGGCTAGATCATGTGTTGAGTTTGAATCACCACTGGTGAAAACGAGGGCGTATAGATGGGACCTATCTTGGCCCTCGTTTCCCCCCCTTTACAACTTGTCGCGGCTCATTCTATTCCGTTGCGGTCGACCAGTCGAACTTATTTCCAACTACATAATATGTATTACAAAGGATTATTTTATTTTCTCATAAACCCCCTTCAAGTTCCCACCACCTCGGCTCGTCCCCCGACCTGTGATGCAATAGAGATTGTCTTATACGCCAGGTAGGGTTGTATGGCCTAGTTAGTGCCATTATAGTCCGCGCCAACGCTGCGGATGCAGAACTAATATTGCCCCCAATCTGACAGCTTATCTAGATTGCGCTATTAATTACTCGCCAGTCGCTTGGCGAAACAACTTAAGTCATAACTCGAAGCGTCGATCACCGCTACGTATAAGCCAAGCTACGGATCCCATGCATTAAGCCGTCTTTGCTAGCATCACACTTCTTGCTCCATAGCCTACCTTGCCTAGATAGTTACTCTAATCTTCGAGCATCATTTGGCGCCCCCTTCTCGGCGTGACAAGCCGGAAAGAAGCTTGGTTGCTTTATGTAGATTTCTCCGTTTCCGCTTTTAAACACTCATAGGTAGTCTATATCTCCATTTTCGAATAAAACTGAATTAAATGCTTAATTTCTTGGTTTGGGCTGAGACATTGGCGCTTGGCTTGGCCGCGCTGTACTAGGGCAATCATCCGCTGTAGATAATATAGAGGTACACAACCGTGGAGCGTAGCCTGGCTGACGTTTCATCCCACGTCCCATATCCCACGGATTGTTGAACTGACTATACTATGAATCCCCCAGCCTCTATATTCGCTCCTAAGGGTACCTTGTAATAGGTAGGTCTAGCCGGCTCCGTGGATGCGTTCCGCTCTGGCCGGTGTCAGATGAACCACCCCCCAAACCGCATGGCCTAGCACACCGTCTCGACGTGATGGTGATGAGAGTTAAAACATATCGAAACTTTGAGCTCAACGAACGGACAGCCATGCGCGGAAGACATGTATGGTACATGGGAAATTCCCTAATTTGCGAGACGCGTCGTCACGGTGTATATTGCTATGCATGTGACCAACCACCATGAGTTAGGCACTCCTTTTTAATAGTAGTGGCGGACTCCGTTACGTCGACGGAACTGGCATTATCTGACAAACATGGTCAGTTTAAAGCTCTTAATTCGTCGATGCGGCTTGTCTCCTCGGTACGCCCCCGGGTTCTGTTGCCTTGATGCATGGTACCACCCCCCAAGGGTCCAGTACTATTCTCCTGCTATACTTTCCAAACTTGGCAATGAGCTTTGAGCACTAATTGAGCCTTCGCGTGTTTTGAGGCAACACCAGCTTCAGCTTTATGGGGCTTGTTTCTTATATGGACACATGTCTTGGAACTTATGTACGTATATAGGTAGGTACCTTATATAAAGCGGAAAACAGTTAAGCCAAGGATTCCGAATATCTCGACTTGTCCCGCCTCAGCTTTACCGATCACCGCCAAGTGTTTGCGCCGCGTAATGACGGGACAAATAGATCGGCACTTATGAGTATCAAATAACGGTGAACAGTGATGCGTCGGTATGACCTTGGATAGACGTCCAGAGACATTTCTATTTCAGGCGAAACTGGATAATACGAATCACCCCTTTCTCAAAATATACTGACGAGCTAGCTGATGGATTTGGAATCGCCAAGAAACCAATTCCAAGGTTGTTTTTAATCATAGGAACGACTGATGACCCATCCGATGCAATAGAAATACAGATTCTTGCACTCCCTTTTGAAGACGCGGCCCCATCCAAAACCGGTTCTCGTTCCTCCCGACCTTTCACAGGAAAGTCGGATTCACTCTATACGCAAACTTGCAACCTCTCTAGTTGAGCACATAACATCGCCGGTGACAGGTTCCACAAGAGACAGTTTGACGCCGTGAACACCCCAAAATTTATGGACGCAGTTTATTTCGAGGCGACCTCCTTGACCTTATCACCAGCAGCGGCAGCCGTTTCCTTGGCTCCCTCGACGGCACCGCGGACACCCGCCTGCTCTTTGCCGCCCCAATGATGCCATTTGAGATATCGGTATCCTTGGGATAATTGCGAGCCCTCGTTAATAAAGTGGCAGAGGAAGAGTAGGTAGTTCTTAGGTGTCACGGCGAGGGCGTATCGCATAAATGTTGCCGAGTAAATGCAGAGAGCGAGGGTCATTTGGCCGGAGATCCTATAATAGAGAAGTTGTTTAGCTCATGGACATGTTTGGGACATACGGACAAAAGCGTGGGTTGGGGACGTTGTTTTGCTACTTTGCGGAACATCCCAACGCGCTTTGTCAAGAGTATATGAGAGGTATGTTGGCCACGTACAGTTCAGGTGATTTCCTTGCATCCATCACGGCAGCAACAGGTATACCGAAATTCGACGCTGGTCCCCAGAAATCTATGAGTAAGCCATGTTAGCAGCCAGTCCTTGTCGTGGCGACAATATGGAAACAATAGCGCATTAAGACAACAATGACGTCGTAATGCGCCGGCGGGATGCGGTGTCTGAGGTATAGGCCACTGCTGTACGGAGCTGTTAAGTAGCCCCCGGGCTATCTCTACGGTCCAGCACTGGGCGCTACCTAGGAATCTCATTCCGTCTAAAAGCAACACCTAATTCTCTTTCATCGTGGGTGGTATCGGACATTACGGGGCAAAGTCCGTACACCGGAAGGGGAGTTGGGGATGGGGATGCACGTACGTGTCGAGCAGAAGTAACTCAGGGTCGGATTCGACCGAATCTTGGCGTTGACTGCTTTCACGAAGGCTGCCATCTTGAACTGTCACCGGGATGTTTTGGTTAAGGGGGAGGAGGAAGTAGTTGTGAGGTAGGTAACGTGGTTGGAAGTTGCGCGCCGGCGAGAATAGGTAATGGTCGGGTGTCCGATTCGGAACGCAAGGGAAATTTTACAATAAATTTCTAATGGGGGGCAGTTTGGCGGGCCTAAATTTGTTGGACAGCTGAACTGGAGTGACGCATGTACCTCTCACGTAGATGGAGGTGCGTGTGTACATACTTGCTTTAGCCCCTTGCATACCCTGGCCAACCATTAAACGGTTGTTGTCAGCCCGTCCGGCTTTACCTTATTTACCTACCTTATTTACCATATCTTAGGCACCTAAATGTAGGATAGGTGCATCTTTCCTCGATACGGATACCTCGTACTAGGTGGTATGCACAATATCGAGACAAATGGTTTCAACGATACGCCGATGATCTATTAATTCAAAGATCCCCTTGTGTACGAAACAAAACTGTCCTTAATTTTTCTCGAAACTAATGGCGGTGCTGTATTTAAGACCTTCCGATCTATGATAGAGTACAGAATGCAAATTCCATCGTTTTTGGTGCTATCCATTATGCTAGGTAGTTCAGCCACCACACCCTAAACGCCAATGGTATCCCCGTACGTCACTAGGCAGGATTTCCTTCTTCGAGAACCAAAACTCCCCTCTGAAATTATCTTCGCGGCGGAGGGTTGAATCCCGGGGGAGGAGCACCGGCAGGATTGAAACCAGGCGGGAACTGAGGCGTTTGAGGGAACCCTGGCGGAGGGAATCCACCAGGAGGGAAACCGGGCGCGGGAGCTGGTGTATGTTAGTATATGCAGAGTTCCTCGCGGGTTAAGGATGTACTTACGGCCACCTCTGCCAGGTCCAAATCCAGGCGCTCCACCGAACTGAGGAAAAGGGGGGGGAACAGCACCACCAACACCAGCAGCGGGGCCCTGGTAAACATTAGTACCAAGTATTGATCTAATTCTAGCATGAGAACTTACCGCAAGAGACGTTGGAGCTGCACCACGTCCAGCAGGGCGGGCGACACCCGGGCCGGAAGCTAAGCCGGTGGGCAAGCCACCAGGCGTACTCTTTCCGAGTCGCGTGCTGGGATCGGCCGGCGGCGCAGATTCGACGGATAGAGATACGATATGAGCGCCGCGTACGATTGTCAAGCCTAAAGTACGCTTCTCTTCCGTTTCGATAGTCTGTGTTGCTGAGCTAGATGCGCCGGGTGCAGCGGGCTTGGTTTGCTTTCGCTTCACGCGTCGGAACTCTTCGGTATCGGAGAGGACGAGGTTCATATGCTACGGACCAATTAGCCGGCGAAGGTCTAGTCATAAACGAGAATCAAATACCTTATCGAAAGCAAGCATTTGTCCTGTCATCTGGCGACCGTCCATCAACGTAACTCTCATCCGGTAGTTGATCTGGAAACGTTAGTAGGTACAAATGAAATGGATTCAGCCAAGCGTGACGCGTAGAAAGTCGCGACCAAAGGGGATACACACGTAACCGGCCTAGAGAATATCCGTATGGTCAGCCTATAATGTCAACGTTGAAGCTATGAACCGGCGAAAGGAGGTAACATACCATTTTGCCCTGCTTGTTCGACATCTTTGCGATGGCTGGCTCCAACGGAGCACTTCAAGCGTAAATATAAAATGTGCCTGGCAGTATGTGCCAAGTCAGAATGACTTAAACGTGGTCTTTGTCGGGCGTTCGTCGTGGTGAGTGTGCGAAAGCTTAGACTCTAAGCTCCGATATAGTAGGTAAGTAGGTAGATAGGCGGAGCTCAATCGACGAAAATTGGACGAGGCAACATTGTCAAGGCTGAAGCATCAGAGCTCCGTACATAGGTACCTAGGTACATAGAAGGACCCACAAGTCGGGATATTTTACGCTAGAGCGAGATTGGAAAGGTTATTGATAAGAAGCTTGTGGACCCTCCACCGAAGTACATAGGTACTGTACATTCATACACACCAGCCACATTCTGCACCAGCCCGGAAAAAGCTCCCGAATTGCAGTAGGGCAAGAAACCCTCTTACCACCGCCAGTTTTTGTGGGTGCTTTCTTTTCCCAATCTTCACCATCGTCAAGTTTTGGTCCAAATTCTCAGCCAAACGACCATCTCCTCCAACCTTCACGTCACGTCCGCGATAATTACTAACCAGCCGCAGCCACCATGGTATGTCTAGTCCTGCATTGGATATTGATATATCGAAATACTAATAATATTCTTAATAGTCTGAGAAAGCCCAGAATCCCATGCGGGAGCTCCGCATCCAGAAGCTCGTCCTCAACATCTCGGTCGGCGAATCTGGTGACAGATTGACCCGTGCTGCGAAGGTCTTGGAACAACTGAGCGGTCAGACTCCTGTTTACAGTAAGTTGTTCGCGACTCAAACCCCGTAGGTCCGGCCGTTTCTAATCATCGCGCGATCTCTAGGCAAGGCTCGTTACACTGTCCGAACTTTTGGCATCCGACGTAACGAAAAGATCGCTGTCCACGTTACCGTTCGCGGCCCCAAGGCTGAGGAGATTCTCGAGCGCGGCCTCAAGGTCAAGGAATACGAGCTTCGCAAGCGCAACTTCAGCGAGACCGGCAACTTCGGCTTCGGTATCAGCGAGCACATCGATCTCGGCATCAAGTACGACCCCGCCATCGGTATCTACGGCATGGACTTCTACTGCTGCATGACCCGCCCCGGTGAGCGCGTCACCCGCCGCCGACGATGCAAGAGCAGAATCGGCGCCGGCCACCGGATCAACCGTGACGAGACCGTGAAATGGTTCAAGCAGCGCTTCGACGGCATCGTCCGATAAATCTCCAGATTCTGGACGATATGGAAATATTACATGGCGTTGGCTGGTTGCATTGATTCAGGCGGACCCCGGGACAAAAGATTCATGGATTTGTACCTACTGAATTCTGGCGAGTGACTTCGCTATTCTAGCATGACTTGAATTAAGTCAGCTGCGGCCTCAGAGACCGACCGGCATACTGCCGGCTTCCCCATGCGTTAATGAGTATTACGGTGATGATATTATACGGTTCCTTTGACTACCCAAATCCTATATCACTGCCTTCCAATCCCGTAGCTAGTCTATGGCATCTCCTTGACGTATCATCCATAGGAGCAAGAGAGCTATGTAGGCTGGGAGATAAGCAGTCCCTTATATTCCAAACTTAAGGTCAACTACCTAGGTAGTTACACCTAACGCTTACCTAGACTAGGTTAATGATAGGAACGTGAGAGGGTTGCCAATCTTAAACTGCTTAAGTCATTTATAACTTTAGGCGCATACAACTCATTCTGACTATGGGAAGATTCATGCAGTACCTACATGTAGGTATATACCTAGGTAGGTAGGTAGGTACGTACGAACGTACGTAAGGTACTGGATGTACACGTGGGTAGGTAGGTGCTTGTTGACATTTGGCGAAGCTGCAACCGTCAAGCAGGAGAGGAGTACCTCATATATGGCGAAGTATAAACTTCGGGAGGGAAAGAACGAAAGCGCCTCACAACTACCTACGTAGGCACCTAGGTAGGTAGGTAGGTATTGAATTGTACTTTCTTCGTGCAATATGACAGGCCAAGCGACACAAAGTCAAAATTTCATTCCGAAAAATCATTTCCGAATACTCTCTTCGGATTCATCTACTATCTAATCTCATTAACAGATAGGGATATCCAGATTTACAATCCACTTTCGAACCGTCCTCGTTCCAACTATACGGATTGTGCTACACTTGTAGTGGCCTTAAGACTTATACGTCCTGCTCCCTGTTTATTCATAACCTCCCTTAGATTACATATGGTGTCGCGTTCACATCTACGTTCACATCGTCGTCCAAATTGTTCCCGCCGCCATTCTCCGGAAGCGGACTGGATTCTAAGCCAGACTCCCTTCCCTACCAAGCATTTGCTATATCGTTACGTATCTCTCCTAGAGTATACGCTTAATAGTTCATTACCGACACCCAGACAGTATCTATCCCGTACCCTAATATGCCGGTATTGGCCTCCAGGCGATAGATCAAGGGTTCGAACGGCTCTACTTTCAAGCTATACATTCTATGTGAACAGCATGAATGAGGGGTCATAGGTTCTAAATATGGATATGTTTGTGAGTTCTTTTCTTCCGAACATACACACACGTTTGTCCGAATACGAATGTTAACCGCACTCGTAGTAAACTTACCAAATATGTCTTGTCAGTGGCGACGTACCTCTCACGATTTATGGGAGATATCGCAGAGTAACCCCCCTTCGGAACTCCCAAACGATCCCATAATTTCCACAAGTTCCAATCCGGATGAACGTTCCTCGTCTCCAACGCATCAGATGGCTGATAGTATGTTTTCCAACGCCGCGCAAGCGGAAACGGAGCCTATCCCTCGCGATTACCTTCTTTCCGATTACGAGGACATGCTGATTCTGGATTCTCCCTCTCGTCATTCCGCGACATCAGAAATCGATAGCCACGTTGCGCCGAATCGTACGGACGGAGAAGATACCACACAGCCCTTTAATGTAGATTTTGAGAATGGTGGTACCACGCCGAATCTTGACGACGCTGAATTTGTGATATCTGAGAGTAGCGGGCAAGATTCAGACAGTTCCTATGTTGCCGAGACGGCCCAGCGGCGTGGAAGGAGGAAGGTATCGAGTAAGAAACCTCGTGGTAAGGCTGTTGGTAGGCCGCGGACGAAAGATAATACACAGAGAGCCCCAGTAACTACCAAGGAGCCCAAGCCGGCCAGCACCACGAAAGGCCGATTGCAGAAGCTTGAGTCAGCATCTAAGGCGGCGCCAAAACGCGCCGAGCGGGCTACCGGTGTCACGGGCGCACGAAAGCCTAGAACTAATTCCATAGCTAAACCCGCATTGATACCGACTCGTGCATCGCGGCGTACTCAAGAGAGCAATAAAGACCACACTGCTGAAAAGTTAGACAAGCCTGCTGCAAATCCCCAATTACAATCCAACGAGAAAGATGGGAGTCGAAAACCACTAACCCCAAGGCTCCCAAAGAAATCATTTTACCGCGAACCAGAAGGTAATCCATTGGCACAGATTGAGCAGAAAGTAGCCAGTAAAGCCAAGTCGCGGTCGGGTTTTAGTACGAAGAAGGACGGCAAACAGGGTTCGAGTAGCCGGAAACAGATTCACCCGACATCGCCAGCCGAGACGGATGATGACGTCTCGTACCAGCGGGAGTCGCGTGTAGAAGAAAAACAAAAACCGCACCCAGAAGCCCAGTCCAAGAGTCATGCTCCGTGTGCAGCGCCAGAAGCAGCAATGGGACCGAGTTCGAAGAAGAAGCGAAGTTTAGTACAGTCGAGATCGAAAGCAAGAAGCGCGGAGGCAGCTATTAAACCTAACCACAGACAGCGACTCGTTCGTAACTCGGCAGACGATGAATATTATGGTGGATCAGGAGACGGAGATGCCCGGTGCAGTAAGCGACTTGTATCAGCTAAGTCAAAGCAGCTGAAGGACCCGGAACCTGGCTCCTTTCGTGACGGTGCGGATCTTGTATCAAATGAAGCCGACGTCCCAACCCAGACTGAAGATGCGGAAAACGGGATTGTCGGGCAAAAGATTATTGGCCCAGGGGCGGTAGTAGAGCCTATGCTCAAAGCTACAACGACGGGTCATGATCCCCTACAGAATATTGAGCTTTCAAGGCCTACGCAACCTCCTAGGGGCATTGCTCAAAGGGACTCTGAAACCCAACTACCCGCCTCGGCAGCAGAAATTATGGTCGTCAAACGGAATTCCCTAGGGCCTCCAATAGCCCACAAGGACCCTGAGTATTCAAGGCAATCTAACAAGAATATCCTTGCCGATCCAGTAGAGGAAATATTAGTTGTAAGTTACTCGGGTGGCCGCCAGACATCCACGGACCAGCCGCACACCCTTGACGAGGCCAAAGATCTGAGAGGAGTTGAGAAAAAGGGAACAGCTGGTCCAATCGAAAGAACCCACGCCTTGGTGCTGGGCCAAAATATAGATGTTGACCGGCAAGAGATTCAAGTAAGAAACACCCAGAAGGATTTCCAAAATGACGACGCATACGTTGACCAGCCGCAAAATATCCCCACGTCAATCAAGTGTCATTATCCTCTAGTCAAGAAAGTAGAAAGCCATCAGCAGTTTGATGCGCCTTCGGCTGAGAGGAGCGGGTACCCGACAGTTAGTAAGTTGGGTAGCCCCTTAAGGCACTCACGAACAGCCGTTGGAAAAGGAGCAACTTCTGAGCGCAACTCACTCCACAAGCTTCAAGAACCAGCAAATCATGGAGCCCAACGTGAATATCCGGCAGAGTTTCAGGCATCATTCGACCATAAGTTGCCACGCTCTCTACAGGTGGCCCCGAATTGTGAACCACAACTACCTAAAGAGAATATCCCCGCTCAAAGTAATTGTTTACGGGCCCAGTCCGCGTGTCAAATTTCGAAGGAGATGAAGACCGCAAAGGGTCCGCAGGACTATCGACCTGAAACTGACCACACGTCCCGAATAATACTGCGAAGCTCGAGCCCGAGTGATGATTATCTACTGGCTAGGAATATAGAGCACGTTATGCCCCAAGGTCCACGACTCCACCCAAAATCTGTAGAATTTTCCTCTAGAGTTGCCCAACGACAGAGAAAAACGGACCATTATCGGCATGCCGGCCGGGAAACTCCAGAAGGGATGAGAAGCCACCATGCTGGGAAAAGGCTTTCATGGCTACAGCCATCGGCGGTGATAAAACCTCGAAATGATTCTAATCCAATGCTCTCAAAAGCTGCTAAACAAGGAGGGGCGTTTGCCGAGCAATCCTCGATGGGACGAGACGGTCAGCCACATAACCCACCATCAAAGTCTACAAACGAGGCGAGGTGGCAGGACGCAGTTGAAGTGGCCTCTGGTGGCGTAGTTGACACCCTTCATCTTATTTCTACGGTGGGTGCTTACAAAAATTATGTCGCATTAATGTTTGCTGATCTTAAATAGAAACTTCTTGACCACCTTCGGACACGAGAGGAAAGTGTCTTCGCTATTATTCATGAGTATAGACGTAATGGCACAAAAGTTTCCGAAAGGTTAGCCAAACACCAAACGGGTGAACGGATTAACGCATCTGCTACAGCTGAACATAAATGTTCGGAGGTTACAAAACTATACCAGGAACTATCTAAGGAAACAGAGGCTTTCCGCGCCAATTGCTTGCTGAAACGTCGTAATCGGTCGTATGTGGAGTGGCAACAGCGGATATCACGTATTAAGAGCTCAATACATAGAATTAGAGGACAGGCGGCTTTGGGCTGAGGACAGCGTCAGGTCCGTGATGGGGGCCCTCCATTTTCACACCCAAGCTTGACTATAATATGGTGTTAGGTTTGCTGATGCTGAAGCAAGACTTGATTTGCTAGAAAAAAATATAAGATTATTTCGACCAGGCCGGAGTCATATTCTCAATGTGGTAGATGGAGAACACTGTACTCACAGCACCAATGCTACCTACCATGTGTACTACCGCCTAGGGGGTACCTTATATGTATGCCTGTCACCCTAGATGAGCCTGGTGTGTTGAACCCAGTGAAATGATATGAAGACTAGGTACTTGAAAATGTGGCCGATGCAGTGGAAGATAGCTTTTTATGCTTAGAAGGTCATAAGGTTAGAGTATTATCGAATGGCTAATGAGTACTTAGTTGTTGAGCAACAATCCCCCATCTAATTCTCAGGGAAAGCATTCGCCAATGGTAATTTTGGGAATGTAAGCCAGATTAAGAGCGTTACGAACAGTTGGGCTAAGACCACCAACTGAAAGACTTGGATGCCGGCTGTATTAGCCAGTGCCCCGAGAGCAAAAGGTAGCAGCGCGCCTCCGACCTGGCCAACGAGAACCACAAACGAGATGGCTCCTACGTGCAGCTCCCTCGGCAGAAGTCGGGTCATCATGACGATGCCGGAGGGGAACAGCGGGCCTAGACAGAACCCAAGAAGCATTATCGCCACCATAGGGACTATAGGGATGTTAATGCGGACGAGGGTGCAGAGTAGTTCTAAGGCGATGGCGGCGGCGAGGTAGGCGATCGTTGCGGTCCTCACGCCGACTCTGTTAGTCACGAAACCTAGGATAAGGCGCCCGAGTGCCTGGCCGATCCAGAAGCCGGAGGACGATAAACTGGCGGCGTAATCGGGTAGCTCGTTGACGCGCGACATGTAAACGACGACCCAGCCGGATATCGCGCTTTCGGTGCCGACGCACGACAAGAAGTAGGCGGCGCAGATCCACGTCACGCTGTGCCTGAAGATAGCGGCCCTGGTGTCCGCGGCGGATTCCTCCTGAATCTCGAGTAGGTGGTTGTCGTACTTCTCCGAGTCCTCGAACCGGAAGGCGAGGCCTAAAATCACGACCTCGAGAACGGACGCGCCTAGCTAAAACTCGGTATTAGAGGTTAGGTGCCAAGGGGGGTTATAAGGTCAAGGAAGAAGGGGGGAAAGTGCCTTACGAGGACATAGTACCACGAGTACCACGGCATTTCCCCGACGGAGAGCATAGTCCCGGCGAGGAACGGCCCCAGGGCCGCGCCCGCGGAGAAGGACCCGTGCAAGAAACCCTGGACGACGTTCGCGTTGGGCATGCCGCCGGCCCACGCGCAGAGCGAGCCGTCGAGCAGCGCGGTGCCGAGCGATCCGACGGCCAAGACGTGCAGCAGCGCGGGGAACGGGGGGTGCAGCGCGGCGGCGGCGGCGAAGACGACGTGGAACGCCGGGCCGGCGACGGCGATCCCGCGCTGCCCGAAGCTCCGGTGGACGGCGCCGTTGACGTAGGCCGCGACCACGTACCCGACGGGCCAGACGAGGAAGATCAGGGACACTTGGAGGTCGGACAGGCCGTAGTGCGCTTCGAACTGCGGCACCATGACCCCCAGCGTCGAGACCGTCATGCCCAGCACGACGAAGGAGAACATGGCCGCCGCGATCCGGAAGCGGAGGCTTGTTGATCGGACGTCCGGGGATGCGGTTAGCCACTTGCTAGGAAGGCGCGTCCGAGTTCGGGCCTCGGATTCATTGCCGAGTTGTGCGGCGGGACGTGGTGTATCCCCATTTTGTAGTCCGGGCTGGCCGGGGTCGAGAAGGGGTTCCCCCTCGTGAAGAGCTTCATTTGGTGGAGCCATCACGAATGAGTCCCTAGACGCCGTTTATGAAATAGTCTTACGCTCCTCTCCCCGCGACGGAAATAAGGGGTAGTAGGTAGGATCGTAGGTTAGGCACCCCTAGCGTAAGATGATGATGCCAAGCTGAACCAGGGCGGAAACAGCCGTCGCTTGGCGGTAAGAAAAGCGCTGGTACGGTGGCCCATTAGAGCCACTTTGCCAAAATCAAAAATTGAGGTCGAATACTTCCTAAAAGGGTAAGGTTTACAGCACTGGCCATTCATAGACCGGTACATTCTTGTTTTACGAATATATATGCGTATAGATGGGCTATTTTCCTAGGAGTGTACTGTAATATAATAGATGAAATCAGTGTAGATTTCTAGGTAAGTCATAACTTTAGTAAGAATGAAGGTAGGCAGGTAGGTAAGTAGGTAAGTAGGTAAGTAGGTAAGTAGGTAAGTAGGTAAGTAGGTAAGTAGGTAAGTAGGTAAGTAGGTAGGTAGGTAGGTAGGTAGGTAGGTAAGTATCTACCTGCTGCGGGAATAGCTTCAATTCTTCTTAGAATACTAAGCTAGCCATGCCACCTACCTACCTACCTACCTACCTACCTACCTAGGTACCTAGGTGGTTCGCCTACTATGGGGATAGCTTCAATTCTTCTTAGAATACAATTCTTCTTAGAATACGATTTCTCGTACAAATGACAATACCGCCAATCCTTACTTCTTCATACTTACTTCTTCATACTTACTTCTTCATACTTACTTCTTCATACTTACTTCTTCATACTTACTTCTTCATACTTACTTCTTCATACTTACTTTTTTTATACTTACTTTCTTCATATAGGCCATATGTGCGAATAGGCTCATTTCCATACCTTTTCTCAAAAATATTCAAAAAGCGAAAATTATACATGTGAGTAAATTCTTTAATTGAAAGTTCATACGGATGTAATCGCTAACTTCTAAAGCTAACATATCAATAGAAATTTGATAAGGTCGTCATGATCCGTAATTTCATTAATGAAATATTCAAATTTCAAGTACTCCTTTAGCAATTATAAGTCGATAGGTCTGTGCTATGCTTCCATAATAAGCATAGCTAAAACTCATTTTTTTGATTTTGGCAAAGTGGCCCTTATGGGCCGCCACAGCTGGGAGAAGGCGGGGGTGGCGTCTGTCTCACGATTGGCATCATCATATAAGCTTCTTACGATCGCAGTTTTTGGGGGATGTAAAGAGAGAGAACTGTTAAATATCTGGGAAATCTTAACTGATTTAATAAAGAATTCCTTATTATTACGGCCGATTCTCTTCGTAAAGCGAAGAAACACTCTTCATACTTCATCCCTTAAGCAAGGATAAATTCGCACATCAAATACACAGAGATATTCATAAATAAGAAGCGTCGAAGATCTGGAAGAGGTGTACTGGAAACATTGGATTCTAGCAGGTTTAGATAACCTGCTAAACGGCCAATTCAGTGGAGTGGACGCGCTTTTATGATAGGGACAGGGATTCCCCTAAAATATAGAGGTTATAGCGCATTGGCCTCCTGTAACTGTAGTAAGCTTCAGCGTATTTAGCGCATACAGCACTACCTGTCAAACGACTCGAGCGCGTATTTAAATCAGACCACGTACTTTCGGGTGTCCACTACAAAAATAGGGCGCATAGCGCTAAATATCACTAAACTACAGCACGCGGTAGCGACGAAACCACCTAACCTATCAAGTACCAGGTAGCTAGGTGCCTAGCTAGGCAGTTCATTTGATATACCTTTACTATATATTTATATGATGTATATATTATAACTGTCGTATCTTGGGGAATCGTATGTCGGAAAACCAACCCATAATTTTATAGGTAATTAAATTCGTGGTTCGGGCGATCGTCTTCATCTCGCCTATGGTAGGTGTAGGACTTCCAATTCTAAGCTGAAGAATGGGGAGTTTTAGGGGGGGGGGGGAAGAAAAGCGGGACTGGGATAGGGGCTCTCTGCGGTCTCTATATAAGTCATCCTAACTCTCACTCTACGTTTTATTCAGCCTTTAGGATCTCCCTTTTTGGATGTCGGGTGGCCTCTACATATTGACTCATTTATAGGAATTTTAGGGACATTCAAAAATGATGTAATTGTCATGGTCCCAGAGCATGATTTCCCAACTCGGTCCCGAGCATAGCTGAAGCGAGAGGTGTACATACGTCGAGTGACCTTGTCACCGTATACATGGTATACAATACATGTTCAAGTTGATTTATACCGATAGCTTAAATACATAGGTTCCATCCGAAATCTGGGTATCCAACAAGCCGACTAAGACGTGCCTCCAGGTGTCAGCTCGAAACATTTCTCTTTCGGAATCCTCTCGCCCTGGTCCCACTGTACGGAGTAGTTAGAGCAGTGTAATTCGGCTTATAATTCAAGATCACCTACGTGTTCGTGGACGCAGCCGTCAACCCACAGCCATCTGTCCGTGGTTGAGTATTGGGCGTACGACATGTTGGTGCTGGCGTCAAAGCACCACGCGGTGTTGGCCTCGGTTCCTAGCTTGTTTCCGCCGCAGAAGAGTTTCCAGATGCCGTTGGGGCCGGAAGCGTATCCTGGGTGGTGTTGCTGTTGACGCGTCGAGTGTTTAGTAACTGCGTCACTTCGTTCCTAGGAAGAGGAGACTAACCTTGTATACCGAGTCGATGAGAGAGAACATCTTCCTGGGGTTCCCATCAACCACGAATGCGCGATAGAAATCGTAAGCTCGCTGGGCGGTCTCCTCCACGGTCACGGTGGGGTCCGGCTGGCAGATCTCAGGGGGCGCCGCCAAATTGCACAGGTTCTCTCTCTTAATGAGGGCGCCGTCCTGCGAGACCGGTGCCGCGAAGCCAATGGTAGGCGCTAGGACGCCGGCGGAGAGGAATAGTGAGAGACGCATATTTTCGTGATAGTGGGTATGAAAATGCTAAATGCTAAGCGCTAAACACGACATGCCTCTGCAATCTGACGGGATACGCGGCGACTATTATAGCTACGATAGACGACGTTCTGCATGGGGGTTAGATTACCGCCCCTATATTATAACGCGGGGAAATACTGCAACCAAGATTCGTCGAGAGTAGACGTTGATTTAGCCGCCTTGATCCCAATTTACCATAATCTATATGGATCGTCCGAATGAAACCTGGATATGATAACAAAGGCAAGTGACTGGCCATGGTATATCCTTTAGTACGTGCAACAGTGGATAAAGTCTACTGATTGAGGAGCCCAATCGGGATTGTCGTGGGAATCTTGGACGCAGCCGGCCGGGGTGATATCCACCTCATAATCGTCCGTCAGAGCTACGGAGCACTATTTTCGGTCGGCTAGCCATCCATGGGCCGTCGTAGGCTAGCCTACTCAACTACATCGAGTTAGCTCTATGCCCGAGAACCCGGAAGGCCGCTCTTCTATTAGGAGTATTTGATGTTACGGCCCAGGCTGAGGCTGGGACATTATAAGCGTTTACAAGTTTCTGCGGCATAGCTTAAGAGGGCTAGAGATAATTAATTAAATTAACATTTCGCCGAATCGGAACCATATACATTTCATAAATTCGTCGTCCTATGCTGAGTTGCTCTGGTAATGCCATCCGGCTACTGTAGTCCGGGGCCTTCCCCTTTAAGACCCTGAAAGTAAACCAAGGACAATAACTCGCTTCCAACCACCTTGTTGATAAGGCTGAGTCGTGGTATCAAAATTAGACTTCGTGATAGCGGCTTCGGCATATTGCAACCTTCCCAATTTATTGACAATGACGAAAAAAAGGGGTATCAACCTCTAAGATTATTCGTCTCTATCGACGCCCACCAACCCTTTTTTATACAGAAAAAGCCACAACGTCCTCCTCGCAATATTGAGAATCACAGCATCACTTCGATAGGCGTATCCTACGGTAATTCGGTAGGATGAGAATGCGAGAGTCCGGTAGGCTGGGAATGTGCTAGCTCGCTGGGCTGGGAATAGTTCAGGTATCCTAGGGAGTAAGGGTTCTGCGGCGAGTAGGCTTCGAAAGTTGGCATGGGCTTCTCGTATCTCGGCGCATTTGTGTCGGTATTTACAGCGACATACTCGTGGACCTGCCGCGTAGCTCCAACGGTAGGCTTCTTCGACCTCGACCTCCAGAACCAGACTCCCAGGCCTAGTAGAAGTAGTATAGCTATTGTGGAGCCGACGGCAATCCCAGCTACCGCCGGCCTCGATAATCCGGGGCGGACGTCGACTTCGTTCGAGCTTATATTAAGCGTGGAGGAAGGGCTTGATGGTTTGCCAGACGAGGTAGGCGAGGTATTTGTTCCGGATGAGGATGCGTTTGGGTCACTAATGTTGAAGTAATGGCTTGATGCTAAAAGTTCATTTGTGTCGAAATCAAACATTGATATGTAGTAGACGTTGCTCAGACTGGAATTGTAGCCCACAGGGAAACCGCTGTAACTGACAACCCACTTGACAGAGGACAGTTTTGTGCGTACTAAAGGGTTAGGCCCATCGTCTCCGTTGTAGTTTAAAGGGTATAGGTTCAACCTACGGGAGATCCATGCATCCATATCGCCGTATCCTACGACATTTTGGATATTCTCCTGAAGTACTTCGATATCTACAAAATTGGAATCCGTTTCCCACTGTAGCTCGATAGTATCTCCCAGGTTGTAAACGGGATTGTCGCTGTAATCCCCCTTTGGTCCTTCTCCGGGGGGCTTAAAGAACCGATTTTCTGATCGACAACGTAACGGTGCGAATATGAGGAGCCATGGTAGGCGACGCATGATAGTTGATATGGGGCGCGTATCCCTAAAGGAGTAGGACTGATAGTTGTAGCTAGGGAGAAAAAAAAGAATAAACCTACATGAATTGTCGAAAATAATAACGGCTCAACATCTTGAAAGCGCGAAGAGGACCTTGCAAGGTATCGACGATTATGAGAATATAAGGGGGGGTATATTTGAGATCCGAACCAATAAGTAGGAGGCCAATGCCTATACGCTGGGATAAGACAAGGGTATCTGCTATATGAAATGTAGTAACAGAACGACTGTGCCGTATTTCAGACCCATTCTACAGCGGGCTGAGCAATCCTCCCAGCCTTAAATTCAAGCTGTTGGTTCGAATGGACCTGTCAGCCATGTGACTTTCTTGAAAAAAAAAAAAAAAAAAACACTCTCGTCCTATGGCTCCATGGCCTTCTCGATAGGTGGTGAGTAGGGTGGTTGCCTGGGTATTGTACCTAGGTAGGTATTGTCTATTGACTGTTATCTGTTATGCTGCGGTCCGTGATAATATTTATCTGTGTCGAAACTTGCGAGGAACCACAATTAAACTATCTCCTAACGCCGCATTCCTAAACCCTAGTCCCATCTCTAGGCCATAGCCGGGATGGAGAAGTACGCCGCCCGATTGGGTTCTCGGATGGAGTTCACCAACATTGTGGGAATACTGAACCGCCTTACGGCGTGGTGAAAATGGTGGTGACGGAAGACGTTGGACGTGGCAGTGAAGAAATCAGGATAGTAGTAAGTTGTTTCGGCCAACAACACACCTTCGTGCTAGTCCTATACCGTTATATAGGTACCCAGGCGTATAACCCGTTGCGTGCTATTCTCGTATTTAGAGAGGAGATGAGTTATAAGCGCCTCCCATGGAAGAGCTTTTTATTCGGTAACATCAAACTCATCAATCACGCTTCTGGGCTTAACGAACTTGCCCAGAGGTTTATACGTTAGGTGACTCATGCCGAAGGCCTCAGGCCCACCTAACGCAATGCCTCTCTCCGAGGTCCAGCGTTCGCTGGCCGTGATGCCGAGGACGATGACCAACAGCCCGTATCGGTACTCAGGGGTACCGATGGCCTCGCCGTTCTGCGCATCTATAACTGTGATCAGATCGGGCACAAGACCTAGCACTTCGCCTTCCGTCTCAACAACTTCCCCATCTACAACGGATTGCGATATCCTAATAGCGGCGATGTTTTCGTTCTTGAACGGGATCTTGATCTTGCCTTGGAACTGCGTCGGCCTGGGGTTGTCTCTGTCAAGCGTGGACTGAAGCTTGGCGCCCGTGTCGTCATCGACCACGTCCGCGCCTTCGATGATGCATTCCCCATAGATATGGCCCATCCGCAGCGTACGTTCCACACTAACTATCTTGCCCTTCCATAGCACCTTGCCGGCTTCGGGCCCACCGCATTCCGCTAGGATGGTCTCTGCAACGTTATCAACACGGTTGGATTCTCGCGCTTTTGCAACGGCCCGGCCGATCCTCCACGATTGAGAGATGGTGTGCTCGACAGCCCACCGCTTACACTCCGCACCGGTTACGGGTGGGTCAGCGAATCCGACGGCCGAGCCCATCTGACTCAATGCTGCGCGAAGTATACGTTCCACGTGTAAGTCCGAGGTCGACTTTGGCACGACCACGACATTCCCGTTGCCGTCCGTCATTGCGACGGGCGACCAGATTGGAGACCGTTCATTGAAGACGACCGGAGTTGTCTGGTTTATAACTCGAAGTTAGCGATTAGTCCGGCAAGTTGTCAAGTATTTTCTGGCAGCCGGGCGTCGGTGAAGGCGACGCGAGAACTGGTCTGGTAAAATCTGGGAATATGGGAAAGTATACTTCCATGATCACTTAAAGGGGCGGTAAGAGGCGTTGGGTTAGGTACTGACCTGCCACTTAGTGGGATATGCTCTCCCCATCCAGTCGCCGTCCACAGCCGGCAAGTTCATGTTCGTGCTCGCACCGACAATCATGCTTTGTAAACCATTCCCGCCGCCGATCTCCACCGCGATTATATGAGTCGGGTAGTTGGCGCAGATCTTGTATAGCTCCTCCTGCGCTTGGGTCATTTCATCGCCTCCCAACTTTTCTATCCCGACGGTGGGCGAACCGGCATGACCACCAGTCGCTACCGCTGCGTCATCCGATAAATCGTCCGGGCTTATAACGCGGACTACGTCGCCTCTACGTAGCATTTGCCGTAGGCGAATCATAGATGAATAGGGGCTACCACCACCACCCGTGCCGAGTATGTAGCAGCCGATCGAAATCCAACTGAGATCCGTCTCGTTAACGTACCAGACACGGTTTCTGACTGTAGGCTTGTAGTTATCGATGTCAACACCTTCTCTAGGCTCTGATCCCGTCTTGTTTAAATTTTTGGTAGCTTTTTCGTACTCGCCCATCTGGGTCTTTGTGTCTGCGGATATCTCCTCAAAGTGAATAGTCGAGAAATCCGTGCGAGAATAATCGAGATCCCCTGCAGCTCGCACAGTGAATCGCGACTTGTTGGCTATATACTAATGTCATTATTAGCAGATTTTCGGGATTATATCGTATTAGCTTTCGTTGGCTTACTGGCAAGGGTAGAACATCCATTTCTACAACTTTGACCGTTGACCTTGATGCACCATTTACCACTGCCTTTTCGATAGTATCTTGGCATATCTCATCCATTATCTGTTTCGTGGACTTGGACTCTGTGGATTTCACTGTATCAACGACAGCGCTGACTCTCGCTATGGCAGCCCCGATAGCATTTGCAACCTCGGAGAACTTTGGCTTGAGCACTTTGCTCGCCCCTTTGAGTTCGTTTGGGGCAATTATCGCACCGCCCCCGACGAGAAGCACGGGAAGGTCTTCTGGCGATGTTTTCATTGTGTCAATGATCTTTTCAATTTTATTCCTAACGACGGCCTTAAATTTTGCGATTCCTCGCTCATCTAGGGCGCCTTTCGCTAAGTCTCTATTCCCGATCTCGACTGTGCTGTCAGCCAGGACGGTACAATCGGTAGCGGTAAGGACTTTGCCGCCGAAAACCAAAGCTTCTTCGGTGATCTTATATCCGACGCTGTCTGGGCCTACGGTTAGTATCTCACCGTCTCGAACAATCGAGCCGCCGCCGAGGCCGATGCTCTTCACATCCGGACACGAAAAATTCATACGAATTCCTGCCAAGTCGCTATAGGCGGCCTGCTGCCGTGGAAAGCCATTCGCAAGCAAGAGACCTACGTCGGTGGTCGTACCACCAATGTCTACAACCATAATAGCCTCGTCGAGTTCGTTTTGGACTAAGAAGGCGGCACCACGCATGCTATTTGTCGGGCCGCTAGAGAAGGTTCGGATAGGCAGCTTCGCCGCCATATCGCCAGTTAGAATCGTACCATCATTTTGCGTAATGAATACGGGGCAGCGTAGGCCTAAGCGCTTGATTGGTTCTTGGAACGAACGGACCGTCTTCCGAGCGAACGCGAGGATAGACGCATTCAAGATAGCGGCGTTCTCGCGCTCAACGAAGCCGAGATTGGCCACTTCTCTGCTACAGACGACATCGCATCCGGGGAGTTCGGAACGGATCACGGCGGCGGCGCGCTCTTCTTGCTGCTCGACGGTGTCGATGGGGCTGAATATGCCGTTAACGACTACACTCTTAATACCCTTCTCTCGTATGATGGCGCATTGCTCTCTAATCTCGTTCTCATCTATATCCGAAATAAGATAGCCGTCGACCTCTAAGCCGCCTTTTAGGAGGGCGTGATGGCCAAGGATGATGTCCCGCATGTCATCAGGCCAGTCCACGCAGGGCGGCACATGCTTAGAATAGGGGCCGCAAAGCCGGAGAACGGCGACCTTGGATAGTCGCGCGGCGTCTCTCTCGACGACGGCGTTGACGAAATGGGTGGTTCCAATAGTAACGCTAGCAACCTGGTCCGGGGTGATGCCCGCTGCCTTGAACATGGTCGTGATGGCGTTGTTAATGCCAAGGCTCGGGTTTGTCGTGGTCGGAGCCTTATGCCAGGCGATGATGCCCTTGTCCGGGTCCA
Organism: Pyrenopolyporus hunteri; assembly: GCA_902806595.1. Classification (NCBI taxonomy): domain Eukaryota; kingdom Fungi; phylum Ascomycota; class Sordariomycetes; order Xylariales; family Hypoxylaceae; genus Pyrenopolyporus; species Pyrenopolyporus hunteri. The sequence goes on along the minus strand of CADCXC010000038.1, from coordinate 2,655,362 downwards.
GGGCCCGCGACGGGTCAAGAACGACACCGTCGGTGTTGGTGCCGCCAACATCGACGCCGATGCGAAGAGTTCTGCTGGAGTTGACGGCAGACGCCATCTTTTCGGCACGGTTGAGATGCTAAGCAAGCTGGGACACACGTCCGATACTAGTAAATGGGGAGAATATGCATCCTTCAGTTACAACTTTCAGATACAACTGGCGTTCCACAGAACATTGAAATAAGTAGGCCGGTATCCCTACCGGCTCTTCGCTTTACACGTCCATTACCGAAACCGGCTTCGGCCCCAGTTACTTATCTCTCTCGCTAACCGCCTCTAACCTCAAGTAGCATCTATCACCGACTAGGATCGATGGGTTTTGGGGTGCATTGCTCCTAGGTTGATATTTGTAATGCCAAGGATTAGCCGGGTCGCGTCTTGTCTTTAGATAGGTAGATTATTCGAGATAGAGCTCATCTAGGACCGCGTCTGAGGGAAAAAGGTCCACAGGTATTTCGAAGAGTGAGAAGAGGAAGTTTACCAGATTTTGGATCGAGGTAAATTAAGCACTTAGGTACCTAGGTGCCACCTTAGGTAGGTGCCCACATGCATAGGAGACGGTACATGTACCTACATAGGTACCTAGATACAAGGTATGAAAGCTTGATTCTTTCCCCCCATATAGGTTACCTACATGTACACAGGTACCTAGGTACGTAGTACGTTCCTCTCCGTCCAATTCTAACGCGTTACGTACCGGGTACCTACCTACCTATTTACATGTATGTACCTATAATTCTAAAGGTCACGTATTCCTCGTGGACTACCTATCATCTTAGATACTATGGTACCTAAGTAGGTACATAGGTACTCCCTCCTACACGGAGGTAGCAAATGAGAGGCAGAAGTAACATTGGAGAGAGATACCTCCAACCCTAGAGCTTACGAATCAGATAAGATCGAACGCTTATCTTTCGTGGGGGGAAGCTGGAGCTACCCCCATTCCGGTCACATAATTCTTCGCAACTCTCACTGCTAACCACTCAATTCAACCACTTCTACCCTCCACGACAGCACATGGGTAAGTACCTACCCAGGCACTGAATGGTCTAACCAGATCTGCAGCTTGCCCGAAAACCCATGTTTAACAACCTCCATGTCGCCCTACCTTTCATCCCGTTATCTCTACATCCCAGCCGCCTGGCCATCATATACGATACTAGTAGTAAATCTGGCTGAGCAAGCCGGAATTGTTTTCGGGATATGATAGTATATTATAGGTAGGCACCTATACCCCGAATATGTATTCGTTTATGCTGTGGAACTTCAACCTGGCGATGCCCATCTCGAACCTAGCAAACCAGGCCCAGATCCTCATCTTAGCCCTTACCATCTAGATCCAAAGGCTAAAAGGTCGAATGCGGCAATGGCTGTTGGTTTGAGATCTCGATTCGAGAACGTCAAGGAGAAAGTTCGTCTACACGGCGACGAGACCCTACATGAGCAGACTGATCGATGGAGTAATCGTGACTTGATCCCTTTACCACCAAGCCGAAGGACTTGGGGTGAGTCCATCAATAGTCCATCAACTATTACTCCGCGCCATCATCGATACTTAACTTACGACGCGATTAGGATGGTTTCATTACTTCGGATTCTGGACTCTGTCGTCGCTGAACATCACGAACTGGCAGACTCCAAATACTTTCCTAAGTAAGCCTTTTAGCTAATGATTACCCGCCACCCGATCTTACCGCTCAATTTGCATGTAGCACAGGGGCTATCCGTGCCCCAAGCCATGGTGATCATCGTCATCAGCCGGTTCCTGGTATCTCTTTTCTCGGCATTGATCGCTTGGTGCGGGCTCAAGTGGCACATTGGCTTCACAATCCAGAACCGCTTTACGTGGGGAATGCGAGCCAGTTACATACCCTTGTTGCAGCGAATTTTGCTCAATTTTATCTGGAACGCCATACAATGTTGGAATGGCGGACGACTCGTCACTGTCTGCTTGACGGCCATTTTCCCTTCATTCGCTAGGATGCGAAACTTCTTGCCTGAGAGCCTACCCGCTACTGGTGACCAGTTCGTCGGCTTCATCGTTTTCTGGGTCTTATCGACCCCGCTGCTTTGGATCCCGCCGGAGAAATTCAAGATTCCCTTCTTGTTCACGTCCACCTATACCGCATCAGGCATGCTCGCCATGATGATATGGGCCTTGTCGACGGCGAAAGGTGTCGGCCCTCTTTTGAACACCGGCGTAGCGCTCCCAGGGGGTTCGCAGTGGAATGTATCCTGGCTTTTAATGGCCGGTATCAATCAATCAGTTGGCAGTGTCGCCGCCGGGATCACTAACGGGTCCGATTTTTCTCGATATGCACGGAATCGGAAGGCTTATATAATTGGAACGATTACATCGGGATGGATCACCGGAGTTCTCGTATGCGTCGTCGGCCTAGTGACTACTAGTGCAGCCCAGAAGATCTACGGTGAGGTGTATTGGAACCCGCCAGACCTTCTAATGACAATGATGGCTAGCGGGAGCGGGTCTTCGGCAGCCCGAGCCGGCGTGTTCTTCCTCTCATTCGGATTTGCGTTGACTAGCATGTTCGAGAATATCTGTGGCAATGCCGTATCTGGCGGCATTGATCTTGCCGGGCTGTGGCCTCATTACATTAACATACGGAGGGGTGCCGTCATTACTTTCGTTGCCGCATGGGTTGTCCAACCTTGGCAGCTTGTCAACAGGGCTGTCACCTTTATCCAAGTCTTAAGCTCATTTTCTGTGTTCCTATCGCCGGTAATGGGTCTGATGGCAGCCGACTTTTACCTCGTACGAGGACGTAAGATTCGTCTATCTCATTTATACTCCACAGAATACTCCTCATACTGGTACTGGAACGGTATTAACTGGCGAGCGGTTGTCGCGTGGGTTTGCGGTTGGATACCAACCATTGGTGGCCTTATCGTTACCGTCAACCAAGATACAGGCGCACCTAGGGCACTGTTTGAGCTATATTTTATGGCGTTCTTCGCAGGTAAGCGTACCCGGTACCGTAAATAGGCTTGCGACCCCATAGCACTCTGACGTTGTTCTTGTATTCAGGTTTCTTCACCAGTGCAATGATATTCCTTGCTTTGAATAAGTTATCGCCTATCTCCGGGGTGGGCGAGTACGATGAAGTGGATTTCTATGGCACTTTTACACCTGGGGAAGCGGCACGGCTGGGAGTCATCCCCGTGGAGTTCCATATAGAGGCCTTGGAAAGTGGTGAGCCTTCTCTGGCTCAGGAAACATTCCATAAAAAGGAGTAGGCGTACGTCATCAGGTTACCAATGGGTGACACAGGGCGTACCCGAACCAGAGTTAAGGAACCCAGTAATACCCTTAATGGGTATGTCTATTTCAATTATAGTATCAGATGTTTGGCCCCCATCCATCTCGTCTAGGGACTGTTCCTTGTTATAGGTATTATACCTATACCTGGGTACCTACCTACCTATATAGCAGGCGAAATATGTATCTCCATGAATCGAGTCGTCAGTATGGGCTTGCCTCGTCAGCTTGGCTCGATAGCGACGTCTTATTTATTCAAAAGGATATCGGTAGTAAAGCCATTGCTTCTCGCCGTGGTGGTCACCCTGTATATCTAGCTAATCCAGGTTGAAGAACCAAGGAGCCGACGATGTTAGGAACACTCCATGAAAAAGGACGCCTTATTGGGAACTACACGAAGAGGCCTCCGCCAGTGCGCCACAATGAGGGTTAGAGCTGACATTCTGCTGACAAATTCCGAAGAAATAGGACAATATAGTCCCCCTTGTCGTACAGAGGTATGCTTTCAACACACTATTTTTCTACGTGGGATGGATGGTCGTACGAGATCGAGTGCAACTCACATTCTAGGCGGAGAGGGGCAGTGGAATATTAAAGCTGTCAGAGAGAGTATGATTGTATTTTGCGATCTAGAAGCCAATGCGAGCCCCCTTATCCTTTTCGCTTCCCAAAGAACGTCGGACCTCCCCAGCCCCCTTTTCTTTCCCCACAAAAAGCAACCAGTGGAATGAAAATGGCGTTGAGTTTTTTTTTTTTTTTTTTTTTCGTAAATGTTCGATTTCGGCCCGGCCGATTCGATCGTGGCCGCTGAAAGGGCTAGAAGCTGTTTTAAGACCCAACTTCGTGGCCTTGTACCTACAGGCGGATGGAAAGCTGAATACGCGTCCATGTGGAAAGGACGGGGACGGACGCCTTCTGGTTCGTCTAGGGCCTGGGGATCGCCAGCCTGCATTGGTTCGTGGCGAGCTCCTAATAGAATCTTTCCCACTGTTGACAGATCATCTAACATAGTACTTATGTGTTTACCTCGATCCAGGAGGTTTTAAGATAGCACTCCCCCTAAAGTGTGAACCTCGTGATCTCTAGGTATGTTTATTATATATAAAAGGGCTCCTGCCTTACCTAGGTAGGCGCCCGGTACGCTTGAGGGTTACCTAGAAAATTACCACCACCACTATTACTATTGTAATATCCTCATAGATCAGACGTCTTTCATCTCAAAAAGAGGACATTGATAAAAGCTTTTAAACCACTACATACAAACCTTCTCTTATCCTATACGCCAAAGCCTTCTCTGCCTAACATGTCGTTAATAAATCACTCGGAGAGCTCAAAGCCGGAGGATTCGAGCGAGTCTCGGGGTAATTAGAGTATACCTAATCACTCGAAGCACCGCTGCTAATGCCCCCATAGAAGCTTTATGCTCTGATGGCGTTAACGCTAAGCCATCGATGGTTCCGGTATCCCGGGACCAATGGCAAAAGCGCGATACCCAAGCATGCCACCAGTATTCTTTCCACGACCACGGGAAGGTTGTGGATACTTGGATACAGGATCAGAACCGCCACGGCCCTTACCATGCTCTTGGGATGGTAGACGCTACAAAGACAGCACACGGTTCCGGTTTTGTGGCCCCATCTACCGCAACGCACGGCTCTTCACGGCGATGAGCCCACTAGGGATTAGGTGTACGGTGTTAATGGTGAGAATAGACCTATAGGGCTAAGATTAATGATTTTTACGAGCGCTTTGATTAAGGATATATACCTATATAGGTAATAAAGAATAACCCAAATTAATCCCCTAATCACTTTAATATCCTCTTGGATACTATTTATTTACTAAGAGTTACTTTAACTTCAAGTTGTAACTGGTGAGGGAGAGAACACTATTAGGCATTTATACCTACTCACCTACCTCAGGTATGTTCGTTCTCCTTTAGTGAATAGAAATCCCGCTAGACTTAAACCCATATTATTGGAGGGATAACCCGAGATACGGAAACGATGAGTTCCTATCGTCTATACATATCGTATATTCGTAGGTCCACAGCAAATTTAGGGTGCTTCACGCAACTAGGTACCATGTCGTTTTTCATCACCCTCTAGTTTATATCTTGTTGTACGAGGTAATTACCCAGGTATTATGAACCTCCATTTTATACCGTTAATATTTTTGATTTCATCTGGATTTATTTCTTTCAAGTGTTATTGAACCACCAATTATTTGCCCCTTTTATATTACAAACGAATATTTATAAAAATCCGACATTAGCACGGGATAACTACCTACCTACCTACCTATCTAGGTACCCACCTAACCCAGGTAGAGAGGCCTCGTATATTAGGTATTATTGTCATATTGGGAATGAGCTAAAGTACATGGGACCAACATCTATGGACCATATTGGGATATGTACCTATCTACGTCACTTCTGAGTTAGGCACTTTGTACAGTCGCGTCTAGGCTACGCCTACGTGTAAGAACGTTAGAGGTTCCTTCTACTTACCTGCGCCCCTACCTACTAAGGGATAGTCTAGGTGCCTAATGTACGTGATGTGGCTGTAAACCACCCCGTACCTACTGCCTCCTTCCACAGCTACAGCTCTACTTGGGCTAAACCACCTCACGGTTGCCGTAGCTGTAGCCGTAGCCAAGCAATCTGGCAGGAGCCGTATAGTGGTTTACTTCCCGCCATTGGTCTAATCATATCTTTCTCTTACCTTCACCTTTCTCGTTGGCTACCTCCCCCTTAAGTATGTGATAACAATAACTGTCATATTTCTTAATATACGTACCTACATACCTACCTAGGTATCTTAGTTTTGTATCTACCCACTTAGGTCTCGGACTAAACGCAGCGGAAGCGTTAAGACTGGAACTCTCTTCGCTCTCATAATCGCAACTATAGCTCCCGACGATATGAAGGGCCTAGGAAAGACCGAGGCTACAGACCAGCCGGCCGAAAACCAGACGACCCCTAAGCGCCGGGCGGCGTCGACGAATAAGCAGGTCACCCAGACGCCTCGTCGCAAAAGGGTTCCGTATAGAGGCGTCCCCCTCCCAATTCCGGGGCAGTCCCGGCCTACGCTGCCGCCCCCACCGTCTCCACCCCAAACGAGCTCCTCGACGGACGGATCGCCGGGCAGATACCATCCGTATCGACAGCAGCGGGGTCGACGGGGCCGAGGGCGCGGCGGGTCGTTTAGTATGCCGCGAAGGAGCATCGAGGACGAGATAAGGAAAGAGGAAGAAGAGAAGGAGAGGCAGAGGAAAAAGGCAGAAGAGGAGGAGGAGAGAAAGAAACAGGAAGAGAACAGGAAAAAGGCAGCTGAGGCCACTGAACTAACTCCCCCAGAACCCCGTCTCTGCCGATTCTGCAACACCCTTTTCACCCCTGGAACTAAGATGCCATGCCCTAGCCACCGAAGTGAGAATGCTGTTGAATGCGACTCATTATCGGCTATTTGCTAACGCTACATGCTTACTTGCTTTTAGTTCACTACGGGCATTTGGAGTATTCGACAATAACAACCAGAAATCGATGGACGATGGATGAGGATGTTGAAGTGAGAACGAAATGGAGTTGTTGCGCGAAGGAGAGTGAAAATAGTCCTGGGTGTGCTTAGGGAGCGCATAAGGGCCTAACTTAATCTAGGGCTTGGGCGAGCTTGGGTGAGCTTGGGATTGCGTCGCATCGTTGGTAGTTGTGTTGTACTGTTGCGATAGGTACGATATAGTACCTACCTAGGTACTCGGGGTTATTCGTTAGCCCCGCTGGCTAGGAACAACCCAGCTGTGGGGTTATCTTAGATATGTTACCGTGCTAGGTGCCCTACCCGGGTAGTCATTACGTCACTTCCGGCTGCGTTGCAAGCCCAATATCAGGTAGGGAGGTCGCTAAGCTCGCCATGAGGTAGCTTAGTAGCCGGCCCCACCTTTAAGACCAAAGACTCTTCACTCCAAGTCTTTTCCTCCTCTATCGCATTGCATCGTCCGATGCCCTGATATATCTATCCTATGGCTTGTCCTTCGTCTAGCTCTCTTGCTTGACTCCCTATGACCCTCTCGTTTTGGCTTTTCCTAGAGGCCCTTCCCCTAATTCCCTCACGGCTCCTTGGCCTACCCTAGACTCTCCTTGACTCGTGTGATCCTCGGAGAGCGAACTCGGCGTCATGATTCCTAGAACGGTGACCTCAAATGAGGTCTATGTCCTCCCTCTGAAGGATAATGGCGCTCCGGATATCGCTGGCGAGTATATTTATCTGGCACCGAGGTCTAATGACCCCTTTACCATACGATTTACTATCGAGGGCACGTCGTCTATATGCCGACAAGGTAGTTTATGGGTTAACATCCCGGAACGAGGGTCTGAGTTCCACAGAGACCAGTTTCGCGAATACAAGTAGGCAAACCGATCGTATCTCGAGCCCCTGGGGCGCTCCATTAACCGCTCCCCCAGGCTGAATCCGGATTTCAATCGAACAATAGAAATCTCTATCCCCGTCTACGAAGCTGGCGCCTTCGCTTTCTATACCACGTACGCCGAGCTGCCCGAGCTGTCTTCCACCCTCAGCCCAACAACGTCAGCCTCGGTCGAATCCCAAAAAACCCCGCTGTATTACATCGATGTCGCTCCTCGACTGACGCTGGAAGGTCGGCCGTTGCCGCTACCGGCGCTGTCGATATTTTCGGTCATTAGCAAGTTCATGGGTAAATATCCGACAGACTGGGAGAGACACCTGCGGGGTATTAGCGGCCGTGGGTATAATATGATACATTTCACCCCCCTCCAAGTTCGTGGAGCCTCCAACTCGCCTTACAGTTTGTATGACCAGCTAGGATGGGACTCCGACTGCTTCCCCCAAGGGGAGAAAGACGTACAGCATATGGTGGATAGTCTGGAACATGACCATTCCCTTCTAAGCCTGACTGACATAGTTCTCAATCACACGGCGCACAATAGCAAATGGCTCTTGGAACACCCGGAGGCTGGGTACAATCTGACCACTGCGCCCTGGCTAGAGTCGGCTTACCTGCTCGATACCCAACTTTTGGTCTTCGGCTCCAAGTTAGAGGAACTAGGATACCCGAAAGAACTCAAGTCGACGGAAGATCTCATTGAGGTCATGGACGGCATCAAGAAGCATGTCGTTTCTGAGATTCGCTTATGGGAATACTATGCGCTCGATGTTGATAGGGATGTAGACGCTGCAATCGAAGCTTGGACTGCTGGACAGCTGAGTGTTCCCGAGGGGTCAACGAGCGACGACTTGGATAAGCTCAACGTCGAGGATCAAGCTAAGTATTTGGTTGAGAATGGCCTGGTTGGGAACGACAGGCTTGGCGAACGCTTCCGTCGCCGGATCGACCCCAAGGTGTCAGCCGGGTTGATCGTTGCCCTGTTCGGAAAATACCGGGGCGAAGCAGATGAGGCGGCTATCCGTACCAAACTAGTTCAGATTCTGGACGTGGTTAATGTTCCGTTCTACAAGGAGTACGACCAGGAGATCGGGGAAATCCTCCAGCAACTATTCAATAGGATCAAATATGTCCGCCTCGACGATCACGGCCCGAAGCTTGGCCCCATTGACCAGGACAATCCCCTAATTGAAACCTACTTCACTCGTCTGAATAAGGCGGACGTATCTGATAAATTCAAACCCGAAGACTTGGTTCTTGTCAACAACGGTTGGGTTTGGGCTGGCAACGCCCTGATAGACAATGCGGGACCTCAATCACGTGTGTACTTGCGGCGCGAAGTAATCGTTTGGGGCGACTGCGTGAAGCTTCGGTATGGAAGTGGTCCTGAAGACAGCCCATGGCTGTGGGAGCATATGACGAAATATGCCCGGATGCTAGCAAAGTATTTTGCTGGTTTCCGAATCGATAACTGTCATTCTACGCCAATCCATGTTGCGGAGCATATCCTTGACGAGGCTCGCCGCGTTCGACCTAACTTATATGTCGTTGCAGAACTGTTCACAGGGTCGGAGGAGATGGATTATGTCTTTGTGAAGAGGTTGGGTCTGAGCTCGCTAATTAGAGAAGCTATGCAGGCCTGGAGTACCGCGGAGCTCAGCAGGCTGGTACACCGTCATGGTGGGCGTCCTATCGGTAGTTTCGAGGTTGATGAGATCTCAAAGGGGCCTCTAGGTAGTGCCCCTACGAGTCCTGGGCTCAACGAAATTTCTACCCGGGAGGTGATCCGCACAATCAAGCCAGTTCCCGTCCAAGCCCTTTTCATGGACTGTACACACGACAACGAGGTTCCCGCGCAGAAACGAGACGCACGAGACACCTTACCAAACGCTGCTTTGGTTTGCATGTGCGCTAGCGCTACGGGAAGCGTTATGGGTTATGATGAGATATATCCCAAGCTTGTTGACCTCGTGCACGAGACTAGGTTGTACACATCCGAGTCATCTTCCGCCAAGAAAGTTAAGATTGGTGGCGGCAAAGGTGGCATTGGTGGTGTAAAGAAGCTGCTCAATCAGATCCATACATTGATGGGCAAGGACGGGTATGACGAGACGCATATCCACCATGAGGACCAGTACATTACGGTCCACAGAGTGCATCCTGAGTCGAGAAAAGGGTATTTCCTCATTGCTCATACGGCCTATCCTGGCTATGGAAATGGCAATGGTGCGTTTAGTGCCGTGCGCCTTGGCGGAACAAAAGCTCGACACCTAGGAAGCTGGATGCTAGAGGTTGACGTGAGCGAGGAGGCGAAGCAAGATGTAGAAAACGACAAGAAATATCTAAGGGGGCTTCCCAGCCGTGTGCTTGATTTGCCTGGTATTCGAATGGAAGCTAAACCGGACGAGACTGTCATAACAGTGCGTGACAAGTTTCCGCCTGGCAGTATCGCGTTGTTCGAAACCTGGATCCCGGCTGCGGAGCACTCATCGGGCTTGGATACCTATGTTACATCCGGAGCTAAGGATGCCATGGCTGAGCTGAATTTGGTTGATCTCAACTTCCTGCTGTACCGGTGTGAACCCGAAGAACTGGATGGTAGTGGCGGCAAGGATGGCACCTACGATATACCAGGCTCTGGTAAGATTGTGTATGCCGGCCTTCAAGGCTGGTGGAGTCTCTTGAAGGACATCATCCGGGATAACAATCTGGCCCATCCCCTTTGTCAAAACCTACGTGATGGCCAATGGGCTCTGGATTATACCGTCGGGCGTCTCGAAAGGATAAGCCAGCAGCCAGAGTTTGCGAATCTCTCTAAACCAGCAGCGTGGCTCAAGGAGCGTTTCGATGCTATTCGTAGCATACCTAGTTTCCTCCTACCACGCTACTTTGCGCTTGTTGTGCGAACCATTTATAGGGCGGCTTGGGAACGAGGCCTGGATCTCATGAACGAAAAAGTCCAAAGCGGCCAGTGGTTCCTTCAAAGCCTGGCTATGGTAAGTGTACAGATGACGGGTTTGGTCAAGTCTGCGTCTCTCTGGCCGAAAAAGCTCGTTCCATCACTGGCTGCTGGTCTACCACACTTTGCTGTGGAATGGGCGAGATGCTGGGGCCGCGACGTCTTCATCTCTCTCAGAGGCCTCTACCTCGGGACCGGTCGGTTTGAAGAAGCCGCCGAGCATATATTCGCATTTGCTAGTGTCCTTAAGCACGGCATGATCCCTAATCTTCTCGGCAGTGGGAATCTTCCGCGGTATAACAGTCGGGATTCCGTCTGGTTCTTTTTGCAGTGTATCCAGGATTACACCAAGCACGCACCAGATGGCTTGAGCCTCCTGACCAGAAAAGTTAAGCGGCGCTTCCTACCATACGACGATACCTGGTTTGACTCGGGGGACCCGAGAGCGTATTCAACAGAGAGTCTAATTCAAGATGTTATCCAAGAGGCATTGCAACGTCATGCCTCTGGGTTGAAATTCCGTGAAGCCAACGCGGGCCCGAGTATCGACTCGCAGATGCGCGATGAGGGCTTCAATATTGAGGTGAATGTCGACTGGTCGAACGGTATTATTTTCGGTGGAAACCAGTTCAACTGTGGAACGTGGATGGACAAGATGGGCGAGAGCGAACGTGCTGGCTCTAAGGGAATCCCCGGCACTCCCCGTGACGGTGCTGCAGTTGAGATTACTGGCCTGCTCTACAGTACTCTCAGGTGGCTGGCCAAGCTCAACGCCGACGGCAAGTATCCATATAAGGGTGTGACGAAAGCTGACGGCTCCGAGATCACCTTTTCAGCCTGGGCAGACCTGCTCAAGTCAAATTTCGAGCACTGCTACTACGTACCGCTCAATGAGTCGGACGACGCTAAGTATGCTATCAACCCGGAAGTCGTCAACCGCCGTGGTATTTATAAAGACCTCTACCGCTCTGGAAAAGAGTACGAAGATTACCAGCTGCGACCTAACTTCACTATCGCCATGACCGTTGCTCCCGATCTTTTCGACTCGGAACATGCCGTAGGCGCTCTCGTCCTTGCAGATAAAGTGCTACGCGGACCGACCGGTATGGCGACGCTTGACCCCGCGGACTTGAATTACCGGCCTTACTACGTAAACAGCGAGGACTCAACCGACTTCGCTACGTCCAAAGGCCGGAACTATCACCAGGGACCCGAGTGGCTCTGGCCCACAGGCTTCTTCCTCCGTGCCCTTCTCAAGTTCGACCTCAAGAGGCGAAACACCCAGGAGGGGCGCGTAGAAGCGTTCCAGCAGGTTACGAGGCGCCTGAGCGGCTGCAAGGAAATGATCAAGCAGAGTCCCTGGGCGGGCTTGACGGAACTCACGCAAAAGAATGGCGAGTATTGCAGCGATTCGAGCCCCACGCAGGCTTGGAGTGCTGGGTGCCTCATTGATTTATACATGGACGCCGCCGAATATGGCATGGAGTAGTTATCACGCACATTTTGCCAACGCGAATATGGATAACGGGGATGTAGAATCGGAGCGGGGATTTTTAGAAAAGTCAGTTTGGATCCGTTTCTTCTTCTTCTACTAGGTACAATACAATTTTGCGCGGCACGGCCATGTGGCTCACGTTGGGAAAGGGCTAGAATCGGCACGTAGGTACCTACACCACGCGTCGAGGGGATACGTACCTCTTACTATATACACGAATGCACGAGCACACGAATACGAAATATCATTTATGAGAACAGACCCCCCAGTATTTAGGTACATTTACAGATATAAATTTACAGGCACATTTACCCAGCCTAGCCTACAATATGTACCTATTTTCTCTCTGGACGGTTTCTCTCTCCTTGGCGCTCGCTCATTGGGGCGTTCGTAAAAACACTCGGGTACTATACAAACGGGTACGGGATAATCAAAATGTACCCAAGATATCTACATGTAGGTACCCAATGTAAGACATCAAGTACCCATCCACGTACGTATGCTCGACACTAACGCTAAAAATGTAAAAATGTAAACGGATCTGCATGGGACGGCAGGATGACTTCAATACGCTGAGATCTCGCTTTGGCCTTGCAACCGTATGACCAAAGCCGATATCCGGCGGGTACCTTACATGCCTAGGTACCTAGGGAGGTAGACAGGTAGGAAAAGGGGAAGCTGGGGGCCGTCATGTAGGTACGGACGTATACGTTGCACAGGTATACGCCTGTATACGCCTCCGAATACGCGTATATGTACTCCTCCTTTCAGCTGAACTCGTCTAGCGGCGCGAAGGATCCGTCCGGTCGATCTCAGTGGACGGGCACTATCATGACCCTTGGCGGAAACACCTCGGACGGTTTAGTATTAGTTTGCTAGTTGAGACTCGAAAAGGATCTCATCTACTGCCATACATGTCACATGGAAACAATATGTTTAATATTTAGATGGCTATAGCCTTAGGTACGGGATCGATATAGTGAGAATTGTTAGGTAAAATCGAATACAAGACTATGTACTAAAAGTCCTCACATAATGAACATTGATTCGCAAACCTTTGTATGTATAGAAGAGAGGTGGACGCCCACCCCTGCTATGTTCGTTCGTCGTTCCAGCGAGAAAACAACTACCACAACCCGTGCCGGATTTTTTTTCTGCTTCCCATATATATCTCCCGCTGGCGGTGGGAACTCGAAAACTGATATCAAACCATCCAATGCTTCCCGACCCGTTGCCTTGGTCTATCCAGATCAATCCCCACGCCTGATTATTCAAGAAACAGACACTACAAACCCGCATCGGTACGATATCGTACCAAACCCACCTTTCCGCCTTTAACGCCCATTACGTGGAACTCGAACCCGACGATGATATGCTGAAGAATAGTCCTATGATGGTAGGGGGTAATATAATAAACGACGTCGCAGTGAAGATGATTTAACGTAAATATGTAAAGGAGAGTCGTGAATGAGATAGGACTTATTCTGCTGAGATTGTGCTGGTCATGTTCGTTGGGTAACGGTCCACTTCTTGCGTTCCTTCTTCGGCTTTTCGCTGTAGCCAGCGCTCCCAGAACCCGACATAAACATGCCCGGGTTATTGGAGTAAGTACTATCCCTCGCACCGGAACCGACGAGGTTGCCCTGCGTGTTAATAGCGACGTTGCTTGGGAGCCCTTTGCCGAGCTCGTACATTCGATCCTTCTTCTTAAGGTATTTGCGACGCCATATGCAAGCCCCGACCCAGATACCAGCGATGCCAACAACAACGATGACAATCATGATGACCCATTGCCAGTGCGTAGAGATCCTGCCAGGTGGTGATATTAGTCTATGAAGCAAGCAAAATAGCCCCAGAAAAACAACAACTTACCAGTCTCCACCACCGCCTCCATTATTATCTACACTTGCAGCGCTTGTGCTTGAGCTCGTTGCTGAGGTAGCTGTCGTCGTGGCGACTACGCCCTTATTATTACAGAAACTTGTAAACCAGGACTGTATGCTCGATAAACCCCCGGCTTCGCCTGCACATTGAGCGTCGCATACTCCAGATGTTCCCTGTTTGAACGGCTGGAGGGTATCGTAGGCGCAAAAGCAGGTACCGTAGGTATTTTCATCCGCAGCTGGAGCAGCAGGGGGTACACAAGCACCATTGGCGTCATAAAGAGGACCGCATTGACCGGCGCACGCAGGCAGGTTGCTGAAGGGTACTAGAGTTGTCACCGGGCCGGCTTGAGCTTAGGAGATAGTTAGTAGGTATGAACTACGTATGCAATAGAAAGGTGCCCCTAATAGATCTTAAAAGGGTGCAAGGAGACCCGCGGAGGCAGACGCAATGAGAGAACATACCCATGGCGAATGGTCGGTGTGGGTTATCGGAATATCTTGAGGATAAGGATAATTAATCGTATTGGCCGTGGATGTGTGAATAGAGCTGGCAATTCGCGCCGTAATTCGCGGCTCGTGTGATTTGGAAAAAAAGCAACAATGAACCCTTTACTATTCGACAAGACCTAATAGCGAAATCGTTGCGATATCTACGCTCCAGAACCAACCAAACCGATTAATGAAGTGTCCAAGCAGTTTCTGCAGCGCGGGTACACCGGGTTTGTCAGGCACAGGGACTCAAACTTCGTCTCGGCGACGATACGGTAGTTGTTGTCGAAAACACGATCTAGTAATCCGGGAATGTCGGCAGCGTCTCTCGAGTTGGCGGCTAGGCAGCAAAATTCGATAAAGAACGAGGGCAAGTCGTAGCTTAGTTACTAATCCTCCTCTTTCCTTCAATTCTGCGACATGTCCGTGTTTATCCCTCTTCCGAATTAAACCAAACGAATGTGGTGGATCGCGGTATTGGATGTCGTGGGAGTAGATAAAAAGGGTTTATTGGGAGAAGAGGGGGGGGAGAAGAATGGAGAGGAAAGGAATGAATGGAGGGTAGGGAGCGAATGAATCTAGGCCCTGGACTTGTGACCTATTATTGACTTGAGGTGAAATAGTGCGGAACTTGAGCCTGGTGCCGACGGCTGGAACTGGGCAAAAGAACGAGAGAAGGAGAAGAGAGAAAAGATGGACAAACCTTGAATCCGTCAGCCAAGAGGAATGGGGAATGGCTCGAACGGCTTAGATCGTACCAGATTAAGTGATGGAAGAAGCGAAAGTGGGAAGGAAAAGCCCGCTAGAAGGAAAAGCAACGGCCAGTACGGCGCCTCGGCGTAATGAACATTTGAAGCGAGTGGCTGCCCGTTGCATGTGCCCAGCATAAGGTAGTAGAAGTACAATACAATACAATACCTTACCCCCGCGTACATACCCTGAAACGTTGAAATCCGTCCATATCACATAGGTACATTAATCAATTAATCCCGTCAGCCCTTTACCAGCCTATGTACCTATTTACTCCAACGTTTACGTACCGTACCACACCACACCACACCTAAATTTGAGTTGTACAAGTACAATACATGCATCATTACAGTAGAGGTTACCGCATCTGTTGTGATATATCTACCCAAATACGCGTTGTGCGACGACGCTACACCCGACGTGTTATGCAGGTAAACTTTGCTGCAGGTTCCCGCCTGACTTCAAAATACGTCGGTACTACCGTAATAACACACGTTGCATCATTGACTATTACATGTACCTACCATGTTTTCTCCCGCTTATCCGAGCATGGAACTTTATAGTTGATGCTAGGTACATAGTTGACCTTAAGTTGTCTTCGAATCTACATTAATACGTACGAAGATCCGAGCTAAGAAGGGACGGGCTAATTATATCAACGGCGAGCCCAGCATTACAGAGCCAGCTTCCCGAAGATTTTCTAGATCCACTTAAATACAAGTATGTTGAGCAAGGTTCTGCTCCTCCCAAGTGCCTAATTACATGTACCTACATATTGTATGTAAGCTTATACGGTACCCAACGTAAGTGAGACATCTACTTACCTAGGTAGGTATGTAGGTACCTGGTTATAATATATCTTAAACACCTACAGTAAATATTCCAAGGTCCATAGGTACCTACCTAGGTAAAGAGAAGGGTATAAATTTTCACAGATTTATTATACCTGGAATAACATATAATATTCATACAATGCTTAGGGGCTTACAGGTTTTGTTTCCAGTATGGAATGTTGTGTCGGTCTATAGACATACCAAGTGAGTGCCTAGTAGGCGCTAAACCTGCATCTATACGTGTGTACATACCAACCTAGTAGGTGGACTACCTACCTACCTAATGTACTTTAGATCTGTACATTCAAGGTTCGACCATTGTCACACCTTGACAAGGTGCCGATTCCCGATTGGCAAGAGGATGCCAAGACCTGCCTATCTCGTGTTCTGGAGATTCGAACCTTAAAATCTGTAGGCTCTAACCGTTTTAGTATTCAAAGCACGCACTAGCACATCTATACTTGTACTGTACATAGGTACATATGTCCAATACCTTATAAGATGCTCCCAATGCATACAGCCATCGAAAACGAACATACAACACAGCCACACCGAAACTATCTAGTGTGCTACATGCGTATATACAATGTAATAGTAAGTAGGTACCAACTTATCGATGTTTCATGGCTTAGGCACATGTAAGTATGAATGTTTCCGCGCTTCGCTCTATTTAATTTCCCTCTTCACGATATATACCGTCCTCTTGACTGGAGAAGTAGCTCGTAGTTCTCGTCTTGTAGAACAAGAACCTCTTCGCAAGGGCTGCCTTCGAGCCGTTTGTGAGGCAGCGTAAGTCGCTCCGCACACCGAACCCTTCGATAACCCACGCAAGTTTTACCATTAACCAAAAAGCGTGCATGCGCATCTAGCACCGGCTCGAGACATACCATAGGGTTCTCCCACTGGCCCGTGGGGGTTTGGACATCGCATTGTAGAGCCGCAAGCATTTTCACGTCATCGGTATTCTCCGGGGGTATATTATCTTCGTTCATTTCCCGCTCGTTAACCATGTTCAGGCGCACAGAGATCCCGGTGTTGGTCATCGAGAACGACGAGAGGTTCCACGGTGTTCCAAACGCTGTAGGAGGGATGTTGGCGAAGTCGGCTGGCGACTGGGCCATGAGTCCGCTGCTTTGATAGTTTCCATACCATGCGAATATGGTCATGTCAAACGACCTCTGCATTATTTCCCGTTGTAACCTCTTGAATGCATTTATAGCCCCCTCTCCATACAGGACTGGCATGTTAACGCCGAAAATACCCATCAAGCAGTACGCAACGTCCTCTGGTATCGTCGTTTGCCGCCCCGATGCCCATTTCATGCGCTCTGCAATACAGAAACTGCGTAACAAGTCCCTCTCCTCCAGCAGTTTTCTGCTAATCCCCGTGGATTCGGCAAGAGTATTGAGCAGGTCAACTCCGTCCTCGATCTCCGACCAGTCCACGTCGAAGAAGCAGCGTCGTACAGGCGCTAGCAGTTCTTGTAATGTCCAGCCCCTCGATAGCCAGCGCGTTTTCCGTATGCTGGCAAGTACATGGTCACGACCCGCGACCACCGCGGCTGAAGATGGATTTCCTTCTTGCTTGGCATGTTTACGTACGTCTTCCAAGTAAATAAAACACGCCGCTGCATCATAATAATATCTGTACATGGAATTGAACGCCTCGGCCAAGTCGGCGCTGTTGCGTCTATCGATGCAGCATGTATCTATCCATGCGTAATCGAAGCCGTATTTCTGAGCCATGGCACAGAAACTGGTCACCTTCTTCCATCCCGCCTTGTTTTGTATTGCTGCCCGACCATCCCGTATCTCGTGGAATAGTATCTCGTCGGGCCCCCAAGTATGGGAAAGAATCGCGTACGGGCGTTCTCGTACCTGAGCTTCATTAAGGTACTCGAGGTCAAGTTTCTTGGTATTCAAGAACCACATCAATTCGATATCGGAATACTAAGATAAGAAATCGGGCTAAGATGGAAAAAGCAACCGCTTTGCGGTAGGTAGGTGGGCTAGGTGGTTAGAGGACGGAGGCGGCGTAGAATCTTGTACATAAGAAACATCAACGGACAAATCTACTTTTCGTGCCTATTAATAAATAGCAACGAAGAGTGTATTTAACAGCATATAACATTATATAATACTTAGAAAGTGGAAAAAATTCAAGTCTATATCATAGGGCATCGTCTTATTTGGTGGCTTGTCCCCCTCTCCCCGCCTCCTAAATAACCCGCATTAATAAATCTAAGAATCCCGTTCGTTGGCTTCGCACCGAACATTACCTACACCCACATACTCCTAGCAAACATCCCGTTATCCATAGAAATCGGCCCAACCTACTGGCCTTTCTTGAAATTGCTCTCCCCCGAGATATATTGATAAATCAAGATAGGACCGAAGATTTCAAAGTCAATCAATGCTTTGAGCTTAGTACTAATTCTTAAGTGACATATATATCTCGAGAAGAGGGGCCAATTCTGGGTGAAACCCTTTAACTTTACGCATGGTAGAACTAAGACCGGGAGTAGGACTTTCTTTCAGGCAACCGTTGGTGGAAGTCCCCGTTTCTTTCCTCCGTGGAGGACTTCGGCGTGTTTTGGAATCATGAACAGGTACCTAGATAGAGATCATGTGTAGATTGCAGATCAACCTGACTCTATTCTCAATATTTACTAACCCACTCCCACGTCCGTTCGACGATATACACCCATCCCCTCATTTCCTGGTCTCCGTATTCCTCCTCATAGTAACAGCCATCCCTATTCTGGTTGTCATAGTCGAAATCGTCGACTCCGAGCGAACACAAAAGGCCTTCTATCCACTCCGCCGCGTATAACCCCGCCAGGACCCAGGGCATGTCCGCGAAATGCTGGTAGCCGTGGTTGAGCGGAACCCCGATTTCCACCATCAGATTGATCACGTCCGGATTCTTTATAATGACGCCTTTTTGCAGCGCCATCACGCCCACGGTTTCTCCCTTTTTAAATTCCTTTTTATACAGTTCCGGATCTCTCTCTAGCAGCCACCTGAGCAAGCGCGCTTGTCCTCCATCCGCGGCATGGTAGAAAGCCTTTACGGCGCTAGCACCATGCGCGAGGAGGAGCTCAACCACTTCTTCATGCCCACGTCTGGAAGCGAGCTCGATGGCCTCCTGGTGTAGGCCCTCGCCGGATGAAACATGTGGGTTAGCCCCGCGTTCGAGAAGAAAGCGGACCATGTTGGCGTTTCCTCGTGAGGCAGCTCTACCTATCGCGGAACCAAAGCCCTGGAGCTGCGGGTTAGGTAAGATGTCAATATGTATACCATTATCTAGAACCATTTGAACTACATCTGGATGGTTGTAATGTGCTGCTACCCACAGCAGTTCCTCGCCGAGCCAGTAGAAATCGGTTAGGCGCTTACCCGTCCCCTGTAAGAGAACTTGGATAACATGGGTCTGGCCACAGAAGGCGCCCTCGACAATGGTTCGAATGTATTCCCTCTTTGTCAGAGCAGGGCGGTACTCAGGTTGCAGGAGTAGCTGGATGACATCTTCGCAGCCGCTAGTGATTGCGGCTCTTAATGCACACCCGAACGGACCGTGGTACATACGGGGCCTGTTGATGTATGCAGTTCCCTCAAGCTTCCAAGGCCACTCCACGTTTTCATTATCATCCGTTTGGTGAGGATCGGCGCCGCAGCCCAGGAGGTGACGAACGATGTCAAGATGACCCCAGGCAGCAGCAATTTGTAGGGGCCGGCCAAAATAGGGGCTGCTCGTATTAACGTCAACTAACCCAGGCGATTGTGTTTGCAGCAATGATTTCACCAGCGGTAGATTGCCGATGACAATAGCGCCGCTCAGAGTATTCTGGGCGTCGATCTTGGGGTCAATCTTGTCAACGCTAAGCTCCGGCGACATGTGAGCGACCGCCTCAGCTATCATCAAGTGGCGCTCATCCCGCTGCTCTCGAGTCGACTCTGTCAAATCATCTAATGCCTTGTTAACTCTGGCGATGACGTAGAGGATGCCGTCAGTATTAGCTTCATCGGAGCGTGATTTCACTAGAAGGATTCTCCCCTTTAGTGCCGGTGATATGTATGAAGGTATATCCGGCGTGGCCGGGTCGTTGATGTCCAGAATTTGTTTGGCGCAGATAGCGTGTAATACAGCAGAGTTGAACGCCCCTGTAGCGGCAATAGTGTTATTAGATTACTCGATATAAGGAAGCCGCATGCTCCCTATTACTTACTACTAACAAATCGTAGTCTAATGGCTTTGAAAAAGCCGACGGTAGCTACCAATTGCTCAACAATTAAGCAGAAGACATCATTAGGGAAGGCCTGTAGGTCTAACATATTGACCCAGCTTGCTAGTCATCCATACGAGGCACATTTTGGAGTAGGGAAGAGTCGTTATTAACAGTTGAAATATTCTAGGCAGAAAGGTCATAATCTTCGTGGCGATGTGTGTTTAGACCCGCAATTCGTTGGTATGCGTGTATGCGGCGCGTAAAAGGTCGGATGCTGCAGCTCATTCGAAGTCGCGAAGCGGCCGTGCTCGATGGCCTTATTGTATCGAATCTATGTTGGGGCCATCCCCTCGTGGCTTAATAAAACTGGAAGATAGTTACCTAAGTTAAATAAGGGACCGGAGCCTAAGAAACAAGGTCATTCTCCCGGCTTAAGACGCGTCTTGCAAAATCAAAATCGACTGCCCTCGGGCGAGGGTTTTGAGGGGGAGGGGGGAGGGTGGGTTCCAGCAATCAATTGAAGGGCTAATCACAATAAGAAACGTAACCAGCAAACGGCATTATGTTTTCAATAAAGCCTAGCTCTACCAGGGAGCTTCAGAGGATATTCACTATCAGGATAATCTACTTAACCACTCATGACATCGTTATTGAATAACAAGGGCCGTAAAAATTCTAAAGATATAGGGGAAGTTCTCGCAGCTGGTCAGCATCTTTCCCATCTTGGAACAGCAAAAAGATGATATCGCTTTCGTCGCCTTCATTGGGTGATATTTCCTGCGTGGTCCTTGTTACTAGGTACCTAGGAATGAAACATAAGCTAGCGAACGGCGGATAACAATTGGCAAGGGGCTCCGTAGGGAATAGCTTTGAGCACAAGAAGAGAAAGCACAATGAATTGAGATATCGTAGCTGCTAGGAAATAACTATTTTATTCGTTTTACCTCTTTACCGCTCGGCAACGCACTCCCCGAAGCCTTCTCAGATAGAATGGGGCTTCTGTGAAACAAAAACATGGAGATGAACTTCAATTTTCTTTACGTACCTATCTAGCTACAGGCAGTGGATATGCCCCCTCTATTACGGAAGGGTTTGAAGTAACTGAAGGCCCAATGCGCTCGCCGGTTCCGCATGCCAATACGTTTGGGTTAATTCGTCGAGGAGTCGGATACTTCTCTCCACTTCATACCTGGCCATCCTTCTCGTAGTTTCTAGCGTGCTGTATTGCATATTGCGCAGAGCTACTGTTAGGGAGAGAGATGCCGCATACGGAATAAATGGGAACTTGGATATCTCAAGGCTGAGAAGGGAGGATATCTGTTGGGCGCAGTACTTATATCTAACCCTTGAGTTCTGGTTGGCAAGATGTGACGACATGCTCTCGGGGTTATAGGTTCCGATCGTTGTAGGGTGAGGTGGACGATAAGATATCACGCCGATAACGTGATAGAGAAGCTCCAGGCAGGCTTGTATAGAGGGCTGCATAGTATGAGCGTTGCTATCCTTGACTAGATCTTCGAACTCAGGCCAAGATGCTTCCCAGATACAGTCTTCTTGCGCTGCTTCATCGGGTGGGCACGCTCGATAAAGACCTAGGACGCTGTCGAGCATCTGACACAGACGAAACAATAATACAAGACCAGGAGATAAGGCCATCATTATATCGTCGTCTTGCGCTGGTAAGTATATTTCATTCCTGTGAAACATCGCCGGCCGACCAGTGATCATAGCGACGATCTTGTCAAGGGCGAAGAGAGAACAAAGTATTTCTACACGTCTTGCTTCCGAGATGGGATCTTCGGGTTGCGATGGATAGTGTAGCCCGGCGGAGTATGTAAAATGTATGGCCTGACAACATAATCGGGCTACTTCGTCGTCCCCATCCGGGCCATAAGAGTGGAAGGTCATCAAAGCGAGAACCTGGACGAGCTCTACTCTATCGTCGACGAGGCCGATATCCTGCGCGATCTTCAAAGAACCGAAGAGACTATCGGCGAAATCCCGCGGCGTCTTAAGGCAATATTGCCCATTTTCGGATTCCGTTTCGGGGAGATAAAGGTGCTGCCTAGCCGAGGCGTTCTTGCAGGCAGCCAAGCAGATAGCCTGCCTCAATACGATGGTTGCAGGGTTGTCTCGGTTTACTGGGTCAGTAAGCGCTCTCGTATTGAAGTCCACGATGGGTAAGATAGGGTGAACGTCATCCTTATAAACCTGGATGATAGCATCGAGATCCTGTTGCGGAGGAAGGACCTGGAGACATTCGATCTCTAGGTATGGCAACACCGCTTTCACCACCATTGGTAGATAACCTGGGGTTATTCCTGGACGTCTCTCGGAGGGCGGTGCCCTCATATCCTGAAAGGAAGGGCGTAAGGCGCGGGACGGAGGGAGCGTCGCATCCATCACCGTCTCTGGGTTTGTGCAAAGGGAGAGGAGAAGGGACCGCGCTGACGAAGCGCCGGCGAAGGGGGCTGTGGGTCTTGAAGGTAGTTCGGACAGCACAGCTTGCTGACTTTCGGCGTCGATTTCTTCGGGGTTAATGGGCTCTTGCGGTTGGTGATTCGCATAGTGAAAAGGCTGCTGGCAATTTAGAAAGCTCGCCAAAGTCATCGCTTCTTGGCCCTGGCCTCCCTCCTGCTGCACCGCGGTCTCTTTACTAATGTCATGACAGCACTTCCGTTTTCCTTTCCTACACGAATCGCAGGCTCTTTTCGTTTGCTTTCGTTTTGATCCGATACCATCGCCGTGGTCAAGAAATCTGATTCTCCTCATATCTTTCTGCTAGTTGGTTGTGAGACTTGGAATGTGGCGGGCGAAAGAGAGATCTTCGGGTCCAGCGGTGTACGGACTTGCTCAATAGGGTAAGTCCGTAGATCCTTTATCTAGATATTGCAACGCTACCCTTTTAACCTGGTAACGACCCGTGTTCCTACCAACCCCATATATAGTGTTGTAAGAGACAAAATGCGGGATTTGACTTATTTGCAGTTGGGAGATTTGTAATGCCTTCAGACGACGAGATGATCCGCAGGGTTTTCGAGACGTGTATATATATGTGTGTGTGATAGAGTCGCCATGGCTAAATCGATTTGCACGGCAACTCACACCACGCGGACACTCAAGAATCTTCGGTTACATTCAAAATCTGGATTTACATCAACTTCAACATGCATCTCTCAACGCACACATGGATGCGGCCAGAGCCCCTCGAAGTGACCCTCAAAAGGGCATCCGCTCTCGGGTACAGCTCTGTCGAGCTCGCCGGTGAGCCAACACGATACTCCGTAGAGGAGACGCGGGCCCTATTGAAAAAATACGGCATGACTTGTCAGGCGGCTGTAACACTCATGTACGGCACTCGAGATCTATCTGCGGCGGACAAGGCTGAGCGTGAGGGCACGGTCGACTACATGAAGAAAGTGATCGACCTAGCCGCTGCGGTGGGCGCGAAGACGGTGACTGTAGTACCTTGCAGGGTGGGCAAGTTGCAGCCAACCGCGAGCGCGCCTCAGGAGTGGGAATGGGTCGTGCAGGGCGTGCGAACAGTCGCCTTATACGCGGCAGAGAAGGGGCTCGGGATTGCGATAGAGCCTCTCAACCGGTTCGAGACACACTTGATTACCAATACGTCCCAAGCGCTAAAGCTCATCGAGGAGGCAAACGTCCCGAACCTTGGTATCGCATTCGACCCATTTCACCTCAACATGGAGGAGCCGAACATGATTGAGGCGCTGCGCAAGTGCGGCCCCAAGCTACTTGACTTTCACCTCGGCGACAACAACCGTCTATCGCCGGGAGACGGGAGCCTGGACTGGCCGCTCATCATCAAGACGCTGCGTGAGATTGGCTACACCGGCGGCCTAGCACATGAAGCCATGCCACCGATTGACCGGACCTCAGCTGGCGACTTTGGCTTGAAGCAGCTGGAAGCTGAGCCGTGGGATGTCGATGAAGGGACTCTGCAGTTCTTGAA
This sequence comes from Pyrenopolyporus hunteri, assembly GCA_902806595.1. Lineage (NCBI taxonomy): Eukaryota > Fungi > Ascomycota > Sordariomycetes > Xylariales > Hypoxylaceae > Pyrenopolyporus > Pyrenopolyporus hunteri. Next base: position 2,631,011 of record CADCXC010000038.1, on the reverse strand, counting down.
GGACCATGCTAGCGGTGTTCTCAGGGACGATTATTATACGAAGTTGGTGGCCAAGACGGCGGAGACAATCCTGCCGCTGATTAAGAAATGAGCATGTAAAGAATTATCTCAAGTCGATCATGTATGAGTAGTAGGAGGGATAAGGGCCTAGACTGCCTAGGCCGAGGCTGGTATAGGGCTGGGACCTTATATGTCTAACTGGGTACCTATGTATGTACTGTACCTGGACAAACCCCACTTATAGTAGATGGAAGGGAAACATGAAGCAGGAACGACGGCTCCTACGTTTGTATAGTGAGATGGTATAGTGCGAGACACTGTGGAAGAGGTATTTCAAGCTTTATTAGCTCTTTAGGGGCTACCTCTATCTTCTACAACCACCAATACAATCAATCATGTCCTCCCTCTTCTCTTATAAATGTTTGAATGTTTTGCCTCCTAGGTACCCAAATATACCATACGCTACCCCTACCGGGTACTGTACTTATATTAATCGATCGACCGTCGTATTACTTCTTAAAATCCCGGGGGTTTTAGAAGATGATCAACGGCGTAAGTCGTACAGCATATGCACGAATCGTAGGCGCACGGAGCTGATCAAGGAACCGTATGCAGCTGAGCGGACTTAAGATAAAGATGCCCGAGGCTCTGCATAAGCATTTTAGGGCTGAGGAGACTCATTCCCAGCACCAGAACCAGGATATCCCTCGATAGATGGTATGCAAGGCTCACGACCCTCGCCGTCGGAGTTTATTCCTGTCGGCATCGTATACGAAGAACTCGGGTTCGTAGAATATGGAGGAATTCATACAATAGGTAACGGACCGTTCATTAACAACATATAAATAACATGGCCAATTCCGACTCGAACACCATGGGCATACTCCTAACACCATCCTTACTCTTCTCCCGTTAGCCTTTTGCTTTGGGCGCTCTTCGTATTAGCGTAACTCGAGCATCATATATTTGCCCCCCTAAGTGACTCTTCCGTTCACAATGGAGCCCCCAAACACTAAGCCATACTATCTACCATCGGACGCTGTCTGGTTCAGTCAGTAGTCCATCATCTCCCCAGATGCTCCTCACTCATACAATGTCTAACTTCATGTGTAGTTACTGGTTGTTCCTCGGGGATTGGCCAAGCTTTGTCTCAGCATATCGCGCAGTCTTCAAACCGTGTTGTGGCAACTGCGCGAAAACTATCTTCTTTGTCGGCCATTCCGACTAGCGATCGTGTTCTTGAGCTAGAGCTAGACGTCACCTCTATTCCCGGTATTGAGGCTGCCATCCAGGCCACACTGGAAAAATTCGGTCGTATCGACGTCGTCGTCAATAATGCCGGCTACACACTTGCCGGTGACACCGAAGGCGCTGGGGACGAGGAGTCTCGGGCTCTTATGGACACGAACTTCTGGGGTATGGTGAACGTGACCAAGCGAGCATTAGGAATCCTAAGGGAAGATAATCCCAAAAGCGGCCAGCAAGGCGGTGTAATCGTAAACATAAGTTCTTTAGGGGGCTGGTCGGGGTTTCCCGGTGGCTCATTCTACCACGCCAGCAAATTCGCCATGGAAGGGTGGACGGAGGCCGTAGCTAAGGAGCTGCCCTCCGCCTGGAATAGTAAGTCCGTTTACCGCGACACCCCCTTGTGTCATAGCACATCAGAAGGCATAGTAGTATGACAGCACTCTCATCTTGACGTAGGGTGTTTGAGCCGATTGTGAGGTCACCTAGGGTAAACATTCGCTAATTTACATGGCTTTCTAGTTCATCTATGCAATATCGAGCCCGGGGGCGTGAAAACTAACTACGCAACTTCTTCGCTAAGGCATATGGCTAAGAGACATCCAGCCTACGCTGACCCTTCTTATCCCACGAACGTTATCCTATCCTACCAGCTAAGCGAGCAGGGTCGCAGTAGATGGTCAGAATCAAGTGATATAGCTGCGGCCATATACCATGTCATAAGCCGTGGGAAGAGAATCCCAATTCGGGTCCCGTTAGGATCTGATGTCTGGGGTATGATAATGAAGGACCTCGAAGATATCAAAAAGGATCTTGAGGAGTTGAAAGATATAAGTCTGAGCGTGGGTGACCCAAGACAGTTAGAGACCATTAACTTTTTGAAATAGGCCCGATAGACATATTGAGTATTATAGGAACTAGAAAGAGCGGTTTTTACGTCACACGGGACCCGTAAGATGAGCTGTCTCGTTTAGAGAAGACGTTCGAAATCCACCCTGGTGCTAAGAAGCCCGAATAGGATGCAGACTTTCTCTCACCGTATAATAACCGAGGACGGCTAGTAGAAGCTTCTTCCACCGCCTTAAATGGTCGTTTTGACTGGTTCAGCTGGCATATTAAGTTCGCGAATCGTAGATGGTTAACCCGCAGCGCGCGGGGGTCAGAATCAACATACCCTGTGGTAGAGTAGATCATAGTGGAGTAGAGCAGATCACACCCACGAAAAAGCGCAGTCTGGAAGGCCGATGGGAGGGAAAAAATGGATAATCCTAGCAGCGGCTAATGCGTGCTCTGACTTGAATGGGGCTGCGATACGGCCGGCCGCTTACCACGGGAGGAAGACCGCGTTCTTCGTGTTGTTTTTCCTAGTAAAATCAACCTAAAGTAGGGACTTTTATATCTAGGTAGGTAGAGAGCCGGGTACTTACGCATAGTTTTAGGTAAAGATAAAGGTATCTACCTACTTACCTTACCAAGGAATCCATACTTCAAGTTACCCGGCACAGATCGCGCCATAGATACTCTTCCGGCCACGAGGTCGTAGTGTTCGACATGGAGCAGAGAAAAGCCCCACCTACCCTGAGACCCTCAAGGCCGGAGTGCCACAAATAGTACGAAGTATTGGTTCGAACATTGAGGGGTCCTGGGTGTTGCTAAAGATCCATTCATGCGCCAATCTCTTGGCGTCGGATCAGGACCTTCAGGATACTACGTGTATAATAGAAAGTATAGGTAGGTAGTAAGTAAGCAGGTATGTAGCTACCCAGGTAAGCATGATACATGTATGTATGTACGCAGCGATGATGAGAAGTATGACATCCAGGAATAGGTAACGAGGTGCGGCCATCGCGGTAGCCGAACTCCACCGTGCCGTATGCCGAAGAAGACGACCACGCGCATTGGCGTGAAACCCCATGCTTCACATGCTGCCATAAGGAAGCTGCCTGTGGGACCAACGCCGTGACATTACCATGATACGTGGTCGCCTCCGCACCACAACCACAACCACTACCACCACCACCGCTAATATTGGGTAGTTGCGTTTAGAATGGGATGTCAGACCCCTCGTCCTACGATGTCGACATCGTACGTCTTCTAGCCTCTATAAAAGCGAGCATACATCCCCCGCCTGTCCTTCGAAGCCCTTGTTTCCAAATTTACATCGACAATACACTTATAAGGAGACCTCTTGAACACGCCGTCATAATGTCTGACTTTCACATCTCTGCCCAGGACATCTACGTGGAAAACGGCCACATCCTTAGGGCCCGTCTTACCAACGAAAGCGGAGACGCGGTAGACAGCTCCCTCGACTTGAACCAGATCATTGGCAACAACGACGGTAAGTACCATTCAAAGCCTTATCCTGGCTTGCTATCTACCTATATACTCTGCCCAACGGCTATCATATGCTAATGCATACCTACCAGGTCACTTTGAATGGGGTGGAGTCAGTAAGTAAAAACACACGTTACGTACTAAGGCTTTGTATCTTACCTCCCCAACAGACTTCTCCGAGACTGCTGAAAACATCTCCTTCTCGATCGAAGGAGGGGCTAGCGTACCAGTCCTACGAGCCCGGCTGCAGAATCTAAACGGCGACTATCTCGATGCCGACATCAACCTAGCGGAGCGCATCAGCAACGACAATGGGGAGTTTAGGTTTATTTAGTAAACTGTGACTGCGTGTACTCTCTTCGTCGTCCAAGGACGAGTGACCACGACACGGCTATACTAGGTACTTGCTGAGACAGGCTTCATGTTATGACGCAGACCCATTTGGAAGGTGGACCAAACTATGGGTAATCTAAAGCTTTGTGTTTGAAGAGATAGTATAGATATAACTCTACAATGAGAAAAATCGGATGCCCCGATCTTGACAAACATTCCGTTTCGTCCATTCATCGTCCCTAATTTGAAGGTCAACTCGGATTTCAATTAGAATCGATTGGGGGTGACCAGACAGACGCAAAAGTCTATACCTAGAGTAGCATCGATTCCTATAATATTTAAGGCCTGATATAGAGTATAGTAGATGAAATACATCTAGCAGTAACTTTCTGATCTCTTTCTAGCCCTCTGGGTACACCCCTTTCTAAAAATACCATTTACACTAGCAGTGATCATTGGTAGCTATAAGTAAAGCACTGGTAACCTAGGAAAAAGCTATCCCTTACAATAAGTTCTAGGATATCAATAGAATCTGATTCCGTAAGCCTATAGTTGACTCTTCAGATAGTAAAATTACGACTAGGTATATGTACATTTATATTCCCCCAACATAGGAGCCCATCTGATGTGAATAGACAAAATGGGCCACGCAACATCGACTAAGGTTTCCAACTTGATATGCACCTCTTTACATAAGCGCTATATTCTTAATCGATGGAAAACAGCCTCTTAAAGAGACATGAAGTACAATAAAAAGGCCAATAATTGGAATATTACGTCTATAGTGTATTCTAACTCTATGTGGGGTTCCGAATAGGGGTAACAAGCTTACTTATTCTCCTGAAGACTAATACTACTAAACCCCCTCCCCCTTTTTCGTATTCTTATTCATATCATCGTATTATCAATTGCAACTGTGTAATCTATCACTTGTATTGAGAATGGGCGGGCGCAAGATTCTCGGCTAGGTATCCTGGTCTACTCGTAGGTAAGGCCCCTTTAAAACCGGACTGAATCCGTTTGCCTAGCCAAGTACGCAATTCTACAACGAACATTTATAGTCTGTAGGATACTTAGCGTTCGAAGCAAGCGTATTACATGGATCCTATTCGTTAAAATCGAACGGCTAGCCATTCAACAGTGTAGTAGCCTGGGTTCTCGAAATTTGACGTTATCCGCGGGGTATCTGATCTCATTTGGAGATGTCACCATCGCGCTGTGTCGATTCGCCATAGATAGCGAGGATATTGACGTGATTCCGCTAGATATTAAGACAACTACTGCTCTTGGCGTGGGAGTTGAGTATGGTATCGGAAATTCCGTGTATAAATTGAGGTGGAAGTTCGATACGTCTTGGAGATCGAATCGGGAGCACTCGTGGTTAAACACCTCCTTCTGGAAATTATTTTGTATTCTATCAATTCCTATAAATTATTGATAATTATTTATCAAGGCACCTAATGGCTCCTCCTGCGGCGGATGTTGATGTAAGGCCCGAGGTACCAGCCCAACAGATAAATAAGAAGTCTGTTGGTGCTGTGCCCGTCAAGACGTCAACTAGCTCTAGACTCGATGGACCCTTGAAGTACTCTGGAAGTCTGGACTCATACGAGCAGTTTGATGTCACTAAAGTCATCGGCCGAGAATTCCCCAGTCTTCAACTCAGCGAGATCTTACACGACGACACCAAGATCCGTGACTTGGCGATCCTAGGCAAGCATAACGTTCACATATCAGTAGCCATCTCAGGGTCTAACTACTAGAAGTTTCCGAGCGAGGAGTAGTATTCTTTCGCAACCAGGATATTAACATTGACGACCAGAAGCTTTTGGGTGACCGGCTTGGGCAACTCACCGGCAAGCCAGAAAGTTCCAAGCTTCATCGTCATGCCCTGTCAAACAGTAAAAGGGGTATCCCCATAGACGAGAATGGCCGCCTCGATGACGAAGTGTCTATCATCTCCTCGGAACAGAACCGCAAATTCTACAAAGACCGGTTTACGGCCTACTCCAAGAAGATTGCTAGCCATGGGTGGCACGCAGAGTAAGACCCCGGAGTGACCTTGGCTAGAGCGTAGCTTCAGGCATTAATAGCAGCGACAGCATCACGTTCGAGAAAATTCCTTCGGATTATGCTATTCTAAAGATCATCGAACTCCCCGAGGATGTCGGCGGCGATACACTCTGGGCATCGGGGTATGAAGCTTACGACCGTCTATCTCCGCCTATTCAGAAGCTGGCGGAGAGCCTGACCGCCACCCATAATCAGCCGGGCTTCGTGAAAGTTCAGAACGACTTCGGTGAGGAGCTTATCAACGATAATCGGGGCTCCCCCGAGAACAATGGCCTCGATTTCCAGGCGGAACAGTAAGCACCTCAACCCAAATGATGGGGGAATGCCGACTAACAGCCTAGCCCCCTGATTCGTACGAACCCCGTGACTGGGTGGAAAAGCCTGTTCGGCGCGGCTGGCCAGGTCGAAGCTGGATGGATCAATGGAGTCACCGAGCGTGAGAGCGAGATACTTAAAGCGTACTGTATGTCACTCAGCAATGCTACATTCCAGCGGCTGAAGTAGACTACTAACAATATTTTAGTCCTCCAGCTGATCGTCGAGAACCACGACCTCCAGGTTCGGTTCAGGTGGAATAAGAATGATCTCGCGATTTGGGACAAGTGAGTTGTCTGACTTAGCTGTATCCTTCATCTTCTAACAGACTGTGTCTAGCCGCTCGGTCTTCCACACAGCTACAAAGTAAGTCACCATCCACAAAAGGACTATAATATCTTGTATAGAGTGTTGACGTCGCGTTAGTGATTATATCGGAAAGCGCCAGGGAAACCGAGTGGTGTCTATTGGTGAGAAACCGTACTTCGACCCGAATTCCAAGTCCCGGCGTGAAGCGCTTGGGCTTTAGGCCGATGATACTTGTAGGCTAGGTCGAGGGCATAGCTATGTCCTACCTTAAGGTCTCGCCTTTAGCGTCTCTGGAGTTATTATAAGTGTGGGTGTATGAATTGAACTCTTCTCTATATGCTGGATTGAGCAAGTGACTTCGATCCCCTTTATTAATCGTTGTCAGCAGTTAAACGGAGAGCGTGGCAGAATGTAACCGGGTACCAACCCATCCACATCCCATCAATAAGGACCTTCATCTTACCTAGCGCTTAAACATAAGTTCAATCATGATAATTGAAGATTGATTGTGCACTGTGTATCGAAATTTAGATTTTGTTGACGAGAACTCAATACTGGAATTTAGAAACTACTGTCCTCAAAAAGCTGATATGATGGCTAGGAGTCTTTTGGGATGATCCTAATCTTCACCACCTAGGTACTTAAGTACAATACATTGGTTTTAAGTAGTACGTTTTGGGTACTTAGGTAGAAGGGCGTTAAAATAAATGCCTCAGCTACACCCACTTATTTCACCAACTACACTTAATATTTAAGTATCCTAAATAATATTAATTATATTAATTATAACGTTATATATTATTAATATTATTATAATTAAAATTTATAGATAAATAATATTATAAATAAATTTTTTATATATAAATTTTTTTTTTAACGTTAATAATTTTTAAAAACGAAAAAATTAACGAAAAATTTAAAAATTAATATAATTAAAATATTTATTTTAACGTTTTTTTATTAAATATTTAAGTTATTTAAATTATTTAAATATTTATTTTTTTAATAAAATAAAATAAAAGTTAATTATTAATTTTTACGTAACGTCGTAAAAATAAATTATTAAAGTTAATATTATTAATAAAATTATTAAAAGTATTATAAAGTAACTTTTTAAGTTTTTTAAATATTTATTTATAAAAATAAAAACGGAAAGTTATAAATTAAAAATTAAAATATAAAAAACATTTTATTTTATAAAAGTTAAATATAAATGTAAAATTTTAAATAAATAATTTATTTATTTATCGAAAAAATTACATATTTAAAAAAATATATTATTTATTAAATAATGTTTATATAAATGTTATATTTATATTATTTAAGGTTTATAATATTATATAAAACTATTAAAACGTACGTCGAATTATAAGTAATTTTTTCGTTAAATCGTTAATTTAAAAATTTTTTAAATATTAAACCTACTTTTTAATTATAATTACGTAATATTTTAAAAATTATAAAATATTATTTATTTTTTTATAATCGATACGAAATAATTTTATTAATTAAAATTAAATTATATTAATATTATAAATAATAAAAAAAAAAATTAAAATACGATTTTTTAAATCGTATTTTTATATAAATTTATCGACGTTAAAGTTATAATTATTTAATAAAATTAAATTATTATATTAAATTATAATAATAATTATAATTTTATAATATATAATAATTATTATTTATTATAATAAAAATTATAATTAATAAATTTATTATTATTTAATGCGATAATTTAATTTTATTAAATTATCGATTTTATCGTCGAAATATATATATAAAATCGTAGGTTTTTTAACGACGTTTTAATTTTTTTTTTTTTTTTATAATATTAACGAAATTATATTTTAATTTTTAATATTACGCGTCGTATTAAAATTTAATATTATTAATTATAATATATAAAATAATTATTTAATTAATATATTTAAAAAATATAATAAATAATTAAATAAAAAAACGTTATAAATTTATATTAAATTTAATAATTAAAAATTTACTTTTAAATAAATATAATAATAAATAATATATATAATTAAAATATTTTATTAAAAAATATAATAAATAAATATTAATTATATATTTATTAAATAATTTAATTTATTAAATATAATAAAAAAAAATATAATAAATAAATTTATAACTATTTTTTTACGTAATTATTTTTTTAAAAAAATATTAAAATATAATAATCGAAAATATTATATTTAAAATAATATATATAATTATAAGTTTATAATATTATATATATAATAATAATCCATTATTATAATAAAAAGTTTTAATTATATATATATTATTATTAAAATTATATAATTATATAATTTCGTATTACGAATTTATTATAACGGTAATAATAATAAATATATTTTTATTAAATGTTTCGTCGTTTTATATAACGAAAATTTAAAATATATATTTTTAAAATATATATAAATATCGATTAATATAAAATTAATTATTTTAAAACTTTTACATAAATATAAATTAATTAATATATTTTTTCGTAACTTTTTTATCGCGCGATTATATAATATTTTTATAATTATATATTAATAACTTTTTATTTATTTAATAAATTATTATAAATTATATTTAAAAGTAATTTTTTAACTATTAAATTTAATATATTTTTTTTATATATTTAATAAAATAAATTATTTAATATATATAATTAATATTTATTTACCGTATTTTTTAATAATTTATATATTAACATTTAATATATAAAATAATCGACATTTATAAAATTTATATTAAAAGTTTATTACGATTCGATATAATAAATTTAACTTTATTAAATAATTAACACCGAGATTTTGATCGAATATATCGTCGAAATTTAAATATAAAATCGCGATTTTTCGAACCGCGATTTAATTTTTTTTTTTCTTTATAATATTAATAAAATTTAATTTTTAATCTTTAATATTATACGCCGTATTAAAATCTTTTAATTAAAAAAATAATATAACATTTAAATTAATTTTATATTAATTATAAATATATTTTTATTTAAAACTTATATTTTAATTATTTATTATATAAAACGGTAAAATATATAATAAAAATATATTTATTATTATTATCGTTACGATAAATACGTTAATACGAAATTATATTATTATAATAATAATAATTTATTATTATATATAATGTTATAAATTTATAATTATATATATTATATTAAATATAATACCTTCGATTATTATATTTTAATATTTTTCTAAGAAAATAATTTTATAAAAAAATAATTATAAATTTATTTATTATATTTACTTTTATATAATATTTAACGATTCGAAATTAAAGTTATATATTTATTTAAATATTATAATAATAATTTATTATTATAATATAATATTATAAATTTATAATTATATTAAACGATAAAAAATCGTCGATAAATAAATCGAAAAAAAATATTATATAATTATACGATAAAAAAGTTACGAAAAATATATTAATTAATTTATTTTATTTATAAAAATTATAAAATAATTAACTTCGTATTAATTATTATTTATATATATTTTTAAAGTATATATTTTAAGTTTTTATTACGTAAAACGATAAAACATTTAATAAAAATATATTTATTATTATTATCGTTATAATAAATTTTTTAATATAAAATTATATAATTATAAATTATATATATTATTTTAAATATAATATTTTTAATTATTATATTTTAATATTTTTTTAATAAAAAGATAATTTTTTAAATTAATAATTATAAATTATTTTATTATAAAAATTATATAATTTATATTTAAAATTATCGAATTTTAAATATTATAAATAATAAAAAAATATTTATAATAAATATAAAAAAATATTATTTAAATTTAAATTTAATAATAAATATTTAATTAAAAAAATAAAAAAACGTTAAATAATATAAACATTTATATCGAATTAATTTATATACGAATTTTTTTAAAACGCGACGTTTTATTTAATAATTTTTATTTTTTTTTTAACTTTTTATATATAATTATAATATCATTTTATACTATTATAAGATATTTTATTAAATATTAATTTCGATTTTTTACTTATATTTTAATAATTTTTTAAATAATTTTTAAATAAAATATATTTTTTTTCGTATAATTACGTAAAATTTCGTATTTTTAATAAATATTTCGTTAATTATTTATTATAAATAATTTATATTTTTAATGTAAAAAAATTATCGAAATCGTAATAAATTAACGATTTTTTTAACGTATAAATTAACCGTTATAACTTAAAATTATATATTAAATTTTATTTATAATTTTTTATTATAAAATTCGAAGGATTAAATATATTTAATTATATCGAATTAATATAATTAATTATAACATTTTTATATTATAATTAAAATTTAATTCGATATTAATTTTATTTTATAATAAAATCGGCGATTTTTTACCGTATTATATTTTTATAAAAAAAATATATTATTATTTAATCGAAAATTTTATTTTTATTAAAATCGTTTAAATTTTTTAACTTTTAAAAAAAGTTTTAATGTTATTAATTAACGTTTAATAATTTTTCGATAGTAAATATTTATAATTTAATATATAATAATAATTAAAAATAATTATAATTATTATTATTCGATTTTATTATTAATTTTATTAATATCGTATTTATGTAAATTTAAAAAACGATTTTTTTACGTTCGTTAAATTTTTATACCGTTAAAATTTACGATAATAATCGATGGTTTTATATATATTATAAATTAATATTATATTTAAATTAAAAAAAGTGTTTTTATTTTATAATTTGTTTTAATAAATTATAATCGGAATTTTAATTTAATAACCGTTTAAAAAAATTAATATAATACGTTTATAAAAAAGTAATTTAATTTATTAACGTTATATTATAAAATTTTCCGAAAATATATATCGATAATTACGTAAATTTCGAATTTAATAAAGCGTAATTTATAATAACCGTTTATATATTATATATAATTAAGTTTCGAAACTTTAAATTATGTTTTTTTTTTATTATATTTTATAATTTAAATTCGATACGTTATCGTATAATTTAAAAATAATATAAACGATATATATTTTATGTTATTTTTCGTAATATAAAGATTTATAAGATTTTTTTAACGCGTTTTTATAACGAGTTTTATTTTATATATTTAAAAATATTTAAAATTTACATATATTCGTTAAAGAATTTTTTTAATTAAATCGTTATATTATATCGTTTATTCGAATTATTTATTCGTTTTTTTATATTATTTTCCATTTAAATTCGAATAAAAAAAACTTACGTTAATTTTATCCCTTATAAATATTATAATTAATTTAAAATTTCGACATTTCGAAATTTCGTAAAATAAAATAAATATCGTATAAAATTTACGAGTTCGAAAATATAAAAAATTAATTCGTATCGAATTATTTTTTATTTTTTTAATTTATATTTTAAAGTTCGATAAATTAATTTAACTTTAAATCGTTTTATTTTTAAATATTCGACGATTAAATTATAAAATAATTTAATTTAAAAAAATTAATAAATTTTGCTTTAAATAATATCGATATTATATTTATTTTTATAAAAACTTTATACTTTTAAATAACGTTATAAAAATCGTAAATTCGTTTCGACGTTATATTTATTTCGTAATCGTCGAATAATATCGTATTAAAAAATTTTATTTTTTAAATATTATTAATTAATTAATTTTTTACGAAATTTTAAATTTATTAAATTTTATAATATAATAATTAAATTTATTAAAATTATCTTTAATTAATTTATAAATTAAAAACCGGCTTTTTATAATTTTTTTTTTATATATATAAAATATATATTTAATTTATTTATTATTTTAATTTTTTTAAAATTTAGTTATTTTTAACTTTTAAATCGTATTTATTTATTTATAATTATAAATAACGACCGTTTAATTACGTTATTATTTATTTTTTATTATTTTTTTCCATCGGAATTTTTTGTATTCGATACCGTCGATATAAATTTTAAAAAAAAAGTAATTTTAAATAAATTTAAAAAAAAAAACAATTAAACGCGAGCGATTAATTATAATTAAATTAATTTATAATTCGATAATTTTAACATTATAACTTTAATATTTTATTAATAAAATTTATTAATTATAAAAAAAAACGAATACATTTATAAAATATACGAAATATTTATTATAATAAATTAACGAAAATAACTTCGAAATTTATTTAAATCGTTTCGATTAATTTTTAAATTACGTTAAATAACTTTTTACGAAGTTTTTATTTAATATTAATATTTTAATTTATTTTTTTTAAAACATTAATTTATAAATCGAATAATTCGATCGAGTTAATCGATTTCGTTTTCCTTTCGAAATTTAAAAAAAATAATTATTACTTTTTATTATTTTATCGTTTTTATACGTAATTTTTTTATAATTATATACGATATATTTATTATACATTTAAAAAATAATAAAACATATATAAAATATTTTTATCGATCGTTTATTAATAGAAAAATTCGTTTTATAATATTTTAATTAATAAAAATCGCCGATTAAAAATAAAATATTTTAATAAATTATTTCGAATATTTATTAAAAATTATAATTTTTAATTATTTCTTCGATTATAATCGAAAATTTATATTATTATAAATAAATAAATAAATGTTTATAATTTAAAAAAACGCCATTAAATAATTATCGAAAAAAATATTAATTAAAACGTTAAATAAAACGTTAAAAAAGAAATTTTTAATAATAATAAATAAAATAAAATTTTTTCGTATAATAAAAAAGTAAAATATTAATTTTATAACGGGGAATTATTTTTATATTTTTTAAATATATACGAATAAATATATTATAATAAATTAATAATATTATATTAAATTTACATCTCGTAAAATAATTTTTAATTTTATATATCGATTATAATTAAATAAATCGCGTTAATCGAATCGATATTTAATTAAATTTATTTATTAATAATAACTTATATTAATTTATTAACGATTAATTAATTTTAACTTTAACGTATTATATTATATAATAATGTAATTTTTTCGAAATAAATAAATTATCGTAAATTTATAACGAAATTTTATTAAATAAAAACGTATTAAATAATTATAAAATATTAATTAATAAAAATATATATAATAAATTTATCGTAATTTTTTTTAAAACTTTAATTAATTATAATAAACGATTTATATTTTCGAATATTATATTTAGGTGTTTTATAAATCGTTTTAAATAATAAAAAATTTTTAACGTTAAACTTTAAAAAAACATTAAAAGTTAAAATTTATATATATATAAATAATATATAATAAAATTAATTTACTTAAATTAAATCGTTTTAAATAATATGAAATTTTTTATCGATTTTATTTTATAACGAACGTATTATATTAACACGAATATTTAAAAGATAAAAATTTCGATAATTAACATTTTTACGAAATAAATATTAATTTACTTCTAATATATTTAAATATATTTTTACCCTTTTTTTTTAAGTATAATTTAATTTATATTTACTTTATTTTTTAACTTATTTTTTTTTAATTAATTTAATAAATGTAATAATAATATTTATTTATTATTTTCATAATAATTTACTTATAATACTTAAAAAATTTCACTTATATTTTATCGAAAACGTATATTTAAATAATCGTTATTTCGTATAAAAATTTTTATTTTTTATTTAATAATAATTAACGTAATTATTATTTTTATTATCGTTTATTTTATTATTTCGCCGTTATTAATATTATATATCGACGTAAAAAAAAAAAACGTACACGTATAAAATAATCCACGGAAAATATAAATTTATTAAATATAATCTTTATTAATTTACCCGTCATTTATTATAACTTCGCTATATTATAAAATTCATTTATATTTATTTTTTTTATTTATTTCATCGACGGTAAACATATTAATTATAAATCGAAGCTATTTTTTTTTTAATTTTATTTCGTTTAAATTAATAAAAAAAAAAAAAACGAATATAATACGAAACGATATTTTAAATAACATTAATAACGGATATATAAATATAAAAGCGGGATATAAAAATATTAAATAATTAAATATCGAAAAAAATCGTATAAATTTTTTAAAATATAAATTAAACTTTAATATTATATAATTAAACATCGAATAAATTTTTTATTAATATTACATTAATAATAAAAACTTAAAAAAAAATGTTTAAATTAAATTTAAAAAAAAACATTATAAATATTTACGATTAAAATTTAACTTCGTTTTTCGTAACTTTAAATTTAAATATAATTTAATATTTTTAATTTAAAATACATTTAAATTTAAATATTCGATATAAAATCGAATTTTACATTAAAAATATAATTATAATAATTTTATAATCGATTTTAAAATAATTAATAAATTATTTATCGAAATATAATTTTTATATTATTTTATAATCGTATTTTTAAATTAACGTTAATAAAACGTATTTAACCTTTTCGAATATTTTAATTAAAAAATTATAAATAATTAATTATAAAATATATATTTACGAAAAACGATATATTTTAAAAATAAATAAAAAAAAACCATTAACGTTTTAATATATATTAAATTTTTATATTTATATATCGCAAATAAATTAACCCTCCCTCGTAAAAACCTTTAATAAATTTATATAAAAAACCTTTTAACTTTTTTCGATTAATAAAAAAAATAATTTTTTATAATAAAAATTAAAATAATAACTTATTTCGAAAAAAACTTTTCGTTTATACGTTTTATAATTTTATTTTTTAAAATAATAATTAAAACGATAATTTATTTCGAAAAAAATCGCTTTTTCGTACGTTATATAATTTTATTTTATAAAATAATAATTAAAACGTTAATTTATTTAAAAAAAAATCTTTTATTCGTATATTTAATAATTTTATTTTTCGAAATAACGATCGAAATAACGACTTGTTTAAAAAAGGATTTTTTATTTATATATCTTATAATTATATTTTTTTATTACGATTAACGTAAATTACGATAAAATAATTAAAACGGCCGAAAAAACCACTTCGATTTAAATATTATATCGTTAATTTATCAAAAGCGTTATTAATTTTTTCTATAAAAACTAAAAATTAACTTTTATCGAATAATTTTACTTTTTTACTACGAAATAAAAAAATATTTTACGATGTAATTTCGTTTCGATAATAAAATATAACGGTAAATATAATCGTATTATTTTATTTTTTTTTTAATATTAAAATTATTATTAATATTAATATTAAAAAATATTTCGTTTATTGCTTTTATAACGATTTATCGAATATTTAATTTCGTTAATTTTATAAAGGAAGGGGATTTTATTTTTAACAAGTTATTTTTTTTATTAAATAATTATTTTATTAAAAAATAAACGAACGAAGGTTTAAATTAATAAAAAAAAAATACGATTAAAAAAAATTAATAATACGAATAAAAAATTAATTTAAAATTATTATAAATAATTTATTATAATTTAATAACATTTAATTAATAATAATTAATATTAAAAGGTTAATTATTTTTTATAATAATTAAAGTTATATTAAATTAACGTCGATTAAAAAATAAAATTTAATTATATTAACTACGAAAATTACCTCGTTTAATAAATAATATAATACGTTTATACGAAATGTTAAAACGTTAAATACGTAAAAACATTAAATCGGTTTAAAATAATCGAAAACGGCTTTTTTATATATCGAAGTTATTTTTAAATTAATTAATAATAATCGTTTTAAATTTATTATCGACGATTTTAAATTAATTATTAATAATTATTTTAAAATTATCGATAATAATTATTTTAATATCGTTAATAACGATTATTATAAAACTATTATAAAATTTTTTCGTAAATTATTTATAATCGATTATTTTTTATAATATAATATAATTATTAAAAAACGAAAAATTAATAATATATTAATTAAATCGACCGATTTATTTAATAAAAACCGTTTTAAAACTTATAAATATAATATTTATTAACGGTTAAAATCGCACGAAATTAAATATTATAAAAAGTTAATATTTAAAAAATAAACGAAATTACGATTTTAATCGTAACTTAATTATATAAAGTAATAATAAATTATAATTATTATTATTATATAATAAAATTAAAAATTTAACGATAATATATAAAATAATCGACTTCGAATATATTAAAATTTCTTTTAATAATTAATACGTATATATTTAAATTTATATAAAATTTTAAAATTATTTAATATATATTAATATTAATATTATATTTTAATATTTATTATAACGATAATAACGGTAGATATAATTTTATTAATTAATTTTATTATTTTACGTAACGAAAAATTAAATTATAAAATTATAAATTATATATATTTATTAATAAAATAAATATTATAATATTATACGTTTATTTTATAAAATTAATTAATTAATAATAAATTTAAAAATAATTTCGCCGTTTTATTTAATACGGGTAAAAATTTAAAAGTTAAGAATAAATTATATCGATATTATTAAAAAAAAAAAAAAATTAAAGTATGATTTTTTTTAATTACGGTTTTATATAAAAAAAGTAAGTAACGAAATCGTTTTATATATCGTAGTCGATAATTTAATAAAGTTAAATAAATGTATAATAATATAATATTATATTTATATTTATATTAAATTTTATAATTTATAATATTTATAAATATTTAAAATTTAAATATTAAAATAAAAGTTTAATTTAAATTTAAATTAATAATATTAATTTAATATATTAATTCGTCGATTAAATGTAATTTATTTTTTAAAAATAATTTAAATAAATTTTATTATAATTTTATTTTATTTATATTTATTTTTATTAACTTTATAAATACCGTACTTTTTATTTATATATATAATTACATTTTTCGTAAACGATTATTATTTTTATAAACGTATATTAACTACTTTTATTATATATAAAACCCGTTTTTACCGTATCGTTATAATTTTAAAAATATTTAAGTTTAAAGTTTTTAATATATTATTATAATCGAAATTTAAAAAAAAATAAATATATTATATATTTAATTTTAATTAATAACTTTTTTATTAATTATCCTTTTAATATCGTTTAAAGATTTATTTTTAAAGTTAACGATAATTTAATTAATTCGAATAAATCGAAATGATTTAAATTTACCATCTTTAATAATTATATAATTATTAAAAAATTTTATTAAAAAGTTAACGTCGTTATTATTAAATTAAATTAATATTAAAGTTTTTAAAAAATTTAATATAATATAAAAATAAAAAAAAAAACAAAGTAAAATAAAAAAAAATAAAAAAAAGTAAAAAAAAATAAAAAAAAAATAAAAAAAAATAGGAAAAAATAAAGAAAAATAGGGAAAAATAAAAAAAGGTAAGAAAAAATAAAAAAAGGTAATTTACGAAATTTTTAAACGAATTTTTAAAAAATCGAATCGAACATCGACTTAAATTTCGAATTTATTAAATTAAATTTCGAACGCGTCGAATTAAATTTTAAATTTATCGAATCGAATTTTAAAATTATCGAATCGAATTTTAAATTTATTTATACGATTTTTTAAATTAATAAAATAAATTTTAATATTATTTAACCGCGTATTAATATTAATAATGTTAATTTCGAATATATTAACGTAAATTTTAAAATAAAAAAATTATTTTATTTTAAATTTATTATAAAACGTTAAATATTTTTTATTTTTAATTAAAAATTAAAACGTTCGTTATTTTAAATAATTCGTAAGTAATTTTAATTATATATTTAATTATAATAATAAAATTAAATTAAAAATTTAATTACGCGATAAAATTTATATTAATTAAAATAAAAATTAAAAGTTAAAAATAAAATAAAAAGAAAAAAACGATATTTAAGTAATTAAAGGTAAAATATAATTAAAAAAATAAAATGTTTTAAAAGAAATTTTAAAAAATAAACTTTAATATATTTTATTATAAATAACGTAAATATTTTATAATTATATTATTAAAAAATTAATATTCGATTAAATTTCCCCTCGATATAATTAATTAATAATATTTATTTTTACTTTAATTTTAAAGTAATAATTTATAATAAAAATTTAATTACGATTAAATACGGTTATAAATTTCGAAAATATTAACTTTATACGTAATAAATAATATAAATTAATTTTTAATTTATAATAAATAACGTATAAATATTAATTTATATAAAATTATATATAAAAATATAAAAATCGAAAATAAAAATACCGTATATATTAAATGTTTTATATAATAAAAAATTATAATAATATTTAAAAAAATTATTTATAAAATTTAAAACTTATTTTTCGATTTTTTATTAATAATTATTATTATATCGGTTTTTTATTTACGATCGTTATTATATTAATTTTATATATAATTATTTTTAAACTAATTTAAATTATAAATTTAACACGAATCGAATTTTAAAAATTAAAATATTATTACGTTAATAATATAAAAAAAAAAAAAATTAAAACACGATTCGAAAAATCGAAACGAAATTATATTTTAAATTTCGTTATTAATTTTTTAATAAAATTAAATTATTATATAATATTATAACGATTTTATACGTCGAATTTTATAAATTTCTTTCGATAACGATTTTAAATATTATTAAAAAAAAATTAAAATTTAATAGATAATATATCGTAAAATTAATGGATAACGTATCGTAAAATTAATAAATAACGCATCGTAAAATTAATGAATAATACATCGTAAAATTAATAGATAATATATTATAAATTTAATAAATAACATTTCGTAAAATTAATAAATAACATATTATAAATTTAACGGATAACGTTTTATAAAATTAATAAATAACGTATTATAAAATTAATAAATAATATATTATAAATTTAACGAATAACGCTTTATAAAATTAATAAATAATATATTATAAAATTAATAAATAATATATTATAAATTTAATAAATAACTTTTTATAAATTTAATAAATAACGTTTTATAAATTAAAAAAATAATATATTATAAATTTAATAAATAACTTTTTATAAATTCGATAAATATTATATTATAAATTTAATAAATAATGTTTTATCGATTTAATAAATAATTTTTTATAAGTTTAATAAATATCGTATTATATATAAATTTTATAAGTAATTTTTTATAAATTTAATAAATAACGTATTAAAATTTAATAAATAAAATATTATAATTTAATAAACGAAGTTTTTATAATTTTAATAAATAAAAATTATAATTTAATTAATAAAATATTATAAATTTAATAAATAATACATTAAAATTTAATAAATGAAATATTATAATTTAATAAATAAATGTTTATAACTTTAATAAATAAATAAAAATTATAATTTAATTAATAAAATATTATAAATTTAATAAATAACGTATCGTAAATTTAATATATTAATAAAAGTTAAATAATTAAATTATTATTATATATAATTTGTAATAAATATATAAAACTTTTAATTATTACTTTTATAAAAATAATCGCTTTTATTTATTTTTAATAAATAAATATATAAATATTAAAAAATAAATTATTAAAATTTATTTTTAAATGTTATTATATTATATAATTATTTAACGGTAATATTATATATTAATAAATACGTACGTAAAGTAAAGTAAAAAAATAATAATAAAAGTAATTACGATAAAGTAAAACTAATATTATATAATTATTTAAAAAAGAAAAAATATTTAATAAAAAAACCGTAAAAAAAGTTTCCTTTATATAAACGAAAGTATATAAATATTTTTTCTTTTTAAGGTATATACTATAAAATAATACGTATATAAGTTAATTAATTATTATTTATTTTATTTTTTTTTCGTAATTAATTAATTATAAATTATTAATTAAGTTTTTCGTTTTACTTACCTTTTTAATTTTAAATTAATTTGATTTTCTTTTATTAAATTTCGTATAACTTTATTAAAGGACGCTTTCGTTATCGCATCCGCGGGGTTATACGATTTATAAATTCATCGAATATCGTTAATTTCTCGGTTTTTATAAGACTACTTTAACGTTATAAAATTAATCATCAACCTTTTTTCGTTAATACTTTCTATTTATATTAAATATTAATATAACGATAAGGAGTCGATATATAATATAAAAGGGGCTTTAAAAAGTAAAAAACGTTTTAAAATAATGTTAATCGTGTAATAAACGACATAATCGATGTCGAAGTTTTAAACCATTTTATAAATTTTATTAATAAATATGTTACGAATAATTCGCTTATATTTAATGGATAATTAATAAATAATGTTATTAATAACTCGTATTTTATTATTTTAATCGATAAAGCTTTTATTACTTAAAATAATAATATATCCGATCTACGAATTTAAATTTTTATTATTTATAAAAAATTTATTAATAAAAATATAAAAACGTAAATTTTAAAAGTTTAATTTAATATAATAAAATCCACGTATTTAATTATTTATTTATTATTTAATTTTAATATTAAAAATTTTAACTTTTTTAAATTCGAATTCGAAGTGTTAAACCGTCGTAAAATAATTAAAAACTACTTCGAATTAATATATAAAAACGATATATATACTTCGAATTTGTTATTTTATAAATTTTTTAGTTATATTAAGGGTTTTAACGTTTAATAATGTAAGTTTTTTAGTTTAACTTTTTTAAATAATCGTTACGTTAAAGTTTTTATCGTAAATTATAATGTATAAATTATTAAAATCTTTAATTTCGAAGTTTATAATTTTTTAAGAGCGCGTTTTAATTTTAATTTTATTAAAAACTTTATTTTTAATAATAAAGAAATTCGTAGTATCGATATTAAAGGTATTATCTATTTAAAAGTTAATAAATTCGAACGGGTTCGAATTTATTATAAATAAATAAAAGTCGAAAGTTAATGGTTTTATTTGTAATTTTTATTAATAATAACGCGAATAAATTTTAAATTAATATATATTTAATTTTACGAAACTATATAAAAGTTTAATTATTTATAATAATGTTTTTTTAAAGTATTTATTTTTAAATTCGATTAATAAATATATAAAAATGATTTTTTATATCGATATTTTAAACTAAATATAAATTATTATAATATTTCGAATTATAACTTTTATTTTTTTACGACGTAATATAAGTGTTAAAATTAATATAATACGTTAATTAATTTTTTAGATAATAAATGCGTACGTTATAATATATTTTTTATTAAAATTATTATAATTTTAAATTATTAAGTAAAATTTTTTATATAACGTAATAATGTTTTTACTTTTAATTTTACGAATTATTCGTAACTTAAAAATCGTAGCGTCTTAATATATAATTATATCGTAAACCTTTAAACGTAAAATACTTTTTTCGAATAAAGTGTTAAATTTTTTTATATTCGATATTTCGTAAGGTTTTTTTTATATAATGATTTTTTTATTCGTTCGTAATTTAATAATAAAAGTAAAATTTTTTTATTTTTTATTAATAATATATAGTTTAACGATATGAAAAAAATTATTAATATATATAAAATTTTTTTTCGAAATAATTTAATAATTATCGAAGTTAAAAGTTAATATAAATAATTCGATTTTAAATTTTTTAATCGATACGAAGTTTTTTCGAGATTAAATATACGGTTTAATATAAGAATTTTTAAACGTAAATATTCCGCTCGAAATATTAAAAATAATAATAACATTTTTATTCGATATTATAATAATTTTATAAAGGCTTTTCCATTTTTTTTTTTTCTATAAATAAATACTTTGTTATTAATAAAAAGTAATACGAAAAGAGTTTTTTATGTATTAAGGTTATTATATATATTTAAGGTATTTTTTACGAAACGTTATATTTTAATTTTTTTAATTTTCGTTATTACTTTTTAAACGATTTATACCCTTTAAATCTATGTGAAAATAAAGGGTAAATCTATATTAATTTTAAGATAAACGTTAAATATAAAAAATATAAATATTAAATTATTAAAATTAATTATATCGTTAATTATTTTAATAATTATTTATAATCGAATTATATATAAATTTAAACCTTAAAATTTATCGGTAATAATTTCGTATATTTTATAAACGAAGTCGTAATATTTTTCGATTTTATTAATTAATTAATATATTTCGATAAATATTTAATAATAAATAACTTTAATAATATAAGTCTTATTTCGAAATTCGATATTATCAAAGTTTATATCGATATTATATATAATAATATTCGAAGGTTCGAAGTAAATATTAATTTAACATTATTTTAATATATTTTAAATTTTTTTAATAAAGATAATTTTTATAAAGCGAATAACTTAAAATTTTATAACGGCATCGACTATATATAAAACGAAACGTTCGTTTAAATATATAATATTAATAATAACTTCGTAATTAAAATTTATATTAAAATCCTTTAAATTAAATTTAAATCTTTAAAAAACTTTACCTTTAATTTAATAATAATAATAAAATTTATTAATTTCTTTAATATTTTTAATATCGACATTATAATTTACTTTATCTAAAAAAATATATAATTTAATTATAAAAAAATAATTAAATCGAATATAAATATAATATAATTCGAATTTCGTAAAAAAAATCGTATTATTAAAATAAAACTATAAATATCCCTATTTATAAACGATAATAACGATAATATCATTTTTTTCGATTAATTAATTCGTGACATTATTTAAATAAACACTTAATCGATTTATATTTTTTAAATATATAAAAAACGAAATATTTAAATTTATAATATAAAAATCGATTAATTCGAACGAAACGTTAATTATAATCGTTTTTAATAACTTAATTAAAAATCCGTCTTCGAATTTAATATTAACTTCACCGATTCGACTATTATTCATTTTAAAATTTCGATCGAAAAAACTTTTTATAAAAGTTTAATATTAACCTTTCCCTATAATAAACATTTTAATTACGTCGATATCGAAAATAATACCTTAAAAAACATTTTTAATATATCGATTTAAAATAAATATAATATTATTTTTTAATTTATTAATAAAAAAATAATAAATAACGATTCGATATTAATATATTTAATTTATTAAATATATCGCAACTAATTAATATTAAAAATCGACTTTTTTCGTTTCGAAAATAATAATATTATAATCGTCGTTTTTCGACTCCGAATTTTCCTACTTAATACTTTTATAACCCGTTAAAAACGTAATATATTTACCCTTATTTTTAATTTTTTAAACTCGCTATCGTCTTTTAACTTTTTTTTATTCGTCTTCGAAATATTTAATAAATTAACATCTTTCTTTTTTATATATCTAATAACGATACTTTTAAATTTAAATTATTTTTTTCGATTAATATCGACCGCCTTTATTATTACGATAATACCTCCATTTAATATAAAATTAATTAAAATCTTCGTCGTTATCGTTATTAACTATAAATTAACACACTTTTTTAATATTTTTAAAAATGTTAATTAACGTACGAAACTTATTAATTAATTCTTCGAATTAATATAATAACGTAAATAAAATATATTATAACTAAAATACGTTATAAATAATACGTTACGTAATTACGATAAATTATTATTTACCCCTAAAATCTTTTTTAAAAATACATTAATATAACATTAATTTATTTAATATAATTTATAACATTTTAAAATCGAATTTTCCCTTATTTTTTTTTTTAATTTTAATATCGAAAAAAATAATCGAAATTTAATTATAATAATATTAAACTTTATTTTACTTCGTATTAAAATATCGCTTTATAATTAAATATATATTTGTAAAATATTAATAATAAAATATATTATATAAAAAATAAATAATTATTTGTTTAATAAAAATAATAAAAAATACGACGTAAAATTAAATTTAATAAATTTCAACCGTATAATATACGTTTAAAAAAAAACGAAACTTATTTTTTAAAACATTATAAAATTCTCCGATATAATTATTTTCATTATTCTAAGCTTTTTTAAAATAATCGATAATAATAAAAAAATATATTTCGTTAAAAACTTAAATAAAAAAAACGTTATAATAAATATCGTTTTATTAATTTCCGATAAATATAAATATTAAAATCGATTTAATTAATAAAAACTATAAAATCGTTTAAAAAAAAAAACCGTAATTTTCGATATAATAATTTTTTTTTTTTAATACAACATTTAATAAAACCGCCGATATTATATATAAACCATTCGATAACGATTTAAAAAGTCTATAAACATTTTTCGATAATAAGGGTTAAAATTATCTTTTTTATTAAAAATCAAAAATATATTACTAATTATACCTTTATAATTTAATATAAATTAAAATAATAAAATATTAATTAATCGTAATAATCTAAAAAAACGCGATTACTTTTTAAAGGGTAAAAATAAAGAAAATAAATATATTAAATATTTAAAATTTCGACTAATTACGTAAATTACTTTAATTACTTTAAAAGTTAAATAAAATTAACGGTAAAAGTTTAAATATTAACTATTAAAAGGATTATATCATAAAAAATTACGATAAAAAAAGCGATAAAACGTAAAATATAAACGATAAATTATTTAAAATAATAAAAAATAAATACGTATATTACGAAAATAATTTATAACGTCGTTAAAACGGTATTAATAATAATTTCATCGATATAATAAACACTATCGAATTTTTATAATCGATTAATTAATTAAACGTTTAAAAGGTAAAAAATTATAATCGTTACTATATCGTAACGTAAATATATATCGATATAAATAACTTTAAATAAATTATACCCTTTTCGATTCGATATATAAATACTTTTTATATTAATATATTAAACCATTTCTATTTTATTTTTATTAATTCGTCGCTATTTTACTCTAATGGTTTACGTAATAATAAAAAATTTAATAAAAATTCGATAACGTTAATATTATTTTTACTTATATAAATACTTTTTTATATTAATATAATCTTTAAAGTTAATCGTAATTAACGTAATAAAACTTAAAAATCGCTTAAAATAAAATCTTTAAAATACTCCTAAAATTCCTTTAAAATTTCCTTAATTATATAAGCGTATAACTTACTCCTATTTATTACTTTTAAATTTATTAACGTAAATAAAACCCACGTTATTTTTTATTAAAAAATAATAATTTACAGATTTATTTTTTCCTATTTTATCGTCATATAATTAAAATATTTATTAAAAAAAACGAAAATAATTATAAAATTAAAAATATATTTAATTAAAATTTTAAACTTATTTATATTTTTTTATTTAATAAAATTAAATTCCTTTTCGTAAATTTACACTTAAACCGAACTTTTAATTTCTTACGATATAATAAATATTATAAATTTAAAAAAATTTAATATAATAAAATAATATCTTAACATAAATAAAAAAATATCGTATAAAAAAAAAATACTATTATCGCGTATATTACTACGATAAAAATCTTTCGTATTATTATAATAATAATTTTTTTAACTTTACTAATTTATGTTATTAACTTTAATAACACTAATTAATATTAATAAATACGTACGTAAAATAAAGTAAAAAAATAATAATAAAAATAATCGCAATAAAATAAAACTAATGTTATATAATTATTTAAAAAAAAAAAAATATCTAACAAAAAAACCGTAAAAAAAATCTCCTTTATATAAACGAAGGTACATAAGTACTTCCTCCTCCTAAAGTACGTACTACAAAATAATACGTACATAAATTAATTAATTATTATTATAAAAATAATCGATAATATAATGCGAAATAATTTCGCCGCTTCGTTTTAATATATATAAAATTTTTAAACTACGATTTAATATATTATTTTTTATTTTTAACCTTTAAATTTTTAATTTATAAACTTAAATAAAATAATATATTTATGTTAAAAATATTACGAAATAATATTACAAATAATAATTATATAAAAATCGTTTATAATTAATATTTTTTTACTTTTTATATATATATTATATATATTTTATAATATAAAATATTATAAAATGTAAATTAAAAAAATAAATACATAAAAAAATAAAAAAAAAATAATAAAATTTAACTTATTATTTTTTTAATTTATTTAATTTTTTATAAGAAAAATTTAACCGATTTTATATATATTTAAATAAAAAAAATTTTATTTTTATTATAATATTACGTATTAATTTAACTTTATTAAATTAATAATAAAACGTAAAAAAATAACTTCGTTATTAATTACGTTTTTATAAAACCGTAAATTTTTAAATTATATTATTTTTTTTTTATTTATTTTCGAAAAAAAATATTACGTTTAAAAACGATTAAATCGAATATTTTAAAACTACCGTCGAAATAAATTTTTTATCGAAAGAAAAAAATATTATATTTTTAATATAAATATATTTAATCGATTTTATAATATTACGTAATTAATTATTTAATAACCCCATTAATATATTATAACGTATTTTATTAATAAATTTTAAATTTAACGATTTTATTAATATAATTAAATAATAATAATTTAAAACGTATATATCGAAAAATCGATTATATACGTTATTATTCGTTTAACATTTAAAAGCGACGATATATTTAAAGTTAAATTATTTCGAATTACTTTAAAAATCCGTAATAATATTTTCGAAATCGTTAATTATTCTTTTAAACCGATAATTTTTTTCATTTTATATAATAAAAAAATTATTTAATAAAATATTTCGATATATAATATTTTAAAAATACATATAATTTAATTTTTATAACGCACCGTAAAAAAAATATAAACGCGTATATATTCGAATTCGAAGGTTTATTATTAAAAATTATACGCGTTATCGAAAAAAAAAATTTCGAAAAAATACGAAATTAACAATATAATTATATAAACGTTTACGAAATTTATTAATTCGAAATTTTCCAATTATATCTTTTCGATTATTATAAAGTTAAAATATGTAAATTATTAAATAATATCGATTTTATTATATATTATTACCGGCGTTATTTTAAAATAATATTATTTAATCGAAATAATTTTTACAATAATAACCTCGTTAATATTTACTCGTATATTCGTTTTAATAAAATTATACGTCCCTATTTTAAATAATTTACGATAAAAAATATAATTATTAATATAATATTAATTAACGTAAAAAATAATATTAAATTTAAAATTCGAAAATATATTAATATAATAAATTCGAAAAATTATTTTATTTCGATATATAATAAATTAATTTTTATTTACTTCTTTTAAAATAAAATTTAATATTAACTTTAAATCTTTAAAATATATTCGATTTTTTATACGGTAAAAAATAATGTTTTTTTTCGCGTTTAAAATTATATTAATGTCGTTTATTTCGTAACTTACATATATAAATAAATATTTATTAAACGTAATAATTAATATAAATTATTTAAAATAAAAATAAAGTTTAATTAATATTATATATATCGACATTTTTATAAATTTAATTTTTATTAAAATATTTATATTTTTACGTGAAAATTTCGATATATTTCGTTTAATCGTTTATTTAATATTAAATTTATTAAATTTTTAAATAATATTTAAATAAAAAAAAAAATTTTTTTTCGAATTTATAACGTTTTTTATATTAATTATTTCGATATAATATATAAAAACGGCGTAATAAAAATTATCTTTTTTTTAAATTTATCGATTTATAAAATTTATAATTTTATTTATAAATTTACGAGTTAATTAATTATCCTTAATAATCGTTAAAAATTTAATAAAAATAATTAAAATATTTACTTTTATTATCGATTCGATTTATAAATTATTATAATCGAATAAAATATTTTATTCGTTAATTATTTTAAATTAAATAAATAAAGATATTTAATTAATATATTTTAAAAATAAACGTATTTAATTAAAAAAAAATTTTTAAAAATATTAAATAAAAGGAAATAATAATTATAAAATTTCGTTTATAATAATAAAAAATTTTATTTTTATTATTTATTAAATTATAATTTAATTATTTTAATATTAAAATTTATTAAATTTAAAATAAAAATGTATTTAATGGAATTTTTTATATATTATAATTAAATAAAATAATTCGTTTTATCGTATATTTATAATAAAAAATATTATTATTAAAAAACAACGAAATTATTTTTTATTTCGTTATTAATTAATAATAATACGAGTAAATTTTTAAAATTATAAAAAAAAAAAAATTTAAAATATAATTCGAAAATTATAATTTATATATATATAAAAGATAAAATAATAAAATCGTTTAAAAGTTCGTTATTAATTATTTAATAAAATTAAATAATTATACTTTTATATAAATAAAACGAAACGACGAAATTATTTTATATTATATTTAAAATTACTTTATATTATAAAATAATTATATAATATTTTAATAATTTTTTTAATATATATCTTTTATTACGATTTAATATAATAATTTAACCCTATTAAATAATTAACATCGAAATGTCGAATAATTTCGTTATCGACGTATTTATATAAATCGTAATTTTTCGACGCGCGTTTTAATTTTTTTTTTTTTTATAATATTAATAAAATTAAATTTTTATTTATCGTATAACGTATAATATTATTTTTATAATAATAAAAATACGTTAACATTAACTTACTTTTTAATATTATATTTCGAATTTTTTTATATAAATTATAAATTATTTTATATAATATAATAAATAATAAAATATTTTTTATATTTTATTAATAAATTAAATATTTATTTTTTTATGTTATAAAATTCGTATTATTAAAAATAAATTTAAACGGTTTATTTTTTTACTTAAATAAATAATAACGTTATAATATAAAACGTTATTATTTAATTAATATTATAATAATAAATAATTTTTATTATATAAATTTTATAATATATACCTATACGAAAACTTTAATCGTAACTTTTATATTTATATTTTTATTAAATTTTTTTATATTTTTTAATTAATTAAAATATTAAAGTTAAAATAATAATTAATATTTTATCGTAATTATTTATAAAATTTACTTATTAATTATAAGTTTAAATTTATTTTTATTATAACGTTTAAAATTAATCGATGTTTTAATTTATAAATTTAAAAAAAATATTTCGTTAAATAAATAAAATTATTAAAAAAACCCTCGAAAATAATATTAATAATAAAAAAAAAATTATAATATTTAACGTTTATTTTTTTCGACATTATTAATTTTTTCTATCGAAAAAATTAATTTAAAAAATATCTTCGAATTATTAAAAATATAAAAAATGTTTAATTTTCGTCGTTTTACCTTCGAAATAATTTAATTAAATCGTATATAAATTTTTTTTAAAATCGTATTTACGAATATCGAAAAAATCGCATTAAAAATTTACTTAAACAAAGAAAAACGTAAAAAATTATATCGGATAAAAAATAAATATTTTATATTTAATGTAAAAAATTAACGATCGAATAAATTTAAATTTAATAATTAAAATTAACGAAATTTTCGTAAATAATTATTCGTTTTCGTTTATTTAATTTCGACGTTAATTAAAAAGTATTTTTATTATTTATCTTTAAATTTAATAATTACGTTAATTATTTTATTACCTATTTTATTAAATATACGTATACGCGTATATATTTTATTTTTTTATTATTAATGTCGTTATTAATTTTAACGTCGATATCGCGTATAAATTTCTTTTTAATATTCGATATTTTATTAAATAACTCGTATTTTAACGGGTTAAATAATAAAGTAAACGTATTAATCGAAAAAATAAAAAAATAAAAATTCGATTTTTTAAAAATTCGATTAAAATAATAAATTTCGTCGTTTAAAATTAAATATTAAATAATAATATATCGATAATATTTATTTTATTTCGATTAATATAAGATAATTTTAAATAAAAATAAAAAAAAATAATAAAAGGTATTTATAAATAGAAATAAATCGTTAAATATAAATATATAATTAATAATATAATAAAATAATTTATTAATTATATATTTATATTTATTTCGACGGTTTATTTCTATTTATAAATTAACATATATTCGATTATAATTATTTTTTTATTAAATTTAAAAAGGGTTTTATTTATAATATTATATAATAATTATACGTTATTTTTTTTATTATTTTTATTTTTTTTTTATTATTTAAAAGTATAAAATTTATTAATTAACGGTTCGATAATTTAAATTAACTACATATTTAAACATTATTTATTAATATTAATTTTAACAATTTTATCGTATATTTTTAATTTATAATTTTTCGAAACGAAACGATAATTTTTCGTAATATAATTTAAAAAAAATCGCTATAAAAAATTAATATTAATATATTATTAAACCCCTTATTAAAATGCTTATATATATTAAATATTAAAAGTTAAACGTTAATAATTTAATTATTTATTAAAAAAAAAAAATCGATACGATTATATAAATTTAATAACGTTTAAAACCTTTTATATATTATATTTACTTTTTAAAAATTATTCGAAATTAATCGAAAAATTAAACGTCGATTTTATTTCGAATATAACGTCGATACGAAAAATTTTAAATATTTAATATATATTTTTATATATATTATAATTATTAATTATTTTTTTAAAATAAAATAAAATATATTTATTATTAATAAAATTAAACGATTTAATTATCGGTTTCGTTTTTAATATCGAAGTATTTTAAACAAACGATATCGATTTATAAAGTAAAAAATTATTAATATAATTTATAATATTAAAAATTAAAAATTAAATTTTATTAATATTATAAAAAAAAAAAAATTAAATCGCGGTTTTATATATAAGTTTCGGCGGTGTATTCGATCGAAGTTTTAATATCGATTATTTAAAAAAATTAAATTAATTATATCGAATCGTAATAATCGCGATATTATATTAATAAAAATTACGTTTATTTTTATTTTTATCGATGTCGTTTTAATTATTTATTTATTACGAAACGGTAATTTTTCGATATATTTTAATTAAATATAAATAAAAAAAATATATTTAAAACGTCGTTATTCGATAATATATTAATAATTTTTTCGTTCGATATCGAAAGGTACCGTTCGAAAATTTCGATTTTTCATTAACGTTATTAAAAAAAATAAACGAAATAAAATAATTTTAATATTAATATAAATCGAAATAATATTATTTTTAATTAATAAAAAATAAATAATTTTAAAGTAAATATTTTAACGTATATTTAATATAATTAATTAAATATATTTTTAAAGTAAATTATTTAATTATTATTATTTTAATTTAAAAATTTAAAAAATAATATATTTTATTAAAGCCGTTTATTAATTTAAAAAAAATAAGTTAATTACGTCGTTTTTTTTTATTTAATTTTCCGTTATTTATTATTATATTATTAATAATTAAATTTACGAATATATTATTTATTATTTTTTTATCGTTTTTTACGTTTTTTACGGTAAATAACGTAAAAATAATATCTTTAAAAAAAATATATATTTAAATTTTTCGAAAGTAAAAATAAGTTAAGTTTTATTAACGAATAAATTTAAATGGTATATTTTTATAAATAAAATTAATCGACGAAAAAACGTTAATTATAAATTAAATTTAATAAATATAATAAATTTTTTAATTTAATTATTATATAAAAAAAATTATTTATATTTAAAAAAAAATTAATAATAATAAACGGTATAAAAATATAATAATATTAATATTTATATTATTAAAATTATAATAAAATAATTATCGATAAATTATTTTATATTAAAGTAAAATAAACGTTTTATTTTTTTTTTTATTATTTTTTTTTATTTTTTTAAAAAGTTTATATATATATTTAAATTAAATTATTATATATTATTAAACGTATATATTTTTTTATTAAATATTATTTATATTATATAATATTTAAACGGGTAATTAATTAAAAACGTAATTAAATTATTATTAAATTATTATATAAAATAATATTATTAATATCGTTTAAAACTTATAAATCGATTAAATTAATTTTTTATTTAAACGATAATTTCCATTAAAATAATACTTTTTAAAAATAATATTATTTTCATTTATATTATTATTCGTATAATTTAAACGAAGTTATTATTTCGTAAATATTATAACGTAATTTATAATACATTTAAAAATTTTATTAATTTTTTTTATATTAAATTTATAATATTTTTAACCGTAATTTTCCCGTTTTCGATTACCCCTATTTTTATTTTTTCGTATTCGTTTAACGTTACGTTAAATATTAAAGTAAATAAATAATTAATAATTTAAAACTTTTCGTTAAAATATATAATTAAATTAAATATAATTAATAAATATTTAAATATTTATTTTAAATAAATTAATGTATAAATATAAATATTTATAAAATAAATCGATAAATATTTAAATATTTATTAAATAATTAAAAAATAATATTAAAATTTATTAATTATAATTATTATTTAAATTAATAAACCTTTTAATTTTATTTTTTTTCAACTTAAAAATAAATTATATTCGATGATTTTTCCTTTTAAAATATTTTAAAAATAATAATTTAATTAATATTAATAAAAGTTTATTTAAAATTTATTCGTTAATATATTTTAAAATATAAATAAATATATTTTTTATAATATTTTATATTTTTTATATAAATTCGTATTTTTTATAAAAATTCGCGTTTTTTATAATAATCCGCATTTTTTATAATAACTTTTTTATATTTTATTTCTTTTAAAATATTTATATATTAATTTTATTTTATAATTTTAAATATTTAATTTTTATATTTCGAAATTTCGATTAAATATATTATATATTTTTTAATATTATTATATTAAATTAAATTAATAAAATTCGAAGATTATTATATTCATTTTTAAAATATCTTCGAATAAATTAAATAAATAATAAATAAACTTATTACGAAATATTTATCCTTAACGATAATATATTAATATCGTTATTTTTAAATAAAATAATTAATTTATTACTTTTATAATAATTAAATCGAAAGTAATTAACTTTATTAATATTAAATAAAATTTTAATTAAAATTAAATAAAATCTTTTAATTAAAATTTAAAAAAAAAATTTTTTTTTAAAATTTATATAATCGATTATTTATTATATTAATAATAATAATAAACGACCGGAAATAATTAATGATATTATTTCGATTAATTATATTATTTAAGTTTTAATAAAAATTAAAAAAATTTTTATAAATAAACCGATAATAAAAATAATTCGAAATTAATAAATAAAATTAATTTTACATTTTTTTATTTTTTTAATTAATTAATAATATTTATTATTAATTTAAATTAAAATAAATTATTACTTTTAATAATCGTAATTATAATCGAAATTATCGACATCGAAAATTAAAATTAATATAATTTTAATCGTTAATTAATAATTTTAAAAGTAAATTAATTTATATATATTTTTATTATCGAATATAATTTTTAATTATTTATAATCGTTTATATAATAATTATTAATATCGTTTTATTTTTAAAATATATCTACGTAAATTATAAAATAAATTAAAATCTTTTTTAATATTACATCGTTTTATTTAATTATTTTTATAATATTTACATTAAATATTATTATAATAATAATAATAATAAATATTTTCATCGACGTAATATATATTATTTTATTAATATATATTAAATAATTAATTTAATTATTATAAACGTAAAAAAACGCGTATAAATAAATAATATATTTAAAATTATTTTTAAATTATTTTTAATATTTATTTAAATCGAAAAATCGATATCGATTTTAACTTTCGTTTTTAAAATAATTAAAAATATTAAAATTTAATTATTCGATATAATTAATTAAATTTAAAAATTTAAACGTAGAAAATTAATTATTAATATTTAATATTATACGATATATAATACATTTAAATAATTATTTATTTTATTATACTTTTATTTATATTTATTTATTATTTATTTATTTCGTAATATTAAAATTTTTATCGTATATTATAAAACTTTAAAAATAAAAATAATTTAATTAAAAATATATCGAAATATATAAATTTTTAAATTATTACGATTTAATATAATTAAATTAACTTTATTAAAAAATAAATATCGAAATTTTAATTAATTACGCCGTTAAAATTTATATATAAAATCGTAATTTAATTTTTTTTTTTTTATAATATTAATAAAATTTTATTTTTAATTTTTAATATTATACGTCGTATTAAAATTAAACCGCGGTTTTATATATAAATTTTAATTATATAATCGATCGAAACTTCGATATTAATTATTTAATAAAATTAAATTAATTATATTAAATTATAATAAAAAAAAATTATAAAGTTTATATATATTAAAATAAAATAACGAAATTATTTTATATTACGTTATCGATAATTTATTATTTTTTAAAAATCGTATATAATAATATAATTTTATATTAAAATATTTATCGTAATAATAATAATAATAAATATATTTTTATTAAATACCTCGTTATTTTACGCGATAAAAATTTAAAATATAAATTTTTAAAAAAAATATAAATATTAATTAATACGAAATTAATTTATTTATAACTTTTAAATATATATAATTTAATTAATTTTTTTTATTTTTTTATTTTTTATTATATAATCGTATAATTTTATTTTAATTATTTATTAACGATTTTTTATTTATTTAATATCGTATATTTATAATGATTTTTTTATTATAATTTTATTTAATTTATAAAAAATAAATTTATTATTTTTTTTAATTATATTATAAATTTATTATTTAATTAAATAATTATATAATTTAATAATATATATTTTATAACCTTTTATAATTTTCACGTAATTACATTTAAAAAATGAACCTAACATTTAAAAATTTTTTAAATTAACGGTTTAACGGAAAATCCTCTTACGGTCCGACGTAAAAACGTTTGGAATTATATACCTACCCCTCATAGTACCTCGCGCTTCTTATTCGGCGTAAGCAGCTTCCTTTATCTGCTCTAATGGTTACCCGTAGGGCGGGGCAAATAGAAGTACCTTGTACCGAATTTGAAGGTTCAATCATCCAGATAAGGTAAGCACCTCTAGTGCCCCACCTGGAGAAAAAAATTGATTGGACCCTGCCTAGCGTAGGTACCCTCGTCGGTAGGTACTTTTCGAAGCTTGCGCCTGCGCCTGGACCAGCCTGCTAAATTCTTTCGCATGTTCAACCTCGAAAGCTTAACTTTTCTCCCGTTGAGAATTTCTTCTTCCTTCAATTTTCCAACTCTCAAACTTCCACCAAGCGCGCTTGGTGATACCCTTCAATTAGTCAAAAAGTCCCTCCTTTTGTCGGGCCATCCTTTCTCATAGAAAGAGGACAGGCTTACTAGCTTGACCGTATCCGGGTTCTCAATCCCGTTTGCCTTGCGCGCGAGATCCTACTCTGCGAGTCACTCCCCGCCGTGACTCGTTTTCTGCCCCGCGACAATCAATTTCCTCGCACTTCATCACCCATTGTCCACCATCCTCCTTCTCTCCAAACCTTTGCATTCGTCGCAGTGTTTATTCAACCTGCATCATACCGCCTACTTATTACCGCGTATCGAATTCCGTTGCAAAGGCACTACTTTCCAACCACCCCCCGTGAACAATATGAGTGACCAGGATACCAAGCCCGACGAGGGCGTCAAGAACGATTCCCTAACCACCACCGACGCCACTGAAGTCAAGGGCCAAGAAGCTAGCGGTGCCACAACCGAAGGCCAGGAAGAGACCAACGGCAATGGCCATGACGCTGCCACTGACGCCGCTACTGGCAAGAACCAAGAGATGACTGAGGCCGATAAGGAAAAGGCTGAGGAAAAGGCGGAAACGAACGTCAATCAAGAGGAGCCCTCGACTGGAAAAGCTCCCAAAGAAATGCTCAAGGTCAACAGAAATGGCTGTGAGACTAGACAAAAATCGGACGCTTCTGTTCTTCCAGAGACAGATGACCCCCAGATCATCCGCAAACAGGTAAGACCACACAGCTTCGTACATGTATCCTAGGTAGTCAGTGTCTAACCCTTATATGTTAGGTTGAGTTTTACTTCAGTGACAGCAACTTACCTAACGACAAGTTCCTTTGGGGTAAAACCGAGGGCTCTGAAAACAAGCCTGTCCCGCTCTCCCTCATCTGTAGCTTCTCGCGCATGCGCCGGTTCAAACCCTATTCGGCCGTGGTTGATGCCCTCAAAGCCAGCAAACACCTTGTTGTAGAGGGTACCGAAGGCGAGGAGACAATCCGCCGAAAGAATCCTTATAAGCCGGCCGAAGACAGGCAGTACCAGATTGATGATCGCAGCACCTACATCAAAGGATTCGGGGAGGAGTCGTCATCTACTCAGTTCGACATTGAGGCGTTCCTTGCCCAATACGGGGAGTTCAACTCGGTCCGCCTGCGGCGCGCCGACGACGAGGCCAGGACGTTCAAAGGCTCCATATTCGTCGAATGGGCCGACAAGGATACCGCAGAGAAATTCATCAAATTAGACCCCCAGCCCTTGTGGAAGGAGCACTCGCTTAAGATCCTCAGGAAGCTTGAGTATAAGGCAATCAAATCCCAGGAGATTCGCGACGGTACGATTGAAATGAAGGGTTCTAACAAATTTGGGCGTCCCCAACGTGGTCATCGCGGCGGCTTCAACCGAGGAGCCCGGCAGTCTCGGGGCAACCATCGAGGTTCTAACGACGATTGGAAGAAGCGTCGTGAAGAGGACCAACGAAACGGCTTCGAGGACCGCCGCGGTCGCGATCGAGGTCGAGGCAGAGGCCGGGGCCGTGGTAATCACCGTGGACGGGATAGGGATCGTGCCCAGACCGATAATGGTCACGCAAAGGGAGAGCAGCAGTCTGCCCCGCGCGACGATGGTCGGCCCAAGATCCACACCAGTAAGGAGGGCGAGAAGATTATGAAGGAGGAAAATGCCAAGTCTCAGGCGAACGGAAAGCGCTCTAGAGATGAGGATAAAACTACCGATGCACCCCCGGCGAAGAAAGTTGACGTCAAGGAGGCCGTCGCCGATACCGCATGAATGGCTAATGACGCGCTCAGCAACTCGTTGCGTGCGAAGTCCATATCCCTTTCACTTCTTTATTTCACATGATTCCTCGCCGCTTTTATACCTATGAGCTTTAGGCATTCACTCCACATTTCAAGGCAGGATCTGGTAGTGGAAATACCAGGAGGATTTGAGACAGGCGTTTACGGATTCTTCAGATAGGCACTAGGTAGATGTGTCTAGGTATGGAAAATTCATGGTTTGCTGATCTGAACAGCCTCTTATGTTTATTTATCTCTGTTGTAGGGTTAAGTCGCCGATGATGACGATGGTGATTGCTGTACAACCTTCGCCGTAAGTGGTCGATGTTCCCCACGGTGTTTATCTTCCGTCTAGGTGCCTAGATCCTTTCTATTTGATTTCATTAACCTCCCGCAGCGAACGGGCTCTTCTTCCTTAGCGTTTCGCCACTATAGCAAGAGTTAGTAATCGGCTTTGCAAGTAGTGAATTAGGGGTTCTAGGCAGTTCTCAAGAGTGGTAGCCCTTAAAGCAACCTGTTTAAGCCTAACCCTTTAAGAAAAACAATAAAAGTACGATGGCACATACTATTTCCACAGCAATATGGGCGAAGGCCAGCCTATTGCAATACCAATGAAAGCCATAAGGGTGTTACCCCAGCCGTAGCCTAGGCGGTCGTACATGGAGGGAGCAAAAAGCGGAAAGCCAAAGCCGGCCAGAGACCGTAGCACGGTGGCGGCGCCGACGGCACTCGCTGCATACCGCTGATACGAGTCGACGAGAAAGCCTTGTAGACACTGAAAACAGATAATGGCGCCAGCGGCAAAGACGACGGCACCGATGTTAGGGCCAATCCAGTGCGTCTTGTACTCGGCGGTCCAGCCGTAGATGAATAGGCCGAAGGGGACGAGGATGGCGCCCGGCACGATCATAGGCACACGGAACTCAGGCTTGCCGACGCCGTGGCGTCGCTTCAGCGCCACGTAGACACGATCCTGCAGCGGCGCACATATCTGCGCCCCTAGAAAGAACCCTAGGCCGAGGCTTATGTAGTTCAGCCCACCCATGCCAGTGCTCATCCCATACCCTGCGGGCGGAGGTGCTGTGAATAGCGACGGAAACGACGCCAGCATCAGGTACATCAGCCCGTATACGTACATCATGTACAGCGCAATACACTGTACGATGATCTGCGTGGCGAGCAGTCGGAAGGGTCGCGTCATGGCTGTTCTAATGACGGCCCATACGCTGGTATTGATGCTGCCAGCATCATCGTACGGCGTCCGCAGGGCCGTGTTGCCGGTCTGGGCGATGAGGCGCTGCCGCTTGCGGTTCAGGAGTATCGGCGCGTAGGTTTCCCGCAGGAAAAATAGACCTACGATTTGAATCGCGGCATCCGCGATGCTGGTCGCCCAGAAAGCCCAGCGCCACGTCGTGTTCTCGGTGATGAAAGCGCCAGCGATGGGACCAATGGCTGGGCCGAGAAGAGGAGCCAGACTGTAGACTACAACGACGAGTTAGGAGCCGCCCTGAGCCAATATCAAGAGAAGCACTAGTTTATTAATACGTACGAGACATGGCGCGGCCACGCTGCTCGGGCACGAAAAGATCACTCAGCACACCGCCGCCAATGGCGAGGGAGGCCGAGCCGCCCAAGCCCGCGAGGAAGCGGAAGGCAATCATTTGCCCCTCCGTGCGCGCAAAGCCGCATCCTATATTAAAGGCGAAGAATCCGATATTAGAGAGCTGGAGCACCGGGACGCGACCATAAACCTCGGCGAGCGGACCAAAGCTATCCCCCATTTAACGAACATAGGTCAGCAGTTCGTCGACGTGCCTAAAAAGGGGTCGACAAAAGAAATGAGAAGGAGCTGCTTACACCAAGGGCCCTACGGCGTAGGCGAGGACGAATGCTGAGAGGACAATATTCTGTTCGACTTGAAGGAGCGCGCATTGTTAGGAGTCGACCGTCAACCTTCCAATAAGGGGAAGAAGGG
The DNA here is from genome assembly GCA_902806595.1 of Pyrenopolyporus hunteri. Lineage (NCBI taxonomy): Eukaryota > Fungi > Ascomycota > Sordariomycetes > Xylariales > Hypoxylaceae > Pyrenopolyporus > Pyrenopolyporus hunteri. The sequence goes on along the minus strand of CADCXC010000038.1, from coordinate 2,591,225 downwards.
CCCCAACTCACAAGCTTCAGGGATGTCCAACTCGGCACCGATACTGACCAGGCTCGGGGCTACCATGGACGAGGAGACCGGTGAGACGAGGGTGAAAATAGACACAACGAATACCACACCCCACTTCTTAGAAAAGGCCCAGTTCTTAGGATTCTCCGGGTCGTCGGGGCCGTCCCACGTCACAAGATTGGGATCACTAGGGTTCGCTGCTGCGTCGGCAACGGGGTTCTTCTCCTGACCAAGTTGACCCTCCTCTAAGTCGAGATCACGCCGCGATTCAATCCCATCTCTCACCTCAGAAACAGTCCGCGAGAGTGCCTTCGAGGTGGACTGTCCTGAGACCTCGAGCCGTTCGTAGGTCGAACAGACGCCATCGTCAACGATTTCCAAGTCGCTATTAGAGTCTGACTTAGACCCACGAGTATCGCTTTTTTCTAGTTCATTCCTTGTTGAGTCCCCCCTGGAATCACGGATTGATTCAGTATCGGGTAGCCCGTCTTCGGTTTTCGTATCCTTCCCTATCGATGAGCCCTTCATCACCGCTCTCTCGAAGATATTCTGCCCTAGATGCAACTATCGCGATTAAAAGGTCCCGGATGACAATTGGCTCGAAAGAGACTCTGGTAAATTCGGGACTGGGAGAGGGTGGAAAGGGACCTTTATCGAAGAATCACACTCTCTAGAGGTCGGATATGGCACCTCGATCATCATTAATATATCTATTGGTCTGGGTGCATAGGCACATAATATAGATTCGCGCCTTCGGACTCCAAGAGTAGCCAGCGGGAATAAAGCGGAGATTGACAATGATCGCAGAGCCAAACCAACTCCCGTAGCATACGTATGCTCTACCCGCAAACCGAACGAGCATATCCCGATTTTTCTTCCAACAAGAACAGAGCCAAAATGGAAATATTGGGGACACAGACGAAGCAGGATACGTGGGAGAGATGGGAGATCTAAGAGATCCAAAATTATTCAATCAAGGCGGCCAAACAACCTTCCGATCTCGTTCATGGTAGCATTGCTAGATATCAGTGATTCTGCATATACCTACCTACGTACCTATGTAAGAGATGGAGATGGTAGAGCGCAGCAGATGAGTGGTTGGTTACCCGGCTCTCGGTGCCGGAGGCGGCTAAAATGCAACATACTGCGCGATGACAGACAGCTACCGCACTGAGATCGGACCCGATACGACTGTTTTGGTCGGTGAAGGATCTCCTGAGGCGGAGATAAGCTCTAGTAAGGCCGGGCGACTAGGGTGAAGGCGGAGTGGGATTGTCTCCATCAATACCAGGTTATGTTACGTAGGTGCTTATGGATCATAACTTTCACGCACAATTTCGGCAAGGTCATGTCGAATGTGATGATCTATTATAGCCTATTTACCTTTGGTCTAAATCCTTAGTTGAGGACTTAGGAATTAACTTGATATACAACTCCTATCTGTAGGGCTCACCAGCTTCATCCAGAGAAGTAACTCTAACTAGAGCACTTCCCATTATATCCATATCGTCACAAACACTACGTGATATAAGTAGTCACGTTATAAGAAGCAGAGTGCCATACTGGATATATTATGGCAAGGGGTCCAGCCCTATACATAGTATATATTACCTAGTATGCATACACTGCCGAGAGAACCCGGTACCTCGAAGCCATTCCGTTTGGTAAATGGAGCTCAACCTTACAAATCAACCAAAGTTATATGGACGCCGGTGACAACGGTGGGCTCAAGTCCCGGCCGATAGCACAGACGAATGTCGGCGCGGGATTCTGTAGACCGAAGCTGACTTGCACGAATCGTGCTTTCGGTTGATCCAGAAATCCGCTGGAAGGCAGTCCGCGTGTAGGTACTATGCTGTGTAGGTACCTAGGTAGTCTTGTGCAGGCACTAGCACATTCTGTAAAAGGGGTAGGAGTGCCAAGGCCATTGAGCTCTGGCGTATATCCCCACTATAGCTGCAGCGCGTACCTAACTGTCACTACCTACCTACCTACCTAGGTAGGTACCTAGGTGGTATTGCACCAGCTATACACGCAGTGGTAGTATTAATACGATAGGGCGCGCGCCGAAGAGCTTACTATATATAATCACAACACACTTCAGCGTTCTCCGAGTAGTAAACCGTACGGTGAGCCTTCTTTATATTATAAATCGCCCAAATTTCCCTCATCCTAATCGTTATATACAATTCTATTCAGCATTACCTAGCAGTTGATCTCTTCCGAACTACGGTTCTTTTCAATCGAACCGACTATGCTACCTGAGACACAGGATACTCGATCCCGGATCCCTCAAAATGGAATGATTACCTCCTATGGTGTCGGTGGCATCACTCATGTGTTCGCACACAAGAATTCCTGATTATCACCCAGGCCAACCCCGGGGCGAGGTATCACCACTGTATGCAAACCAACCTTATATCAACCAGAACGCCTTTTATAACCCGTCTATCCTCCTAATCTTCCCAATCCTTCTCGACCATCCACTGGTCTTCTAGCTTCAGAGCGGTCTCCTCTACCAAGTTACACTCTCGGTGTCCCCATTTCTGCCGGAAAACCTCGCGGCCGGCCTCGGCGAGGATCCAGAACGACGCCGAGAACCCTTCCGGGTTATAGTAGTAAGGCTCGCCCACGCCGCCATGCTGGCTATTTTGCCACGAGTTACGCGCGTTCTTGTCGTCGCGGTATTTATACGCGCCCATGTCGTTGCCGACGTTGACGAGCTCTCGGAAGTACTCGATTGATCTGGCGACGCTCATGCTACTCGTGCCATTGATCTTCTCGTTCCGTTCCTCGACCTTGGCCTTGTTATCCCCCTCCTTACCTGCCTCCTTATTCGCCTCATTATTTGCCCCCTTATCTACCTCCTCATTCGCTTTGTTGCCTTCTTCAGCTGTTCCGTTCTGTTGCTCTTTGGGAGGCTCCTTTCCTTCCTCTTTTGCCTCTTCGGATACCTTTGGGATCGGATTCGGATCGGTGAATGTAGGAGTAACGTTCGGGTCGCGATACAATGCGGCCAGGTCATCCAGTACGGTCGACACGTCGTTGATAATACCTACGCGACGATGTCTCATACTCCAGCCATCCATCTCCAATCTCGCGTTCATGTCGCAGTCGCTGCCGTAGTACGGTATCAACGAATCCCAACCGCCTACAGCATCCAGAGCCGCTCTGTTCACCAATGTTAAATGGTCATACTGGAACCAACGGAAGGCCCAGCGTTCCTCATTCTCCAAGGTCCGGTTTAGCTCGCGAAGACAGTTCTCGTAAATGGTCCTGTACCCGTCCTGGCCAGCCGCCGGGGGACGCATGATATCTGCTTCGTCCTTCTCGTCATAGAAGAACCACTCTCTATCGCCGGGACGCTCTAACGTGTCTGGCCCATCCTCGAACGAAAATACTAACACGTCCTGGTGCGAGTAAAAGTAGTACGGCCAAGACCTAGAGTGGGCAGTACTTAGAAAAAAGTTTTGCATCTGTGAGAAGCTCAGCAAGACGGGCGTCTGTAGAATATTAACCCCGAGCTTGCGGAGGGCAGCATGGTCTAGATAAAATGGGTTCTGTAGGCTAAGTTTGCCTTGGGCGTTGGAGTCTTGTACGCCCGTGTTCTCAACAACGAAAATGGACTCAGCCGGCCAGCCAGCCGTCAAATAACCAACCACGCACTGCAAAAGCATCGGCCACTGGCGCGTGAACCCGATGAAGAGAGGCGGCATGTGCGAAAGGCCATATTCCCTATGCAGGCCGGACCGCGGGACGTTATATTCCGGTATGGGCGGGGGCGTCGCCGTCGACTTCGTGAGAAGAGGAAATGGATCGGTCACGGACGGTGCGACGGAGGTAGGGGTTGGCTTGTACTTGGGGGGTGCATGGGTATTCGTCGGGCGGTGGTTCTGGTGGGCGCCAGCTTGGCTCGGCTTTCCACTGTTGATTATGGGGAGGTTCCGCAAGAAGCTCTCGTCAACCTCAACGCCGCGGTATAAGGCTAGCAGCGCAAGGGTAATGGCTATCAAGGCAATGGGAAGGACGAAAGATCGCAGGCCTCTTGGGCTACCAACGAGCTTCATAGTAATAGCTAAGAAAGTTATGTCGTCATAAGTGAACAGAACGAGGGAAAACTAGCAATCATTCTACTATCGGCTGCTTCAGAGCCAAATCTTAGGTGAGTGAAGCAATTGCTTTAGTCTAGGTAAGTTTGACAACATGTCACCACCACACGAGATATTCAACGATCAGTTTGATATAAAAACAAAAGTTTTTTCGACGGAAAAGGAGAAGCTAGCGAACGCGTACTATGGATGCACTTCAGACTGGGATATGCTAGATGACGGGTCCATAGGTCCATATCGTGATCCGCATAAGCTCCCGACTACCCTATCACGCCCTCGGGATCCCCTCCCGGCCCCTGCATTAGACCCAGCCAGCGACAATAGATTACCCTTTACAGCACATACCCTTGCCACTGCGCTACCTAACTGCCCTGTTATGACGGCTGATGGTGGTAGATCGCTGTTATTCTGCGCACAAGACCTTTCGTCATTTTTATATGAAGCAGATGTGAGCCCTCATGTTCGTGACAGTGCTCTTACTCTTCAAGCGAAAATCTATCGAGCTTCAAATGTTATAGTATATATCAATACTAGAAGGCCAAGCCGGGATTAGGATATAACCCCTTACATACAACCCCCCATGGACTCCAGCTACGTCTAACACTTTAGCGTATCTCGCTCTTCGTCGACCACCTACTTACCTCGTATCTACTATCTATTGCCGGCTCATCCGTGCCAATGAACGAAAATCTCGTAACGCTAATTCCACCACAAATTTTAACGCAGTAGACACTCAGAGCTAAACTCCCCAATTAAAGAAACGAGAACCCCGATACAGGTGCGGCACGAGTAAAAGTGTTGGATGGTGGCTAGATTTCCCGAGTAAAACTCACGAGAAGTCATTGATTTGCTCGCCATCATTCTCTTTCCCGTTTTTAACGACTTTAGTATTACACGGCAAGAGAAGTGTTCCGATCTCCGAGGAAAAAGCAAAGCTCTCTCAACGCAAACCTACGTCACCAATGGGCAATTATCAATAGATAAATAAATACAGCATTATAGGCTGCATTTCCCCCGTCTAATTGGTTGAGAAAAGAGATATTTTAACCCTATAACTGCTTAAATATACTACTAAAAAGACGATATTTTGGATCCAATGCCACCATATTTTCCCGTCAATGGGGACGTTTCTCGGGGCCGGGAAAGGCGAATCCCAGAAAACCAGCGCTTTAGCTAAAGTCTGGGAAATTGAGTCCAATCGTCAGGCTTGATTACCTCCCCTGTTTGAGTCACCAAGTTGACAAGAGCATATGCACATTCTATTATCACCTCACAACTTCCATCGCTCGATATCCTCTACCTATTGCTAGATAGCAACCTTCTAAACGCAAGCCCACCGAGTACGGTTTCCTGTCAAATCTCGCACCTACGCTAAAAAGAAGAAGAAGAAGAGAACAATAGAGATTCGGAATCTCTTCCGAGATTGAAATTATGTAAGATATTTCTCATTGATTGTACTACTTCTCTAATCCCATCGCCCGGTTACCCAACGTATTCTGGCGCCTACTCCCTACCCACACCCGGAGCCATACTCCCGATAGAGCTTACCTACAGGACCGTGAACTGCTAGAACTGCCGAACGCGCTTTACAGATACTATGAGGCGTAATCCTCCGCGTCACTCAAAGTATATCTATCTAATACGCTCTTACTCGCAAGTACGTCACGCAAACATTCCTTCCAAGAGCATAGGCATAACCCTACACTTACGAGGTAGACTGAAGGAGCACTCGGCCGCCTCTTTGAGTTCGAGAAACCACCCCCGAGGTCATGGCTGAAGAGGATGAGTCGTAATTTTTTAAGTCAAGCGTAATCAGGGTTTCACCAGAAAGAGGATGAGAGCGTCGTTGGCCTGTTACTACCCATCTGAGCGTCCTCAACTTCCCCCCCTCACCAGTTGTGAGGTAGTAGGATTGGCCGGCAGAGCGAGGGCGACGCGTTACGAGACGCCTAATATCCGTCGAGGATAGAGTATACCCAGACGCGATACAGAACGCTCGGAGTGCATAGAAACTTTAAACCTTAGGTAAGTTGAAAGTGCGTTCTGATATCGTATCCTTTGGTATAGTTTTTGATTATTCACTCGACGGCTCTAGTCGATGTCAGATAGGAGGTCGGTGTACAGCCATTCATAGCTTTGATACTAAGCTGTGACCTCATTAGGGGGTATTGAGGAAATCACGGCTAGAGAGGCGGACGCGTTATGTGCCATGTGCCATGTTGTAGGCGTATCAGACGTAAGTTCCCTCATCCTCATAGAGTATGTACCTTCGACCTGGTTAGTTAGATAGCTCGTGCGAGTTGTTTCCCTCATTATAGGGGTTAGACTTACGACATGACGGAAACTCTGGTCTATGTTCTTCTACCGCAGAGAAGGAAAGGGAACTGAAACTCCTGAACTTACTTCACGTACGTGCCTACCCAATACTTGGAAGAAATCTTAATCTTCCCACATTTGCACCGTGCTTGAATGTAGTAACGGAAAGCATAACTCTGAGGTTAGATGAACGGATCATGCCTTAACTTTAAATTCCTCGCCCCGTAGTATCCCTCTTCCTACCTCCCTACTTACCTCCCTGCGTACTTACCTCGGTGGGTAGATACAAACTTCCATCCTAAACCATAACTCAGTTGAGGAAAGGGCTCGGTCCTCTATTTAACCTAACCGCGGCTTTAGTCGAGGACCAATTCCATCAATCCTCACTCCAACTCCAAATCAGTTCCGTATCGTACACACATCATCTTGATAGGCCGTCCGTGTCCCTCGGCACTATCATGAGGTCAACCATCGTCTGTCTCACGTCTACAACATGACGCGGGCCGTCCGTGAGCCACTACGCTGGGACTCTATTACGCAGGCCGGTGCTATGGCGGCGTTGTCTGAGGCCACATTTATCGGACAAATGGTACGAATGAATCTAGACTAGACCTCTTTCTGAACCCTGATGGCTTAACCATATCGTAGGTCGCGTCTAGCAGCACGTCTGGCCTGAGAGAAGCGATCAAAGCAGCGAGCCCTGAAGGATATAAATATGAGGCGTATTCCTCACCCCAAACACAAATCCTTTCCTCTCCATCAGTCTCAGTCTTCTCCAACCTACTACCTAAACATCAATCTTCTCCCAACAACCACCAGACCCTAATTCACGACTCACAACACGACTCGCTACACGACTCGAGACACGACTCAAAAAACACGACCAACACAAGCAACCACACGACCAACCACACGACCCAAAACACGACTCACGACATGGCTAGTCTACGGATGTTCCTGGGCCTACTAATGGCATTGTTCATTGGCCTTCCCGGGGTACATGCCTACTGGCGAATGTCGTGTTCCCTGATCCAGACTGGCCGCCTGGATCCGATCATCTCTCCTGGCGACGTTTCGGCCCACGTCCACAAGGTTTCGGGGGCCAGTAATTTCGACTTGTCAAACACTTACGAGGAACTCATGGCCTCCCAGTGTACTTCGTGCGAGATCCAAGATGACAAGTCGGTTTACTGGACCCCGCAACTCTACTATCAACACGCAAACGGAAGGTTCGAGGAGGTTCCCAATGGAGGAACGGTTGTTTACTATCTAGGCCGCGGCCAAAACCGTTCCAACATTGAGCCCTTCCCTCCGGGCTTCCGTATGGTCTCGGGAGACCCCTATCTCCGTTCCAGCGACCCTTCGTCTAGGACCTATTCAGACGGTGGGGAATTTGGTAGCCGCCTGATCTCCGATCGGGTGTCTTTCGCTTGCCTCGACAGTTCAGGTGGCAGCCCGGAGCAGCATCACATGTCCCGCACCGACTGTGACAATGGTCTCCGGGCGCAAATCCAGTTCCCGTCGTGCTGGGACGGACGAGATTTCCAACCCGATCAATCCCACGTCGCATACATGTCCGGAATCGACAACGGCGTGTGCCCGCCCTCGCATCCTCGGCAGCTAGTGCACCTGTTCTTCGAGGTGCTTTACAGCGTGAACGACATTAATAAGGAGGCTGGTGGACGGTTCGTCTTCTCAACCGGTGACCCTACAGGGTTCGGCTTTCACGCCGATTTTATGAACGGTTGGGATGCGGACGTCCTCCGCGACGCGATAGGCCAATGCGTTAATGACGATAGATTCAACGGTCAAATCTCCTATTGTCCACCATTGGCCAAGTCGCTAACCCCTTATCACGCCGTGAACTGCCCGGAGCGGATGCCAATCGTCAACGAAAAGGTGAAGGGAATGCTCGATTCCCTTCCCGGCTGCAACGTGGTCACACCTGGCCCCGAGCGAGCACCCGTAGTCGAATGCCCCGACAAGCCCACCGTCAATAAAGTCAACAAGGGGGGGCGATATGCCATGTTTAACCCCTCGATAGGACAAGGGCTTGGCGGATCCGCATTCGTCTTCGTGGGCTGCATCGTTGAGAACGGCAACCCCCGGACATTGGGCGGATACGCGAGCGCGGCTGGCGATATGACGATCGAAACCTGCACCTCAATCTGCAAAGCCCGAGGCTACCCTTTCGCGGGTTTAGAATATCGGACGGAGTGTTACTGCGGAAGCTATCTTAGCAACGCAGCATCTGTGGACTGCTCGACCACGCCTAAAATGGTGTGTCCAGGCAACGAAACAGAGTGGTGCGGCGCACCAAACCTCCTGACGGTCTGGAAGGATACTTCCTTCTAGTAACCCGCGACGACAACTGTTGACCGATGCCACGGCGGTCAACAACTGTCGCGCAACGGGGCAGAGACGAGGGACGAAGGATACGCGTCATATCGTCAGGATAGTGGGATTTATCGGGGGGGTCTACCCGAAATTAGCCAACCAAGAAAATGACAAAAGGTAGGAAATGACGCAGCTTCTTACCTTGGCTACCTACCTACCTCTCTACTAACAGTGTCTCAGATGAACACGCCGGTGACTCCGTGGCGGTGGACTGCGCGATGTGACGGAATGGTGCGGTGGAAGTTTCTGGGTTGGTGTCTACAAAGTGGGGGATAGTTAGCATGAGTATTCGCAGAGGATGCATTCGGATAGAAATAAACATTGATTTTTTACAGTAATTAAATAATTACCTAGGCTGGACGAAGTCTTGGAAACCGTTAAACCGCCATTCATTTTTATTTTACCGTATTATTTAACATATAATACGACACACCGTACTCTTAACTACTAAAGTTACATATATGGTTTAATACATATTTTTATTTAATTATGTAATATTAAAAAATATTAATTAAATTAAATATTTATTTAAATATTTAAATAAAATAATAAAAATTATTAATTAATTATTATTAAAAATAATTTTATATATTTTATAAATTTACGACGTAATTAAATTTAAACTTTATAATTTAACGTATATAATATATCATCGAAAAAAAAAAAAATAAAAAAAAAAAAAAATAAAAATATTTTACCGTTTAATACAATTATAAAAAAATTTAACCCGTTTTTTTTATTAAATAATTCACTACTTTTAATTAACGATTTATTATATTCGATTAACGATATATTATTTTTAATTATTAATTTAATATTTTTAATCGACGAGTCGATTTTATCGATATATAACGTCGAAATTAATAAATTTAAATATTTAAATATAAACGCCTTTAAAAAAATTATATTATTAAATTTTTCGTATAATTAAATTATTTTAAAAATCGAAATTTCCCACTTAAATTATAAATATAATTACGGTTTATTATTATATTTCGACGATTTAAACGATAAAAACATTTTATATTATTTAATATATTATATTTATTATATTATAATTAAAAATTATTAACGTAATAACGAAAAATTAAAAGAAAATATCCCTTTAAATAATTTATATTTATTTAAAAATCGAAAAAAAAATAACCATATTAATTTAATTAAAAATAATTTAATTTTATAAAATAAAAAATATTTTTTTTAAATATTTAAATCGTTCGAATCGTTAAAAAAACTTTCGCCGTCGAAAAAATTTTAAAAAATAATTTAAAAAACTTTTTTATTATTTTTATTTATATAATTAAAAATATAAATTTAAAGAAATATTAAACGTATATATATATTTTTTATTATTATATTTCCTTTTATTAATAATTATTTTAATAAACTTTAACAAATATAATTATTTAATTATTATATTTTTTAAAAATTAAATGTATTCGAAAAAAAATAAATTATTAAAAATATTTAAACTTTTTAAAACGTTTAAATTTTTCCGTAAATAATAAAAACTTATAAATTATTATTTAATCGAAAACGTTTACTTCGTTAATAAATGTTACGTATTTTTTCGCGAAAAAAAAATTAAACGTTAATTTACGCGAAACGATATACGTTTATATATATCGAGTTAAATAAATTACGATTTTAATCGAAACGAATAATATAATAAGATTTTTTTTCGTTATAATTTACATTATATTTACGATTCGAAAATACTTTTTATATTTTTAAAACGTATAACGCTTATAAATTATAATAATTTTTAATATATATTTTATACTTATATTATATAAAAACCATCTAATAATAATTATATTAATTAAAAATATTTCGTTAATTATTATAATTAACAATTAAATCCCTTTTATAATATCCTTTTCGTATATTATTTAATTCGATTCGTTTAAAGTTTTTTTAATATTTATCGTATATTAATTTTATATAAAAATATATTAAAACCTTTTAAAATATATAATATTATCCCAAAAAAATATAAATACATTTATAAAATTAAAAAAACATTAATATTTTCCGTTAATAATAAATATTAAATATAATTAAATAAAAATATTAAATCGTTTAAATTTAAATTATAATTTAAACCGTCGTTTAATAAAAAATATAAATTAAATAATTTAAAAAATAATATTAATAAACGACGAAATAATAACGAAAAAAACGACGAAAAAAACGACGAAAAAAACGACGAAAAAAACGACGAAAAAAACGACGAAAAAAACAACGAAAAAAACGACGAAAAAAACGATAAAAAAAATAATAAAAATAATAATAAAAATAATAATAAAAATAATAACGATAATAATAATATAAAAAATAATAAAAACGATAATAAAAACGATAATTAATTTAATAATAAAATTAATAACGTAAATATCTTCGATATTAACAATACTTTAAAAAAACATCGAATTTTTATAAATCTAATCTATTATAAATTAAAATTCGAAAAATATAAAAATCGATTCGATTTTAATAATAATAAATACATCGATAATAATCTCGATATTAATTACTTTTTAAAAAAAAATCGAACTTTTATAAATTTAATTTATTATAAATTAAAATTTAAAAAATATAAAAATTTAATTAACTTTAATAATAACCGCGAAAAAAAACGTACTCGAAACGATAATTTCGTTCCCATTAATAAAATTAAATTTATAAAAAAACCATCGCTTCGTAATTTTATTAATTCGATACAACCATTCGAATCAAATTCGTTTATATCTATTTCTACTATTAAAAATAATTATATAAACGTAATCGACGTTTATAAAAATAATAAATATTTTATTAAATATATATTCGAATTTAAATTTTAAACTTCGAAAAATAATTTAAACGTTTAATTTTATTATATTAATTAATCGCATATTATAAAATATAATTAATAAAAAGTTTTTATAATAACCGTATATTAAAAATTAAACGAACGATTTATAATAATAAAAAAAAATATTATCATTTATAAATTACTTAATAATTTTTTTTTTTTTTTTTTTTTCGATTTATCGTTAATAATTTTTAAAATTTATTAACGAAAAACGCGAAAATTATAAAAAAAATATTTAAATTTAAATTAATACATATATTTAATCGTATTTTTATATATTTAAAATTATAAGTAAATTAAATAATTATTTAATTTAATTAATAATTATCGAAATTTACTCGTTTTATTATTCCCGTTTAATATAAAATTAAAAATTTCGAAGAAAAAAAAAAAAAAAAAACGGAAATATTATCGTTATTTTAAACATTATAATTAAAATATCGTAATTTACGCTACGTTATTAAACTTAAATTTAAAATAATAATAAATATTTTCCTTTTAATAAAATTAAAATAAAATTACATTATTTAATATAAGTTTAATTAATAACGTTTTTTTTAAAAAAAAAAAATATTTTTATTATTAAAATTAATTATAAATAACGCCGCGTTCGTTATTAAACCCCTTTTTATTTAAAATTAATTAACGTTAAATTAAAAAAAAAATATAATATTATATTCGAAATTTTTATAATTAATAAAAATTAACTTATAAAAAATAATATTAATTTACGAAATTACGTAATTATAATATAATCGAATTAAAAATTAAATAATAAATTTTTTTAAATAAAAAAATTATTTATAACGTAAATAACTTTTTACGTTATTTATTAATCGAATTGTTTTTTTATAAAAAAAAATATTAAAATATAATAATTAATATATTTATAATTATATAATTTTATATTAAAAAATTCACCGTAATAATAATAATAATAAATATATTTTTATTAAATATTTCGTTATTTTAAATAACGAAAATTTAAAATATACACTTTAAAACGATATATAAATACCGATTAATGTAAAATTAATTAATTACACTTTTATATAAATAAATATAATAAATATAACACTTTTTTCGTAAATTTTTATATTAAATAATTATATAATATCCTTCCTTCGATTTATTAATTAACGACTTTTTTATCGTTTAATAATATTATATTTTAAAATAATATAAATATACAATTATAAAATTAAATATTACGTAATAATGTTTATTAAATATATTTTTATTAAAAATTAATAAATATTATTATAAAAAAATAAATTAAAAAAAAAAATAAATAAACGACGCGTTTAAATAATTAATTAATTAATTAACGTTTATTCGATATAATTTATACCTTTTTATTAAACGTATAATATAATTTATAAAATTAAAACTCGTAACGTAATCGTTTTAAAATTTAAATAAACTTATTTAATTTTTTTAAAAAAAAAATTAAATTCGAAACGAATTTTTAATAATTTCGAAATATATTTTAAAAATAATTATTATTACGATTATATATATTATAAATCTAAAAATATAAAATTTAATTTATTATATTTTAATATTTTTTTTTATAAAAGTTAATTAAATTAATAAATAATAAATATTATAGTTCGATGTAATTAATTTAATTTTATTAAATAATTAATTATTAAGTAAATAAAAAATCGTAATATAATGCGAAGTATTAAAAATTAGGAATAAAATTTTATTAATATTATAAAAAAAAAAAAAAAAAAATTAAATCGTAATTTGAAAAATCGTAATTTTATATTTAAGTTTTGACGACGTATTCGATTAAAGGTTCGATATCGATTATTTAATAAAATTAAATTTATCGCATTAAATTATAATAAATCGTTAATTAATAATCGAAAAATTATTATATAATCGTAAATTAATATTAAATAAATAAAAAGTCGTTAATTAATAACCGAAAAATTATCATATAATCGTATAATAAAAAATACGAAAATAAAAAAAATTAATTAAATTATATATATATAAAAATTATAAATAAATTAACTTTATATTAATTAATATTTATACTTTTTTTAAAAATTTATATTTTAAATTTTCGTTGTATAAAACGACGAAATATTTAATAAAAATATATTTATTATTATTATCGTTATAATAAATACTTTAATATTAAATTATATTATTATATCGACATTAAAACTTCGGTCGAATACGCCGTCGAAATTTATATATAAAACCGTAATTTAATTTTTTTTTTTTTTTATATATATATATAATATTAATAAAATTCGATTTTTAATTTTTAATATTACGCATTATATTAAATTTTATTAAATTTATTAACTTTATTATATTTTAACTTTATAAAATAATAAAATACGAAATAATTTGCCGCGTTATATATATATTAAACCGTAAATTTTTAAATTACTTTTTAATTCTTTTTTTTTTAATTTTTTATAAAATTAATATAATTAATTTTCAATATTTAAATTCCACTTCATAACATCGTAAAATTAATAAAATTAAAATAAAATATTTCGCGAAAATTTATTACATCGTTATATAATTTAAATAATTTTATATAAAACATATTTATATATTAAAATAAATATTGAAAATAATAATATAAACGATAATATAAACGACGATATAAATAATAATTTAAAAATTAATATAAATATAAAATATTAAAATTATTATAATAATATAATTTTATATTAAAATATTTATTATAATAATAATAATAATAAATATACTTTTATTAAATATTTCGTCGCTTTACGTAATAAAAACTTAAAATATACACTTTTAAAATAAATATAAATATCGATTAATATAAAATTAATTTATTTATAATTTTTAAATATATATAATTTAATTAATTTATTTTATTTTATATTTTTTATTATATAATCGTATAATAACTTTTCGATTATTTATTAACGATTTTTTATTTATTTAATAATTATAATTATTGTCATTATTATTATTATCATTATATTATTACTGTTATCGTATTTATTTTTATTATATATATTATTATTTATTTATATATTTATATTTATTATTTATATTATTTATATTGTATTAATAATTTAATATTATTTTATATATTTAAAAAAAATAATTTATTTTAAATCGATATTATAAACTTTTAAATTAACGTTACTACTTTTATTATTTATATTATTATTATTATTTATAATATTATTAATCGATTTAAATAATCGAAATACTTTACTTTTAACCGCGAAATAATTCCTTTTAAATTTATTATTATTATTATTATTATTAAATAAAAAATTATAATTTTTATTATTTTAACGAATTATAATTTTTTTATTAATAAAATAATATTAATAAAATTTATTTTTAACGTCGTTAAAATCGCCATCGTTATTATAATCGTAATCGTTAATTTAAAAATAAAAACGTTTTTTAAAAATAAAAAATTCGTTTTTAAAAAATTAAAAAATATTCGTAATAAAAAATATAACCATAGTTTTTATAATTAAATTATCGCTATTATTAACATTTTAAAAAACGAAAAATATAAATCGTTTCGTTTTTAAAAATTCGAAAAATCGCGTAATTTTATTATTAAAAATAATTTATATAAACTAAATAAATAAATATTTAAAATTAACACCGTAAATTTAATAAATTTCTTTATTATAAAATAAAGTTTTTTATTCGTATAATAATTATAACGTATAAAATATATAAAATATTAATATATAACCGTTATTTTTTAATTTAAAAATTAATATAAATTTTTTCGCATCGAATATATTATAAATATTAATACGAAAAAAAATAATATTATTAATATTTTATATAAAAAATACCGTTATTTAACCGTAAATATTTATTTTATTATAATCGAATTAAAATTTTTATTTTTTAAAAACGAAATAAATTTATTTATAACCGTAAAAAACTTACGTAATTTGATAATATTTGTTACGATTTATTGTATTTTCCCGTTTTTTCGTTTTTAAATATTAAACTTTATAATCGAAAATAAATAAAATATCGAAATTTTATTAAAATAAAAATAAATTATTATAAAGAAATATTTAATAATCGAAATTCGAAATAATCGAATAAAAATTTATATTCGATAATTAATATATAATAATAATAATAAAAATAATATTAATAAATTATAATATATTTATAAAATCGTTGAAAAATTAAAAAACGTAAAATTAATATTTCTTATTAAATAAAATATTATTATTAAATCGAATAAATTGTAAGTTGTTTATTTTATTAAATATATTAAAATAAAAACAATTTACATTATTTTCGATAATTTAAATATTATTAATTATTATATAATAAATATAATACATTAAATCGTAATCGACATTATTAATATTTAACGTAAAAAACTTTAAAAAAAGTTAATATACGTTAAAATATTTAAAATAATAAATAAAAACGTATAATAAAAAAAATTTAATCGATTCGATATTAATAATATAAAATCGTATAAACGATTTAACCGTAAAAAATAACGAAATTTAAAATTTTATTTTTAAATAATAAAATAATAAATAAAAAAAAATAAATAAAATATTTATTTATTTAATTAAAATAATAAACGTCGATCGAATAATAAAATTAAACTTTAAATGTAAATTATATAATTATACATTTAAATAATTAAATAAATTTTCGTTTTATTAAATAATTATTAATAAATCGAAAAACGATTTCGTTATTTACTTATTTATATAAAATCGCGGCTTTTTAAACTTCGATTTTTTACGAATTTTACGATTATTTTTATAATTATATAATTTTTAATATAATTTTCGTAACATTTTTTAATTTTTATAAAAATTTACTTTATATTATTTTTAAAAAAATTATCGCGAAAATTTACCCTATATTATTTTATATTATTTTTCGAAAAAACCGTCGTAAAAATCCACCCTATATTACCTTTAAAAAAACCGTCGCGAAAATCCACCCTATATTACCTTATACTATTTTTCGAAAAAACCGTCGCGAAAGTTTACCCTATACTACCTTTAAAAAAACCGTCGTAAAAATTTACCTTATACCACTTTATACTACCTTTCGAAAAAACCGTCGTAAAAATCCACTTTATATTACTTTTAAAAAAACCGTTATAAAAATTTACTTTATATTACCTTATATTACTTTTCGAAAAAACCGTCGCGAAAATTTACCTTATATTACTTTTAAAAAAACCGTCGTAAAAATCCACCCTATATTATCTTATATTATTTTTCGAAAAAACCGTTATAAAAATCCACTCTATATTACTTTTAAAAAAATCGTCGTAAAAGTTTATTTTATATTATTTTATATTACTTTTCGAAAAAATCGTCGTAAAAATTTACTTTATATTATCTTTAAAAAAATCGTTACGAAAATTTACTTTATATTACTTTATATTATTTTTCGAAAAAATCGTCGTAAAAATTTACCCGTATAATTTTTTTATATTTAATTTTAAATATATAATTCGAAAAATTCTTCGAAAAATATTACGAAAAATACATTAAATTAAAATTAAATTTATATAATTAAATTATAATAATATAACTTTATATTAAAATATTTATTATAACGATAATAATAATAAATATATTTTTATTAAATGTTTCGTCGTTTTATATAATAAACATTTAAAATATAAACTTTTAAAAATAATATAAATATTAATTAATATAAAGTTAATTTATTTATAATTTCTATACACATATAATTTAATTAATTTTATTTATTTTCGTATTTTTTATTATACGATTATATAATAACTTTTTAATTATTAATTAACGACTTTTTATTCGTTTAATATAAATTTATATAATTAAATATATATAATTAAATTTATTCGATTCGAATTTTTTAAATAAAATTATACGTTAAATTAAAATTAAATTTATATAATTAAATTTATATAATTCGAATTTTTTATATAAATTTATTTAATTTAATTTATTTAATTAAATTAATTTAATTAATAAAATCGTTTATTAAAATACGAATAATTTTAAATATAATAATATAACGTTTAATAAAACGATTTAATTAATTAAATAAACGTGTAATATAAATCGTTTAACGTAACGTACGCGTAATTTATTAACGTAACGTATAATTTATATAACGTAAAAAATATAACTCGTGAATTTTTACGTAATTAAATTCTTTTTTATTTAAAAAAAAAATTAAAATATATTTCGAAGTTTTTTTAAATAAAATTAAATAATCGATAATAAATTTAAATACGATTTCGTTATTTCGTTTTATATATATTTAAATATTTAAAATAAATATATAAAATTATAATTAAAATAATAAAATAATTATTAAATTTTTTATTTAAATTTTTAAAATAATATATACGTATATATTTACATATATTAAACGATTTTTTATATACGTAAATATACATATATTTATAAAATATTAATAATTATTATACGAAAAGTATTTAATTAAATATTAAATTAATATATATTTAATTAATAAAAATAAAATTAAATTATTATTAATTTTAATTTTTTTATCGTAAACTTATATAAAATATTAAATAACGCGTTTTTATCGAAATACTTTTAATTATAATTTTAACGAAATATAATATAACTTTTTATTAAAATCCTTTATTATATTTTTTATTATTATAATAAAATTAATTATATAATAAAAAAAATAATTATATTTTTATACGAATTATTTAATTACTTTTAACTTTTAATTTAAATATATATATTAATTATTAATTAAAATATTTAACATATATTTATAATAAAATAATTACGATTTCTTTTTACGATTCCTTTTACGATTTAATATCGTAATTTTACTTTATAACTTTTTTTACGACTTTTTTTACGACGTTTTTTACGATTTTTTATTATAACTTTATAATATTTATAATTTTTATTAATTTTATTACCGTACTTACTTCGATATATATAATTATACAAATATTATATTTTCGTATTTTTTAAATAAAACTTTATTTTTTTATTTTTTATACCTTTTTAATACGAAATAATTATACTTTTCGTAAAAAAAATCTCTTAAATTATTTTTATATAATTCGCTTTAAAATAATTAAATATTAATTAATATATTTTTTATTAAATTTTATAAACATTTATATTAAATTATATTACGTTTATATCTTTGTTTTTAAATACGTTTATTTAAACGATATTTATATTTTTTTTATATAATTTTAACTATTATTTATATTATAAAAATTCGTTATTTAAAATTTTATTAAATTTTAATTTTAATTTTCGATTTTTAATTATATATTATTCGAAATACTCTTTTAAAATTATATAATTTTATATATAAAAATACGTTATATCGTTAATAAATTTTAATAAATAAATTATAAATTATTTATTATATAATCATTACGTTTTTAATATTAAAAAACCGTTAAAATCGTATTCGATTAATAATTTTTTTATTTTTTATATTAATTATATTAATTTAAAATCGTATTTTAAATTTATAACGTAATTTTTTACATTAATTTCTTTTAAATTTAATTACATTATATTTATATAATCGATAATAATATGATTTTTATTTAATTAAAACTTAATATAATAATTATTTTATTAATATATAAAATCGATAATTTTTTATTTTATTATATTTTTATATATAATATATAACGCGATTTAATTAATTAAATTCCCTTTATTAAATAATTAAATTTTATAAAATTCGTCGAAATAATTTTAAAATTATTAATTATAAAAAAAAAAAAAAAATAAAAATAATTATATTTTTTAATACGTATAATTTAACATAAAATCACGTTAATTAATAATTATAACTATTATTATTCGATTTTTTAATTTTATTTATTTGTTTTTTATTTATATAAATTCGAAATTCGATAACCTTATATTTTAATTTTTTTAATTTCGTTTAAATTTTATATAATTATCGATAATTTTTAAATTATAATTAATTAAAATTACGTTTAAACTATAAAAAAAATCTCGATTTTATAATTCGTTCGTATATATTATAACCGAATTTTTAACTCGAAAATAATAAAAAAAAATTAATTTAATATATTTAAAAATTAAAAATTATACTTATTTACATTAATTTATAATATTTTACGAAAATATACGTTAATATATGCGTAAATTTTAAACCTGATAAAATTTAATTTATAATATTTATTTATAAACTAAATATAATTAAATTTCGAAATTATAAACTTTTTACGCGTTTTTTGTTTTATATTTAATTTATCGTTAATTCGTTATCGTATAATTTTCGAATAAAATTATTAATATATAATATAAATTATATTTTTTGTAATTAAAAATTAAATATTTCGACGAATATATCCGAAAATATTATCCTTTTTTAAATCTTCGAAAACGTTTAAAATTTATTTATAATTTTTAAAAAATTTATATATTTTAAATATATTATATACTCGTTCGATTAAATTATTAATTTTTTTCTTTATATTATTTTCGATTTTAATATAAATAAAAAACGCTTTATTAATATTAAAATCCCATTAACTAAATCGAAATAAAATTTTATTATCGTAAAAGTTTTTTTTATAAAAAAAATAACGTATAAATTAAATAAATTCTTCGATATAAAACATCGAATTATATCGACATTTTTTTTATTATCGTAATTTACGTTATAAAAACCGTAAAAATAAATTAATTTTAAACTTTTTAAATTTTAAATAATTAATAATTTAAATATATAAAAATTCGATATTAAAAAATTTAAAAATTCCTTTTTTAACGTTATTTATATTTAATTTATTTTTATAAATATTTTATTTATTAAAGTATCGTTAAAAAAACCGCCGATTAATAATAATATTATATTTTTTTTAAAACTTTTATAATATTTCGTTTTAAAAATTTTTATTTATTAAATACCATCGAATAATTTAATCTTTTTAAATAATTATTTAAGTTTTAAATTAACGTATAATAATTTAAAACGATTTTAACATTATATTAAAATATAAATAATTTTATAAATAAATAAATATATTAAAATTTATAAAATATAAATTTTTACATTATTAATGTCGATTTATTTAATTAATATAATTATTATTATTTATATTAAATATAATATAAATTTTACGAAATATATATAAAACATTTATTATTTATTATTATATAAAATTAACTTTTCTTTAAAATTAAAACTTTTCGTATATATACGATATAATAAAACTTTAAATTTTAACTTAATTATAATAATAAATTAACTTTAATAAAACGTATCTACTTTCGAACCGTCATTATTTTAATAAAAAACCCGAAGTTAAAATTAAAACGTATAACGTTTTTCGATATTATCGAAAAAAAAACACTTATCGAAACGTATAAAAAAAATTCCCCGATTTTAAAAACACGTAAAACTTTTTAAAATAACCGGTAATAAATATCCGTTAACGGTCGCTTAAAATAATATATATCGATTTATATATCCATTAAAAATACATTTAATATAAACGATTTTATAATAATTTTTATAAAATATTACTTTTTTATAAAAATTTTTTATAATATATATTTAATATATAAAAAACGTAATATATAAAATTTTATTAATTTAATTTCGACATAATAAATCGATTATTACATTAACTTATCGAAGTATTTTATTAATTTATAACCGTTTTTATAAATAACGTCGTAATAAAAAAATAACTATATAAAATTCGATATATATTTAAATAAAATTATATAAATAATAATATATAAATTTTCGAACTTTTTTTTTAAATTATATAAATATTATTAATATAATTATAAATAAAATTTACGTATTTTTTATTTATTATATATATATATATTAAAGCGTATTTATTTATAAATAATTTTACGATTTTATTATTATAATTTTATTATTATATTTAAATATATTTAATTAATTAATTATATATTTAACGTTATAATAAAAAAAAAAATTTAAATTTTTTTTAAATTATAAAATTACGTTTAATTTATATTATTATATTTTATAAAATTAATTTATTAATATATATAATAATATTTTAATTTTTTCCGTTAATTTTTTCGAATAAATTCGCGTTTAATTATAATATTAAAATATATTTAAATATAATTAAATTATTAAATATTCGATAAATTTATACATTTTTCTCGTAAAAATTTATTCGTTGTTTTTAATATAAAATTTTTACGATACGTTTTTACTTCGATATTATAATCGAAATCGATAAATTTTAATATAAAATTAATTAATTAACGCGAATTATTTTTTAATTTAACTTATAAAAATACGCGAAATAATAATTTTATACATATAAAAAATAAAATATATATTTTAACTTTTATAATTATTAATTATATTATTTATATATTTATCGAAAAATTATAACTTCGATATCTTTTTTATAAATTTAATAAATTAAATATTAAAAAAAATCGTTTTTTTATTTATTTTAATTTTTACCTTATTATTATTTTATATTATATATTATTATTTATTTTTTAACGATATCGAAAAACGTTATATATTTTAAACTTTACGAAAATAATTTTAATTATATAATAATATATAAAATAATTTTTAAATTTTATTTCGAAATAAATCGTAAAATTTATTATTTTTATTATAAATTTTATTATTTTTTAATTATTAATTTTATAAATAATTATTAATTTTTATATAAAAATTTAATTACTTCGTTTAATATTTAATTTAACGATACGATTATGATATTTTTTAACGAAATACCTTTTATTTTATAAAATAATTTACCCGTTATATAATTTAATAATTTAAACGTTATATTTTATAATCGAAATATTTTATTATCGTATAAATTATTTTTAAATATACCGTTTTAAAACTCGTAATCGAAAATTAATATAATTAAAAAAAAATAATTAAAATATAAACCGTTTATCGAATATAATTTTAAAATAATTTTTATTTAAATAAACTTAAAATTTAACGTAATAAAAAAAAATATTAAATTATAAAAAATTTAATCGACTTATAATCGAATTTATAATATAATTCGTTTTAAAATATATATGTATATTTATAACTTTTATATATATATTAATAAAAATAATAAAATAAAAAAAAAATTAATATTAATCGAAACGATGAAAAATTATAAATTTAATCGATACGAAATTTAAAATTATTTAATAAATATTTACGTTAAAAACGATTAATATTTCGATTTTTTTATATTTGAATAAAATTACATTATAATATTAATTAAAATAAAACGTTTTAAATTTATATAAAATTAATAAACATATAATTTATAAATATATTAAATATATAAAATTTGTTTAATATATTAAAATAATGTAAATATTTAAAATAAAAATAATAAATATTGTCGATTATAAAAAAATAACGATAAATAATTTATTTAATAAAAATAATATATTTTAAAATTTTGTGGGAAATATAATTAAAAATAAAATATATAAAACTTATATAATTATATATAAAAACGAAGTTTTAATTTTACGAAAAAAAATTAAAACGTCGTTTCGAACGTTCGTAAATTTATTTTTCGATAAAAAAAATTAAAATATCCTCTTATTTAATTAACCCTTTTTTTTAAATTAAATAATTTTACTTTCGTTTAATTACCCTTTTTCGTTAAATTATATTTACCCGTTTAATTAAAACTTTCCGTTAAATTAAATTTTTACGTTTAATATAATCATTAATTTTTAAATCGATTGTAATTTAATTTCGTTAATAAAATCGTAATAAAAATAATTTTTAAAATCATTTAATTCGTTATTAAAAAAAACCGTAAAAATATGTCGAAATTTTACACCACCGTTAAAATTTAAAATTTATAATATAGACATAAATTTAATTAAAATTTTTATAATTATTATTAATATCGAATTAAAATAATTTTAATGTTAATATTTTTAAACGAAATTTTATTTTTATAATATTTAAAACTTCGAATATTATTATTAATTTTATCGAAAATTTAATTAATTTTATTAAAAATCCTACCGATAATAATATTTCGCTTTTAAATATTAATAAAATAATCGAATAAATAATACAAAGGAAAAAATTAAAATTAATCGTATTATAAAATAAATAAATTATAAATATATTAATTATCGAAAAAATAATTTTATCGAAATAATTTAACGCTTATCCATAATTAAAATTATTTAAAATATAAAAAAATATCGAATATAATTAATTTAATTTATTATTAATTAAAAAAATATCATTTTTATTAAATAATATTACGAAAATTTTTATTATCGCATTAAATTTTATTAACGATAATTATTTTAAAATATTTATTAATTCGATCCGTTATATCGTTTTCGATATTAATCGTTTACTTTTATTTAATATATAAAATAAAAAACGAAAACTTAATTAATCGTCGGTCGAATTTATTAAATTAATTAACGAAAATAAATTAATAACACGTTTTAAAATTTGTATTATTTAATTTATAAATATTTATGTACGTAATATAATTAAAATTAAAACGCGATATATTATTATAAATACAATTAATATAAAATTACGTCGTAATTTATTTAAATTTTATTTAAATAAAAAAAAAATTAATTAATTATTTTTTATTATAATAAATATAAATTAAAAAATAAATTTTAAATATTATATAATTAAATTATTTAAAAATAATTAAATATATTTTTATTATTGTCCTTTTATTTTATATAATATATATACGATATAAATTTATATAATTATATTTTAAATAAATTTTATTATTTTATTTAATAAAATTTTTTATTTTTTATTAACGATTTCGTCGTTATTTTCCCTTATAAACGATATTAAACGCGTCATTTCTTTTTTTTTTTTTTTTAACGTATATAAAACCGTTAACTTATTTTCGAAATTTATTCGAATATTAATTCGTTCGAAAATCGTTATATATTTATATTATTTTTTATATTTTTTTTTATAATTACGTATTTTTTAACCGGTAAAAAAAATTATAAAATTTGTTAATGTAAATACGAAATTTAAAATAAAAATTAAAATTAATATTAAAATTAACATTATTATATATTATTAATATAATCGTTTTAAATTTTTTTTTTTAAATATATAAATTTATAAATAAATAATGCGAATTTTCGTCGTTATAATAATAATAAATATATACGTTGTTTATTAAATTCGTATTTCGATTTATAAATACGAAAACAATTATATATACCTTTTATAAATCGCGTTTGTTTACGTATTAATTACATCGTTATTTATTAATACGTAAAAAATTATAAATTTAAACATATAAAATAAAAATATTTTTTAATAATATATTAATAGTATATTATAAATAAATATAAATTTTAATTAACGATTACGTCGTCGATTTATTATCGAAAATAATTTAATATAATCGATACGTTAATTATTTTCCGTTGATATATGTTTAAAATGTAAAATTAATAAAAGTACGACGATATCGTAAATAAAAATAAATAAATTAATCATATAAAAATAAATAATTTAAACGGTTTTTTATACGATTATAAAAATTATAAAATTATATTAATTATATAAATATCGTTATAATTAATTTATTTAATATATATATAAATAAATTTTTAATTTTTTTTTTTTAAAAAATTAAAATAAATATTATACGATATATTAATTATTAAAATCGTAATTATAAAAATGTTTAATAAAAAATAATATAAAATACGTTAAATAAACTTATATTATTTTATAAAAAACGAAAAAAAAACGTTAAAAAAATTTAAATTCGAATATAAATTTACTTTTATTAACGCGCGTAAAAATAAAATTTATTATATATTTAAAAATAGATATAATTTATATATAAAAACGATAAAATATTATTATATTTATTATCGATTATTTAAATTTATTTATTATAATTCGATAATAAAATTTATTTAATAAAATTATAATATTATATTTATTTATTTAATTTAATTAACGAAACGAATAAAAATTTAAATTTAATTAAAATTACATTATTAACATTTTATTAATTATAAAATAAAAAATAAAATATAAATTACGACTTACGAAATCGTTAAACTTTAATATATACCTCCCTTTTTCCCTCTTTTTATATATATATTATAACGATATTATAATATTAATATAAACGTTCGTTTATAATTTTAATAATTATAAAAATTTTTTTAAATTTTATTAACTTTATTTTGTTAAAATTTATATTTAAAACCTTTAAAATTTAATTTAATTTAAAGTTTATTGAAAGTAAATATATTAATTATAATTTAATTATATAAATATTTATTAAATAATCTTTAAATATTATCTATCGATTTATTTCGTAATATTTCGATAATAATATTATTTTCGATAAATTTAAATAATTTGAATATAATTTCGAAAATTATAATATAACTATTAATAAATTACGTAAAAAAATTATAATCTTTAAAGTAAAATTTTAATTAATATTAAAATATTTAAAAAATTAAATATAAAATATAAAAAAATAATTTATAATATTTAAAATCGAATTTTAAAATAAACGTTAAAAGTGTCGAATCGAATATTTATACGCGTATTTATATTATTAAAACGTACGTTTAAAATATTAAAATAAACGTTTATATAATTAAAATGTATTTTATATATATTAATATTAATTTATAGATAAAATATTTATATTATTTTAAATTTATTATAATATATATAAAATTTATTAACTTTATTAAATAATCGAAAAGTTTTTTAATTTAAAAAATTTTTTGTTAAATAAAATTATAAATTATATTATAAAATTAAAATTAAATTATAAGTTAAATTATTTGACGTAATTAACGTTTATATTATTTATATTAACTTAAATATATAATGTTAAATTAATATTTAAATAATAAAAATATAATAAAATATTTAAAAAAAAAAAAAATTAAAAATTAAAAAAATAAATTTAATACGTTTAAATATATTTTCATTTTATTATTTAAATATATGTATCATATATATGTATTTATTAATATGTTTAATATATATAAAATAATAATACGAAATAATATAAATAATATATATAATTAAAATTATAAATAATTCGAAATTTAAAATATTTATTATTTTAATTAATTAAAATATAACGTTATTATAATTATATAATTATGTAATAATTTATATTTTGTTCGATTTTTATATCGGTATTATAGTTATATATAATTGATATATAATTTATGTATATAATATCGTAAATTTAAAACGAATTTTTTAAAATTGTTTAAAAAAATATATATAAATAAAATAAAAATTTTTAAAATAAAAATTTAAATCGAAATTATCGATGAAATTTATAATATAATTAATTAATTAATTTAATAAAATCGATTAATAAAATAAATAATAATAATAAATTTATTATATAATTAAATAAATACGATTATATCCCTAATAAAAATTATAATTTATAATTAATTTTCGACTATATTAATTAATTTTTTAATTAATAATGTTTATTATTACCTTTATTTTTATAATCTACGTTTAAAATTCGAATATATTTAATTTTATTTTTTAATTAATATTTTATATAATAAAAATTATAATAAATAATATTATATTATAATTTATTATAAAATAATTTAAAAATTAATCGTTTAATTTTACGTTATAAAATAAATTTTAAAAATTAAAAATAAACTTTTATTAATATTATAAAAAAAAAATAAAAAAAACGAATTATAATTTTTTAAATTACGAAATTAATATAACGTATTTACATTATATAAAACGATATAATTTAATTTATCGATTATTTTACATTATTAAATAACTGTATAATATTATAATAATAAGTTTAAATAAATAATTACTTAATTATTATAATATAATAATTTATAAAAAAATTTAAATTAAATTATATTATATTAATTCGAATATAAATATATTAAATAAAAGTCGTAATTATATTTTTAATAACTATAAAAACGTAAAAAAAAGAAATTTTTATAAAATGTATAAACATATAAACTTTTTAAAATTATTTCTATAATTTTATATTATAAATATATTTTTTTATATATATATATTATATATAAATATTTATATAAAAAATGTAAAAATAAATTATCGTTTTATTATATTAAATATTAAATTAATCGATTCGAAATTATTAATTTATTATTAAAAATTTTAATTAAAAAGTTAATTTTCGAATAATTTTAAATAATATCCACTATTATAAAATATTTAAATAAATAAATATATAAATGTTATTATTACGAAATTTTAATTATTTTAACATTAATTTAAACTTTAAATTAACTTTTTTTAAAATATTTTATTATTTTATCGTACCTCGTTTTATTATTTATTTAATATTTCGATTATTATAAATTTTTTAATATAATTTAATTTGTAATTTAATTTTATTATAATAATCAAATATAATAATAAATTAATATAAAAATTATTAAAATTTATAAATTTTTTCGTAATTTATAAAAATTAATAAATTTTAAATTTAATTAATACGATTAATACGTAATTAAATAATTTAAAAACTCGGATTATTACATAATTAAATAATTTTAAAATTTAAATAAATAATCGATTCGAAATT
Organism: Pyrenopolyporus hunteri; assembly: GCA_902806595.1. Taxonomy (NCBI): domain Eukaryota; kingdom Fungi; phylum Ascomycota; class Sordariomycetes; order Xylariales; family Hypoxylaceae; genus Pyrenopolyporus; species Pyrenopolyporus hunteri. The sequence goes on along the minus strand of CADCXC010000038.1, from coordinate 2,562,919 downwards.
TTAAAAATTCGATTAAATAAACGGTTTATTATTTTAAATATTTGTTTAAAAATTACGTAAAAAATTTCATTTATATTTATATTTAATTATTTATATATTTAAATATTAAAATTATATTATAAAAATATTAATATTTTTATATAATTCGTAAATAATAATATTACATAAATAAATATTAAATTTAAATCGTTTTTATTTATATAAAATAACACCGTTATTAAAAAATTATAAAATAAATTAATAAACGATATAATAAAATTATTCGATAAAAAATTATATAATAAAATTATAATCGATATATTTATTTTTATTTTCGATAATTTTTAAATTAAAATAAATTTTGTTAATTTTAAAATTTAATATTAACGAGTTAAAAATAATTAAATTTAAAAAAGTTTTATTAATAATCGATATTATTAACGTATATATTTAAATAATCGAAATTTAAATATAAAAAAAATAAATATAATAATATAATTTTATATTAATATATTCATCGTAACGATAATAATAATAAATATAACTTTATTATATATTTTATCGTTTTATGTAATAAATAATTAAGTTATAAATTTTAAATAAAAATATATTTTCGATTAATATAAATTTAACTTAATCTTTTTTTTTTTATATTTATATAATTTAATTAATTTATTTTTTTTTTATTTCGTATTATACGATTGTATAATATAAAATTGTTTATTATTTAATAAATTTTTATTATATTAATAATAAAAAAAATTACTTTTTAAATTAATCGATTTTTATAATTATTAAATTAAAAAAAAATATATAATTATTTAATTTTAATATAATTTTTTACTTTAATATTTATAATAATATAATTTCGTATTAATATATTTATTGTAACGATAATAACAGTAAATATACCTTTATTAAATATATCGTCGCTTTACGTAATAAACGATTAAGACATAACTTTTAAAAATAAATATATTTACCGATTAATATAAAATTAATCGATTTATAACTTTTACATTTTTATAATTTAATTAATTTATTTATTTCGTTACTTTTTACCATATAATCGTATATTAATTAATCGACTATAAATTAATAATCCTTTATTTATTTAATAATATTATATTTAATTTTTTAAATATTTTATTTTATAATATATAAATCTTATTTTAAATTTATAAAAATAATCGAGAAAAAAAAAAAATAATTATAATTTAAAAATTATAAATTTAATGTATATTATACGAGGTAATAAAATTATTTTTAAATTTATTGCCGACCATTTAAACTTATTAAATACTTACTTACTTTAAATAAATAAATAATAAATTATAAATTACAAATATTATTTATATTATAATAAATAATTTAAAATTTAAATTTTTATATAAACGCTTTATAATTTTTTTTTTATTATTATATCGATAAAATAAATATTTTACTTAAAATATAAAATATTTTATTAATTAAATAATAAAATTAATATATTTAATTCGACTTTTAAATTAATATTAAATATTAATAAATAATAATTAATTCGAGGAATATTTAAATATAAAAATTTTTATTATTATTCGATTATTTATAAATTTATATATATTTTATTATAATAATTTTTACTTTTTTTACATTTAATAAATTTTAAACTTTATATTTTAAAATTTTCGATACATTAAATTTTAAACAAAAATTGAATAACATTAATCTTTTAATAAAATTATATTTATCGACATCGATAATTTTTTTATTAAAATAAAATTTAAACTTTTCCATTAAATCTACATAACATTATTTATTAATGTAAATAACATTAATTACATTTATACCCTTTAAAATATATAATATAATATATTTTAAAAAAAATAAATTAATAAATTTATCATATCTTTTTTTAAAATATATTTTAAACGTTATAACATATAAAAAATCGAAATATTTATAATTATTTTTCGATAACATAATAATTTTTTCGAAATTATAAATTATCGTTTTATACCGACTTAATTAAATATTTTATATAATAATTATATTATATAATAAAATGTTTTAATATTAAAAACTTTATTTATATATAAAATTTAAAATATTTAAAATATCGTAAAAAAATATTAATCGCATCAACGTTAAAAATTTCGTTATAATATAATACTTATAAAAAAAATACCTAATTAATAATATAATAATATAATATATATCGTAAAACAATTAATAATAAAATAAATTTAAATTATAATTATACTACATCTTTAAAATCGACACGAAATAAATATTAAAAAATAACTTACTAATATAAATCTCATTTCGTAAACCTTTTAAATAAAATACTTTATAATATTTTTTAATAACTACGTTTTTTACGATAACAAACTCCCCATTAAATACCATTATACCTAATATAATAATATTAAATTCACCCGCCGTTATTAATTAATTATAAAAAATAATATTATTAATATAATATTAAATAACGTAAAAAATAAAATTTAATTTAAAATTTAACCGTAAAATTTTTTAAAATTATTTATAAAAAAAAAATTTATTTCATTATTAAATAAAAACACTTATATTTTTATTACAAATAAAAAAATTTAAAATAAATTTTATCGATTCGATATATATTCGATTATATTTTTTATAAAAAAAAATTTTTTAATTATATTTTAAAATTATATCGTTTTTATTAAACGTAACGCTAATATATTAAAACGAATAATTAAATAACATAATACGTAATATAAAATATTTCGAATGTTAATAAAATCGAAATAACGTTAAAATAATTAAAAACGTTAAATATAACTTTAATATTTTTAATAAAATATCCACGTTTATATATAAATAATTAAAAAACCCTCCCTCGATTATTTATTCGAAATTAAATTAATTAATTTTTTATATAATATTTAAATAAAAATAAAATTATAAAATTAATAATTTAAAATTTAAAATAAAAATTATTATTACATTTTATAAATAATAAATAAAATATTAATAATATTAATATTAAAATATTTAACCTAAAAACTTAATAATTTAACTTATTAATTAATAAGTTTTAAAATTATCGAAAATTATAATTAAAAATTTAATAAAAATAAATAAAAAAAAAAAATTAATATATAAAACATTTCTTAAAATAATTATATTTAATAAATCGTAATTATTAAATTAATAAAAAATTATTACTTTAAAAAAAAAAATAAATAAAAAAAAAAAATATTATTATTTAAATAAAAAATATTAAAATTTTATATAAAATATTAAAAATATTTTTAAACAAATAATTATATATTAAAATATAAAATATTAAAAATATTTAAATATTTAAAAATATTTATAAATATTTATTCGATATTTATTTTAATAAAAAATTACGATATAAATTAATACTTTTATATAAATATATTAAATAAAAAAATAATTTATTTTAAATTTATTTTAAAATATATTATTATCTACTTATCGAATAAAATTTTAAAATATATTAAAAAATAAAAAATAATAACTTAATTTATATAAATAAATATTAATAAAAATTATAATATATTATAATATTATATAATTTTTATATATAAATTATATATAAAATAAACCCTTTAATAAATTTAAATTAATCGAAATATCGACGTTAAAAAAATTATTAATATTTTTTTATACATTTATTTAATTTTTTTATTTATTTTTTATAAATTTTAACTTATTTTTATAATAACTTAATTTAATAAAAAATATTTTAACTCGAAATTATAAACTTTTATACGTCGTTAAATAAAAAAAATTTTTAAAAAATAATTCGAAAAAAAAAAAAAAATAAAAAGTTTTAATATTATATTTATATTTATATTATCGCTGTCGATTTTTTCCATTAATAAACACTTCGAAAAAACTACTGATTTTAACAAACTTACTTTTAAAAAAATTTAATTAAATTATTATTGTAATTTATTTATTTTTATACGTTATATTTTATTCGAATTTAAAAAAAAAATAAACTTAACTTTTAATTAATATATTATTAATCATATACCTCGATTATTTTATAATTGTAAATTAAATAATTTAAATTATAATAAACATATAAAATTATATTAAATTTATAACGTTTTTTTACTTAAATCATTAATATTTAATTTTAATAAACGACCTTTTACTTTCGTTTACTTAAACCTAACATTAATTAAAAAATAATATCATTATTTACTTTCGAATATAACTACTTTATTAAATTCGAATATATTAATCTTTTTTACACTCCCCCATTGATAATATCTTCGTCGTCTACCTTCGAATATAATTATTTTATCGAATTTAAATACATTAATCTTTATTATATTTTTTTATCGATAATATTTTCGTCGTATATAAACCCCTTTTTAATATTAAATATCCTATAAAATAATTTATAATATAATAAATTAAATAATAAAATAATTACATTAATTATAAAATAATAAAATAAAAATTTCGATTTTTCGAAATTTAATCGAAACGATACATTTTATTGTTTAAAATAAAACATTATTAACCGATATAATAATAACATTTAAAACGATTTTATTATACGAAAAAACTTTAAATAAAAATAAATAAAAAATTATTAAAAAATAAAATAAAAAAAACGTTAAATTAAAAATACGATTATTATTATAATCATTATTTTACGACTTTAATAATAACTCATATAAATAAATTAAATTTATATAACGTATATTAAATTATCGAATTTTTATTTATATTTTAAATTAAAATTATTTTTTATATTTTTAAAAATTTTATTTATTAAATTATACAATAATTAATTATTATTTTTTTTTTTAATATTATTTTTTATTAATTAATAAAATTAATTTTATTAATAATTTTATATATATAACTCGAATTAATAACATAAATATATTTATTATATATAATTTATAAAATTTATTAATTTTATTATATATTTTTTAATTCGTAATTTTTTAATATAAAATTATAAATTTATAATATAAATTAAAAGAAATTATTATAAAAAATTAATAATTATATATTATTATTTTTTGTTAAAATTATTATTTAATATTTACTTATTTACATATAATAAATAATAAAAATTAAACGTTAATTATTTAATTATTTATTAAAGGAAAAAAATCGATAAAATAAATTTAATAATGTTTTAAACTTTTTAAATTTTAAACCTATTTTTTAAAAATATTTTATATCGATTAAATAATTAAACATTAATTTTATTTTAAAAAAAAACGTTAATCGATAAATTCAATTTTTTAAACATTTAATAATTATATTTACTTATATTACGATTAATAATTAACTTTTTAAAATAAAAATAAATAATATTTATTATTTATATTAATAAAATTAATTCGTTAAAATATTAACTTATATTTTTAATATTAAAATATTTAAAAAAATTATATCGATATATAATATATAAAATCGTAATATTATATTAATATTATATTTACTTTTATCGACGTTTTATTTATCGATTATTTATAAAATAATAATTTTAATATGTTTTAATTAAATAATTAAATAAATTTAAAATATTATAAATTAACGATATATTAATAATTTTTTAATTCGATATTTAAATCTTAAATTTTTTTTAATATTATCGTAAAATATAATTAAAATAATATAAATTTCGTATCGATATAAATAAAAAAAATATTAATTCGAATAAATTATTAATAAAATAAATAATTTTAAAATAAATTTTTTAATATATATTTAATATTATTAATAAAATATTATTATTTAAATAAATTATTTAATTAAAATATTTAAATATAAAATTTTATAATATTATATTTTATTAAACCGTTTATTAATTCGAAAAACGATTAATTTAATAATATTACTTTTTTTATTCGATTTTTTATTTGTTAAATATTATATTATTAAATATTAAATTATACATATATTATTTATTGTTTTTTTGTTATTTTTTTTTTATAATCGATAATATAATAATAATATTTTTAAAAAAATAATTAATATTCGAATTATACGAAAATAAAAAATATAATAATAATGTTTTTCGAAAAATAATTAATATATATATTTAAATTATATTAAAACGAAAGAAAATATTATCATCGAAAACGTAAATTATATATTTTCGTAAATATATTTAATTAATAAAAATATTATTACTATAAAAATAAATTTTATAAATATAATAAACTATTAATTCGATTTTTATATAAAATAATTAAATTTAAAAAAAAATTAATAATAAAAAAAAATAAATAATAAAAATTATTAATATTTATATTATTTAAATAATAATATAAATAAAATATTTGTTAAAATATTATTTAATAAATTAAATATTTACTTAAATAAATAATTTCTTAATAAATATTAAAATAAATTAAATATTTCCCCGTTTTTTCGTTTATAAAAATTATTACTTTTCATTTTTTTACGAATTTATATATATTAAAATTATTATAAATATTTATTATTATATATAATTATTTTTTTATTAAATATTATTTATATTATATAATATTTAAATATATAAATAAATATTTAAAATTTTTAATATTAATAAAATTATTATAAAATTATTTAACGTTTTATAAAATAAAATTTTTAACGTCGTTTAAAATTTTTAAATTAATAAAATTAATAATTTTTCGTTTAAACGATAATTATATTTTATATTAATAAAAAATAATATCGCGTTTAATATTATATTATTATTCGTACGACTCGTATAACATTAACGTTTTATTAATAATTCGTAATTTTTATTAATTTTTTTTTTACGTTAATTTAAAAATATTATAAATTATAAACTACTTTTCCGTAATTAAATTACCCCCCCCTCCTCCCTTTATTTTTATTTTATCATACTTTTTAAAATTACATTTATAATTAATTTAAAATTTTTTTTTAAAAAATTCGATAAAATTAAATATTAATTAATAAATATTTAAATAATTTTTATTAATTCGATTAAAAAATATAAATATTTATTAAATTTTATAATTATACGTAATATTAATCGAAAATTAACATATAATTTTAAATTTTTTAAATAACTTAATTTTTTTTTTCGAAAAATATATTATTTTATATTAATATTTAATTAATATTAAAAAATCTATATAAATAAACGTAATTTTAAAAATAAATTACGTAATTATTTTCTTTTAATATACGTATATACATTAACTTTAATTATTAATATTAAACGTTTATTTTTATTTTTATAAAACTTTAATTTTATATATTACATTTATTTTTTAATTATTTTTTATAAATTATTAATTTTTAAATATTTTATTATATTCGCTTTTAAAAAATTTTCGAATAAATTAAACTAATAATAAATTATTTTAACATAAAATATTCGTTTTTAAAAATAAAATATCGCCATTTTTAAATAAAATAATAAATTTATTAACTTCGTAATAATCGAATTAAAAATATTCGACCCTATTAATAAACGTAAATTTAATTAAAATTAAATAAAATCCCTTAATTAAAATTCGAAAAAAAAAAAAAATTTTCCTTTAAAATTTATATAATTAATTATTTTTTTTATCGACGATAATAATAAACGACTAAAAATAATTAATAATACTTTTTTAATCGATTTTATTATTTAAATTTTAACATAAATTAAAAAAACCCTCGTAAATAAAACGATAATAAAAATAATTTAAAATTCGAAAATATATTTAATTTTATATAACCTTTACTTTTAAAATAATTCATTTATAATATTTTATTTATTAATTTAAATTAAAATAAATTATTATTTTTAATAATTATAATTATAATCGAAATTGCCGTTTTCGAAAATTAAAATTAATATAATTTTAATTATCGATTATTAATTTTAAAAGTAAATTTTTATATTTTTTAAATTAAATATATTTATTAATAAATTTTAATTATATATATAATAATAATTAATATTATTTTATTATAAAAATATATTTACGTAAATTATAAAATAAATTAAAATTTTTTTTAATATTATATCGTTTTATTTAATTATTTTTACGATATTTACGTTAAATATTATTATAATTATAATAATAATAAATATTTATTTAAACGTAATATATATTAATTTATTAATATAAAATAATTATTTTAATTATTTATAATAAATAATAAAAAACGTATATAAATAAATAATATATTTAAAATTATTCTTAATTTATTTTTAATATTTACACGCGTCGAAAAATCGTAATCTACTTCGAATTTTACTTTTTAAATAATTAAAAATATTAAAATTTAATTATTTAATATTATTAATTAAATTAAAAAACTCGAACATTAAAAATTAATTATAAATATTTAACGTTATATTTATTTAAATTTATAAAATTATATCCGTAAAATATATATTTTTTATATATTTTTTATATATATTTAATTCGATAATTTAATTAATTATTCGAAAGTTTTCGTATAATAAAAAAATTATTTTTCGCATTATATAAAATTTTAATTTATTAATTTCGTAAAAAATAAAAAAAAAAAAAAAACGTAAATTATAACTCGTAAAAACGAAATTTAATTTATATTAAATATATTTAATAAAATAACGAAATTATCGTATATTTCGTTATTAATTATTTAACTTTATTAAATAATCGTTTAATATTCGTAAAAATTATTTTTTTTATTTACGAATAAATATTTATAATAATTATATAATTAACACGTATTTTATAATAATATAATTTCGTATTAAAATATTCATCGTAATAATAATAATAATAAATATACTTTTATTAAATATTTCGTCGTTTTACGTAATAAACATTTAAAATATAACTTTTAAAAATAATATATTTATCGATTAATATAAAATTAAACCGTTTATAATTTTTATATATATATAATTTAATTTATTTTATTTATTTCGTATTTTTTATTATATAATCATATAATAATTAATCGATTATTAATTAATAACTTTTTATTTATTTAATATATTTAATTATTTTTATTAAAATATCGAAATTAATTTAAAATTAAAATTTATTATAAATAAATAATTTTAAAATAATTAAATAATTTAAAACTATTCGTAATAATATACGTAAATAAATACCCGTTAAAAAAATCCAGTTAATTACAATTAGCCATATACGGTATGTCGTACTATATGTTAAATAATACGGTAAAATAAAAATAAATGGCGGTTTAGCGGTTCTCTGGACTTCGACTAGGGTCCTACCACCTACCGCCGCCTATTAAATGCATCCCAGTCAATTACACAGGCTCAGGCATGTATGCAAATGCGAGCAATTTTTCGGCCCCGAGTGGCTTTGTGAGTCCAAGCACCTTTGCAGGACCAAGTAATGCGGAGGTAGCAGCCAACAACGAGCGTCGCAGCTACAGAGATGGCAACCAAGACCGCCGCAGCTACCGAGACAATAACCGAGACAATAACCAAGGACGCCGTTATGACGGCAACGACAGGAGTAACTACCGTGGAGATCGCTATCGCGGTTTTCGCAATAACCGCTACAGAGGCGGTTACCATAACTTCGCCCAACTTCAACCCTTAAACCAAGTCCCCCAAACTTTCCTTAACCACCAATATATCTGATAATGTTCTTTTGCTACTCACACAAAATGCTTCGAAATGGCCAATTGATCTAACATCAACGTCGGTATTTTTCACGATAGACTTTATAGGGGACCTCTTCTATAACCAGCAATTCGGACCTTTGGACGAGGGGAAGGACATCCATAAGTTTAGGAAGTGGACTGAAGACTTCTTTCCTATTACCTCCGTGTTCGCCAACTTCCATTGGCTGATTGAGATTCTTGCTCTGCCCCCTTTTAATAGACTATATCCGTCACACTTTGATAATGATGGCGCCGGCAAGTATCTAGCGTATGTTGAGATGCCTCTGATGCCTACAAGAAGATACTCTAGTACTGACCTCTGAATCAGTCTTGCGGAAGCCGTTGTCGAAACTAGCTTTGCCGATAGCGATAGCCACCACCAGTATCCTCTGGCGTCGTTCATAGGACAAGGCGTCACCAAGGACGAAGCCATCAATGAGTTGGTGCTGCAGGTGTAAGCATAACTTCTAATCACTCCGTGGCCGCTTTTTCTAATAGCTAAATTCAGTTGAGTCTAACAATGAGAAAATAGGGCCGCCGGACAGACCCAACTGCAACGGCTATTCGCATGACTCTTCTATTCCTTATCGCTAACCCAGTGGCATACACCAAGCTCAGAGAAGAAATAGACGACGCAATTCGGAGCGGTAAAGCCAGCTCGCCTATCAAGGACGCCGAAGCCCGTAAGTTACCATACCTACAGGCCGTTATCAAAGAAAGCGCGCGGGCTTTCCCCCCCGTCCCTGCGCCGTTTTTCAAGAAAGTACCCAAGGGAGGAGATTCCATCTCCGGCTATTTCGTTCCCGAGGGCACCGAAATTGGCCACAACCTATTAGGCATCATGCGAGCGAAGAAGTATTGGGGCGATGACGCGGACGTTTTCCGCCCCGAGAGATGGATCGAGGCGGATCCTTCGACTTACGGCATGATGACCGGCGCTTTAGAGATCCTCTGGGGGTCGGGCCGGTACAAATGTCTTGGTCGGGCTCTTGCCCAGATGCAACTGAACAAGGTGTTTTTTGAGGTATGTTTTTACTATAATGTCGACGTACTGCCGGACGCGGGTTGAAGTTAGCTCGTGTCACGTCTATATCTCGTTCTTCCGCAAGCCCAAGGTTAACTGAGCCTTTCCGATAGTTACTTCGACACTTCGACTTCTCCGTCGTCACACCACAGAGCCCCGTGGAAATTATGCATGCAGCTTTTCAATTAATGTCGGGGATGCGGTTGCGTGTTACAAGAAGGCAAACGGTCTAATTTCTAGCAAATCTAAGGAAGATGAACGGAGGAGGGGTTTTGACGGGTGTTGGAGGATATATATACCTGTCTTTAAAAAGTCTCTCTTTAGCGTAGGTGCTTGCTCACTCTGTCTATAGCGGAAGAATGATATATTGCCTCGGTATTTTTTATATTTATATTTTTGTTTTTACTACTGGCGAGGGTTCCCGTAACTTGTTTGAATATCCTATTTAAGTGTTACTTTCTGTACACTGAGCCAGCCAAACAAGCATCTTCTACCGTAGCCACCTACGTACCTAGGTAGGCAGCAGATGCGTCTGTACCCAGGACGACGAGCAACAAGCGTGGTATGGGATCCAAATGCGCTCGTCAAAGATCAACCGTCAAGTTCCCCTTCATGACCACGACGGCCGTCCCGCCCAGCCGAAGATCCGCCAGCTCAACGCCTCCATCATCAGCCACCCGCGTCGTAGTCTCAACACTAATGTGACTCGTCCGGCCCATCTCCACCCCCTGAGTAACCTTTAGCTTACAACCCCCTTTTTCCTCCTTCAACGTAAGATACGACGCGAGCGCCGACGCCGCGCTTCCCGTCGCCGGGTCCTCAAAGCCCAACTCGACCATGCGAGCGCGGACGTGTCTCTCACCCCGGCCCGTACTCTTCCCCTCCTCTCCTCCCACATCCACGTAGTAGTACCGACACACGAAGCTCTCCCGCCACGCCCCCTCGTCCAGCAGCGGGCGCGGCAAGGCGTCGAAGTCGAGCCGCCCCGCGGCGCTGACCTGGCGCAGCAGGTCCAGCGACGGGAGCCGCACCAGCACGAAGGCCATGCCCCTGACCACGCTGAACACCGGGGCGCGCAGCTCGGCGTCGCGGATCTGCGGCACGCGCGAGAGGCCCGGGTACTCCCCAGCGCCGATAGCGTCGGCCAACGTGCTGGCGTGCAGATGCACGTCGTGGGGGATCCTGGCGCGGATGTGGTCGTCGGGCTGGGGGACGAGGCCGATGGGGCCGGCCTTGGTGACGAGCGTCTGCACGTACGGGTTCAGGTGGTACTTGACGAGGTAGGCGGTGCCGATGGTGGGGTGGCCGGCGAATGGGATCTCCTGCTCGATGGTGAAGATGTCGATGTGGCGCTGCTCGGCGTCCGGGTCCGGCGTCTCGTGCAGGAACACCGTCTCCGAGAGATTGAACTCGTTGGCGATTTTCTGCTTTGTGGCTTGCGAGAGCTTGTCCTTGAGCGCGGCCGGGACCGAAACTACGGCTAGGGGATTGCCTTCTAGTCTGTTCGAGGTAAAGACGTCGAGTGTGGTGAACTGAAGATCCATGGTGAAATTCCGGGACTTCACTTCTATTTACTTCCTCATACGATTATGCTAGTTTCTTCCCAGGGCCGTATTCCTTAAGCTGGTAAACCACGACGATTTTATACGTGCGTGATATAATAACCCTGTATAATAATCCTGTCGAGTTGATGCCCTCTTAAACTATAACGAATTGCCGTTTTCGGAAGATATTATGAGTCTTACGCGGCGAAAGGCCAATGGGCTGCCCTGTCTATAAGTGCGGAGATACGACGATGCCTTTTCTAAATACTCCGTCGCCGATGAGTTCTGCTGAAGGGCGCGCGGGAGACCCACTAATCTCGATGCCGAGAAGTGTAAGCGTCTGCCTATTGTCATTTCTTCCTTAAACTTAGAGGGTAAGCCAAGCTACCTACATACCTATACCTACTCCTTAGGCACTTGGGTTACCTACCTACCTAGATACCTAGGTAAGTAAACATCAAGCAGCCGTAACAGCAAATCGGTATATTCCATCACGCTCAATCATATGCTCCGAGTCCAGTACCCCTGAGATGCAAAAGCGAAACCCATACACCGGCTAGTGATGCAAAACGCCTGTCTACAGAACATGCAAAATATTACTATCTACCATGCTATTCGTCCCTGAAGCGCTGGGTTATTCCAAGTTGGCCACTCTCTAGAAACTGTTCTTCGTATGCGGCGCGTAAGCTAGGACCTTATGTGCGAACAGTCTCAGTACCAGCACCGGATTGGAGAGACGCAACCAAGGCCGTAAGCCGATCGATCTTAGCTGCTAACTCCGAGATTCGAACCTCAACGTCACTAGGTGCTTCTCCTGCATAGTCCTCGGGGGCCTCTTGCCGAGGCTTCTGTTTGTAAATCATTTCCGTACTAGTCATCCGTGGAGTGGGCATGCGTGGCCGATATCCTGATCGCGGTCTACTATCTGGCCCCTCAAGGGGAGGTGCCGGCGGTCGTTTGAAAGAAGTCTGCTCCGGGCCACGGATGTTGTTGAAGCCTCCTGGGTTAACCTTATTGGTAAACCATTCATAGACTTGAATCGTCCCGACAATCGGCGCGTGAGTTGCTCTCAAAAGTAGAATCCGTCCTTGGCGAATTTTGTCGTCCGAAGGTAGGAATAAACGCAGAGGCCTGAATATGGCCAATGCGATGAGGTTGAACGGTGCTTCATAATTAAATTAGCCCGGAAGAAAAGAAAAGAACGTAGCTAGTGAAGGGACTTACGGTAGAAGTGAGTGAGCCTATTGCTAGTTGATGCTTCAAGGACGTATACACTATAAACATAGAGATACTCCTCGCGGGCGTGTGTGATAACTCTCGAAAAACTGTTGCTGAGCATACCGGTTAAGGATCCCATAAGCAGAATTGAACTCAATGTGACGAATATAAGCATGAGAGGAGGTCCTAAGACGGAGAATTAGTGGGTTTCTGCGCTTGGATGGGAAGAAGACATACCGAAGATGGGATCTATATCCTCCATCATATCGAATCCAACATAACTAGACCCGAAAAATATCTTGGTTACAATCATGGCCATATGGGGGAACGTATACACTTCTCTCCCGACAAGGGAAAACGTCGTCAGAAATCCAACGTATACAATGACCACTAGGACCATGAACTTTAAGAAGTCTTTCCCCATCTCTTTGAGACAAGGGATTAAAGTACCCCAATATGGAGATAGGCTGAGGATCGAGCAGACCCTAGGCACCATAAAAAGGGCCTCTAGCGATAACACGTCGAAGGCAATGTCTACGAGAGTATAATCCTCCTTATATAAGCCAACAAATCCTATCATCAAGTGTCAGCTTGTTTCTCTGTTTGTATCGAACTTTTAAAGAGAAATGTGACCGCTTACTTAAAGCTGCGAAGACGATTCCGATAGCGATCATGATCATATCGAATAGATTCCAGACGTCAGCAGCGTAGAAGATCGACCCAGCATCGATGTATTCGCTAACTTCATCGTAGAAGAAAGCAGCGAACCAGACGTAAAGCAATATCTCCAGAGGGGTAATGGCATAACGGTTCTGCTCAATCAAGACGCTGTAATACAACATTAAAAAGCCGACGAAAAACGCGACCTCGTAGGCTTTGAGGTACTTGGGTACTCGAAGGCGTGAAAAGGGGTCGGCCGTGCTAGGATTGTAGAACCGAGGCTTCTTCTCCGAGTGAACCGAAAGTCGATCCCAAAAGATGATCTCTCCGTTCCAAATCCCCGTAATGATCTTCTGCACCACGTGTTGGCTCAGGAACCTCTTCGCATCGGCGATGGCGGCGATCTCTAGGGCGTTGAGATTCGTAAATGGTGCGGTAGGGTCGTCATCCAGTTCCTCGATGTTACTTGCATGTCGGCTTATGGTGAGCCTTGAGAGAGATTGGAACAATTGGTTTCTCCTTGACGACCCGGACCGGTTGTAGTCCGAGCAGCGATCTGGCGAGCGTGACCGCGCGTGATGGAGTAGAGACGTGCGCTCGTTGCTTTCGCCGCCATCCGCTGGCTCATTGGCGGGGGAATCATCTTGGCAGGCATCTGGAATCTCATATAGACAAAAGTCCATAGCCTCCCGCTCCGATAGGCGGGTTAAGAAGCGCCAGGCAACAATTTCGCAGGCGTTTGCGCGGGCATCGCTAACTCCCCGGCCATCATTTTGAGCGCCGTAGTGCCACCTTAATGCCCTATTCTACGATTAGCACCAGGCCGTTTATAGAATCAACGAAAGTGGCCGATGTGTTTTGAGTCTATCAACGGCAAGGGGAGGTTTCTTATGGAAGCTTGGCGAAAGCTGGATAAGATGCTTCACGTTGGGAATTAAGGAACATATCATTTCGGTAGAGGGTCTCACAGCAAAGCGTTTACAATGGCAGGATTAGTGACGCGGGTACTTAGATGTTCTACAAGGGTGTGTAGATCGTCACCGGCCGATGTGGTCCTCAGCTGTTCGAAGGTGCTTGGCATATAGACAACCTGGGCAATGTATCTGGATAAGTAGGTGATGAATTAGTATGGCACAGCAGCTACTTGTCGAGCGGAATTAGCATACACGGACAACTTCTTAACGACATCGCGGAAGGCCTCGTCGTGTGCAATGTCGGGGAGCTGGACGTCTGTGCGGGAAGAGACGGGTGAATGGGCACGATCCGGGGTGGCCAAATTACGCGATTTAACGCGAATCGGCATCTTGGTCAAGCGTGCAAGTGACTTGGTGATGTCGATTATAAAAGGTTATTCCATAACTGAACTTAGAATTGCTCAAATGAAGATAAAATGGTGATGAAGACTAGCAATATAAAACGGAGGTGATGGGTTTCAGAGGTGAAATGCGGAGGTTTCGCTGTTGGCCCCAGATAATTAACATGTAGCACCCGGTAGGCAGAGAGATGCTTTAACCACCTTTGGCACCTAGCTTCAAGATCTCAACAGCCCGTGCCCCAGTCTATCGGTCACGTCTCATCACCTATTTACATACCGTACCACCTTAAGCGTAGGCGATTGTCAGACGGGGGTCAACTGGATGTGGCTAAGACTTAGTAGGCATAACATCGCTCAAACACCCCGCAGAATGTGGGTTCCGTTACTCGTTGACGATATCCCTCTGAATGAACTTGGAACTTGGAAATTGGCATCTGATAGGTTACCAGCTATAGCCTATGGGACGGGTTCGTTTTAGAAGGGGGCATCCTTCAGGATGAATGATACCGAGGTATCGTCTAGATGGCAGAAGATGAAACTAAATGGGAAATGCGAGTCAGTGTGAAGAGTGTATGTGTATGTACAAGTTATATACAATTTCGTGGAAAGCATTCAATTAGAAATACAGCATTGTTTACGGATTGCTAGGTACAATAGATAGGTACTTGCCACACCCGCCACACCCGCCACGACCCGTCCATCAATCCGGTAATGCACGTGGCGGTGCAGGCTCACATTTATGTAATGTGTACGTACCTTTAGCCCGCTCGTGTTCGTGTCTTACAAATTGTTTCTCTCTTTTCCATCTCTTCCTCACGAACTCGCAAATGAGAGGATGACGATCAGAAAGGCTCGCCGCCTAACTGACGAATGAATTACCCCGGAGTCGTAATAATAACCCATCGTGCCAAATAATGGCGACTATACAGTATCCCTTACAGGACTTGTTCAGAGATAACCAATAGTCGAGACTCCAGACCCGAAATTCCTCGTATCCATCACCTCTCCACCGCTGCTCATTCTAAGAGGTCTCAGTCACCTCTGCTTCCAACTTCTTTGCCCGCCAACCTGTATTTTCGTCTAATCGGATAATTGATCAGCCTACAAGCCGCTCGCCATAGGTACGGGCACGGCCGGAAAAGATGATCTTCTCCAATGGACATCCGCGACCATGTATTTGAATTCCGCTCTATGCCGCCGTATCACACGATTCTCAAAGTTAAAGAATAGCGCCGCCCAGCCATGTGGGGTGCAAAACGACGCAATGTCCGAGCTCTTGGCCAAGGATCTTGATAAGTCCAGATACATTGCGCTTCCTCCCGGACTCGTTGAACCGGCGTGCGGCGCGGTCGACCAGGTTGATGCTCACTCATTTCCATCCTGGCCAACGAGTCGGTATATGAGTGGATTTTCTTGCCGCATTGTCGATAGCAAGTATTACTTCATTTATGCAGGTACCAAACCGCTCGGCGATTTGTGTGTCATGCTCGGTGGCTCAGAATACTTCGATCTAACGCTCGGAGAGACGCGAGATGTTACACCTGAACAGCTGGCTCGCAGATAGAGTTGTTCAGGACGCCACCACCGTTCCCTGAACCCACACGGATTTAGGTTGCCTAGGTACCAAATAAACTAGAGCCCAAGACTACGTACATAATGTTCCAGCAGCCAAAACCAGGTTGGCTAACCGAGCTCGCTCTCCAACACGAAGACCGAGCTGCAAGCATCCCGACAGCAACAGTCTGAGACAGCTTCTCGATGTCGTCCCTTCGGTAATACGGGATACATTTAGGTAGTCTCACCTTTCTGATGTCCGAACAAACACTGAAGCTTCGACATTACTTCTTAACGACGTTCCCTTGGTGTAGCAACGGTGGCCGCCAGGCTGCTCTATTCACAGAAAGTGTCACGACGACCCTCAGGGTCACAGAGACTATGTCATCGATATAACAATATCATCTGCTGCTCGGTAGAATCTAGGCCAGTAGAAGACGGTTACCGAAAATGTAACCTAGAACGGAGTTGGGCAAGGGTATAGCTCAACCCGAGCCTTCATCGTCTTCCCGCCCGTGGCTGTGCACATTTCACCAAATCTACCTTAATTGGCCAGAAGAGGTCTATAAAAAGGAACCTGGCGAACATACACTTTTATGATTCGTCATAGCCTTTCTCCACAAACCACCTTGGGCGCTAGGGCCCAGGGTCCAGCCGGTCGACCAGAGAACCGACCGGTTTTTCTGTACAGCGGTGTTGATCGCAGATATCCTATGTTGGCCAACATAGAGAACTTATTTTCCCCTAGTGGCAATCCTTCTATTATGCGTACACTAACCAAGATCCTCGAGTACCTTTTTTCTTTTTTTTTCTCTCTTTTCTTTTTCCCCTATATTGATTGTAGAGATTTGACGGGATATATTTCCATCGAAAAGGGCTTTGAGTTTACTGACTGAAGCCCGTTCATGCAGAGCTTACAACACCCCCCTAAGCCATGTGTGCCATGTGTGCTATGGATAGGAACTCCATGCTGTAAGCCAGCACCCATTATAGGTACCTATTTCTAGATCGTGCATACAAACAGCACTTGAGCAGGTCTCAGCCTTGTTGTGCAACACCCCGGTCGCCCATGCGCAGTTAGTAAACTGTTACCTTGCCTTCGCCTAATTTTTCTTTAAAGACGACGCTTCTTCATCGGCTTTCATCCTTTCTATTCCTTCTTGGTCTTGATGCCGATTCGGGTTAAAATTACCTTACCCTTTTCTTTTTTCCCACATTCCTAACTTGGCCGGACGTCGACCCGTGGATTGAACCATGGCCCGTTCGATATCCAGTGCCGGTCTTCTGCGTCTTCCACCGGCCACCGCTGTTCTGCTCCTCAGCGCAGCGTTTGGGTTGGCAAGTGGCCATGCGCTGCCCAGGCAAACGAAGACGGTTGAGCTATATGAGTTGAATGTCGTTCCTTTTCCGCAGCCGACGGAAGCTCCAGTCTTACTTTCGGATCTATTACGAAGACAGGGGCGAAACACGGTGTGCGGTTATATCGGGGGGGATCCAAACCTTCCTGCGACGTGCTCGGCAGGGTCCCATTGCGTACTAGAAAAGGATCATGGGGTAGTAGGGTGCTGCCCCGACGGCGGATCCTGTTCGACAGGTATATTTACTGGCTGTGTCGACCGGAATAGTGACCTGCAAACGGAAATCAATCCTTACGTGTATACGTGCCAAGGTTCAGACGTATGCTACAGGAATGATTTCGCCGGAGGGTACTTCCAGTTCGGCTGCGGGACCGCATCATCTCTAGGCACAACTGTCGAAACTTCCGTTGATGGCATGACAAGCTTGGTGTTTGAAGAGAGCTCGGTGATGTTGACCGCGCCGCCAACTATTCTTCCCGAGCCGACCTCTATCGGGTCCCAGCCTTCGAGTGCGACGGACGACCCTGACGATACTAGCGGTACCTCATCGCTTAGTTCGCCTGACGCAACGTCAACACCTCCAGCGACCACTGATCCATCATCTACACCCACATCCCTTACATCAACATCGCTCTCATCCTCATCCCCATCTTCGTCTTTATCCACGTCCACATCTACTTCGTCTTCATCGACCACCGGCGCGAATACTACGCCGAGTTTGACAACGACGTTCGGCGCGCCACCAGGATCAACTACAGATCCTAGCACATCTACGGAGGCCACCGGGATTGGCCCTGTCAACAAGGGAGCTATCATCGGAGGAGCTATCGGCGGAGCTGTCGTTTTCATAGCGTTATTCACTGCTGCAATGCTCTTTTATCTGCGGAAGCGGCGAGGGAACGACCGCCAAGGTCCCGGGCCTTTGCCGACGAATGCGCCGCCTAAGACGGAATACGTAAGGTGAGTTTCCCGGTTTTTTATTTATTTATTTCATGTACGGGCCCGACTAACAAATCGCACAGCCCGATAAGATCTCACGGCGCAGCATTCGCACCTCTTCCATCATGGCAAGATGAAGAGGAAGACAGGCAGCCATTGACTCAATACAACCACCAACCGTCTTACCCGATCCAAGAACCATGGCAGGCGGAGCCGAACATGGCACTGGCGAAGACGAATTCAGCATCCCGGGGGTTCACGCAACCCCTGCGGTACCACCCTGCGACAATACGCGCAGTGCCCCCCTTACCAATAGGGACCGAATTAACGCCCGTGGCGGAAGAGGAGCACTCGCACGACCAGGATTCCGACACCGATCCCGACCGCGGTCGCTACTACGGCCAGGTGGAAGGACCCACCCTATCGCAAATCGACGACTTCTCGCGCGCGTACCTGAACGCGGGGATCGGCACCGAGGATTCGGAAGAGGACCGTCGACCCCTCACGGGGGCAAACCTGGACGACGTCCCGGCCGGCGCAGGAGCCACTTCCCCGGAGGGCAGTCGCAGCCCGACAAGGGGAGTCGGCACGGGGAATAGACCCCTGTGGCAGCAGAACCGGCAGCAGGGCCGGAATTTGAGATGGGTGTAATCTTAATTAGTGCTATTACCTGCCTGCCTGCCTACCTACCTCCTAATGTTTTATTTTTCTTCAATTCGCTGTCCAACGTTTGTCGTTTCGCACGACATCGCAGAAACTTATCTGGAGTTCTGGGGATTTGGGCCATGTGGTATGTTACGCTTGGATAGAGAAGACGGGGCGAGGCGGGGTGGCTCATCATGGCGAAAACCTTCGCGGTTCGGTTCGTCGTTTGCATGTCCAGGCGTTAAGCTAATGTTTTGTTTTCTTTCCCGGGGAAGGGACACTTCCTAGGAGATGCGTGATACATGTGTTGGTCGGGTCGGCGGCGGCGGGGTTGGTTGCTCGTTGACCTGGGTATATATACCATGCGCGGATGCGCTTAAGAGGCGTTCTGGTTCTGGTTCTGGTTTGAAATTTAACATTCATGTTACGGTTACGAAATATTGTTACGCGTACCTGGCCCCTAATCTGTTGGGAGAGCGATGGGGAGAACGTACATACATAGATTATTATGATAGAGGAAAGGAGGCATTCCGACCTTCTGATGAACCAATCGAATAGTGTTTAATATGCAGCATCCGGCCGTTAGGACGATTTGGTGAACTTCCAAAATCTACGGCAAGATAACCGTATTGAATACCAAGGCGCATTTAGTCCCATCCATAAAGAGTGTTTATGAGAAACTTCAATGGTCTTTCAACGGATAGCAACACCAAATGATGTAATACTGCCGGGCGGGATCCTTTCCGCTGTAAAGGCTCTCAAAAAAGCCAAGCGTAACTTCAGTCTTACGGAAAGTTAGTTACTCTAAACTCACCTAGCTGATCATGCATTTAAGCCCTTCCATTATTCCCATGAAGGGTGGATGTGCATACCTACACCTAAGGGCCCGCCATTCACCATTCACCAAGAGAAGATTCAATCACTCACACGAGGACAAACAACGACAGAAGAGAAAAGGACAAGAGAGAAATTACGGCAAGCAAATGGTATATTACGGCCCTTTCAACCTCGCGATGCACACAAACCTGCGCATCCCCTTTTCCATAACCCTAAGAGAGGGCGGGGGGGCCATTTGTCATTACCAGTAACTAGCCGAACCTAACGCGCGGGACGAGTGACCATGGCCGTGGCCATGACAATGACAGGAGGAAAAAGGAAGAAAGAAATATCCATGACGGACGTGAAAAAAGAGAAAAGAAAAACAGACCGGTCCCCTCTGATGTGTGCTGCCGAAGGAGAGGGAAGTCGAAAGTCGAAAAGCCGAAAAGCCGTTATAACGCCTAAGCCGCCCATCCAGTCCGTTACCCTATAGCCTGCTTAAACCTTTCCAGGCCTCGGCGCATGCCATGTCATAAGGACAGGCGTAAGTCATGTCCCCGCGCGATAGTAAGGGGTTAAAAAAAAAAGGAAAAAAGATAGAAAGGAAACAAATCCACTCCGAAACGCCTCATGCCCCCTCCTTGCTTCCGTGACCTTGGTTGAATCGCATTGTACATACGCGTGAAAAAGAGGAAACTCCTGGCCCCGAACTATGGCCACGAAGGACATACCACCACCGGCGTGAGTAAAGATGGCGCCAAATGCGCCGCGAAATTTGCGTCGTGAAATGTTGTCAACCTGATCTTGCCAAACTCTATTGCGCCCGACTTAAACGACGACATGAGTGCTCATGTGCTCAACGGCTTCCTTAATGCTCCGGAGCATGCGCTGGTTGACGCAGAAGGGGCATCGGATGGCGCGATCAGTGCTAGCCAGGGCGGCGCCGCTCGAGATCGGGGTCAAGGTGAGAGCCGGATCCTCAGGCGCGGCGGCCGGGGTGAAGCGTGCGGTGCTGCGCTGGGCCTGCTGAGGGGTAGGAGTCTGCAGGCTGGGCGCGATGGGGGGCAGGCCTTGGTCGTGTCGGTCGCGCTGCTCGCGGACGGCAGCAGCCACTGCCTCGGCATCCTCCTCTTCCTGCTGCATGGCGCGCAGGGCGTTTTGTAGGACCACCTCGGGGTCTTCGGTGCCGGGGTAGGGGTTGGGTTCGGCGGGGTTGACGGTCGCGCCGGCCAGAGTGGGGAGGGGCGCCGGGGACGGGTTTTCGAGGCGGCGCACAACCTCGTCGCGGACTTGGGCGCAAGTCGAAAGGCTAGCTTCGACACCGACAACACGGAGGACGGCATCGCGGATTGCGGCAGGGCTCGTGTCGGCGCTGATGTTCATGAAACGCGGGACGGCGTCGATTAGGTAGGGGATGTCATCGGCGGGGTTGGAAGCATTTCCATGGCGGCGCTGGCGCCTGATAAGCAAACCATAGCGCTTCTTGAACCGGTGGATCCAGCCGGGAGAGAACTCGGGAGGAGTCTCGTCCTTGTAGCGAGGCAATTGCTGGAAGATGGATTTGGCCTTTTCCGCGAGTTCTTCGTTGGACGGGTTGCGGCCGGACGCGACAACCTGACTGTGCCAGAGCAGGACGAGCTTCTCGACGTCGGGCCAGTTGCCGAAGCGCAGACGGGAACCGCTGAATTGATTGTCGTTGTCCAGACGCGCGTATTTGGGAGAAAGGGAATGGCTGATGGTGCTCTGGCTGATGTTCTGGCCGTACTGGCTGTAAAACCACTCGATACAGGCTTTGTGCGAAGGTCGGGTGGTCTGGGAGTGTGCCCAACGGCGAAGGGCGCGGCGCTGGTCGAGGGTCAGGGAGTGTCGCTCCTTTGGCGTAGTCGCGGCGGTTGGTGTGTCGGGCACGTCGGGGACAGCGGGTACGTCCGACATTGCTGGACAGTGTTGGATAATGTTGGATAGTGTTGGATAGTGTTGGATAGTGTTGGATAGTCGGATTAGTCGATAGTTGATAGTTGATAGTCGATAGTCGATAGTCGATAGTCGGTAGTCAGCTTTTAGAAGGGTTCGATGGCATGAACCGGGTATGAGCGATATGAGGGATACGAGATCCTCAATTGATTCAATTGATTCAATGAATTTGCAAGGAATTCGCAAGGAATTTGCAATCAACTTGCAATGAACTTGGCCCGGCTAATCCTGTAAACGAGCACGACCCGGGTTTTGGATGTAAAGGGGGTTAATGAAAGAAGAAGAAATCGGGGCGGGCGAAGTTTTGTGGTTTGAGAGGTTTTTTTGTGCAAGCAACCGCCGAGGGCTGTGAGGGGGAGCAGGGGCCGCCGCTCACTCTCGCCCAATCGAAAGGTGGGTCCCGAGAATTTAAAGGGCTTAAGTAGGTGTGGGCCCGTGCGTTCATTGCATTGGCCAGCATTGGCCGCCCTTTTTATGCTTGCGCTCTCTAGGGCCTACAGCTCTTTCCTATGCTCAAATCACAACCTAACACACCTCGCTTATGACATCCTACCTTAGGTCCCTATCGCGGACATACAGCTGCGACGGCTAAGTGTATACACGTATATATTGACCTAAGGTGAGGTAGCAATGCATGCATGTACACACGTTCACCACACACACACACCCACACACATGTACATAGTATGTACATACGTGCGGATTAGGTCGTATTTAATTTACTTTGGGTACCTAGGTATGTACCTACATACTTGGAAGTCTCTGCACCGTCACAGATTTTACTGTGTTTTATATTTTACAGTGAAGATGTTCGATTTAGATACGTATGCGCGCGTAAGTACCTACCTCAGATATGAATTAGGTGCCTAGGGGTCTAAAAGTACCTAGATACACATTCACCTAACGTAAGAAATACATATCGCCATAGAAGAACATGACCCAGTGAGCTAGCAGCTTTTAGATCTTGACGGACAATTTGCAATTAAACAAGACAGACTTATTCTCAACCCATTTTATCCACCCGCATCGGCTAATCAGTAATGCATACGGTTAAAATCATTTATTGACTCCCATTATCACGATTCTTACAGCTAGGGTATAAGACATTCAGGTACGTACTGAAGCACCCCAGGCAAGGGTAGGGCAGACACTAGGGAGCTAGGCACCTAGGTAGGTAGTTTATGCACCTCTCAGTGCGCCTTGCATCGGAAAAGAAGAGGGGTACATTTGTAGCTACGTACATATTGTATTCCAAGAAAACTATATACTTCTAGCCTTTAGGAGAAATAAAGATAAAAGAAAAAGGAGGCATACACAACTTAAGGTGATGACAACATTTATAATAATATAGAGATGGATAGTCCTCTATGGCACTAGAAATGGAAATCTGCAATAGGTGTTAGGTAGTCACGCATAGATATCCATTAGAAATGGTCCTACTCATTTACCTATCATCCATCTCCATCTCCATCACTATCCCCATCACTATCTCCATCACTATCTCCATCACCGGACGAAATAAACTTGGCATAGCATCCCATTCCGTTTCGCTTTTTATAGAGCTATAGTTGGAGCATCTCAAGACAAGAATATGTGCTCGTGCTATTTTGCCCCCTCTCGCTCGCTAGATTTCCGACCTCCTTGTCAACCTCACCAAGGGATGGCTCCTCGGGGTTCTCTCGCTTGCTCGCTTGTGTCTGTGGCGAAGCCTCAGAGTGATCCTCCGAGGTCCCAGGATGCTCTTCCTGAAACTCCATGGGCCTGGGCTACCCGGCAGTTAAACTTCGCCTCCGATATCTGTTCCATTACCTCCTCCAGTCATTCGTCCAGGCGCGCATGATCTAGTAGATGCTATCCTCGACTGGTGTCGGTAAAGAAGCCGGAGAGTCAGAGTTGACATCGAAGAAGAGAGACAAAAGAATCCGAATGGGAGTCGTTCCCGAGAGTAAGATAAAAGCAAACCACGTCTGCGCCGAACCGTAAGGTATACCTTGTAGAGAATTATTGAAGAAGAAAAAAAGGCTGACCTGTGAATACCATTCCGAGCCGGTCCGCTGTGAAAAGAAATTTTTGAAGTTAGAAAAAAATAATAATAAACAAATAAGAAAACCTAGTGCGTGCGAGCGACTATGACATAGAAAACATGGCATTAGACAGTCAAAGAGTAACTCATTTCGAACCATTCAGTCATATCTACTGCCTTACGTGGATGCGTGAGCCGCTAACCAGCGCCACGCTAACCACCGTAACGCAGATAATGCTATTTATCTCAAGGACAGGCCGTATTTGCGTGGTGCGCGTATAGATAGGTGATAGGTAGGTAGGTAGGTAGGTAGGTAGGTAGATAGGTATGCCGGGGAGAACGTCGTTAAGCGTTGAAAGGTGACTCGAGTTAAGACCTACACCCAATTCGAAAAACAGCCGCTGAATGGTCGCGTAAATGCTAGTAGAACGAAGCGTATGGGGTATATTGTATATGGGAAATATTCTCAGGGTATCGACCGTTCCTTAATGCCCTACACCTGCTCGACGAAAATGACTAACTTCTCGTTATGCTCAAGAGCATAGTTGAGATCGTTGTTGCTCAGGAGACTGAGCTTATCACCGCTCTGCTCGTCTCGATAGAAGAGTTGAATCTGGTCTCCGTTGGAAACCTTGGTCCGCTCCCTAATCCTCTCGTATAACTGTTGGAAGTTGGTGTCCGAGGGTACCCGAATAAGGAATGTGTCGTCGTTGAAGTGTAGCTTCACCTTAAGGGCCGGTTGCCCTTGGCTGATTCCTGGCGATAACGATGTTTGCGAGGGCTGGGAGAGCGATGAGGTCTGCCGTGTCATCTGCGGCTGCCCGTTTTGCATCTGCCTGGGTGCCGCGGATAGCCCCGAGTATCCATTCCCGTTCAGGTTGTTCCTCGAGGACTGTCGTGAGTTACCGTCCCTTGGCGAATCGACCGACGAGCGCGATCCACCGGACAGTCTGTATTCATCTCCATTCAAAGGAGGGTCGATCTCATAATCGCCCTCCCTCGGCGCGAAGAACTGCTTCACCAAGTTGCACTTGGAGATATACGGCGGCTGTCCCAATAGATTTTTCACGTACGCGTCAAGGTTGTGTAGTCGTCCTTCCGTAATCGCATCTGTCACGTAACTAACAGGACCAGGCATATACGGTAACGTGCGCTTCTGGGTGCCGGTATTTCCAGCTTCGGCGGGGAATTCGGTCAAGAGGGCGATTTGGAAGTCGTAGAAATCCTCGTAGTAGCGTGAGAGCTCCCAATGCCGGCCATCCTCTAGAGTCGCTTCGATCACAAACCAGTACTTTTCTTCGGCGAAGCAATATCGTGGTATCCGAGCCGATAGAGGAGCATACAGTTGCGAGCTCGACTTGGAAGCATAAGGATTCTGCTGCAAAGTATTCGGTTGCTGTGGTTGAGGCTGTTGCGGATAGCCGCCAAACTGTTGCTGCTGCGAAAATACGTTAACTTATATACGCAAGCTGGGCAACCGTCTCCTACTTACCGGTGAAGCGTTCTGCTGCTGGCTCTGGCGGCTCGCATTTGGCTGCAAGCTCATCCGCTCCATGCCCTGTTCTATACCTGGTTGGCCGCCGGCTTCAAACTTGCCCAGAGTGATGCTACTATTCTTGTAATCAGCTGCCATCTTCTTCCATTCCTCGACTCGCGGTACTCCGGCTCGCTTCACGGCCTCCTGGGGATTCGCGACGGCCGTGTTAGTCGACATATCTCGAATCTCCACAAACGAAACAGGAATAAGGCCCGGGCCTCCTAGGCGGCCGATCGGCTTGGCGACGAACCACTCCGGGTTAGATTGCGCGATCACTATGATTGCCTCGCCAGCTTTCGCTTCTAGCTCGTCCGCCCTCTCCGCTTGGAAGTCGTACATGACGATTCCGTACACCATGGCGCCGTTCTTGGTGACCGATTTGGAACTGCGATGGCTAAGTGCCGGAGTGGCAGGAACCGTTGACGTATTGGTCTCAGAGAAACCGGAATCGTGGTCGTCCTTCTTCATGGCTATGGGTCGACCTGGATCCGACGAGCCACTATCCCTCTCGGTGCGCCCTAGAGCTTGGAAGAATGCTACCGGGACCAAACCTCGAGCGTCGGGCAGAGCTGGGTTGCACGCCTCGTACCAATCCGAATCGTTTTCGCGACCAATAACATGGAAGAAATCGCCCCTCGAAAAGCTTAATTCCTGCGAAGAGGCTGCTTCATAATCGTAGAGAGCACGAATAACCTGTAGATGTCTCGGGTATTAGCATCGCGTCGAGGAAGAAAAAAACGGTGTAAGTAAAAAGAGAAAAGTGGACCGAGATATCAACGAGAAAGGATGGGGACAAGGAGGAGAAATAACCCACCTTTTTGGGGGGAACAATAGCCACTGCGGATTTGGGAGCAATGGAGACCTGAGGCCTGTCCTTTTCGCCTTTGATGGATCTTCTCAGGGCCTGGACAGAGCGCATGATGTTAGCCACGGCACCAACGGATGCGACCAGATCGCTATTGAAATTGGAACGCGACATGATTGCGGCCAATAAGCGTGTACACGTAGAGGCATGTCTAGCGGAAGGTAAGGGGAGCGAAGCGAAGGATAAGGGTAGGGAGAGGCGATTGTGTGATGGCTCAAAAACAAACAGAGGAGGGAGGAAGGGAGGGGGGAATTCTTCCTAGGTTTAATGGCGCACCTTCATCGTTGTACAGACTCGGAGGCTTGTGGATTGCGAATGTCGAGCAGAAGGAAGTGGAGGCGGCAGAAGGAGGATCCAAGGAGGAAGTGGGCGCAGGCCAGAAAGTGACGGACTGGCTATCCCGAGGCTCAGGCACGGTTACGCCAAGGTAGCGGAGTCTTTGTGGTCTCGCGGTCTTGCGGTCCTGCGGTCCTGCGGTCTTGTTCGACGACAATCCTGAATCGGTGCGACAGCGTGTAAGAGGGACGAAGCGAAAGAGGCGCGGGAGTTCAGCGGGTCGAGAGAACGGAGTGGTTGACGTGCGTCAAGGTGAGACCTTTCGCAACGAAGCAGCGGAAATAGCACAGGTTCTCGAAGATTGGGGGGGTTCTTTTTGGCTTGTCGACTCGTGTGCGTCGAACAAGATAAACTACCTAGCCAGTGGGGAAAAAAGAGCGACTGCGACCAAGTGCGATTGTTCCCTTATTGTTAAGTTGATAGTAGTCAATATTCGCCGGGCTACCCTACGGAGTTTTCCTTTCGCGCTTTCTTTCTCCTCTTTCGCGGGTTTGTCGTTCCTTTATCTCCTTCCAACAGTAACAGTCACAGTCCCAGTGGGTCGGGTACCAATTGTTATGGTTATTTTCTTTTCTTCCCTTCGCTGTTCAATGCGCGCGCGGTAGCAGACACACGACAGGCTCTGCTCCCGTCTTGAGGCTTGTGCGGTGTATGTTGTCGGTGCAAGTATTGCCTTATCGTCCTGATAGCTGGATGCGAAATAGTATTGTCGACGGGATCTCTTTGGAGAGGATGGAGTATGTAGGTCAGGAGGACAGAGGGGAGGAGAGGGAACCAGACTGGCTAGATTTGCAATGCAGCGCAGTGACCGAACTGCTTTTGCGCTTAGCTAGGATTGGGGGAGGGCGTGAGTTGACTGGCTGACTGGCTCGCTGGCTTGAGAGAAGAGGGTGGAAAGGTCGGAAAAAGTGGGATAGAATAGAGTCGGGCGTTAGCACATTGGGCGGGCTGAGTCGTGGGTGTGGGTAAGTGGTACTGTACCTAACCAGTCTGGTACCTAAGTTGTGGTAGGTGTGGTGGGTGTGGTACGCCCGTGGGCCATGGGTCATAAGTGGGCCCCCTGACGGACATGGGCTTCCATTGCCCTGTCCCTTCAATGCGTTTTTGGAAGGGCGGATAGCCTAGGTAGGTGCATGGGCCAGTGATGGGCCGCGCTACGGATCGCATTCAACGAGAGGGTACGTACACTATATACACGTATATGCGTACCATATACGGAGTCACCTTACCGAGCGGCCGTGCCCTCAGGTACAAGTATATAGGCAGTAGCAACTAATACCTAAATACCTTAGCTTAAAAACGGGACAAGGGAGAGTCTAAACGGAACATTCAACTCATGGCAGCATGGATACAGTGGGGTGCACGTACCCTTCAAGAAAAAAAATATATATATTATATAAAAAAAATAAAAGATCCGAGTGAAAGTGCTAGGGCGCGGCCTAGACTGCCGGGTGCTGCTAGGAGGCGTCATTAGTGCGTGCTAACCCTGTAACTCAGGCACTAACGTAGCCCCTGGAAGCGTATGTCATCAAAGTTATTATTGCATGCCTTCGTGTTATTGTGTCTTGGGAGATACAAACAAACATGAGTGAACACATGCCATTGCTGTAGTTATTAGGTACCTATCTAGGTATATAATGAGTCAAGGATAAGGAAAGAGGGAAAGGGAAACGATTATGATAAAAAGGGAGTTCTCCATGTGTTTAGTGTCCTAAGAAGTATACCTACTAAGTACCTACCTACTTAGGTACTTAGGCACCTGGTATACAACTGATTAGGTAGGATATCGCATGACATTAAAGTACCACTCCCAATATATACATGCATGTATTCCGTTCCTTTCAGTTTAGCTACCCGTAGTGAAGCACTAGCTCTCCCTTCAGTGGCATTAAACATCCTAGAGCTACCTAACATAGCACTAGACCTACCTACCTAGGTTGTCCTTGTTTGCCCCTCCGCGTGTGCACACCCTCCTTCAGCCCCTCACCCCGCTGTAAAAGCGAATCTTTTCCCTTTCCTTAGGTACTTTTTTCTTTGTCAGGTACCATAGTAAGAAAAAAAAGGTGACGCCAAACAAATTTGACAACTGACAATTGATCGTCTCTACATACATATTAGTTGATCGACTGACGACACACGAGATCGCATTAGCCATTCTGCAAATCGTACACTTATTCGAATAGGATCCGCATAGCAACCATTAAACCCACTTCATCTACGGATTAGTGTCTTTTTAGATCATAAATCATTTTGTTTAGAGGTAGTCTAGGTCAATTCTGTTTGGACTGTTTGGACTGTTTGCTTTTTCATCAGTCACACCAAGGTCAAGCGAGACTCGTAATCCCTCCCTTCAGTCGAGCAAAATGGGACACACATACTTCCTACCAACTCGACAGTCGCAAGTGGGCAGATAATCAGCTACGCAAAAAGTCCGATAGGCTCCAGTAGCATTGTGGCTTTCGTGAAGTCGATCTCTAACCGGTTGGGTGTGGATTAGGCTTGAGTACTTCTATCATCCCAGAAACCGGGAACGTTTCTTCAAACTCAACCCTACAACCCAAAACACTAACGTGGGTAACCAAAATACTTATGGCACAGTACCGGGACGTTGTGCTTCACGTCGGGTAGCTAATAGAACGCTCGCCTTGGCCTCGACGCCCGAATCCCAGAACGCCCCCTGCGTCTGCTCCACGGCCGGAGAGATCTTCCACAACTTCGAAATCGTACCTTGCAGCATGCATGACGACTTACATGTGGACTCACATATGTATGCGTCGTAAAGGTGGAAATAGGTGGAAATTGCCAGACTTACCGAGTCAAGGCAAGCTCGACATATATATTTCCTTATATTCCCTCTGATGAGCACAAAACATCAATATAATACACCCACGCATAGATACTATTGCAAATATGCATACAACTCCGGAATATGACAATCGTCGTCATAACGTCAACCTCGTCAACTTCATCAACCTCACCAACACCCTAGACTATCAGGTTCATTGGGTACCTAACACCTTTTTTTCATGCAACCCGACAGATGCAGCACTGAGGCAAATGCGACCGTAGGGCATGCAGGACGACTCCTGAAACACCGCAGGAACTTATAAGTTGACGCACTTCTCTCACTTACTACGTAGTCCTATATACCTACATCTTACGAGGCTCCGTTAGTCTTACCTGATATGCAATGCTAACCTACAGATTCGACTGGTCAGTCAGTTCATTGGCCTGCAGAGCTCTACTCTTACTGGTACACTCAGGTAGTCATACCCACTGAAAATACATGTAGGTAGTTGCTGTCGAGTCTCTAATGGGGTGTGTTCAATTTTGCATCTTCTCAATCAAGTTTCACATATATTGGTGCTGCTATTGGGACCACAACCAATTTCCTGAGCCTTCGGAGGCGCCCCCTCCAACTCTTCACTGATTTAGTTGGCATACGCAGTTGGTCAACCGGGCATCGTCATAGCACTTAAGTGGGCATATTCTAACTAGGTACCTTACATACTTACGTAGTAAGTAGTATGTGCTCAGCTACCCTGGTTGCTTGGCTACTATAGGTATGTCTTGATATTAATTTACGCGTTGTAATGCATAACGATAGCCCCCTGCTCGGACCTGCTCCGGCCAACCCGGAGCCCCCGCCGGAAGTCTTCCAGAATATCCAAACAAGGTTAACGGTCAACCAACGCACGCTAGGTTGGTAATCCTCTGCATGGTGCGCACGTTGCGTTCAATGCTAAGAACTCTAGTCTGCAAGTGCCTGGACGCGGAAGAGAAAGTGTGCGGCACTCGAAGGAAGAGACAAATTAGGTTCTGACCCGTAAAATTCCATTTCATGCGTTAAACATCGGATCATCTATTCCCGATCATGATTTCCCGATGTCATGAAACTGAACCAAGCGCTGAGACAAAACAACATCGTTGAGAAAAACGGCCCGGTTCTCGTTGGAATCTGTAAGATCTGGTGAAGGAACAGAAACATGCACATCATTAGGCCGTTACCTATCTGCCCTTGCCTACCTCTACCGCTCGTATACCAGACATTCGGAAGCCAGACTCCGATCGTCTTTCATGTGATACAGATAACCAAGCCGCACGATATCGCGGATCTTCTTCCGGGGGAACACCCAACCAACCCGCGAGATTTCGGGTCTTCCTCATCTTACCGAAAACAACAGGACTCACCTACAAACCAACAAAACCCGAGCTTCCCCCAACCGTCTCTCTGCTCTTCGTACTTCTTCATCATATATCCCGCATAGAACGATATCAAAAATCTAAACCCCTCGTATCTGTCGGACGGACCTCATGAATTCTCCCCCCTCATCCCTACCGTCGCACACCGAGGTCAAGATCAGGCCTGAGCCCCCAGGCGGCCTACCAGAAGCAAGCCCGGACGCACAAAGCTGGAGCCCGATCGTGATGCACAAACATTCGTACTCGGGCCAACGGCTTTTTCGCGCGGGGAAAGTCGAGCCGGGGCACAGATATATACACGTAGAAACGGGAACTAACCCAGAACTGTATATAGGTAGGTATGTAGGTTAGCTTTGAAAGAAGCTAAAGGTAAAAAGAAGGGAGGGGAACGGAGGGAGGGCCGAGGCGCTGGCGCCACGAAGGGTCCCTCACCGCGCCCTGTTTTCTTCGCCTTCGCCTTCGCCTTCGCCTTCGCCTCTCAACCTTCGACCCTCGACCCCTCCCCTCCTCGTCCGTGCGGCTTCCCGTGGCGCTGTGTCCCGCCAGACCTCAGCACAACGGCGATTTGACAAGGTACGGGAAGGCCCGCTGGCCTGACCAACCTGCGCTTGATTCCTCAGCCCGCCAGTCAGCCAGCCCGTTCGTTCGTTCGCCGATTCGCATGTAGCATCTAACTCGAGCCGTGCGACATAACCCGCGCTCGTGTAATACCTACCGCCAGTATCTCCCCACCTACCCACCTACCTACCTATGTAACCAAACCACCATCCACCGTTCAACCAGCTGTCCACATAAGTAAGTTGATAAGTAACCGGATACAGCATATAAATACATGTAGGCCAAGTAGCCAAGCACCCATAAGTTCGTCAGGTAACACGCAGCACAACAGTAGCTTGGCGTTGCGTGAGATGAGATAGATACATAGGTAGATAGATAGATAGGGAGAGATAGTACGACGAACGCATGTCTTAGGTTTGTAAAGTTTCCGTCAGCATCCCTCTCAGCGTGACTAGTAGCATTAGCCAGCTCTGAAAAGAAAGAAAGAAAGAAAGATAAGACATGGTTGCGAGAAGAAATGTCTCAGACGCGTGTGCTGCTTGCCTTGATATCTCTTGGATGAAAGGGGGGTGGAGTCGTAGTTATAATTCACCAAATTCTAAATGTTGAGGTTTCGCGAATAGAATCTGCCCACACCTCCGCCTACCTACCTAAGTAGATCCTCGTGGCTAGTTACGAGCGGAAATATATTGTATTTATCACCGTTCACGAAAAAATTTGGTTCCAGCACCTAGTCTTAAGAGTATGGCGACCCTCTTTCCGGGAATCATATGGGTGGATGATAGACAGTCAACTTGAGATGCTAACGTCATAGGTCAGCTAATACTTACCTGGCTAAAATTAGTATTATAAATTACAACTACAAACTGATCTGAATCTATAGGACGAGGTTAATAGATTAAATATAAAGACAATGCTTATAAAGCAATGCGGGAAGAATGAACGAGCGAATGTAGTTGAATCATGAATTAAATTACGGTCAGCATTCGAAATGCTTCCCGGAGTGATTTACGAGAACGTTTTATCTATGGCTAAACCAGCTCCTACCCGTCAATCGCCTTTTTGCCAACCCCTTCCATGCAAATGATACCTTGGGGCAGACAGATGAATGCACACGACTAGCGTCTACCGTAAGGGTATCGGTAATGTAGGTAACTAGACCACTCGGTCCAGAAACGCCAAACTCCTTGAATCTTCAGAGCAGAACCTGATGTGCCCCGACGATGAGAACCGGTATCCGGAAGAACCTTGCGACCCTTAACCTCATCTTCATGCCTAACGCCAGAGTCGATAGTCAGACCTCCTCAATGGAGGTCCCACAAGTCGCTTATGCCAAACCAGACCGTAGTCGTTTACTGTGATTGAAAGTCAATGTAAAGGCATTCGTAAAGTGGCCGCATTGGGCCCACGCGAGATCGGTTCGAAAGAGATGCATAATAACCGTTGGTAACGATTCACACTCGGGAGTAAAGCCAAGCTTCATATCCAGAGCAGCTCATCTCGTACGACATGTCTCGTCAATATCAATATTTGTCGGAAAGGTGCAATGGGGTGTCTACGAGGGGGTGGTTGTGCGATGACGCGATGTAGTCAACCCATAAATGAAGAGCGTCGTGTCCAAGGGAGAAAAGGAGTAAGGGATATTAAGAAGAACTTGGAAGACGGAATCAAATTTGGCCTTTGAGGTCGACTCTACGGAACGCCTCGGCTTTAGCTGCCTCGAATAGCGTTCCAGCCTTTCCGGTTAGGAAAGCGATATGATCTTGCCGTTCTTGGAGTAGGTCCTGGCCGTTGTAGTCGATAATGAACTGCGCAGCTTCAGCGTCAGATTCGAAGGCCAGTTCCTCAGTAATGTAACGGAGCTTCAACTCGGGCTTAAATCTGTTGGCATCTTAGTTAGCATTCGATTTCGTATTGAAATGTAGGGATTGGCGATAACACTCACGCTTTACACATGTTTGCAAGTGCAGCAAGTCGTTCACGTTTGACAAACATATCCATCAGATATGCTCCCATGTTGGGGACGTCAAGATATAGCTGGAAGAACTTATGGTAGTTGCCTAGGGCGAGCGCCGAACGAACGTCCAGGGCGTGCTTGATCGGTCGCTCTTCTTTCTCTGCTGTGGTTAGATCTGCGATAGCGTCATTCAACGCCGACCGGTTCGCGGTATGGATGAAATACAAGATACGATACGCCTTGAACTCGACAGAATTGCCCTTCAGACCCGACTTGTAGAGAGCACGGAGTTGAGTCTGGCACTGATTATACTCACCGAGATCCCCCTTCTCCAAGGCAATTCTGGCATGGATTTCATAAACGGAAACAGTAAAGTCATTCCTAATGCGCTGTACTGTCAGGTCCTGGCGCAGCGATTTGAACTGGTCACAAATGTAATTATAGTTGCCGTCCTTGCGCCATTTCTTCTTGAGCAGGTCAAGCGTCTGATGCAAGACACGCTCAGGTCGAACATCGGCTGGCTTCGGTGCAGCAGTTAGGCGCAGATATCTCTTCTCTAAGGACTCGTTGAGTCCGACGATAGGCCCGATAGGGGGCGGCGGGGTGGGAGATCGGTAGGTGGACTGATAGCCACCGTCACCACGACGCTGCCGCTTCTCGGCATTCTTCTGAAACTTACTTTTGGCCTGCAGAGGGCCTTCCATCGACGGCTTGGAAATCCGATCTTCGAGCGTAAGGGCCTTGGTACTACGCCACGGCACGGTAATACCATCGGCCGGCTCCGGTCCACTGAGATCCGAAGACTTTCTCTTCTTTGGGTTAATATGGTTGAGAGGAGGAGCGGGAGCGACCTCCGACACGGGGCGTGGTGCGGCGGATTGCATCAACGCTTGTTGGCGTTCGCTTTTGATGATGGCTTGCGGCAGAGGCATGTTGTCCCAATCCGTGGTGTACATAGTTCCGTGTTCCTGGGTGTAGCTGATGGTCTCCTTGAGTTTGGCTTCCATCTCGGCACGGGATACGCTGGGGTCTATATTTGACGACTGGAAAGACCGTTGAACATAACTGCGGACGGAGTCCGGCCAATCGAACTTCTGCTGTTGAGGTTGCTGAGTAACAGGAGGGGCCATAGCGGTTGCCGGTTGTGGAGGATTAGCAGGAGCAGAATAGGTATACTGTGGTTGAGTTTGGTACGCTTGGCCAAAGCCTTGACGAACTTGAACTGGAGTATATGCAGCATCTAGAGGGAAATAGAGTCAGTACCAGACCGAAATGAAGAAGATTGACGGAACGAAACGAAACGAAAAGGGAACGGAAGGGAAGACAAGGATGGAAGGACATACTAAGAGTTGCAGGATAAGCGTAAGGCGATGCCTGGACGCCGGGCGGAGGTGGTGCTGCCCAAGACATTGTGGTCGTAGAGATAGTTTGGGATGTAAATTCCTACTACGTATAGAAACGACGAACGACGAAGGATGGGCGGACGGCACACGGCGGTTTTAGGATGGCGGATGATTGACTTGCGGAGATATGGAAGGTTAGCAGTATGTCGCGGAAACGACTCTTTGATAGAAAAGAGAGGAAAAATGGAGAGGTCGGTGTGTTATCGCCTTATCGACCCGTCGGCTGGGATGAACAAAGGTATTCGTAGCCGGGATGAAGTTGAAATGGAGAGACGATAAGGGATAACAAAGGACGGGATTGATGGAGGTTAATGAGTTTATGCGTTGTTGTGTTGTTGTGCTGTGTGTGATGTGGGCGTTTGTGGGTGAACAGGGAGGAGGTAAAGAAAGGGACGTGAGAAATGACGGGGAGTAAATGGGCGAGTTAATTTTGCCCGTCGGATGGGTGCGTGCAGTCGCGCGGCCTGGTCAATGTGCTGGCTTTGCATCTAAAAACAGTTAGGGTACGCAGTGGACCCGCCAATGAGAAGCCATAAAATTGTGGCTCGTGCATTAGACAGGTCTGATGAGGAATATTTTCGGGAGAGCTGGGATCTGCTGGGCGTCGTGTGCACGGACCAACTCGGTAACAATGTGAGCCTATTAGCTAATGCAACGCCACTAATGTACGCACTATAAAGATAGGTACGTACAGTAATTATATACATCTATACGCAGGTAGGTACCTAATACTTACAGAAGCTTTGCTCGTGATCTTCGGCTTGCGTCAGTCCAACTCTCCTTCACACTTGTATATTCCTCTTGCAGTTTACAACTCACGAACATTCAGCTTGTTCTCCCCCCCCAAATCCCAGCCGTTCGCTTAAATTAAACCGATATGACGAATGTTTTTAAAACAAATAGACCTCACCACTGCCCTCAGGCCATCCTATCTTCCCGACGAAGTCCTTCTCTTTGTCCAGGACAACGTGGGGCTCTATGAGGGGTGAGTCTCCCGTGAATCCGTATAGAAACATCCATACAAGCAATCCATATACAATCCATATACAATCCATATACAGTCCATACACAGTCCATACCATATCTACCTACCTACCTATACAGCTACCATTGCAACCCTATCCTGAATCCAGCTGGCTTCTGAGTTGCTGACCATCGTTGCCATGTTTATCTTTACAGCAAATACAAACTCCCGAACCAACAGAATGGTCAGGTCTACCTGACTTCTCATCGGATATGCTACGTGGACAAACAGGAGCCAAGGAAGTATTCCGTTGCATTGGACTTGAAAGATGTTGAGAGATATGAGTTCTACGTACGGCTTACCCTCTTTGGACAACCCGGGCTTATGTGCTAAGATCTTTTTCTATAGGCCGGCTTTCTAAAGTCCTCCGCGAAAATAACCCTAATCCCCAAACCGGCCAAACGAGGTTCGCTCCAGTCTAGAGCGGCCGCAGCAACGTCGACGGCCTCTCGCAACGGTGGGGCATCGCCTTTACCAACATCCGACTCTGCATTCCGCTCCCCCTCTGTTAGCACACCACAGCCAAGTTCGGCAACATGGATCTGTACGATATGCAGCTTCCCAAACCCCGTTCCATCCAACTTCGACCCGACGACAGCAAACGCTCATACTCCGCTGCCATCATGTCTGGCGTGCGGTATCAAGCCGGCGTTAACGCACGTCCTTAAAGCCTCCATATCGAGCGTCACCAGCAGACAGGTGACCTCCTCCGGCTCCACGCCACAGTCGCCGTTTCCTGCGGCTTCTCAACCGCAGAATACGGCTCTGGCAACCGATCGCTCCGGCGGCCTGGAGGCAACAGGTCCTACGCCACAGGAAACGGCGGGTGATCCGGCAAACTCGGATGGGTTCCAGTGCCCACGCTGTACCTTTCTGAACCACCCCTCTCTTTTATCCTGTGAGATATGTGGCGCACCTCTGATATCTCACGATGTTCCCATAGCGTTAGCCCACAGCCAACCCAGAACAGATTCCCCGGGACCCACGCTTAATTTGGCGAGTGCAACTGGCCTAGAGAATCCGGAGAGTGTCAAGCTATCTTTTCGGAATGGAGGGGAGAAGATTTTCTACGAACGACTTAAGAGCGCAATGGCTCAACGTAAATGGCTGTTACAAGAAGCGCCCCCCATTCCGAACGGAGCTGGCCACGATACACGTGCGGATCCATTATCAAGCTCGGGATCGGGTAGTAACCGGAACAAGGCAGCCGGTATCGCTGGGTTAGAGAAGATGGGTCTAGATAGGCGTAAGAACAACGAACTGGTTATTGGGAGCGCCTTCGAGGACCTCGAAGCCTTGATGGCCTCCGCAAAGGAGATCGTGGCTCTCGCAGAGTCATTTGCTCGACAAGTCAATGGGGGCGCCGAAGGGGCGACATCCGAAGCAAATGCCTTACTCGCCGAGTCAGCTAGCCAGCTAGGCCTCATAACTACCAAGGACATCGTCGGCGGCGGAAGCGGCTCAGGGTCGGAGTCACTTTACCTGTCCGAGTTATCCCGGAACCTTGCCGAGTTTTTGACAGACGATGCTAGAGGCGTGCTAAGGAAAGCTGGAGGCATCATAAGCCTGGTAGACTTGTGGGCTATGTTCAACCGTGCCCGCGGAGGCGTTGAACTGGTAAGTCCTAATGATTTCGAAAAGGCAGCTCGTCTTTGGGGTAAATTGAGATTGCCGGTTCGGTTGCGAACGTTCAAGAGCGGCGTAATGGTGGCCCAAAGTCGCGATCGGACCGACGAAACCACGATCAAGGCATTATTGGCATGGCTTCGGGATCTACACGACATTCCACCGGAGAGAGAGGTTCCTTGGGACTGGCAAGAGTTTGGTCGCGGTGTTACCGCACAAGACGCTGCCGAGCGGTTTGGATGGAGTATAGGCGTTGCCGAGGAAGAACTGGAGATGGCGGAAGAGAGAGGCGTGCTTTGCCGCGAGGAAGGAATAGAAGGGCTCAAGTTCTGGGAAAATTATATCGATACAGGGGAATACCGTAACAAGCCGAAGCAGGCTACAAACGAAGAAAAGCTCATCGAGGCCCTAAGTGCGGCTGGTCTACTCTAAAGTATAACCAGATAATATTAAACGATCAACCGAAAATACCTAATCTCACGTTAAAGTTTACCGTAGAATTTACCATTACAACGCCTTTGCCTCCACATGAATCCTGCCTATATGTCGAATCAAACGTTGTCGTTAGCTTTGAACCCACCTTAAAGACCCCTCTGTCCAGGCCAGCCATTTCCTATAACTTGTCATTTTGGTATCCGCCGTAAAGGTCACCGTAATCCGCGACGCACTACCGTACCACGCCTTTCGAAAAGCCCAACCGTCAAGTGAGACGCTAGAAAAGGAATAAAAAAAGAAGAGAAAATCAAGCAAGTCTCTCCATGAGACCCCTTCGTACCTTCGTGTTCACCG
The DNA here is from genome assembly GCA_902806595.1 of Pyrenopolyporus hunteri. Classification (NCBI taxonomy): domain Eukaryota; kingdom Fungi; phylum Ascomycota; class Sordariomycetes; order Xylariales; family Hypoxylaceae; genus Pyrenopolyporus; species Pyrenopolyporus hunteri. Next base: position 2,523,951 of record CADCXC010000038.1, on the reverse strand, counting down.
TTCCGCCCAGACCAAACGCCGGAACAATCCTACACACCCGCGCCGCGGCGCTGATAGCCCAATTCTTTCGGACCTGGGCCCACCTATCGTACCAGGACACGCCCGCCGGGCGGTTGTACATGTCCAGGCCGAGCAGGTGGACCGGGGTCGAGACCAACTGGACGGCGGCGGGGGCGGCGAACTGCGCGACCGTGGTCCCGCTGACGTGCTTCCCCAGCTCGGCGCCCATGCGCTCGCTCAGCAGGGGGCCGAGCAGCGGCGGGACGTTGAAGGAGGCGAAGATGGTGAGGCAGTCGCGCAGGGTGAACAGCGCGTAGCTGGGCACGGGCACGGGGCGCGGCGGGCCGCCGGGCCCGAACAGCTTCACGAACACCTGGTCCTTGTACACGCACAGGCCGACGTTGGCGGCGCTCGACGCGGCGAACTTGGCCGTGCCGCTCGTCACGCGCGTCGCGGGCTGGCCGCGCAGCGTCGCCGCCGCCGTGTCCAGCGCGTTCGCCGTCAGGTACGTGCCCCCGTACAGCATGAAGATGAGGGCGACGGGCTTCGAGAGGAGCGTCGCGTGCGGCCGCAGGAGCAGCGCGCGGACCGACGATCGGAGGCTGTCGGCGAGCGTGTTCCGGCCCGAGGCGTTCTCCATTATGGATCTGTACCACGACGTGGTCAGCGCATGCGGGCAAGGAGATGTGGGAGCGGGGGCGGGGGCGGCGGGGAGGAGGAGTCGGCGACGTTCCTGTCAATGATGGCTATGAGAGGCGCGACCATGGAGGCAGCGCTCGCAGCGCTTGCGAGGTCGGCGCCTAGCCGCAGGCCCAGGTTCTTTGTGTTCCATCGCTGCTGGAGCCGGGAAGACGGCATCTCGACGACGTCTTTGCTCGGGACGGGCAGTGGGGGCGCTGCTGGAGAACCCAGCCGTTTCCCGTGGACGGTGTCGTCCTTCATCGCGGCCCTCGGAATTTACTTATTTCGATCCGAATCAACTCCACCTGCGTGGACGTCGATGGCCTCGACGGATTTGCTAGCTACCTACCTAGCTCGCTTCCCCTGAGCTAGAGATAGCGAATATGAGGGGGCGAGAGAAAATCAAGTTGTCGAATACATCGGGACTGGAGGAGGTGTTATCAGATAGTGAAAGACGGTGGAATTCTAGTATTAGGGGATTTGACGCAAATCCCTCAAGTCCTTCCTTTTTTCTTTTTTCTTTTTTTTTTTTTGTCCACGCATTATGAGGGAGTGATAAAAGAGATATCCTGATATGATACGATAGGCGCATCCGTGTAACTCGGCTGCTTGGTTATTCGTCCGTTTGCTGGTCGACGCTTCTGTAAGCCGAGACCGAGATCGGAGAAATAACAGGTACACAAAGCTACTGATTGGTAGGCTGGACTTATTCTGACTTAGGGCACCTTCTCTTTTCTTTTCAAGGTTTAGCTTTTCCTTTTTTCCCCCTTTCTAAGACGAAGATGGAGATGGTCAGTCGACTTCCTAGTAGTACCTTAGGTAAGGTGACGTCAGAGGTGATATACAATATAGTACGTATATTGTATCGTACTTTGGTACTCTCAACTCCAATATCGAAATTCAATGAGAAAGTGAAAGTGATGCTATTCCCTTCATCACATATGTCTGTACTGCGGCGAATACTAACCGAATGCTATCTGAAAGTTTCGACAATCGTAGTTTTACCCTTTTCCGTACCTGTTTATAGGTAGAAAGGTTGCTAGCAAACCGGTCAAGGTTTGATCACGTTGGCATTCTCTTGCCTATTAAATCACCCGAGGTTAGGGGTGGTGAATGCTGCTCGGACGCCAACTCACATCCAGCCCCATAATGGCACCAAGTTGTTCATCCAACTGTAACTCCCTAAGGAGTTGGGAGCTGAAGAATCATGACGAAGACCCAGATTGTATCTTCAAATTCATGGTTCTGACGACTAGTTCGTGTTACTTATAGTATATATATATATATATATACCTACAAGCTATGATGGCCAGAAGCTATTTTTTCTATCTCAATCTCGACAGGTTATCCTAAATCCACCGGAATACGATACCGTTATTCTTCGATACTCAACATGAAGTACAAATCTATCCGTACGAAATTCAGCCCTGGAGTGCTTTACCAACTAGATTCCCATTCCATCATTGGACCTAACCACGACGGGACGTTAATCCTATACCGCCAGGTTGAATACGCCTCTTTTGGAAGGCCTGAATGCGCTATGACAGTGGAGGTCGCAACTGGAAGATTGAGGCAATTTTTCCACAGCAAGTCTCAATGGGGTATTAATTGGCTAGGGGACGGCACCAACACGGTAGTTTCTCTGGAGAAAGGAATGACAGGCGAAACTCATCTCGTGGCATACCAAAGGGTTCAGGATTGGAGGGGGAAGGTGTCATACGTTATAGGCCGTATCTCTGGGGACGTGGACAACCTCAAATTGGTGCCTCTTAAGGACGGTTCAATTGCCTTTTCTGTGACCGGCCTCACGACTCCAGACGGAAAGCTGGTTGGCTGCGAGAAGGCAGATGGGGAGCGACCAAAGCATAGCGGGAGGGTATACGACGAAGAACCGGTACGAGACGTAAGAAACCTATTTTATTAGCCCATTCGAGATATTCTCAATCTTATGGTTAGCAGGTATGAAGAGGTACTAACATTATGAACGTTCCAACACCCAGCTTGACGAATATCTCGATCCTCAGCAATATTCGATCTTCTACTCGACTCTTTCTAAAATAGACGGCAAATGGTCTATCGCAACACCTCTACATAATGCTCTCGTCAATACCGCCCTCATATTTGATGGAGCTAAATCTGCCAAAATCAAATACGATATATCTGAGGGGGGCATCGTACTCGCAGCGAATGATACCAATGCAGATGGCTCGTGGAGTGTCCGCCAGGTCTACCACATCCGCTTAGATTCTTTTGCTGCGGCTAGCACTAACGGACCTAGGAAAATAGAGGTGCAGGACGACGATAAACCTCGCTATTCTTGGTCACCTAGGTTTAGCCCCGACGGTTCTCAGGTAGTATTCCTACGTTACTCAAGTTCGAAGAAAAACCACATCTGCACCTACAGATTAGGTGCATCCAGTGCCGTTAATATTTCTAATACGGAACCGATGAAGCAATGGTCGCCAAATCCGGGTGAAGTCAAGCTCTCTCCCGATAATCAAGCTTTATATTTCTCCGCCGAAGACCAGGGGAGGGTAGGATTGTACAAGCTTGACCTACAGTCGAACTCGTGTCCTAAGGCGCTTTTACGGGAAGGTTCTGTGGAATCCTTCTATCCTCTCGGCAAAGACAATAACAAGAAGATTCTGGTTGCTGGCTCGAGCCTAGTAGATAACTCATTCCTCCAAGTCATCGATACGGACGGAGAGCACGAACCGGTATTCATCCTATCAAACACGAATCATGGCGCTAGTATTGGGATTTCACGAAAACAATGCTCGGAGATATACTTCAACGGGGCTAGCGATTTTCGAATCCAAGCTTGGATGATTAAACCCAGTCGCTTTGAAGAGAACCAGAAGTATCCCTTAGCCGTACTTGTCCATGGAGGACCGAAAGCTGCTTGGAACGATAAATGGGGCTCCAGTGTGAGTTATCCCTGCCCTATACTCCCTGACCTCTTTCATCGTCCACTAACGAATATCAACTAGGGGTTAAACGCAGCACTTTTCGCCGAGCAAGGCTATATTGTTGTGGCCCCTAATATCACGGGCAGTACGGGCTTTGGTTTAGAATTTTCCGAAGGTATGTGAAATCAAAACTATTTGACTCCGATAGCTCACAACAATCACAGCTGTGGAAGGCGATTGGGGTGGCCGACCGTACGAAGATCTGGTAAAATGCATGGACTACCTCGCCCACATCCCCTGCATCGACATCGACAACGCCGTGCTCATCGGTGGTAGCTATGGAGGCTACATGGTGAACTGGGTCCAAGGGCATCCACTTGGCCGACGCGTGAGTACTTGGTCATAATTATAACATCTACTTTTCCTATTAGTGTCGCTAATCATTCATTCCGGTTAGTTCAAGGCCATGGTTTCTTTTTGCTGCGTTTTCAACTTATGGACCTTTTTGATGAGCAGCGATATCCGCTATTCTAAAGGCTACTGGGGCGGTTCAGATCTGATATGGGACAGCCCCGAAACTATAGAGCGGAATAATCCAGCGCGACCGGATCTCCTCTCCAACTGGAAGACTCCCATGCTTGTTATTCACGGCGACAAGGATTATAGGTGCCCAATCACGGAAGGCCTGGGGGCTTTTCGTACCCTACAGCAACTGGGTACACCATCTAGATTCCTTGTATTCCCCGACGAAACTCATGGTATCGCTAATAAGGATAACGAACGCGAATATTATGAACAGATATTTGCTTGGATAAACAAATACACTGGCGTCGAATAAGAGGCCTAATAACGGGAGAACTTACTACTCAGACCCAGCCAATCGATTGGGTATAGATTTGCTGTAAGAACTGGATGGGACACTAGCTCTAGATATTGGTTGGGGCGGCGTTCTGTTGGTTCTCTTCGGGGGATCCTCGATAGGTTTATGTAGATGCATTAACATGACTACCTTAAGGCATTTGAGAAAATTGGAACGTGAAGAGACTCTGATAGAATATCTCTGCGGAACGACCTGTGCCTACTTTCCCTGGAATGCGGTAAGCGGTCTAATCGACTGAATCCTAGAGATTATGTACTACATCCCCCTACGAATTCCAAGATTATATTTATCACAACTAGATAATATATACAGTGTTGAAGCATGCTTGTACAACTATGAGATAGGCGTTGGGAAAAAATATTAATACTTATTATGACTGCCTTTAAAAGGTACATATACTGTAAAATCGCACATAAAGTCGCAGTACCTCCAATCTACTCCGTAATATATATATATATCTTTTGCGTATCAAGTAATCCCCTTCTATAGGCTGCTCTACATACTAGAGTGGTCTCTGAAAGGGGTGGGCCTAACAGGTTTTTATAGCTTCTTAAGGGAACCTATGCCTTTCCGAGCGATCAAGACGATTTTATAAACCACCATGATCGCAAGTAACGTGTCTACTAAACACATCGACGTTTAGGTTATTCATTAACGGCGTACCTATCATTACATGATCGTAGTATATAAAACATAATATACCCTAAAATGCAGGACCGGAACAACCAACCTTACCCCCTTTTTTTTTTCTCCAGACTCTCACTTCAAAACCCACCCGTGCCCTGCACCCTCTTAACCGCGCCCACCAAGCCTTTCGCCCAGCTAAACCTGCCCGCCTCCACGCCCGTCGCGCCCTGCGCCTCCCTGCCCCTCGTATCCCTCCACACGCCGTCGTCGGGGTCGACGCGGCCGTACAGGTGGGTGTTCTGGTTCCGGCGCAGGGCGGCGATCCAGGCGCGGCACACGGGCGCGCTGTCGACCAGCAGGTTGGCCTCCTGGCTGTGGAACCAGCTCTGGGTGTCCTGGTTGCCGTTGCCGACGACGCCGACGCGCTCGTCCGCGATCAGCAGCTTGACGTGGCACGACCGGCGCTTCTGGTCCGCGGGCACCGGCGCCGTCTGGTCCTTGCCTACGTACCAGAACCAGTGCAGGCGCTGCCGCGCGGCGGGGGACAGGAGCGAGGTGTGGAGGTGGTGCGCTACGGCTTCGTTGTGGCCGCCTTGTAGGGGGAGCATTTCGCCCTGTACGGAGTGTTAGTTTGTGAGGGGAAGAAAGTGTGTCGAGAGTAGGTAGGCGGGTAGGTACTCACCGAATCGTTATACCCAAGACACACATAACAATACACATCAACACCCCTCTCGCACGCCTCCACGATAGCCGGGATCAGGGGCTCGGCGTTGAGGGTCGGGGACTGGATGAAGACGTTCCTGCGCGCGTTCCTGAGCGCCGACAGCCACGCCGCGTTCTGCGGGTTCGCGACGGACGAGTGGCTCGGCGGGCCGTAGGGCGCGCGGCACACGAGGGCCATGGGGAACGGCTCGTGCGCCGGGTGCGGCACGTACGGGGTCATCTCATCGCGCGGGTCGCACTCGGGCGCGTCCCCTTCGAACCCTTCGTTGACCGTGTGGTTGAGGTGGCGTGTCACAGCCTGCATTCGGCTCTCGCCTGGCTTGGGGCTTACGGACGCTTGGATCCGTTGGATTTCTCCCGCGAGATCCTCGTCGTAGTGGGGGTCGTCTGCTGTGTGTTCCGGAAGTGTAATCGACGGCTCAACGGGGGGTTCTGACCGGTAGTTATCCGCGTTCTGGCAACCATTGGCCTTTTCTCCATTGCCGTTAGCTAGGCTACTTGTAGACAGCTTGGTTGTCCCATTAGCATGGGCTACTTCTTCTCTTGGTCCTCTCTGCTCGAAGACTTCTAGGCCATAGGCGTTTCCTCCCTGAATTTCCCCTGGATCAATGATCGCAGAATGCCCTTTTATGGCTCCTTCAGCGTTGAATATCCCAGCATGACTAGGAGTGAAACTTCCACTTCCGCAACTGGCTGCAGGGGAATCGAGATTCGGCAGCGGTGGCTCTAGTTTCTTATGCCAACTCAAGAGCGCCATGTCATACATGGAATCGACGATGGGTCCTTCGACTTGCACCATCATCTCTAAGTTATCGTTGTCCTGGATGTTATTGCTCTGTAAGACGGCGACCTTACGATCCACGATCATGTACTTAGCATGAAACGTGCCTAGTAGCGGACGATGGTAATTTATGACCTGAAGGTCGATATTAGGGATCTCGTGCGACGCCGGTAGGCCAACGGCACTACCGGTGTATTCACTCTCAGGAACCGTGTAGTGCGGCTCAAGGAGCTGCTTCGGGCTCCCGCGATCGTAGATGATTTTCATTACGATTCGGGACCCCCGTTTACATGCGCGGCGTGAGAGCTCCCTTATCGCGTTCGTGATGTACTTGGAGGCGACCCCATTCTGCCAGAAATTTGTCGCGAGGAACACCTCCTTTTCGGCGCGGACGATGAGGTTGGACATGTGCCTCATGATATCGGGGATGCTTCAGCAGGGGTTAATATTTGCTTCTGAGGATGTTTGCATTACTTCAACTTACACGGAGATGATGGTCAACGGCATAGTACCGCTGCTGCCCATCAGAGAGGGGCTTACCATGCCACATCCTAAATCATAGTCGAGTGTACATAGTGCATTATGATAGATCTAGCGATGTTAGCATCCGCGTACCATACTGAGATGCTTTACACTAACCCTGAGAAATAGATCGCTGGGTTCTTGTGGGCCCCATTTCCCACAAGACCGAGCTTTCTCTACTTCTTTAGGGCTAATGAAACCTTTTCCAATATCACGGATGTCCCCTTTAGAACGGGGGTCGTGCTCGTTCTCATGCTCGTGTTCGTGGTGGCTAAACAACTTCTTCCATGCTTCACTAGGGGTTGACGACGGGTCTCGGGCGAGGACAGACGAGACGCTCTCAGACGAATGGCACAATTCATATAAACGGTCACTAATCTCATAACAAGACTCGGCGAGCGTGTTTGTGTCTTGTGCTGTTGACATAGTGAACCTGATAGTTTGTTGCCAAAGGGTGTCTTCAAGTCTCCAAGGCTTGTAACGATGACGCAAACGTACCTACGGGTAACGGTGGTAGAGCGAGATCATATGATTTTGAAGCGGTTTGAATTAGAGCCATGGCATTGGATGGGAAATAGCATCTTGCAGTTAGAACTCGTCGGTTTGGCATCTCTTAAGATAGGTACATATATACCTACATAAGACATACGACATCCGTTACAACTTGATCTCGGCGTTTAAAACAAGGCTATTCCAGCTATGATGCCAAGACTCGAGGTTAAGGGATGCTGAAAGGGGGGGAGGGGTGGGGCGTGTGGCTGTTCAGATGGAATGGACGGCCGAGAAGGATGACGCAAGCTCCGCCTTCCGAGGAGAACGACTCGGATAATCGGCTCTACGCCGAACTTGCATTATGAGAGTTCTCTAGCTGGAGGCGTGTTTAGGTAAGTAAATATGTAGGTACCTAAGATAAGTCTTAGTATAGGTACTTAACGTTAATTCCTTACCCATATAGGAAAGTGTAGACGACGACATGGGAATAACAATGAAATCGAATTTCTATCTCTCATTGATCCCGGAGAATCTTGTCGAATACAGCCATGCACGCATCCATACATGGATAGAGGTTGTGTGGATAGTAGGTTCGCATGTAAGGTACCCAAATCAGTCTTCAAAACTCCGATAACCCCGACATGCATTTGATATAAGCTTAACCCAATTTGTCAATCTAGCATACTAGCTTACGGTCTCGCTTCTTTACAACTCTCCGATTCCTTTCTCGCCCTCCAACTTCGCAAAATCGGTGAAGCCTAGTTCGTAGGCAAGCGCCAGAGTCATCTTTGCGTGCTGGAGCATGTGGTCGAAAGACAGGTACTTGATCAGGTCCTCGGTGTTGTGGATGTTCTGGTTCGAGTCGCCAAAGGTTGATTCGATGACAAAAGCAGAGGGGTAGCCGGCCTTGGAAGCAGATGCGTGGTCGGAGCAGGCGTAGCCGCACTCAGTCTCGACCCAGGGGACGTCGCAGTATTCCTCGATAACTTTCTTGATGAAAACCGTCAAGCCAGGGTCGACGAAATCCGTGATCACGCCCACACTCTCGGGCTTCCCTGCATCGAGCGTTCCTTGGACATACCCCGTCATGTCTTGCTGCAGCATGGCCTTGACGTCGCGGCCCTGATTTGCATATTCCGAGAAGATGGCCAGACTACCGAGCAGACCTGCCTCCTCAGCGCTATACCAATGGAACTCGATCGTGCTGGGGGCATTGCCCTTGATGACGTCTTCTGAGGACAGAAGCACGCGGAAAGCCTCGAGGATCGTCACAGTGCCGCTCCCGTCGTCGTCGGCACCGGGTGCGGGAAGGACGGATGGGAGCCAGAGGTTGATGGAATCCTGGTGGGCCCCAATAACGACGGTCGAGTTTGACTTGCCCGGAATCGTTGCGATGACCGAATTCTGGCCCCACGGGTGCTTGAAGTGTTCGGCTCTGACTCCGTACTTATCCGCACCAGCCTCCTTGATTGTATCTTGTACCGTTTTCAGCAGCCACTCGGAAGACTGGCGGCCGTAATCTGACTTGAAGTATCGCGTGTGGAAGCTAGTGAACTTCTCGAGGTGCTGCCTCATTAAGTCTTTCGATAGATTCTTGAGCAGCGGACGGATCTCGGATTGGAGTTGCACCTTTTCGGGGAAGACGGGTGTTGCTTTGGAGGTTGCACGTAACGCTTCGACGTCGGTGTATGTGATGTCCATAAATCGCAGTCCGTTCTGTTGGGCTTATCAGCGACTGCGATCTTCCTACGCCGGAATTCGCGAAAGTCGGCAGAAGTAAACTTACCCGACGAAGTTTCCATTTCTCTTCCTCGGTCACCCATGCTGTTTCTCCCGGAGATAGCTCGATGAGATATCGCTCTGGAGAGTCCACTTCTTCCAGGACAAAATCCTCTCGGAGGACCTTTAAGAGTGCGTCTGCAGTAGGGTGGAAGCGGTCGGCCGCGTTTGCTTCGAGGAAACGGGCACTTACTGCCGCCGGCAGGAGGAACGTGATAAGAGAGGCTTTCATGGCTTGAGTCAGTACTTCAAATGATCGGAAACCTCGATAGAATATTATTGGAGTTGAAGATGGAATGGAAGGATAACAGAACTTCGATTCCAAATGTGTAACTTGAAAGTTGTACGGAGTAACTAGGTGGTTACCTGTACCTGACCCAGGAGGTTAGGGGGTACATCTGCACGCGAGGTACGTAAGCTGGGTCATCTGGGGCTTGCGACACCGACGAGCTCAGCTGACACATGACCAATCTAGAAGCTGACGGGGGTTGGGGTAGCAATTACCGGTTACATGCATTGATAAGGCATGCTTCATCCAATGGATCGCCTTTTCCATTATCAACACACGGAATCCGTACTTGGCATGCATTAGCACCAAAATGACGTAGTTTATGCTCCAGATGTCTGCATGTGCCAAGATTCTTCGTTCAGGGGTACATAACTCCATTTGGGCACGGAAAAGCGCCTGAATTATGTATTTACATCGGCACATAGGCACATGAATGGAGATGCAGACCCTGATCGTGTCTTGAGAAGTTATGTGAGCTTGTTTCATAGCATAACTATCTAGCTTCGTGGTAGTCACAACCTTAGAGAATACACGCGCCGAAGACAACGATGGCACAAACGAGCATGCTGAAGTCCACGATGAGTGCTATCGCGGAATTATCGTCTGGGGTATTAAACATTGGTATCAAGGTCTATAATGTATACACAAGGAGTGTACAGCCTCTGACTAGCTCACCGACCCTGATAATTCATACAAGCCTCATATCTCCGTCGTTCGCACGGCCACGGAACCTGTATCTTCTGATCTCATGCGTAATGTTAAAAAAAGAAAAGAAAAGAAAAGATGCGTCATACGCAAATCAGCAGGTATCAAACCCCCACGAAATCTTATGCGAAGAGGGACCAGAGTCCTGAATGCTGTAACGATGCCATGATAAAGAAGAAAAACACCACTGCCCCTGCAAATGCCAGAATGCTTTCGCGTAATGCCAGAATCCCTATGGTTGGCTTTTCCCCTGAACGCCATGCGCCTTAAATTAGACAATCACATCTGTGGATGGGAGTTATTCAACGCTCTCCGACTTGATAGGGTGATAGAGCATTCCCCTAAGGCACATCCGATCTGATTTCGATTCCTCCGTCTTCTTTCCACCTTCGCCGTTCTCCTTGGCACCTAGCCATCGCCGCCACAGCGCACCACTGAAGCCAGCATTATAGTAGAAGCTGCCGCCTTGCATATTATGTTCTCCCCAGCCGAAGGGACTCTCGTGGGGGGCTGAAGGGTAGTTGAAAGTCTTGTCCATCACATCGAGTGGCCATTTTCGGTCAAAATAAACCGGGTGTGGGGCGTAGACTGCTTTGTATCCATGGTGAAGAGCAACGGTTGGCGGCCACATCTCCGGAAACATGGTGTGGTGTGTGCGGAATGTCTCCTCGTGCATAGTGTTAAGCAGTCGTCTAGAAAGTCGTGCGACTGTGATAATTGCTACGCGTCGAGGCGGTATCGCAAGCGACGTATTATATCCCGTCACGTCGTTTCGGAAGACCCAGTTGGTTTTTGCAGGATCGAAGAGCGGGTCAAACACAATCAGGTCAGCGTCTTCGCCCACACCCCACTGGTAGTTATCGTCCTCGAACTTCCTCGGCGGTGTGTTCTCCTTGGGAGGCGGGATCATACCAGAACCAGAAACAGGGAACTTCACCGGTCCCCAAACTGGCTCCTCCTTTCTCTCCCGGGTTTCCCGTTCCACAAGTTGAGAAAATTTGGCCCAAGAACCGTGGATACCAGGTATCCAGAATCGCGAACTCCGCTCCCATAAGAACTTCCTAGGCTGCTCGGCTGCCCAGGTCGAAATACCGTTGTGGAATTCGTAGTAGTGGCCAGTATATCTTAAATCCATTTCCCAATTCCAAAAGAACTCATATTCCTGGTGCTGCTGAGCAAACCATTGCATGGCGAAGTGGGCGCTTCGGTAGACGCCGTGAATATCAGACTTCGAATGATTCTCAAAATTGTCTTCGTCACGGAATGGGCCGGGGTAGTAGGTCCGCATCTGCTGCTCTGACCATAGAGTTGTTATGTCCCAGAATTCCTCCGGTACATTCTCCCTGATGGTCCGGTTGTAGATTTCATCAGAAGCCCAGATCGGTATCGTGTTATCTTTGACATGTACAAGCAGGTGCACGTCATATTCTCCGCCTGACTTTAGAGACAACTCATTGATCATGGCTCGCAATGATAAGAGTTGGATGTCGGTGTACTGATAGCCGGTCCAGGTTCGCAGAACGTAGGCAGAACGTTTGACCACCTTCTTCTCCCCGTTTGTGCTGTTCTCGCAAGCTACCTTAGGGTCGAATCGCATCCGGTTCTTTTCAAAACACGTCTTCTGTGCTTTTCCCCAGTTCACATTGCGATAATCCACTTTGTTGAACATTTCCTGGACAACCTCGGCGCCTACATTTGCGGAATTGTTCGAAAGACCGAGTCCTCCTTCAGCAGGGTTGTAGCTATAGCCGTACGGACCAAAACGGCCAAATCTCTCCCAGCACCGGTCTGGCGCGACTCCAATGTTCTCGTATGAACCCCAATACGGGGCGGGCATTCCAGCCGGTATACCAGGATATGCGAAGATGTCAGGTGCCGGATACTTCTCATTCTCGTCCACGTAACACCTCTGGACGGGATGGTGATCCTTGAGATACTCATTGGAGCCAAAATCAGGATACGGATTAACTGCGACGGGGTCGAAAGGAATTGCTTCGTGAACCTCGACCTTGGCCTTTGTAGTGTCTTGCTGTTCCGGAATCCAGTCCGAGTATTTTACAAGCGAACGGACGCCATTGTAGAACCCACTTAACCTAGAAAGCCACGTGTTAGGGTCCATTGTGGTCACTTTGCGGCGGTTTTTGAGACATGTGACGGGCCATTGTCTCTTCTTACCTGGGATATAACTCCCAATGATAGGGGACCCTCTCCTCTTCCTTGGTGTTCTCGGTATAATAACTCCGAGCGCGAAAACTTCCCCCGGCAAGTAGAACGAGTGTGAAGAAAACAGTGAGTGTGATAACAAATAGTCTCTTGGGCGATGTACGAAGTAGGAGTCCTAGTCGACGACGGGGAGCTGATATTCCTTTGCGCCAAACGTCCGGCATGATAGGCGACTCGTCCATAGGTGAATTAGCATAGCTTATGTCGTGGGAAGGCAACACCTCGTAGGCGACCTTGGATCCCGAAGACCGAAACGAGGGAATTAAAGAAAGAGCATTTTTAATTGCCCCCATCTTGATTAGGTGGAAATTGGGACAGAGAATGATCGGAGCGCGCACGTTATCCTTCGCGGTTCTGTCCAGAGGTAGTTCGCACGTCTCGCCGGATCAGCATCCCGTTTTGGGGTCCCACGATAATAGAACGAGAGAAGAAAGAAAAGTAAAGTAAAGTAAAGAAAGATTACCCAGGGACGTGATGTTCCATAGGAGATGGCGAGAGAGGCAAAGAAGGAAAAGGAGAGAAAGGAAGGCGGCCCTGGGAGGCCAAGACAAACTTGAGGAAGTGGAGGGTACTGTGATTTACCAGGGATTGAACTGGGACTGGGCGGCGACTCCACTGAGAAGAATGACGGAATCTCCCCTTTTCTTGGTGGGTAGCCGTGCTAAAATGTATTGTACCATAGTACCAACCCTACCTTAGGTAGGTACTCTTGCTACTGTACACACATACAATAGGCCCCTAGGCAAGCAAACAAACTTTTTTTCTTGATGGAAAGAACCGCTGTCTCGCAAATCATTGCACTCCACCGGCACCGACATGGGAAGGTACCTCTTCCTAGTTAGATCCTAGGTTGATCGCCTATCTCCTTGTTCCAACTACCTGTTACCTCCCAGTCGAGTACACCGGCGGGTACTCTGTTAGGCTACCTGGGTGGGTTAGAATATCTGGATTTCCAAGGTTCAGCGTTCTATAACACACCTGACAGTCCTGATTGTGCGACCTGATTGGCCCAAACGCCCTAAGGGTTGTTAGGGTTGCTAAGAGATTGGGAACCCACGGCATCTAAAAAGAGAGGCGCACATGACTCCGTAAATTGTCCCGTTCCCCTTTCACATCTCGCTTACTAACATGACAATCAAGAAAATGATGTGCTTCTTTTTTTACTATCTATAGAAGGTGGGTAACTTTCGAATGCAGAGGCACATACGCAATTATCTATAACCATATCATTTGGATCATCTTAATAGGTATATACGTACACACGGATTATATCGAAACTCATTCTATATAATAGCTATCCGAGTAGCTGACTGTATTTATTGGATATAGTTCCTTAGCTAGCTATTAGATATAAGCAATATTACCTGCATGTCGTTTTGCGTTGAGGCTCTGCAGTAAGAGAAGCCACCCCCGCACCTTGCATCCTCGAGGAAGGGTCTCTGCATTGTACCGTCGAAGAAGCGTTGGACGAGATTTCGGATGCGATAAGTGACCATGATGATTTATACGATCAACGACTCTGAAGTTCCTTTATCCGTCTTTGCTATCTAGCCAAATACCAATTCCAGATAGATAAGTAGATAGGTAGATAGGTATAACAACCTGTTATCAAGCAATGATGAACCGTACAGTACATAACCTGTTTATTCCCATTCGAAGGATCCGGCAGGGTTGCGGTCTTAGCCTGTTCCAATCGAAATTTGCGTTGGTTGAGAATCCTACGCTAGAAAATTGCCGCGTGAGATTTGTGGTTTATAGTCAGATTCCCCACCAAATGAAATGTTATACATATCTAGGTACATATAATATGTTATATAGGTACCTACCCAGATATATATACAATTATATAGGGGTGCGACCCTCGAACGTGGGCGAACGAATGCATGCGAGTATGGGCATGCGCAGCAACAGGATGCCCCTGATTTACGTAGGAACACATATGAAGATAAATACCACGTTTATATGAGAGAGCTTAATCTAACGCGTCCAAACTCAGCTCGGAATACACATAGCCATACGCAGGAAAGAGGAAAGCTCACTTTCTATCCCTACAATATCCTCACGGAAATAATCAATAATAAGACCCCAAGAATATTGGTTTCTAGATGCGCAGGCGAATCTTAGGAGGGAGCGCTGGAAGTCGGGGCTGCAAGAGTCTAGGCCATCCCTTAGAGCCACCGACCCAAAACGCCTTCCCCAAACCCCAGTCGGCGCCAGTCTGCAAAGGGATCATGTTCCAATTCTCATGGATGGCACGGCCCTTCGGTCAAGCTTCTCACGGGAATGAGCCCGATTATGCCGCATTCGTGTGCGACCTGCTCCAACGTACATGGATACATTCATGTACATAGCCAAGGTAATTAGATAAGTACCGAAATAAAACGCCAACGCGCCGCGTGCGTACTACATAAGTTAGTATAGGAAGGATACGTCCGGATACCCAAGGTATATAAATGATAATTGCCTATCATCGAATACCCAGTTGTATAGAAGCGTACGACGCGTCTACTATAAACCATGTGATGGATGCGGTGTAATAGGATTAGACTTGCACTGAGCATACGTTGTGCGACACCTCGAGTTTATTAAGATGCAGAGAAGAGTTACACAGGAGAAGATTGGACACTCAAGACGTAAGACGTATCTTTAGATACTCCGAGGTAATTATATCAGGTACCTATACCACTTACGGACATTACACACAATACGCATGCGGATACCTTCTATTATTACACGTGCGCCACTTTCCACTATCACAAGTCTGCATATTTCTCAATCTTCCTCATGATCTGACGACTAATCCCACAGCTCATTGTTCTACTGCGTGCTCAACCACGCGCTTCGAGCATCCCAAGGAGGGTTAGAAAGTACCTAAACTTAGGTAGCTACTTCTATGCTGTTGTATATCTTATACTTGGATGCAAAATCTAAGGATAGGTACCTAGGTACCTAACTTCTACCCACGCGCATATCTAGGCAGGTACGTACCCATTTGTATATAGGCACACCAAGTCAGCTCGCGCGGCCGCCACGACGTTGTGGCACCTCCATCGTTCTATCATGTATGCCTTGTATTCAACCATCGAACCAGGAAAATAACGCCAACCATGCCATGCCAGTAGTATATGTAGGACAAGGACCGCCATCTCCGTGCCATATCACATACTATCCTCCATCTGTCGACTGCGAGCCTTCATCCAACCGTCTCTTTCCTTTTTACCCCCCGACCTCTCCAATCCCATACCACGCTCAACCCATTCTTTGCTGGCCATCTCGCTCAGTCTCGACAGCGCTCGAGCAAATGCGAAGCGTTCCTCATCGCCGGAAAAGAGGCTAGAGTTTTTCAGCTGGTCGATATTACTGTCAACGTCCTCCAACATGTGTTGCATGGCGTGGCTGACGGACTCGTCCTCCTCGCCCACGTCCTTCCCCTCCTTTTTCAAGGACTCGCGTAGCTCTTGGGGTGAGATAAATAACTGCGTCAGGGGAACGGCCGTAGTAAGAACGAGCTTAGCCCGGGATTCGTAAACGGCGTCGATAAAAGTAATAAACCGTCTCGCAAGGTCGCGCTCCCGAAAGGTCATGCCAGGCACGTCGGAGATGATAAACGCATCGTAGCAGCGCATCAACTCAAGGTAGTCGGCGGCACCCGTCGCGCGACCGATCAGTTCCTGAAAAGTAAACCAAGCGCAGCGACCACTGACTCTTGGAACGTAGATTTCACGGCCCCAGACTTTCTGAGTTTCTGGGTGAGGTTCCGGCGAATCGGGGTCGCCAAGGAAACGCAGCCACTTCTGTATGTGCAACGCCGCTTGATTATCAAGTGGCGTGTGATAGACACCGGATGGCGGCCTCGGGATTTTGCGGTAATCAGTGGGCGAGTCGAGATTTATAACGTGTAGTCGCGACTTAAGCAGATGAATAGCCGGAATGAAAGACTCGCGCTGTATTCCGTTCTTATAGAGCTCATCCGGGTGTCTATTTGACGTCGTAACAAGGACGACTCCGTGGGACATTAGGCACTCTAACAGCCTTCGCAAGATCATCGCATCAGCTACATCGGTGCATTGGAACTCGTCGAAACATAGTACATTGGCCGTCTCCGCGATATCAGCCGCCACAAACGGAACCGCGTCTATGTCGTTTCCGTGAGCCATCTTCATTCGATGCAACCTCTTGTGCACATCCTGCATAAAATTGTGGAAATGTATTCTGGTCTTGGACCGGACGGAACTCGGCAACGTCTCGTAGAACAGATCCATCAACATCGTCTTCCCGCTTCCCACATCACCGTACAAATATAAACCTCGCGGCAGGTCATCCGGAATCTCTTGTATGGCTCCGGTACCTGACTTCGGCCCGAACCATGAAAACAACGACTTGGTAGGTTTTAGAGTGTCGAGACTCGGATGCACGACCGGTCGCGCTCGGTAGTGGACTAGCTCGTCGTGTAGATTTTGCAGGTTTTGAATAATCCCGCGCTGATGGGGATCTTCCCGAAGACGCCCTTCTCGTACTCGCCGATCGTATTCTTGGATCGGCCCATGATCGTCGGATACCTGAGCTACTTTAGAAGTTTAGATGGGAAACATATAAATACATGCGGGTAGATATTCTCACCCTTCTCTACGGCAGCCGTCGCAACGGTTGCAAGCCGTCTAAACCCACCCGTTACGAACCCGCCCGACGAGGGAGCGGGTCGTGTTAAGACGGCATACGAGGGGTTGCGGACCGCTACCGATGCTCTAATCGGAGTTCCTTGGCTCTTGCCAGTCCTTGCTACGATTAAACATCGAGTGCATATGTGGCGTCTTGTCTCGAGTCCCACGATGGTCTGGGCAGAGAGACGTCGTACGGGAGGGGTGCGAGGAGAATAAGGGCGCATTCTTATTGATAGGTCCTCCTCATAAGCAGCGGCTAGTTAAGAGGCCTCGACGCATCATAGGCCGATCGTATATAGGTTTATTGGGTACGGGAAGATCGGCGCAGCTGCTCGCACACGTGGAGTTCGAGTCGCGCGGGTATAAATTATACAAGTATTACAAAACGGTAGGGAAAGGCGATTGTCTTTTTTTTAGTTCGCCTCTATTCCGAGATATGTATTTGGGTATTCAACGGGTTCAAGTCATATGCGCAGTAAACGGCGTCGGAGCATTACATAAGGTGAGGTACCTGAATCGATTAAATAGCCGACAATGGCCGGAAGGATCTTGCTCCAAGGTATGATTTATTCCTATATCCCGAGAGTATATGGAATTAAAGCGAAGGCTCTAGTTTAGTTTGCCGGGAACAAGTGGTACTTGGCCGAGGCTCGTTTCCTATACGTAGCAAAACCGGGTCCGCCTAACAATGGCCATTCTTAAAGCCCCGCGACTAGGATGCATGTAGACAGTAGTAGGTCGTCACTGATGTAATCCCGCGTTTAACAGATACTCAGGTAGGTACCACTTCCTAAGTAGTAGCATTGTTGAAATTCTATAAGACACGCGAATTGAGCTATAATGATTGCCGCCGGTAGAATAGCTGATGTAAATTACTGATGCTGAACAAATTCCCTAACATCTAATTTACACTAATCTAAATACTTAACTGAGTAATAAGAGAAGAATATGCCTGGAATACCACAGTTTCATCCGGTCAAGGAAGCTGCCTAGGTATATACATGGAAATTTAACCTACCAAGATATGCAGGTACCAATGCCCTGAAAGTTTATGAGGGTACTAGGCAGGACTATTTGCACAAGGGCGGTCCCTATGGGTTGTTGCAAGTGGTTGTTGCGTCATACCAATCGGCTTAAACTCATCCAGTCCAATACATCTCGCGGCCCATCTTAGCATTGCTACATGTATGTCCAAACCTATCCTAAGCAAAGATGAGGCCGCAATAACAACTAAACATATCTAAAACAATAGAACTTTTACAGAAGATCACGAACATCCAATCAATAAGGGACGAGAAATAACACATACTACCAATAATAATCAAAGTATGATAGAACAGCACTGCACACGTAACGAATGAGGCTCTCTGTGGGGGGCAAAAATAAGCTTGTTCCTTGATGCTACCCTAATAGCATAGCGTCCCATGCGGCAATCCCTCCCCGGAAAGAAAAGGTGGGTAGAGCTTAATAGGACCTACGCCGCTAAGTTATAGTGAGTTCTAGCGTGCAGCTCATCAGGAGCCACTATAATTATAATGAACCTCAGCACATATCTCACCTAAATAAAGGGCATGGATCTTTTATGGTTCGAGAACTTCCTAGTTGCTTCAACAGCTATAAATAAAAAGCGTATAACGAATCGCTTCCCGTGATCTTAATCATCAAATTTTGCAATTTAATGACTGCTAGCCTTAATTGCTGTGAAGGTACGCGTAATAGGGTAGGTATGCGCTGAAACTCATTGTAGTTGCAGACTCTCTTATAGTGAGTGCCCTACGGTTCATATTAGCCGAATCAACCACTGAAATTATATCAAGGCTTGCACTACAGTGCCCTGTAATTATAGTGGGTTATAGTGGCGCCCAGCGCTATCGATGCAATCTGTAGTGAAACTTACAGTGCATAACCGCTATTTTGTAGGTACAATACCTACCTAGGTACCTAGGTATCTATGCTACGGCCGTCGATTATCGAATATAAAGGAAATAAGTATCAGCAAAAAGTAGAAAATAACGGAGATGCAGTACATAAGATTCCCATTAGTAGATCGCTTCTAATATCAGGAAATCTGAAAAAGGATATATCCTATGTTTCCAGCGAGCCAACAGAGGATGGTGAGCCCATAGTTTGGTGGACATTCCTAATGCCCCGGTTCTGGGGCGGCTAGTGCAAAGTTGATAGTCCGTTCAACTGTAGACTTCGCAATAGACGAATTTACATCAAAGAGATAGCCCTGGGACTGCTTTAATAAATTAATAACTGAACGGAGAAGACCAGGTCCCAGCCAGCAAGCAAAAGCTCATCCCCGTCCATAGCTCCCCTCAACATGGAATTTCCACGAGAACATAGATCTGAATAGAGATGAAGTTGTTGAAATGGTAAGTAATATGAGTCTGGCAAGATACAAGTCTGTTTTCAGCTAGGTAATTAGAAACAGGTCGATTTCGAAGTAAAAGTTAAAGGAAATCCACATACTCGTTACCAGCCTATACGAGATTACCCCCAGCAGAGTGAAATACAGAATCTAGGGAATAGTCTTCCAGGCCGCGCTTTAACTCTAGTAGCCCGCGAAGGCCACTTAAAACTCATAGTAAAGGACGTTATGACGGCTGGAAAGCCGCTAGAACTGGGATATATCTTTGAATTGCCTCGCATAGTCGCCCTCACCCCTGATATCCACTAGAGAAATGCGTATGAGACTTCCGGCGGATATCCTTTAATTACACTGAACGAACCAGTAAAAAAAGCCCAATACCGCTATTAGGGATTACTCTCGACTCGCTTGCGCACCTTTACATGCACCTTCAGCCGTTTACACGCGGCTGGATAGTTATATAGAGGCTTTCATCAGCGACTATGATCTTTTCCAAAATGTCGGCGGGGTGGGCACGGCCGACTCGGCGGAACCGTTCATCGCTGGGTAGCTTTCAATGTCCGCCTTTATAAGGGGAGAGCTCCTTGTTCTTGCAAATGCTCTGAAACATATTTCTACAGCGTTGGTATCATCCTAAGGCCGGCAGGGGCTTTATCAAAACGTTACGCCTCTATAGCTTGAGGGCCATGCTATGCAGGATTGGACGCCGAGATTGATTGCTGAACCGAGAAGGAGAACCAAGAGCTGGGAGAGATGCAGTAAATCCATGCTAGGGGTGACGCGTACGCAGCTCGGGTGGAAGATGGCCAAGTTTCAGAGTGCTTTTAGGGCGTGCTCGAACGCGAACCCCTCTCCAACAAACTTGACCCGGAGTATTTCATGATTTAGATTATGGAGAAAGTCATGGAACCACTGTGGGGTTGTAGAGCTTTGATACCTTGTACCGAGAAAGATTGCCTCATTCGTCGAAAGAAGCGAATGAGTCTTGGAGATACTAGTTTCTCTATTATATTCTGTTATATTCTACTGTGGACGCTCTATTAGAGTAGCTGAGGGCTAGGAATTGCGAGGTAACCCGAACTATTAATGCCTCACCTTCGGCTGCCCCTTATATGCGGGGACTGTAGCAACCCCCTATTCTATTCCCGCTTTTCTCCTGACATTACCAAAGATTGACAATGGATACAAGCCCAATCCCATATCGACTCATCATCCCAAAGGCTTTAGGGCTACTATATCTACTTATACGTGGTATACAGAGACTCTACTCCTTAGGTTACATGATTGTTATGGCAAGCCGCGGCTGGCTATGTCTAGCTCAACATTCAACCGCCCACATTATCCTTACATGTGGTTTCGTGGGTTTACGTGTCTAGGTACCTGGGTACCTACCTAACTATGAGGGATTGTCGATGCAATATGATAATGGGCGGAGTAGTTGTGTTGGGGATGAGATGTACGACCAAGATATCCGATATTCAGAAAGCGCTAAATACTGAGAAACCTAATTAGCGGCCGATTGTATGAGGGATGCCACGGGAAACAACATTCCGGTTGGCCGCTGTAGAAGCATGGTCAGTGCTATGTTGTGGATATGAGACATGTTCCTTTGTCGTCATTCACTATCTATGTATAGGTACCCAGGCCTTCGACTTGGATAGGTAGTTAGATAGCTCATGCAACGACGCAGTGGTTTCCCTCGCCATATGGTAGGCCTCAGGGCAGTATGTATTGTAGCGGCCTCGCATTACTCCCGAATCTCTTCATTTTAGTCGTGAGTGCAGACTAAGAGTTTACCTCTATCCAGACCGCAGAAATTCGACACATATGGTCATTACGTCTCAGTAAGGGCCCATACCATCTCGCACTATGTCTCGTCTATTTGCTGAGTGTCATTGAACTATATAATAGACCTTAGAGAAGTGACGGAGCCTTCGGCTTACGTTAATAATGATATGGAATCGGGGAGTTGGCAATGAAGTTCTGGACATATATCTATTGTAGCGTATGTTGAGATTCACGGGGAGTTTATACTTCGATATCAAATCATTCGTGACTGTAACCTATTTATGTGCGCGACATTCGCAGCTCAAGGAGGTGTAATTATAGCACCAACTATGACCATCTAGTACGCTGTCATTGTTTGCTGGTGGGTGAATCAGATGAGTGTGTCACATTCGCAACACGGAACTAAATGTTCTCATTGACTATGAGGAGACGAAGATCTCGAAGAACTTTATAAAGAGAGACTCGTAATGGATCTCCTTAACAGAGATCTTTTTGATATTGGGATTATCGCCCTCCAACCCTAAAGCTAATAATCCTATCGCGTTGTACGTCCGATTACCTACCTACCTAAGAATGGACGCGGAGAGCGCGCATCGTCTGCCTTCGCCTGTCGGTGATCCGTATCCGAGGACGACGGTGCCTGTAATGGGAACGAAACTTAAGAAGAGAACCACGTGCTGGTGGTGTCTGCCGGCTCAAGAGTTGAACGCAAGAGATGGGTGGTTTAAGAGTCCTCGAAACCTGGATTGGACCATCGACTCAAGTATCAACGGCAAGAGGAAACCGTCAGGCTACGACAGCAACTCGCTTATCACGATTCTCCGCTCGTCGCAATGCTTTACAGCTATGCTGGTACTAATACTTTACGTATTCACGTCATCGGTACCTCGATTCTGGCTTATCATTTTAGCGAGTGTTGAGACCGTGCTTTCTGGGACTTGGAGCATATTCGCCCTTTTCCTTAGACATTACTGGTCAATCTGGCTGGTTATCCCCGAGATCGTTCTGGCTGTCGCATGGATCGTACTGTTCGCCGCAAGCTCCGTTTTGACGCCCGAGGAGTCCAAGCAGGCGACGTTTAACCTGTCACTGATAGCCATGGAAGCCTCCATGGTGCTCTGGATCCAAACCTGCTTGCTCTCGGTGACGCCCTTCTTCCACAAGCTTATGCCTTGGCTATTCCGAGTGCGAAGCCACGACAACACCGAACCTAGCGATTCTACGGGTAACGCTCAAGAGATGGTAAGATAACTTCTCGGGCTATAATCGACGTTGGAGTAACTAATAATTCGTAGTCGATCATGCCAAATACGGCAGCGGAGTCCGTAGATGGTATAGCATACCCCCAACCGATGCGTGGGTGGCCTGCACTGTCTAGGATGGAGATAAGCGACTCCGGTACAGCTGAGCCCGCGGAAGTTCCAGGGCTCTCGCCTCGTGCACTTGCGACGCCACACGGGTCGGGTTCGGGGCGTATGGCAGCATATATTGGGCCTACCGACACGATTGACGATCTCCCACTCCACACAGCCCGTAGTGCATATGCATCATCGAGGGGCCTGAGATCTGTCAGCCCAGTGTCCGTATCGTCGATAAGACGACCCGTCAGCCCTTTGACAGCGCGATCCACCCCGTCGACTAAGCATGGAATTGGCCGGTAGTCGACACCCTGCAGACGCTAACCCATGGAACTCAGCGTCTACGAGCGGAGATGGGGCGTGAATAGTTTGCTAGAGGTTAATGATGAACGATGGGGTATTGTATGCACTAACATGGGATCTATATGTTTGGTCAACAAACCGGCCTATTAAGAAATGCATAGGGACTTGAGTATTGGTTTCCATCAGCCCACCTCGATGGGGAGCGTCATCGATGGTGTCCGATGTCGCCAGCGAAGCAAGGGAAAAGGCAGCATGTAGCCAGGACGAGTTCAGGGGTTCGTACTATCAGCTTCTCTCACGCGTTGACTATGACTCGTTTAGATGTTAATAAATACCGCCTGGCTGCAGGTTTTCCAGACAAGCTTTCGGGACCCCCTTCGTGCTGTGGCACGGATTATGTATGAACTATGAAGATATATTTGCGAAGAAAAAAAAAAAAGTAAGATGCGAAGTTAAGACCTGATTTGGATCATGCAAACTATTTCGTTCCCCGTCAGATCAGGTCTACTACTTGGGTAAGTATTTCGGTTGGAGGCTCTGATTGGCTGTATCGCCGCCCCCTCGGCAGGTGTTTATCGTTACGATAGCGAGCGAGCCGAACTCTCTAGTCTCGGCGGAAGTCATCGACGCCTATCTCACCGCTGACTCTGATCCTTTATAACCGCGGAACGTACGACGATTGTCATAAATGGCGTGGTGCTGATTATCCAATGGAAGCGGGGACGCAGGGCTTGGGTCATCAGAACGGACGAGTGAGAGAGACGAGTTTACGGGCGGGAATAAATGTATGCGACAGGTCAAGAAATCGGGAAAGCTGTTCGGCGAAAAAGGGGAGGGTTAACCGCTGCATAATGGATACGTAGGTAGTATGTACGAGGAATGCATAGAAGAATGTGTCCGGGTTGATCAAGATGAAGAAACTGATTGCGTGGCTAAAATTTGGTGGTCTAAGCGGGACGGGCCGGGGGGGGCCTTTTCCCTCTCTCTCTCTTTCCCTCTTTTCTTTTTCTACCAGGTTGTAGATAGGTATTATACTGTGCAGTTAGGTGGCACCTACCTGCCTATATGTTATACCTACCTAGGTAGCTACCTAGTGTAGGTACCTACTTACATTAGGTACTTATAGGTAGGTAGGTGGTAGGTTACGAGGCAGTTGGGGTATTGTAGGTATGTACAATACAATACAATACTGTATTCGAGGTGCATTTCTAGGCGCATTCTAATGCGCTTGTTAGCGAAGGTTAGCATATCCGCGGCGGTGGATACTCGAGCGCTAACTGACAATATCTGCGGGTAGTAGTACATATACGCTACCACTGTAGCACCGGGCCAGGGTCCTCGCCAGCGGGGTTTTGACAGGGCCCTGACAGAAATTCGATAGGCAGGAGTAACGTGAGAGCGCGAGAGATATACCTGGCGAGCGACGCAAAATGCAAGAGCCACCGCGGTGGCGCTGCCACCCTCCCCTCGAGAAAAAGATGATAGATCTTATCGGGGAAGGGCCCATGCAGAACTTCCATGTCTTATGGTACCAGGCATGTACCTTCGGTAGGTAGGTAGTTATGTACTGTAAATGGGTAAGCACCACCGATAATACAGTACCTGGTACCTAGGTAGGTAGGTAGGTACATGTAGGCATGTAAGTCGCGTACATGTAGGTAAATTAGTAACTGCCCAGGCAAGACGGCCCAGTCAAAACCAACCGGCTTGGACTTGAGAAAGTTTTTGTGGCGTGCCTGCCCGTCCAATTCATAAAAACCCGCCCCCCTTTCGTTCGAACCGCATCATTCCTAAACTAGAAGATTTTCCTTTTCCTCTCAACGCCCTAAAGGCCTAAGGCTTATCAATCCATCAATCCCATCAATCCCATCCCATCCCATGCCCTTCTTCCCATGCCATCCCTTGCCATCCCATGCCCTCCCAGCGAACCGGGACCCTTTAGACTGAACTGTCATTACCCCGCTTTCAGCCAGAGCCAGAGAGAGCGACAGGTATGTATAATAATGCATTGGGATGTCCCCCGTACGCGTACTGTGCCGGCCTGTCTTAATAGCCCAATCGAACTAATAAGGGCAAACCCGCGCGATCCGGTCAATCGGATTCCCTTTTCCTGCCCTGAACGATCTCCACTGCCAACTAAACCCCTTTCACCCAAAAACGGCCATTCATCCATCGATTTATACAATCAATTACCTAACAGCTTTACCCTCTAAACTAGGTCGGAACCGCTGTCATGACGATGTCTGAGGACGGCCAGAACGGCGTCCAGAGATTGGCCACTCAGCCGCCTGTGCCCAGGAAGAAATTTGCGATCCCGCCCGTCAAGAACGCCTGTCTATCCTGGTACGTCGCAGCCCGTCTAATCGCCTAATCGCCCTAAGGGGACCGCTCTTAGGGCAATTAGGATTGCGCTATCCGCTTGCCTCTCTCAACTCCTCCTAGCCGCTAAAAGCGTTCATCGGCACTATGATGCTATGACCCTATGTATAGTATAGATGCTAACGGTTATGAAGTCGCGCATCGAGGACGAGGTGCAACGGCGAACATCCGTGCGCAAGTGTACGTTTAATTCTTAATCAACCTCTTCCTTTTCGAAGGATTAAAAAAGAAAAAGAAAAAGAAAGAGAATGCCAGAGCAGAATAGCAACTCTCTAACGAGTTCAACTATCTAGTGTGTAACAAAAGAGCGCGAATGCGTGTATAAGCCAAGCAGGCGAGGAGGGCCTCGCATTCGAAAAAAGGCTCGTCCCTTTTCGGATTACCAGGATTTGGCCATCTCGCTTCCTACTCGACAAGAAGAAATCCCACAAGGGCGTGAGTTGCCGCCTATCTGACGTCGATGCGGTTCAACGTTAACCAAGGTGTAGCACTTCTCATCGAGAGTTACATAGAACCCGGCGCCGGCCTAAAACCCTTAGCTGATATCTGGAAGGATAGCGATGCTATCTATGATAACTTATTCCAAGATGCCTTAGTGAATACTACGCCGCCTAATATCAAGATCCCAATGGTCAGGACCTATGGGGGAGATGAACGGGCTATGTAAGCGGACGATATCATTCCATGAACCTCCACACTAACCACGCCTAAGCTTAAATGCATACTATATATGGATTCACCCTTATTTTCCCATACTACCGCCACCGGAGACGGCGCCGGTACCCGACCAGGTCTCACCTCTGCTCGAGACTCAGAGGGACAAGTTCGAAGAACCGTCTTCGGCTATTAGTTTGGCTATCTCCGCCATCTTAGCTCTGATACCGTGTCCCCAGGATCCCAGCCCTCTCGAGCCGGACTCGGTTCGCTGGAGACGCGCATATTCGCAGTTCCTCGCGAAGTCCGCCCTAGAAAGCATTGAAAGTGAGACGGAAAGGCCAGAATCGTCCGTTGAGCCACCGAAGGCTCTGGATGATTCCGACGAGGAAATTTTCCGGGAAAAGTTCCACTCGCAAGTTCCTATAGAACTGGAAAGCATAATCGCCCTCGACCTTCTTAGCGTCTACGAGTATGCGCAGCGGGGCAACCTGAAGAAGATGCGAGCTAGGGTTGGAGCGGCTCTTGTTTCTGCCATGTCCCTAGGACTTCATATGCGCAACGACGTGGAGGACGAATACTCGGAAGCGCGACGTCGTACGTGGTGGATGACCTATATCTGTGTCTGCCAGGGGTCGATCGTTAGCAACACAGTATGTCCACGAGATTTATTTGAGAGATGATTCGTGCACTCGCTAACGACCGACAGCCTCCGACGTTTGAAGTGTTCGCGTCTAGCTTTACGGCCAAATATCCCACAGTCAAGGCTGATCCAGATGTATGACACCAGACTTGCGCGTGCGGTTCCTCCTCTAACTATGCATCATAGGTGTGGCCCTTATTCGTTCAAGCCCAGCAGGCTATCCTAGCAGCAACGCAGTTCGTCATCGATTTTAATAAGGCTAGAAAAGAACAGTCGGATATGAACCGCATATTCAATCGAATGCGAGATCTCGAACGCCTTTTAGAACCCCTTATCACCAAATCTGAGTCGTGGATTTTGAATTGCCCATTAACCCAGCCAGTCGATACGAGAGAGTCGGTCCTATCGCAATCGTTGCGGTGCATTTCGCGCATCAAGCTGAATAGGTATAGCCACCGCTTGGCAATCTCGCCATCTGTTAACTAACGTTTATATGTAGTGCTCGAATCAAAGTTCATCGTTATTGTGCTTTCTTCGACCTCGCCGTGTTTTCGACGAAGCACTGCGACCTAAAGAGCACGAGAGAGCGAGACGTCGCTGATAGTCCGGACGTAGTCCAGCTTCAGTCATGCTGTACCACTCTGAGCGGCTCGCCGTCCGTCTACTCAAGCCCGCCCGGGGGTTCCGTGTCACCCACGCTCTCCAGCCGGTCTACACCCAACGCCGATTGCTGTGGCTTCAGCTATCAACCATCACCAGCACAAGTTCTTGCATTCCCATTCACTACCCATCATTCGTCTAAGATATGCCTGAAGTCCGCGTTGAACATTGCCCAGGCGTTCGATTCGCTACCGTATCCTAATCCTACCGGGTTACTTTGCGACACGCCTTGCTACATTGGACCATCGTCTAACCTGATCACACCGAGAACGATGCCGTCATTCGCTTGCTGTGCAATGCAATGTAGCTATGCATTACTCATGGTTAAGGATAGAACGGAGTCGATGTATCCAACCGCAACTGGCGAGGCGGGTCCCCTCGTCGATAATCTTCGCGACCGTCTTCAGCAAGGTCTAGTCTCTATATTAGTGACTTTGGAGAACTATGCAACGGCTTTCGAGGCCTTGGGTGGTATGAGAGGTAATTATACACCGTCGTTCTCTTGAATACGGTCATAAACAGAAGCTAATCTCTTGAGCAGACCAGATTCGGGATAAGGTCGATTTTGCGCTAGGGTTTTGATACGTTAATGTCGTTTATTTTCGTTGTGTAAAGTTTTTGGGCATATATTTCAGCTTGGAGTCATTGTATGGGCGCACTCGTTATATTATAAGTTTGAATGCTTCTCCTCTCTTTCGACTAATATGACGAACTTGCTCAAAAGCTGCGACTGGACGGATTCTGCCAATAGCTATGTATAGAAAGGTACATATGGCTAATGATACTCAGGTATAGTAAATACAAGGGGTGTTTGGAGGCTAGTTGAATAAAATAGCTTTGCGTACCTAGGTAGGTATCTTTGGTTGTTTTAAGAGTAACATGATGAGCTTCCCTTGTACGAAGTAAATGAAGCAACTAAAGCCCGTAAACTTATTATCTGTGCTCCAAGATGATTGGATTTCGGACTCTTCGCTTGTAGAGAACTTTGTGTGCTTCAGTATGAATTTCCTAATCCTGCCCGTTGATATTGTGGGTCCCGAAGCTAAGTTTCGGTTGAGTGGGTCTCGAGGTTCCACCTCATCCGGACCGGCTCCGGAAAAGGGGCTGGAAGAATTCGGCCTGCTCTCAGTACAAACAAGTGGGAAAGAAACATAGCCGTGTATGGCATCTTATATTTCGCCCCGGGTAGCCATATAAGTTATTAACATGGATGCAAGTCTTATATTGGACACATCTTACACTTGCGTAGATAAGCATTAAAGGGGTGTAGGGGTGTAGCCTGAGACGTACGGACAAATGGCCTTCAACTGCACATGCATTATTGGTCTTCGTATAATCGATTCTGAGCTCCTCATGAAATTCTTCGTTATTTTCTTCACCATCTAGTAAGGGTCGTAGCACTAGATTTGTAGCAAACAAAGAGCTCAGGAGGACTGAGAGAATGGTAGTAGCATTGATAAATACTTCACGGAGTGCTACAAGCTACCTAAAGCCTTCAGATATGTTACTTAAATTATGTCATCAAATTTATATTTTTCGTGTTTGATACCCCAATATAGACCCCCGTGGATTGTGTAAATGTACCTTCCAATACCCGTGAGGCTTCTAAGAATGTAAGAGACGGGAGCTATGGGTTAATGCGCTTAAGCAGTGTGATCAGAGTGTTACTTAATGCCCCCCGGAACTAGTATCACGATTAAACTAAACTGTGTTAATCGCAAGGGAGAAGGTCTGAATCATATCATGCTCACTCTGGCAGCCGAGTACGTACGCCTCGACCCATCGTCAGGTCTACAATCAGCCTCAATTTCTCTCTCAGCCAAAAACCTACTTAGCCCACCCACAAGATTATTTTTTTTCCCCTTCTACCTTTTCAAAAGTTCCAGTCAGTCCGGTTAGTTACCCCTCTAACCCTCGTCACCTCTCTCATAAAAAACTTTGGTGTGTAACCACATCGAAACATAACACCAGTTCCCTTCTCTATCGCAACATCATTCTTCAATCTTCAGCTTAATAACTGTCGTTCCAAGAAGCAAAATGACTTGCGCAATGGATGCTGAGGATGAGGCTCGCCGCTACGCCGAAAAGGCCGCCACTCCCGTTTCTGGTAGCCCTGACACTCAGGTGATGGCCACTCCCGCCCACCAGGTCGTCCGCCCTACTAATCCCACTCCTGGTAACCCCAAGAACTGGACCCTTGCGGCGTCTCCCGACATCCCCGTCACTCCCGTGACCCCAGGCAATGTTCAGGGCCGACGTAGCGTCTCCCCCATTAGCCCTCGCACCAAGGTCGTCACCCCAGGCAGTATCAACGTCCGCCACACGGCCAACGCCTCCGATGGATTGGTCTTCACCGCCATCCCGGAGAGCCATCTTTATCATGGAGCCGTGGACCCTCGCGAACCGGAGTCCTGGGAGCACCCTGTCCACCTTCCGGATGGCGCCAGTCCTCTCTCTGCCACCATCGCCGCCTCGAGCAGCCCTCACGGCAGCAACCAGACCGTCATCACGCGTCGTGAACTCCGCGGAACCTTCCGCTCCTGGTTTTCCATGCCTGACTCGCTTCTGTCTGTAAGTTGACCACCCCTTTTCTATATCTCACTTCTTCTGTCCCTGTTATCCACAGCTCCTCCCCAATCCCACGAGCACACACACGCACATTACATACATAAATTCATACATACATCTACATATTCGATAAGAGATAGCCATCTATCTCAGCCATGATGCTCTCTAGTAAATAAACACTAACACGAATGCGTCACTTCCTAGGACCTCGAGGAGCAGCCTCTCCTCTCCCGCTCGCCGGATGAGACCCCGCGCCAGCGCACCCAATACGGTACATCCAACTACAGCACCTGTCCCTACGGCTGCCCGCGCTCCGTCTGGGACCACTTCTCCGACAACCAGATGACCGCCATCTGCGCCGTGCTCACGGGCGTCGCCCTGGTTCTCGTGTGGCTGTCCTGCGAGTTCGTCCGAAGCCGCTGATGGCGTATCCTCGACATCTACCCGTCTCGGTATGGTTCCGATGGAGGGGTAAGGGAGGATGAGGAGGCATGATTTGCGATTACGGGGAGGACTTAGGGAAAGGCAGGATCGTGGGGCTTAGCATGAGTAGGGAGTTTAGCTTGGTCAGTGCGCCAACTTCTAGAGCAGTTCCTGAGATTCGTTCGTCTGCTTAGAATAAGACCATCGTGCCCTTAAGGCTTCGTATGCTGTGTGCTGTACCTAGGTACCGGCGGTTAATGCTCATGAAATCGATCCTCTACTAAAACATATTTCATTAAGCTTTCTTGCTCAGTGCTTTATAGCATGCCTTAATTTTATCTTTCCCTGTATGGCATGCCGGCCGTGAGTAGGGTTGGGAGAGCAACTCTTATGGTTACACGAAGCCCCTGGATGACCAGGCCTCTGGGACGAGTGCATGTCAAGCTTCCCTTATCTATCAAGGAAAAAGAATACACTCATCCCCTGTACACATCCTGACGGCATAACCTTTGGTCCTGTTTGTAGTACCCAGTTGTTACAGTGTTAGCCTACTTCTCCATTCTGATATTCCTCCAGCCAATGCGTATTGTTATAGCTATATCTATCGCCTCTTCTCATATCTGTCTATGTAAGCTGCGTCATTATAACGTCTAGGTAGTTTCTCGGCTTCAACTTGCCGGCACGCCGTCCTACAGGTGTCCCCTAACCCCAGCATATGCATATCTACGAGTTGATCACGCCTCCGTGTCGCCGGCCAATTAGCCACCATAGCTATATCATAGGCTACATTGGTATCAAGCCACAAGTGCTTTTCGCACCCCTTTCGAAGTTTCCCTCCGAGACACTTCTACGTCAATGTTTGTGATCGGCCGGTAGCGGCCTTTGTCCTCTTTACATCAGATATCACGTAGGCCACGCGACCGCCGAGACCATACGGGCCAAAACCACCACTCGACGCGCACGAATACTTCTACTATGACCTTTTAACCCAGTACTCGTTACAGATATCCCGCCGAGTCTCTTTGAAAACATACACCCGGAGAAATTCATGATTAAGGGACATGAATATTCGCGTAGATATGCGGTAGCCCTCACCGTTTTCGGAGTTAGGAGACGGAATTGCCACCGGTCACATGGTGGCCTCCAGGGGTGCCGTAGATTGATTGAGCAAGTATCTTCAAATTCTAGAGTAGGCATGGGGTTAGCCACTTACGTGGGTTTATGTTAGGACAACGAAAGATCGGGGAGAGATCATTGGGCTGCTAGAAGATAGGCGTATATGCCGTGATCAAGAGGCGCTCATTAACCGTTTCAATCAAGAGTGCAGGAAGATGGGGACCACAGCATACGATCAATACACGGGCGTCTTGTGAAGCAGATACCGGCGAACTATTACAGAGACGCTATGCCGGAACCAAAATATATGTTCGGTCTTCAATTGTCGTATTAGGCTCGTATATTATAAAAATATGCGAGCGTGCCGTTCCAAAGCATATCAGACATTGACGGACATTCTAACTACCTACGTACCACTTACCCTATTTTAGAAAATATCTGAAATAATACAAGTATAGACCTTAAGTTTACGGGTGCTCGGAAGTCCGTAGACGATAGGAGGTGGCGATGAAAAGTTGGACCTGGCCCCCCATACGTACCATGGCGTCTGATACCGAGAGTTCCATCCCGTCTGAGTATATAAAGAGTGAGGGTCTGTATATAGCCTTGAATCCCCTAATATATCTAGTTCTATGCATGAAGACTGACGAGAATCATCACCGCCGATCGTAATGGTCTGGCAATAGTAGCTTTGGTCCGGGCGGTTCGGGGCCTCCCGTCTCCTCACGTAGAATTAGGAGGTCACGCAACACCTACCTAATCTACTTATTGCTAACCAATAGGACCTTCATCGAACCCTACTCTACTATCCAGGAAAAGCGCCGCAACTATCCCACCAATTGTTTCCGAAGGAGAATGTGAGCAGTCTTCTCCGTGGTAATATTGGAGTTTAGCGCCCCAAAGTCGGCCGGCTGTCTCGCATACAATAGCCTCCCAGCTTCCAATCAGGGGATGCCAACAATGCCATCCATCTATGTATTACTTCACTTCGGATTTGCAATACAACGCTGAACATGCACATAATACCTTAATGGTTGTCGTACTAACTATAATTAGCATAGGCGATTCTTCTTTTATCTCGTCGTCTGAAGTACGTCGCCGTCTACTTGCCTACCTGGGTGTCTAGGGTTGTATCTCTGCCGGAAGGGGCTGAGGCAAAGGGGCTGAGGCAATCAATGACCAAGAAGATCTACGCAGAGAAGAACTATATCACGCCGTAGGATGTGACGTTTCCATGACACCTCTCGACGGGACGATCTTCGACATAATATAACCATTCGCCAACACCTATTTCCCAGCATGCCGATATCCTACGCTAGGTGACCATCGGAAACAGAGATTTACCTCGGCTAGGTAATATGATGTAGGAATTGGTTACCCTAAGGAATAATAAGGAGGGAAGAATCACGATCATCTGTTCTCGTCGCATGATATGCCCTGGGTTAGGTAATATTTGAGGCTCAGCGTCGCCAGCTTTGTTCCAATGCCGGTACGCTCAGATAGGACGACGGGTACTGAATCGAGAAACATTACGTGGGGACAGAAGGGTTCATACTAGAATGAGGATTTTCTGAGTCTCCAATATAGTAATATTTTCAAAATCTTACTGTTGCTGTACGAAAGTCGCTTTCAAAAACTTCGTCTATACCATAGTATTCGCCAGTCGCTGCCAGTCTGTCGGTGGTCCAGACGGCTGACTGTTTTGTGCCAGGCACTACTGCGTTAAATTTGAGGTGATATGCGCTATAAATTAGTGGTTACCCACTAGAGCTTAGGGCATTTAGCCTGCTATTAAGAGCTCTATTAGGCTAACTAACTGACTACCGCCTGTGACAGCTGGAAATTAGCACCTGCCACCTGGTCAACACTCGTAGAGACAGCGTTTATTCAGT
The DNA here is from genome assembly GCA_902806595.1 of Pyrenopolyporus hunteri. Classification (NCBI taxonomy): domain Eukaryota; kingdom Fungi; phylum Ascomycota; class Sordariomycetes; order Xylariales; family Hypoxylaceae; genus Pyrenopolyporus; species Pyrenopolyporus hunteri. Next base: position 2,490,521 of record CADCXC010000038.1, on the reverse strand, counting down.
ATGTGTATGGTAATCGTCGGAACGTCGTGAATAAGGAGTCCAGGATTTAGGCTTGAATAGAATGCCTTAGCTAGGGGGTGGCTGTTGAGAAATGCTAATGAAGAGCATACTTCCCGAAGAATAGCGGAATCGAAAAGCCACGATACATGGACAGTAATGGTTTTGACTAAATTATCGTGAATTCATGATCAAATAAGAGCACTCGAAGCTACTAGAATCCCAGCACCACAGGCAAGATAGCGTTCACCCCTTAGAGAGCAACTAATTACTACTCCTTAGCTTCTCACATCTCGCACCTCCTTTCTCTCTACCAATCAATTTCCATCACTTCACTTCATCTCATCTCGGCCTAGACCATCACGAACGCGGAGGCGGCCGCGAGCCTCCCGGCGGGTCCGGCGCGAACAAGTAATGCGTACCATCATAATTATCCTGCAGCGTCTCATCGACTCCCGGATTTCCCTCCGCCGTAGCGCCCGCATCCCTAGGGCCGTACTCGAGTATGGGATAGCACCAGATGAGCCTCGTGCCTTCCGGCTGGCCCGTGTACAAGACCGCGACGCCCGAGAACATGCCATGCTCATCAAAGATGACGCGGTGGTCTCCGGGGGGGCCAGAGACAGGGGCGCCGGGAAGACCGGGCCACTCGCCGAGGGGGCCGGGCTGCAGCGGGAACATGTAAAGCTGGCCGCGGGCGCGGCCGAGGTCCACGATCAGGGCGTTGTATTCGACAAGGGAGAACTGGTGCGGGTGCTCGGAGCCGCCCCAGCGCGGGCGCGGCTCGTCCGGGTGCTGCATGAACCACACGCCACGCTGGAAGGCTTGCCAGACGGCGCGGGCGTTGAAGACGGTAGCGATGATGCGCAGGTTTGGACATACGTACCACTGAGACATTGGAACAGGTATTAATACCTAGGTATTTTCTTCTTAAAGCATGGTATGATGAGGTCTTGGGCGTGGGGGGAAGAGTTGCGTACCATTGACAGCCGGTTGTCGGGGTTAATGTAGTTCCAATCATCGATCTCATCTCGTTTCTCTAAGAGGCTAACGTTGGAGACGGCGGCTTGAAGGGCGGATTTTCCAGCTATAGGAGGGTTGGCGAGGCCGATTGCCTTTGAGTCATCGCGACTCTCCCCTTTCTCCCAACCAGGGGAAGGCGTAGCAAGCACGGTGTAAGAGAGGAAGAGGATAATGAAGGCGTAAGGTCTCATCTTATTGCTTGATCCTCGACTTTCGATTCTTTAGTTTGATGTTTTGGGAAATCAGGGGTTTAGGGAGGCCGATACTTGAAAGAGGTTTCCTTGTCGGCCAATTAGCGTATCTTGAGTTCTGGCGTCCTCGTACTCGGTCAGATTGATCGAGAGGGCGAGTGATCTGAGAATCCCAATTTGAGTGTTACCGGCAAAGTGACGGGATGACGAGGTGTGTCAGGTGGTTGAACCTGTTGAGTCGGGTTATAGGCAGGTCAAAGGCAGGTCAAAGGCAGGCCGAATCGTTGCTGCCTAAGATGTAGCAGCAACTAGCTTCATGAAGCGGCTTCCATAACACTCTTAGTGTTACGTGAGAGATAGAAGGTACCCAGGATCTAAATCCGATTCCGCATAATCCCACTTTCCTGTTGTCGTGATCTATTATGCCGCATGCTGCTTCCATCTAGTTACCCCTGATAAGTACCCCTGATAAGTACCCCTGATAAGTACCCCTGACAAGTACCACAGGCCAGTTCCTGCGTAAGGAATATTTTGGCACCGTTTCCGAATTTAAAATAGTAGAATAGGTAGAACCGATACCGTTTGATTTTGGCGTCGTTAACTTTTTGTATTTAGAAATACTAGCTTGGGTAGCTTCCCTTGCTGGAGGCCGCCAGGTCGTATCTAGGCGCAAACCTAGGTACCTACCTATTCAGACTTCATTAAGGCTAGGGATTTTCGTACTTAGCGAGACCAGCAAGGCGAGATTGTGGCTATGGCCAACCCCTAACCCATACGACTCGAAGGTCACATCTCCCCAGCCTGGTCCGAGACAATGATATCTCCATCGTCGTCATCCTCCTCAATCTTGATCTCGTCATCAAGAAACCTGCGGCCACGGGGAGGTACAGGCTTAGCCAGGACCACCGTCTCGATGCCTGCCGGACTCAAGTCTTCGGGGCCCGTGGGCAGAGCCTCGATATCGATTTCCATGTTTAACAACGCCTTAATGATGACCGCACTGCCGGCCTTGCTCATCACCTCGTTGGCCTCCTTGCAGAACTCGGAGCACACGCACTCGGGACACCCTTCCTGACAGTGGCAGCCCTGGACCCGGTCTAGCGCCTGGACGAGAAGCAGGTCGATGAACTCGAACGCCTTCGTGCTAATGCCCGTACCGTTCGCACCACCTTTCGCGTCGTAGAAAGTCAGCCGGGCCGGCCGCTTCCTCGACGTCTCCTTGCGCGCGAACTCCTTCAGCCCCGCCTTGCACTCCGTCCGGACGTCGCCGGGCATGCTTACGACGAAATTAGGCATCAGACTCACGATGGCGTGCTCGGCCGCGTGGATAGCGCCGGCCACGTGGAGACGGCGCTCAACAAGGATCTCTAGGGCCCGCTTCGGGACGTCGAGCCACATACCCTTGCTGTGTCGCACGATGGGGGGATTATCCACCTGAACGGCGTCGAGAATACGACGTTTCCTATCGACTTTGAAGTAGCCAAAGACATTTTGAGTGATGCGTATTGCCCCATGGAATGCGCGCGAAAGCGATCCCGGGATCTTACGCATGGCTTCTGTTTCTATGGGGTCGACGTCGGTGAAGTCACGCTGTTGCGTTGTCCATTCCACTTTGACCTTTTCTACTTTGGCGATTTTCCTTTCGGGTTGAAAGTCGCGTACCAAGTACGAATTCCCCTGGTGTAAAAAGATGGCTCCATCGTAGATGGTAAAAAAGGCTCTTGACGCTTCTAACTCCTCGAGAACAACGTTCTTCCCATGCGATATATCCACTATTGCGAAATGGTCGTCTTCGGTATCCCTGATTGCCACGAACCTGGACGGGATAGGTCTGAACCTGTCGTGGCAATGGTAATACCCGAGTTCATCTTTAATTAGGCGTTCTTCCGCGATCTTCGGAAGGTCTTTGGAAAAGTAAATAGCATCCTCTGCGGGCCTAATCGGCATCTCATAAGCCGCGCACTGGATGTGACCCTCTAAGACAAGCATATTGCTCAAATCAACCTGGAGCTCGCAGTTGGGTTTGGTGAAAAGCTCATCGGGGTTCTGCATGTAGTGCTGGTCGGTTGGGAAGCAATCTCCCACAAGTACCGATAGGGAGTCTTTGTTTCTCCTGCCGGCTCTCCCGCTCTGCTGCCTTAGATTTGCGATCGTGTACGGGAATCCAAGTGTTATGACGCAGTCCAAACTACCGATATCGACGCCCAATTCTAGAGCCGTGGTTGCCACGATTCCCATGAGTTTACCTTCGAACATCTCGCTCTCGATTCTTCGACGATCCTGCGCCGTATATCCGCCCCGGTAACCCATGACGCGAGCCATGCACTCTGGACGGCCCAGAGATTCCAATTCGCATCTGGCAGCATTTACGAGCTCCTCGCACTGCTTTCTCACGCGACAGAACGCTATCACGCGAACCCCACGTAGGATAAGCTGGCAGAATAGACGAGCACATTCGGCTATGGCGTTTCCGCGACCACTCGTCGGATCCCCGGGGTCTTTATAAGGTGTATTCCAACACAGGAATTCCTTTCGCCCCGACGGCGATCCGTCGAAATCGACCAAATGCACATCATCGATCCCAAAGATAGTCTTAAAATGCTCCCGCGGATTCGCCACGGTAGCAGAGCACGATATAAACTTAACTTTCCTATTGCCAACAGCGGCACATATCCGCCGAAGCCGTCTCATGATGAAGGCCACATGGGACCCCATTAGGCCGTTATAATAATGAAGCTCGTCAACTAAGCAGTAATTAGCTACGAACTCGTTTCCTCTAAAAGGAAAAGGAGGAGCTCTACGTACCAACAACGTAACGCAAGTGTTTAAGGAACGTCCGCCATCTGTCTTCTTGCGGGAGGATCGTAAGGTGAAGCATGTCGGGATTCGTAAAGATGATCCGTGCCTCGTCGCGGATCTGATTCCTGTCGTGCATTGGGGTGTCTCCGTCGAACGTCTCAACAAGGGCATTTTCCAGCCCCGTGAAGTACTGAAGCAACTCTTTCAAGCTTTTCTTCTGATCCTGAGCCAACGCCTTCGTTGGGAAAATGTATATCGCCCGGGTATTGGGGTCCTGTTCCAACGCATGTAAAACAGGTAGTTGGTAGATAAGGGACTTCCCCGAACTCGTAGACGTTGAAACGACGACGTGATGACCCGCGTGAAGATTGTTGATCGCGTCGGCCTGATGGGCGTAGAACTGGGTGATTCCTTTCGCGTTGTATAGCGCGTTGACCATATCTTGGCTCAATAGGAAGTCAAGCTCGCCGAAAACGGGATCCTGAGCCTCAAATACGCGGTGGCCATCCGGTACAATCTGCCCGGTGTACCAGGGGCTATCTTTGAGTTCCTGGATTATTTCCGGGATGCTCTTCCTCTCCTTGGGTATCGACTTCGGAAGGGTACTTGGTTCTGGTTTAGGCGTGGTGGTTCCCGAGGCCGTGGGAATCGGGATGTACGCTTCAGCCTCCTGCCGGATCATCACCTCCGGATCTAGATTTTCATCAACACAGCGATTAATAAAGGAGCTTACGGCGTTCGCGAATTTCAGGTTACGCTTCTCGATCAGAGAAGTCAGTTGTTTCTGACTATAAACGGGCATTTTTAATTCCTCATCACGAAGTCTCCTATTCGGATTTGTGGGTTCTCCCGTCTTCCGGTTCTGAACTTGTCGCTTGAGATCTTCGTCGACGAACTCGAAGTATAAAACCTCCTGACCACCAGGTGGTAAATCGTCTGGGTGGTGGCTGCCAAGATCATCTAACCCGGTAAAGCCACCGACGGAAGCATCCGGCGCGGGTCCTTGGACAGTAATATCCCTTGATCTACCGGACTTGAAGGTAGTATCTCGCTCGGCCCCCTTGATGTCAGTCTGTAACATCACCTCATCGACATAGGTGAAGTTGATGCCTTCCGGCCGCAGTGCCACGATAGCCGCAACATCCTCAACAGCCAACTTCCGCTTCGTATTGGACTCCACCGCAGACCGAATAGTATCGAAGGTGGTTGCGAGGTGTTTGCGTGTGGAGCAAAACGTAAAGACCAGGTTTAGAGCCCTATGGGTCTTGTCCAGCTCCTTGAACAACTGTGGCCATTCGATCTTGCACTTGACTTCCTGGCTGGTCTTCTTTCGGCGCTGGGGCGCGCCGTTCTTTTTCGATTTTGCTACATTTGGCCCTTCTGAGGTCTCTTCCGGATCCTCCGGGGTGCCGTCGCCTCCCACCTCTTCAGCATTTTGCCTCTTTCTTTTCCGCTTGGATACGTTGTCGGTTATAATAGTAGTTTCGGGAGCAGACATTTCCCTTGCAATAGAGGGGCGTTAAAGCAAGAGCGTCATAGACGCTCCCATTGTATGAAAGATGTTTCGCATTGACGTCAAGGGAATCTCAAACGAAAGGGTTCGCGCTTCTGGTGGCGCGAAATTCGGACGAAGGCACGTGATAGTCTAACTCTTTATACCGAAAGAAGGCGGCTTTATGCAATATGAACCCCATAGATATGCAGCTAAGGTAAATAGGCAGATATCCCTATCTTTGGAAATGCCTCTATCGGATCAGGTTTTATACGTCACTCACACTATATCATGACCACCTACCTAGGTACGTGAGATTCTAACAGAATCTGTATGGTTCCATCCAGGGTGATTCATCCTGACAAAAGCGAAAGAAACCCCGCACGGGTTTATCTCCTTTGATTTGTCTAGGTACTATGGCTACCTACCTAAGTAATTAGGTACCTACCTAGGTAGGTAGGTCTAAGCGGCATCTAACTCAAGAGAATGTCTTCGATGGCCTAGGATGAGAAACATAGGTCCTGATTTTAGAGTCATGTATTGTCTTGATTGAAGCTAGTTGGAGCTAGTTGATCTTAGACCACCGTGTAGTTGTTCAAGCCTTAGGTACTTTTGTATGTGGCCGGGCGTCGATGGTCCGCCCCTAAAGAGACAAGGGGCGTTGACCAAAGCTGAAGTAAACGAACAAATAAGAAACTCAAACGCCGTCGACCAGTCGAGAGGCTTCTAAAAGACAAAATACTGACCGGTACTTGGGGGTGTCGACCTCTACCGTTGGGATTGACGCCCACAAATATCCATGCCACCCCCTCCCATCTATGCCTCATGAATGAACAACCCTACAGGATATCATAACCAGGTCGACCCTTGAAAAATGCTTCATCTCAAAACTCCCCTGCCGTGTATTGCGAAATGGAAATGCTTCATCAAATGCAAGCTCATTCCTTCTAGGTTCGTTCAATCGTGAATTAGAGAAGCCTGCTGCCTCTTCTTCCTAGCCCGCGTCATGGGTCCTTCCGGCTCGTCGGCTTTACGCTTGGACGGAGAGCTCGACGAAGACTGGCTCGCAGGGGTTGAGCAGCGCGTAATTCCCTCCTTGTCCGACACTGCTTCCTTACTATCGTTGTTAGAGGTCGACACGGACGAACGATAATTAGAATAGTTATTAGAATCGGAACTTGAGGATTTCTCCTGCTCGGACGTGGAAGTCACGTCGTTAGCTTTGCCATCGTCGGTTTCCCCGGCCTCTGGTTCTTCAATATCGTTCTCCTTAGCATCAGCCTCTTCATCAGTCTCTTTGTCAGCCTCCTTCTCTTCATCATCCGTCTCTTCAGCATCAGTATCTTCAATATCGGTATCTCCAGCATCAGATACGTCCCCAGGGGTCTCGTTTGTGTCCTCATCAACGATTTTGGACGCCTTTTTCTCAGGGTCAAGGGCTACAAGGCCGACATCCTTAGTTTCAGATGCACCATGAACGGTTATAGTCGCAACAGCAATAGCCCCAGTGGCCGCCTAGACCGACTGAAGCTCACGCTGGATCTTTCCGACTTCGTTCAGGAAACTCTTAGCATTAGCCGAATTCATCTACAGAATAATTAGCGCTGCATCAACCCTCATGTATATGATAGAGGCTCACCTTGACTTGAATGCTGACGGCACCATCGCCCTCTATGGCGGTGAAGAGCACGTAGCTCGCCTTGACTGTAGACTTCTCCTGAAACTGCATAGCGGGGATGATAGCAGTGTTGAGGATGACACGGTGGGTAGAGTCTTGCCGCATGATCAAACGCACCACCTTAGACTCAGCATCCTCCAGAGCGGATGCGTCGAATGATCCAGGAATCGGGGCCCCCGTCTCTTCATCGATGTCGACACATGCCAGGGGTACGTTTATTTTAAGATTGCCAGCGCCGCGCTCTTTCCAGGAACTGCTGGCCTTGTCGAGGTGATAGATCTTTGCTCGAACTTGCAAGATCGTAGCCTCGCCAGCTTCGCCATCGTCGACAACCACTACGAAGTCGGTCAGTATCAAGCGAAAATCCAGTGTAAACGGTTAATAACTCACCACGCTGAAGCTTTGGCTTCTTCTTGTCATCCGCTGCCGGAGTCTTCTCTTCTTGAGTCTCGTTTTCTTCATTATCGGCCTTAGCCTCATCATCGGAGTGGCCACCCTCTTCTTCACCGTTGTCTTCCTCATCGCTCGCGGGCGCTCCGAAAGGCTTAGCAGGCTTACTGCTCTTAAAAGACTCGCCAGGTTTGCCGAAACTGGTAAGTGTGGACCCGCCAAACTTGCCGCCAAATGTTCCGCCAAAAACACTGCCTCCGAAGGGTTTCGGCGCCCCCACTTGTCCGAAGGGTGAGGCGCCATTAGATAGGCTGCTGCTGCCAAAGATAGAAGTCTGAGGGGTTGTGCTGGCCGCCGCGGCAAATGGTGACTGCGAGCTGGACGGACTAGCGAAAGAAGACAGAGGCTTCGAGCCGGCTTGTAGAAAGGGTGAGGCCTGAGAAGCGAATCCCGCAATTCCAGAGCTGCTAAAAGCGGTGCTAGACGTGGCACCCGTGACTTTCTTTCGCTTTAGGGGATCGACATCGTCTTTGGGTTCCGCCTGCTCCTCGGTGCTTGGCTTATCGTTCTGAGCATCTGTCTTGGCCTTGGAGCTTTCCTTCGACTCGGGTAGAACCTAAGAATGATTAGCGACTAGCTCGAGTAACGCGATAGAACTGAATCCTCTTACGGCGGGCGCGTCCGCGTTCACCTTAGTCTCGCTCGAAACGTCGCGAGGGCGTTTCTTCTCAGGTTCCGAACGGTCAGTTCGGCTTAAGGTTGTACCGGCGTCGGCATCGATCGGTGATACGTCGCCATTCGTGTCCGAAGAGGTATCTCTCGACTCGTCCACCTCGTCGCGCGCCCGCTTCTTCTTGGGCGATGACACCTTGTCTCTCAGGCCGTCTTTCTGGGATCGAAGGGACTCGGGATCGGGAGTAGAGTCTCTGGCAGACGGCTTATCACCGCCCGCGGAGGTCTTGGGCGCGGGATCAAGCTTCGCGGCAGACATGGTAGATAAGTCAGGTTTGTCAGAAATAGCTGTCTGTCTCAATTCTTTTCGTGCGGCTGCGGTATCTGGATCTTCGAAAGGAGGATGATCTGGGGTTGGACTGCGTTTGTTGGTCGCCATTAAATGAAATAGATGGTGGGACCGACAAAGAAAGTTGTGCAGAGGTTTTTTTTGGAGGGGAGGAGTTCTGCTGTAGAAGAGAAGAGTTCAAAGTTCAGTTATTCTAATTCTAATTTGAGACCGTTGGGGGCGGTCTACAGCGTCAAGAAAAAGGTTGGCGGTAGAATTAGAGAGTTTGCGGATTGAACAAAGAAATTTGAAGGTTGTGAATTGTAGAGTTGTAGTTGGGTCAGTTCCCGAGGAGAGCTGAGGCTGCGCGCTGTGACGATGTCGAAGTGGATTGTGCCCATTGTACGTAGGTACCTACGTACCCATCTGAGTATGTACCTAGGTAGGTACCTAGGTAGGTACCTACTTGGGTACGAGATACTGAACGTTAATTTATGGGGCCGGATAAACTGGGGATAAACGTGGTTGGGCATGTTTCAATATGAAATACCAGGTACTTTCGTGCCTTATCTTATGTCCGAAGTTGCTTTGAAGAGGTACCTAACTAAGTTTACGTCGGTGCACTATAGTCCACCCAGCACTCCAAGGTAGGTACGTGTGATAGGTACCTAGGTTAGGGACCTCTTGTGCTGTACCTATCTAGGGGTTATTGATTTATAGGTACCATAAAGAACGTAGCAACACCCCGAAGCCCAAAGACATACATACATACATACCTACATACAATCCCATCTCGACATCGCGAGACGAGATGCGTGTCTCATTGGGTCCCTAACGCATGGATCCATCTGCTGCAATGCAAGATGGCGGCTATCTCTCCAAACCATCAAGTATCGGCATCCAACCAAGCGGAGTCGGTTGACTTGATTCGGAGTTACCAACACCTAATATTAGAACGACCCAGCAGCGTCGCAAATCAGGTGCAGCCATGTAATGTAGTGACTCGATGACGAGGATGATGATTGCTGATGATGGTTGAAATAGGTAAGGACGCTGGTTTTATATTGAAATGCGGTAAATACAGAAGCGCGAGTAGTACGGGGCGGTACGAGGCATGGAAAAGGGGGCAAACGCCACCGCAACAACAAACAACCCCGGGGATACCAATCACAGCTATTACCCCTCCATCCTTAGGTATTCACTTTTCCAGAATGACACACACGTACTAACCCGTCAACAAACACCACATGGGGGTTGATTCATCGACACATCCCCGGACATGTAGGTAGTAGCTAAGGTATGTACCTAGGTACGCCTGTAAACACAATTCCCCTCAAGCAGGTCATCACCGCCGACAGAATCAGGTACACCACATATACACAGAAATCGGAGCTCAAAAGGAATAGTTATATTTCACTATATATTAGTATCTATCTACAACGTTCCCAGGTTTTTTATCCCCGGTGATTCTCCTCGAGAACACTCAGTAGTAGGCGCAACAATATCCTATATACAAAGCGTACCGACCTCCATGCCGCAAGACAGCTAGAAGAACAACAGGTTCTCGTCCTTCCAACCTATATCTTTCAAAATAGAGCGAACACTCTTCTCAAGCGACCCCGGCCCGCATATAAGTGCCAAGTCCGCACCATCCGAACCCCGACAGAGGCCAACCTCCCTTTCGAGTAGCTCTTTGTCTATCCGACCCCTAAGACCGGCCCACGACGGTCCAGGCTGGCTGAGAACGTATAACAGGCGACACTTATGGCCATTGCCTACGGCCATCCGGTCAAGGTCTGCTTTACACAGGATATCCCGTTCAGAGCGATTACCATCGATGACCAGGCACGAAGTAGAGTCCTCGGGATCCGTCAGGACGGCTCTGAGGACCTGGAATATCGGTGTGATTCCGGACCCGCCGCAGATCATAATGAAGCGCTTGACCTTCCGTGACTGGCCGTGAAGTGAGCATACACCCCGGCCCAAGTATTCGAACTTGCCGACCGGGCCTTTGAAGTCGACGAAGTGGCCGATGGGAAGCGCGTCCAGCGACTGGGTCATCTTACCGCCTTTTCTCCCCGGTTTGTCGTAGTAGATTTTGACGAGCACCCTTAGTTTCCCTTTCTCCGCGGACTCGGAGATGGGCGTGTACGAGCGTATGATGGCTTCGCGCGTGGCGGGGTCACGCAACCGTATCATTACGTGTTGGCCGATAGGGAGACCGGAAGTTTGGTCGGCGTGTTCGAGGTCGAAGGTAAAGATTTTCGTATCGTCTGAGATCTTCTCCTTGGAGGATAGAATTGCTTTAGTCCAGGTCTTGGACTGTAGAAATGTTGTCCGGGGCGTCGATGACTCCCTACACTCTACTCCGCTACTAGCTAGAGTAGCCCGTGAGGCTTGGTCAAGCGAGCCTATGTGGTAATCCACTAGCATCGCCTTCGCATTCTCGCTGTCTGTTCATACGTAAGCTTCAATCCGTGGTAATTGATAATAATGAAGACTCTTAGACTTACGAATGGCGAGAAACTCCTCGCTGACATCCTGTCCAGCGGCACCAAAGATCGAGGCCGCTCCACCAGGATGCCCCTCTAGGAACCTTGTCCCGTCGTAAACCTGGCCATTGACCACGAACCATGGTTCGGTCTCGCCATCATGCTTTTGCAATTCATCAACACTGATGGTTCGATTTATGTTCTTGTTAATCATGCAAATCTCCTTTGCTTGTTCCTCCTCGACGTCTCCATCTTCGCCAGATAACCTCTCACCCCAGTTCCCGTTGGCGAGATTTCCTCCGTTCTTCTTGACCCGTTCCATCCAACCGCCGGGTATCAACGCCGGCTGGGTCGGGTGCTCAAATCGCAGTCCATGTCCCTCCTTATGGATAACGACTCGGAACCAGGGGTTGTTCATCATGCCTAAAACACTCCAGTACATGTCTCGCGGCTGTACCATCATGGCTTCATCCATAGCTCGCACCAATATATCATCTGCCGCCTTCAAACGTGATACTGGAACCTCCAGGTACCAAAAGCACCAGCAGAAGCACGTTTCTCTCCAAGACATGTCTAGGCGCCCGCCGAACAGCTCCTCCCCCTCCGGCGCGAGTCGATATTCATCTTCGGGGTATGAAATATTTGCGAGCTCCCACGTTTTCCCCTTATCAAGTGTTATTTCGACTCTCGTTACCCTCTTGCCCCCGCCGGCGTAAGCATAACCCCGAACTCGGTAGCTCTCGGCGCGCCCGGTCAGCGATAGCTTTTCGTCATGAGCCGGATAACAAGTAGCACTGTTCGTGTTAAGGTCGTAGATAGCGTAGCGTTCATCCTTCCACGCGTTAGGCATATCCGCGCTCATCTCAGGAGTGATCATGGTTGGTAACACTCTGTTGTCGTAGATATGGTACCAGTTGTCGCTGGGCGCTGCTGTGACGATTATCTTCTTTAGCCACTTCACACTCCGGCCACCGATCTGTCCCGGTACTATGACCCGGAGAGGCTTTCCGTGGTCAGGGGTGAGCTCTTCACCATTCATTCTATGAGCAATCAAAATCCCACGATTAGGATCCATGGCCCAGTTCATCTTGACGGATGTCCCATAGTAACCGTTTGGCAGCTTGTCTGCGCCTTCGAAGCATACGTACTTTGCTCCTCGCTTTGGCTTGGCGGCTTTCAGTAGATCGCCAATGACAACCCCCGTCCATAGCGCCGTCGATAAGCCTGCTGCTCCCCAGGAGAAGCCTTTTGTTTTTCTTACGATGTTCTGCTCCTTTCTTCTGTTACCAGCACAGACAAGGGTGACCGGATATGTTACTTGCTCGAAGTCCCTGAGAAGCTGCGCTAGGGTAATTTTAAGGGGGTTATCTACCATGCCTTCTATCGAGAATTCCCAACTCATAACTTCCGGGTCTTCTACTCGGGGTACTGCGCCATGGTTGCGAACGTAATGGAGATCTTTCGTCGTAATAAAGCCCTCATCGAAAAGCTCACTTAGGGGCGCCTCGACGTTGAAAGGATGGACGCCTGTGAGGCGGATTAACCGAGGGTCTCTGACAACGTGATTATCAGGCGTCTTAAGGTCCTCCGCCAACACCGCGTTATCAGATTTACTTCTCGGTGGGAGAGGGTATATCCGAGGACTCCCGAGTTTCGATTCGTCAACATGGTATGACAGTTTTTGGAGGTCGAATTCGGTGCTTATACTCGAATGTCTTCTTGAACTGCTCTGTGTCGTAGGCGGAGACGGAGGATATAGAACTACAGGAGCGGCAGAGGCCTGCTGGCTCTCGACAGGCAGGTTTAGGGTTCCCATTGTGAGCAATGAGCGGCAGGTTGGGGTTGCTGGAGAGAAGATGGTGTTGGTTATAGAATATATGTCATCATGCATGCAAAGCAACCACGTAAGACAACGTGCTCCTTCAATAGGCTTCGAAGTTTCGCAAAAGGGGTAATGAGACCCGAACTACGTATTTCCCTAGATTGAAGTAAATATATGCGATGAAAGGAAATGGCATTAGAGGTCGTATATAAGGTGTAGCACGAAATTACCGAATGGGCGGTAATACTCGATCGAAACATGCATCTCCATTTGAAGTTATCGTTTCCATAATAATGGACGACAGGAACCAGCTACAGGTCCACTAGAAACGCCTGTTTACCAAGTATTCTTGTCCCCAAATCGCACGTAATGTGCAATATAATAGCCCCATCTCGTTACCGTCCAGTAATATGCAAATCACCACCTCGGACATGGTCTAGCTAGATTCCATGACAATAAAGGTCCTGTAATGACATGCCTTTGGGATCTGGAAGGGGCTTGCATATTATACGGCGCTGTAAATAGAGCCTCGAGTAGGCTAGTTGTAACCCACTTATGGGGACGGGTAATGTTTGGAGCGAGGAGATGCAACAGTCAGTCGAAGAGATCCCCGCGGATGTATTCAGTAAAGATGTCTGACGGGGTCTAGGCCTTATCAGATGTAATTGGATTTCCTCTGTAAAATTGACGATGACAGCGAATCACGACTACTGATAAGGAGGACAGCTTTGACAGTCAGCGGAGATATCAAAATCGCCTAGGCCTGGACGAAAAAGACTAGGTTACCCAGACCTCACCAGGTGCCCCATCGAAAATCATCCACCGGCTTATATGAAATAGGAAGCCTTGAAAAGGAAGGGGGAAAGATACGCCATGAGCAGGGGTGGTTAGACGGACCAGGCCCTCAACGCAGAATTTGGTCTGATCCGACGGACTATCCGGCGATGTTGGTGTTAATGACAGAACACCCAGGAACGAAAGACAGAATGGGCCAATGGATCAATTAGAGGTTGGAACAAAGGGTGAGAGCGGAATACCCTCTTATTTCCCCCGGTTCTGTCGGTACTTGAAAGAAAGAAAGGGAAAAGAGTAGCCGGCAGAGAAACTTGGTAGTGTAGGTAGCTTTAGAAATTCGGTGGTCGCGCGTAGAAGATAAATACGGGAGAACGCGGGTGTTTTATTCTCGCCCGAGCGGTGGAACGTTTGAAGATAATGAGGCATCGTATCTACTCATTTTTATTGGTAAGAATAAGCTGCTCAGGTAGGTGATTCGGCTGCTGCGTATCCTTAAGATGCATTCTCATCCCTAGTAATAACGAAATAAAATATGAGATTTGTTAGATGATTCCGTGAGGGCTTAACTACCTATTGATTGTTTTTTTTTTTTCGAAAATGGTAACTCGGGGTCTTTCGATGAAGCTGTGTTCGGGAATTGACATGATGATGATGATGTTAAAAGCCAGCCTTGTCCGGCGTCGGGAGGCGTATACAGGTAACTACCTACACGTAGGTAGGTATACGTAGGGGATACGGAAGGGACTCCCTACCTATCTGGGAGGTATACGCGTATGTATCGTACAGAGGTAGGTACCTACCTAGGTAATTGATATCAAGCTAGTTGGGAATTCGGCTATTTGAATAAAGCACCTTTTAAGACATATATAGGTACCTATATACAGGTAAACACTTGTTACTTCAAGTAGGTACCTACCTGACTCTGGATACATCACGTACCTTGTCCTGTATGATTTGCATGCAGGAGTAAACATCCATAATAATTACCTACATGTCGGTATCTACCAAATAATGAGGTGTCTTAGGTAATTCGAAGTTACTTACCTACATGTAGATATCTACCTAGGTATACCTACCACCTAGGTAGGTACACGTCGCCTGAGTGGTCCAGTATATTATTAATATCTAAATGCAAGAATTTTGTCCTTCATTCCAATGAAGAGCTGACACCTAAGGTAGCGACGTAATAGGTACCTATTCAGGGTCTTGAGGGGTTTTAGGGCACCAGACAGCCCTAACTGTGCAACGAACGTTCCTGCATACACCTTGTGTCCCTACCTGCCCACTTGCCTGCTTAACCTTACCCGTATGGTAGGCAATTACGCAGCACCTGTCTCACTTCCTCAGTCTTTTTTAACTCCCACCCCACCCCCCACCGTGTGGGCACCGTGTAGCTGTGCACGAGGCTGAACTCGAAAAGTATCCGTCTTGCCGAGCCTGCATGTTGCCCCGCTCAATTACTTCTTAACATCATCTAGAGGTGAAGCAGGTTTGAATTGGAAAAAAAAAGAAAAGAAGTAAAAAAAAAAAAAACAGGCCTATGATTCCCCGATATTTTCGCGGAATCTCAAGAGAGACGCAGCTCCATCGGTCCCTTTCATTGGACCATTCCGAACGACATCATTCACAGATACATACCTACACGTTCGTTCAACACTAGACCTTTGACTTTGACCGGCGCGCAACGCCACCAACTTCTCAACAATTTCCATTTCTATTTTCCATTTCCTTGTTCGCACCTCTCATACACTCTTACACTTCGTCAAGACCGAACTTCCCTCTACCAGTGGGACACAATCCAATTACCAAGGAATTCGCGATTCAATCGGCAATTGCTTTGCTTCTTCAACGCAGAGCAGACTTGCTGACTCGCCTACCGATGCCCACCGAGCCTGATACACCGTGTCGCTTCCGCTTCTGGGGGCGATTTATCCCTTAGCAGGGTTACCACCGTGGCGAATGTAGCAATTGGCCCAGCAAGCAACCTCTATAACACAAGGGGCTGTCCAACATGGATCGCCAAAGGAAACGTCAGTCTACGGCCCCCTCTCGCCGCCTCTTATCAACTTTACTGATACGTCATTTCTAGGCGAGTTGCTATCGCTTAACCAGCGTGCATGGGACGGCGACTTAGGTATATGATTTAGCTTCTTGTCTTGTTATGGCATCGCTCTCGTGTGTTGGAGGCCGCTGACTCCTAGATTAGATGTCCTCCCCGTGAGCCCGCCGCTCGACCCTTCTCTAAAGAAAAATACCGCCTTCATAAAGCGATTACGGACCACCATTACCCCCGCAACTCTGAACACGTTCCTGCAAGATATACGTACCCTGAGCCTTACCAAGTATCTCTCTGAGATCATTTCGGCATGCTACGAAGGACTGAGTAAACTTAAGACTCCCGGAGAAATCGATGCGGCCGTCGAGATTGTCAGCGCGCTCCACCAGCGATTCGGCCCTGCTGAGTTTACAGAGTATCTAGGATGGCTACTCGGCAAGGGAATGGCCACGCCAGACAAAAGTCTACTAAAGACTTTGACCCCCGAGGTTCGTGAGAAGGAAGAGAAGGAACGCCTCGTCCGACAACGAGCTCTCTTGAGAGTAATTACCGAACTGTGGCTTGTCGGCGTTTTGCGAACCCTCGACGATGTCAAACCGGACGACGCGACACGTGGTGTAAACGGAAAAAACGCCGAATTGAAGATAAAGTCAGCCAATTCTACAAAGGGCGGCGGAGCCGAGCCTTTCCCTCTTGAAGTTCTCAAAGATCTTCTAGGTCACGATCGAGAGCATGTGAATTTACCCCTCCTAGTTGTTTTCGTGAAGTCGTTTGGTTGGGATATTCTAGGAGTCAAGTCTGCCGGATCGGAGGGCCGTAAGACCGTGGAAGAGGATGGCGCTACTAAGTCCTCCGAGAAGAACTCGGAACAAGCCGACGGACCGGAAGGAACTAACGATGCAACCTCCGACGACCCGCCGTTCGCCAGCCCCGAACTACAGGAACGATTCAGGAACATCCTAAAGCGATACTTCGAGGATGTTAAGGCTCACCTAGTGCGGGACCAGAAGAATATTGTTACCCAACGCGGCAGGAACTCGGAGGCATACGTCAAGTCCGGAGAGGTATTCGAGGATCGCCAGGCCAATTTCGAACGTCAGGTGAAAGCCCAGGAACGTCTTGTCAGCAACGCTCAAGTGATAGCCGACGCGATCGGTGCCGAGATGCCGGATCTCAAGGAAACCGGAGACGGCTTTTCGACCACCAACGGGGCCATCGGCCTAGTCAAGACAGGGGAATATCTTCGCGGGCAGAGCGAGGGTGCAGGCATATGGGAAGACGAGGACGAGCGCCGGTTCTACGAAAATCTAGTAGACTTGAAGGGCAAGGTGCCCGGAATATTGTTGGAGGATAGTAAGAAAAAGAAAGCGGACACAGATGAACAGGTCGGCAAGAGGGCCGATTCCATCGAGGCTACGGAGCCGCCTAAGCCTTCGGAAGCAAACGATGACCAGTCAACCGCCATAGCCAACAAGACGATCGGCGCGCAGGTAGACGTACTACTCACCCGACTACCGGAGCTCACGCATAAAGACGCGGTTGACCAAGCAGCTATCGACTTCTGTTTCTTGAATTCCAAGGCTTCCAGAAATCGGCTTATCAAGGGCCTTACCGAAGTACCAAAGGGTCGGACGGATCTCTTACCGTTCTGGTCTCGCCTTGTCGCTACTCTCGGGCGATATATGCCAGACATCCCTAAAGGAGTAGTGGAGTATCTCGATGCAGAGTTTCGCAGTCTCCAGCGGCGCAAGGAGAAGGATTTCCTCGGCCAAGTGCGCCTAAGCAATATTCGGTACCTAGCTGAGCTCACCAAGTTCGGCATCGTGCCGGAACATGTAGTCTTTCATTGCCTGAAAGTCAGCCTTGACGATTTCTCTAGGATGAACATCGAGATTATTTGCAATCTCTTAGAGAACTGCGGCAGGTATCTGCTCCGCAACGCCGACACGTCGCCTCGCATGGCAACTTTCCTGGAAACGCTGCAGCGTAAAAAGTCCGTTCAACATATTGGCCAGCCGGAGCGCATGCTCATCGAGAACGCAGTATACTACGTCGATCCACCGGAGAGGGCATCAATTCAGCAAAAGGAACGAACTCCTACCGAGTTGTTCATCCGCAAACTCATCTATGTCGATTTGACGAAGCGTAACTACACCAAAGTTCTGAAGCAGATCCGCCGACTCCACTGGGAAGAGGTCGAGGTACGTAAAATGAAAGCTAGACTCTTGTTGAGGTTATGGGTTAATTTGTGGAACAGGTAGTGGCCATCCTTACGAAAGTATTCTCGAGACCTGCCAAGGTCAAGTACGGTAGCATCCACATTCTTGCGATATTGCTCAGCGCCATCTACCGCTACCACCCAGATTTCACCGTAACGGTAATCGATAACGTGATTGAATCTGTGGTTTTCGGGCTAGAGCAAAACGACTTCAAGTTCAACCAGAGACGTATCGCGGAAGTCAAGTACTTGGGTGAGCTCTATAACTATCGGATGTTAGAGCATCCCGTAATCTTCGATACCTTGTACAAGATCATGACGTTCGGCTACAGTAAGACGCCTATATGAGGTCAGATAACACGGAAGAAGTTAGGAAGCTAATCATGTTTAGACGGCGTACCTGTCCCTGGACGGCTTAATCCATTCGATATGCCCGACGACTTTTTCAGGATTCGTCTCGTAGCCACGATGCTCGAGACTTGCGGCATGTTCTTCAACCGAGGCGCCGCAGGAAAGAAGCTCGACTACTTCCTCTCATTCTTACAGGTTTGCCTCATTCAAACTCTCTTGGATTAGGACGTGTATTGATGGATTTGCAGTACTACATATACACAAAACATCCTCTTCCTACGGACATTGAGTTCATCGTCCAGGATATTTTTTCTCTCACTAGGCCGCAGTGGAAACTAGCAACCACCCTGGAGGAAGCCACCAAGGCGTTCCAACTTGCGGTAGCGCAAGACCAGAAGAATTCTGGCCTAGACAAAGCCACGGATCAAGAAGATGCTTCTAGTAATGCTTCTTCTTCTGGCGACGGCGGCGAAGGTGACGGCGATATCGCGCTCCCAGAGGCTGACGGAGATGATTCGGAATCTGGAGAGGAAGATGACGCTGAGGTATGTACCCTTTACATTGATCATACGACTTCTGGGGGCATTAGCTAACCACCTCCGGGCTAATCAGGATGGAGAGAATCCGCCGCAATCTCCTCAAGACTTTGAGTCTGAAGAGGAAGCTATAGTAGTGACAAGAAAGGCGGAAGAAGTCGATCCCGAAGATGAAGCAGATTTCGAACGTGAGTATGCAAAGATGATGGCTGAGAGTCTAGAGTCCCGCAAATTTGACCGCAAACCGCTATTCGACGTTCCGCTACCCGTTCGACCCAAAACCCGCGACGTGTCTTCAACGGCAGATGTAGATAACACGAACGGAGAACGTGAACCTAGCACGATGGCCTTCTCACTGTTGACCAAGAAGGGCAATCGTCAGCAGGTATGTCTTATTCACAAATAGCTTAGCCGTCGAATACCCCACTAACGCTCACAGACTCGAACTGTCGCACTTCCTTCAGACTCGACCTTTGCGGTTGCTATGAAGACGCAGCAACAGGCAGAACGGGAGGAGCAACAGCGTATTAAAAACTTGGTGCTCAACTACGACCTTCGTGAGAACGAAGATCCAGATGGTGATACTCTTTTGCCCCGAGTCAGGAAGAACCCAAATATTCACAATTCTACTCATCCAGGTCACGACAAATCATCATACTACGCTAACCGCTCCGATAAATCCGGTAAAGAGCGCGGCGGACAGCGCGTTCGTAGGCTGCAACTAAGTGATGTTGACTGGTACGGAAGCTCCCAAGGCCCGAAGGCTGCGCAGAATGGCCCAATCCCCAAGGGCTCATCTGTTTACAATGCACAAAACGAAGGGGAATCTGCTTCGACCCGAGTGGATAGGAGCAATGTGGACAAGCGTCATACTTCCCCTGAAACCCACCGATCCCGCCGATCAAATTGGCGAGGCCGTGGACAGCGTTGATGGCTTTTAAGCATGGCTTAAGAATAAGTGCTAACAAATACGGCCGATTCTACGGATTTAGGACTTGAGTTTCGTCCTTGATTGATCGATCCGAACACTTCATACACTACTCGTTTGAGCATTTCAACGGAGTCTCGATATCTCCTGGTTACGCGCCAGTCTCATGAAGAGGTTGCGACCTTCTGGTGGGAGTATAGAATATTCCTCGACGCAAAAAGCCTTGAGGCAGGAGCCTCATCCTCAGGCCGTGTTGACTCCACAGCCTTGACGCTTGCCACAAGAGCGGCCGACGTTAGTGAAGTTAGCTCGCCCGAGCAGCCCGGCGGAGGGAGGCCGATGGAAGGGGAAGGTAGCAAGGGGGAAGATAGCTTGAGGGGGTGCGAGGGCCCGGGCCGTAGCAAGGTCGGGAAGTAATAGTTGCTTTGCCGGTTATCCAGTTGTCCCGGGGCGGATTACATTTGGCATGGGACCCATCAGATTCTGATGCCCCGACCTCGTCCCGCAGGCGAACGTCGTAAGATGGTCGTCGAATCAGCGGATAGACTGACGAGCCGTTAGCCGCAGATTGCTTAGATGGCACTGGCCATTGCACTGCTTTTTTTTTATTCTCTGTACACTGCTTTATAGCCAAGTCACTCGTTCAATCCTGGTCTGAGTGCATGATATGGCACAAGTAGTATATTTTTCATTCGCTATCGTGAACTAACACATGTCTAAGCTAAATGTCGCCGTCTTGGGTGTGGGTATCGGGTCATGTCAAAAATAGATTGCCTTCTCATCGATGCGACCATTCGCATCCCATAGTTTTCTCAAACATGAACTAACAAAAGACATTGTTCTTATCAAATGGACCCTTTTTTTTCTTTGAATATCCATCTATGAGTAGACTGGAACCGGATATTCCAATCATTGAGTGCATTACGCCTGAAGCTAGTCGTTTCGTGGATAAGTCTTCCTATACAAGCCGACCTGACAACGCAAGCGGAAATAGGATTCGCGAAGATAGGTACCTAGGTATACACTGCTTCAGCCATATACGGCTGAATATACAATGCTTTTTGGTTGTTTTAGGACTACGTGTATATCGGACCTGTGGACTCCTTTATTTTGGTTTTTCATTTTTTTATAATTAAGGACTTTCAGCTGGTTACAAGAGGAGATTTCGGTGTTTTCCAAAATCCCGTCCGCCGCTCCTTATTGTTACCTACCTACATACATGTACATGTAATACCTCCTCCGATTTGGGGAATGTGATGTATCGAGCTTTATTGATACTAGCATCACATCTAGAGTTGCACGGCATGAGGACTTTCCCGACTGGTCGACGTCGCGGCTCGTATTAAGGCTTGGCGATGCAACGCCTGCATCTGCAGTCGACGGGCCAGAGGTCAAAGGCAACCAACTATGTAAATCCGTGCAGATTGTTATTGGAGCTAAAAAAAAAGCCACGAACAACGAAACCTGCGCCATAGCACGCCATACGAATATATTTCAGGACCGCGCCCTTTTCTTACTTACTTACCTACCTACATACCTCTGCATAGGTACCTATTCTTGGGGTTTGGGATTCGGAAGGCGCCGTAAGGTCACAGTCATTTCATTTGATTCCTGAGTTGAATATTTGGTCGTAGAAATGCGTCACATTCCTTGGCGAAGAAGCCATGTCAAATCTCAGCCAACAACTACCGCCCCTTTTCCCATCCACCGCCGATTTTTACAATTTGTGAATCGGCCGTTTTAAAAGGGCTGAATTCTCAACCATCCATTTTTACCAGGCAAGGCCTAGTCGTTCAGCTTTTCTTTCATTTGCGCCATTTTGGCTATTTTGCCGTTGGGCATCGGACCTGGGCAGAAGAATATGGGACGCGTCGGCGCCGGCAGCTATTTTCCTGCGTAGAGCCGTGGCGAACTCGTAAGATGTCCAGGTTCAACAAGTCCCGGCTGGAAGGGGGCCCACGTTTTCGGGAGAACGCGATGGCGAAGTTGACAAGATAGAATTGCAAATCGCAGCAGGCTCTATATAATAGATCTCGCTTGCAGAGACAGGATGGTATAGCCTTATGAACGCAGGTAGTTTCCATTAGTCACTCGTTCTGGCAGCCTACACATATGTAGGGCCGACGGCTGGTGGTCCATCGAAAAAATTCGACGGGATGCCGGGTAAACCGGTTGATGTCGGGTTGGGTTGAAGCGGTGCTGGGATCTCGCTGCGATGACACGCAATTAACCATTAAGATACCGCCGCATGCTCCCCAGAAAATTTCGTAGACTGGCGAGATTCGTCTCTTATTGTCAATTCTCTTTTCCCTGGTCGCTCCCTTCGCGAGTGCCACCCTCTAGATGTTCATTTATATATTTCTCCTTCCCGCGGGACAGAGTTATTGCAGCTTACGTGTGCGCGCATGGATCTCGATGGGACGCTACGAGAGATCTAGGCAACGGAAGGCGAAGAGAGGGAAAATGAGATGATGGATCTGTAGGTTATAGTTAATATATTGCGTATATTTTTTTTTCCTGTTTCCGTGTGTGTATGTTGCATGTATGCATATTGTGTATGTGTATACCCAGAGGTAATGTGGTAGGTACTATCACCGTACTATCGACATACCTAGGTAGATACTTAGGTAGGTAGATACAGTTATGTAGTACCAGGGACATCCTGTTCGCGTGTACGCCTATCAGAGATCCGCCCCCACCCCGCATTCCGAGTGCGGCCCCTGAACCGTCAGAGTTCGCGAGATTTGCGACTGCGGACGGTCTGCTACGCTAAGCGCTTGATAGAGTTCAAAAAGGTACAAAATACCGTACCTATGTGATATTCGGTATGCACTTCTCATTCGCACCCAGACGGGCCTGGACACATACAGGTCAATAGGATATAGTTTCATAACTGTGGGGTGAGAAGACGCCAGGCATCAAAACGTACTGATCTATATAAATTAGTATGTAAGATACCTACATCACCTGTTTATTCGGTTGCTCGCCACCAACATGGGTCGATTAAGCCGTATATTCGAAACCTGACTTTATAACTTTGCATACTAAATTTATATAAACGGTACTCACTTCTAGAATAGTTCAGTAGATGCCTTGATGCCTTACGCTCCACAGTTATGAAACTATATCCTACTGACCTGTACATACATGTTATGTACCTATGTATGTGCAATACGATATAGTATGATACATGTCACCTACCTCGGTACATATATATATCACGTCACCTGTGTAGTAACGTGGCAGCCCTCCTAGCAAGAATACCTAACCATTCAGGGATCAGTCGCTTAGATTCCCCCTTAGCGCGCTTCCCCATCCCCCTTTTCAGATATGATATACCTACTAGACTATCTTTAAGCCGCGTGTGACGTTTTAGCCGTCACCCATTAGCGCCGGCATCAACGTTGCCTTCTAATCCACTTTTATACGCCTCTACGCTCCAAAGGGGTTTAACATGGGATCTAACATCACTATCGACCTTCTCAGCGAACACGAACGCGGCAGATAAATCCCAAACCTTTTAAACAAAGTTCTGACGGTCTCACTCGTCCAGGAAAACAGTTGGTGCAACGCCGTTGTATCGGCCATGCGAGTCTTAGGATTAGAACAGCACGTTGTAGTCCGTGTGGCTTGATGCTTAGCTGCGGAGTTTACAACCAGCCCATGGTATCACCCGTGATATCCGAGCTTCGTACGACCCTCGTATTTACTTCAGCAAAGCCCAGGCGGTCCAATTTCCCCGTCACGTCACTTGACTGACGATTTAGGTGTGCCGTATTGATCCACCTCAAACCCCTCGATCGGATAATCTGACTGCTCACAATACACACCCAACATACATACAGTACATACCTAGGTACGCACACAGTTATGTACATACACTCACACACCAATGTCTGTAGAGTTCTGTACGTACCTCACGTAGGTCCGTACAACACGCAAGCGAACGCCTCGAACTCTAGATGCGGACTTGTGGGGAGATGAAGCGGAATGCAAAATTATTAATTACCTTACCACCTCGCCAAACGGCCCGGTGCGCGGTGGTGTCGACGTACTAGCACTACTGGCTAAAGTGTCCGAGTGTACCTCCAACCCACTCGATTGCAGATAGACCACGCAGTCAGGCTGACTCGACTGATTGGATATACCGGTCAGCTGCATCTTTTATTGGTTTTATTTCCTTTTTTTCTTTTTCCTTCCCCTGTTTCTATGCCTTTTACCTTACCCGAAGCCGTCGAAGTCTGCTCTACTTACACGTCACATAAGCAATAGTTTCAACAAATGTACAGCTACTAGGCGTACATAGATATTATGTGAGTATAATATCTCATCCCATATGCGTTAGCTCTAGTAACGAACCTACATGTAGAATGCCTCCCTACATGTAGATAATCTACGCAAGGTAAATAGGTACATGTACCACTCCTGTCCACACATGTAGGGTTAAATGTATGTAGGTACATGTAGTTCTACGTACCTACCCGTCTCAGCATCTTGGCTTCCGGTGTAAGTGTTATAGCGCTTGAGCGTTAAGTTAGGTATTTACATACATGTAGTACCGCACGTAAATACATACAGGTAGGTAGGTAGGTAGGTACCTACCTAAGGTAGCTAAGGCAGGTATGTATGTACAAGTCAAAGTCCACTGATAGGTCTTGCCTTCCTCTCACACTCGGGTTGGGCTAAACTTTACTCGCCTAGTTGATATCTAAGGAACTCTACGACATTCTTCGGCTTGAAGTTTTCTTTTTCATATTCATGTAAAAGTCCGGTGCCGTTGACGCACAACGTTCCGAGTCTATTTTATCTGCCGCGCACGTGGACGGCGACAAGCCTGCCTTATCCTGATACACAAACTCGGCTTTCTAGATGCCTTCTGTCACCCAGCCTCGCTGCTGCTCCTCTTCCCCCCGGTAGACGCTGTCCGTAATAGGAGCGTCCAGCCTGGGCGGGTGTAGTGAGCACCCGTCGGACGGTCATCGTCGTCTTTCCGTACGCTGACCCCGTCTAAGCTTATTTGGTAAGTGTACGTAACTACCTCCTGGCCAGCTCCAGCTCCTATTGCCCTGTGAATCCCGCGCCATCTCCCGTCTCGAACCATGTAGGCCCAAGAATACCTAGAACACCACTGCACCAGGGATTGTCACCCCCCTGTAGATGCAGCTCGTCTGCAGGTCCCGCTGACCACCATGCCTTATATCCATTCGCCAAGCAACAAGTCCAGATCTCGAGCATCGCCCGTCTAATATACAAAAAGAGCTCATAACCTCCCCGGTCCCAGTTGTCCATCTTCCCTGCCCAGAGAATTCTCGCCCTCCATTGAAACTTGACCGAACCCCTGGGCCTCTGGTTACTATATCGAGGAAACCGTCGCCGAGGACAGCGGCTGGATTCACTAATTCTTATGTGCTACCAGTCTTTCGTTCGTCTAGCTACGCCGACGCCTCTTATCCCGTATTTCCAACTTCGATCGGAACAATACTAAGCACTCCTTTTCCGTACATGATGGGAACGTTCTCGATACGATAGTCGTACTACAACGCTAGTCTGCCTGCGCATCACTCGGACTTGGCTGACAATCCCGGGACCTCGTAAGGGGCGAGCGTATAGGGCAGCTTCGTCGGCCTTCAAGCACTCCGAAGTCTATTCCTGTCATTTACGGTTAATCGTGGCACTCGCCTTACCCGTCGACAAAAAAAAAAAAAATCGGCCAACCGTCTGCTCAGCCAACAAACCCAGGGCCGTCTCCTTACTTCCCAAGACCCGGGATATATCAACTACATACTGAACCAATCCACGCCAACGCATACGTTTTTGCACCGAGATATCGGAAGCAGGCTAACTTCGTTTCTATTTCTGGGCTAGGACAGCTCCAAACGGGGAACCCCTTGCGTCCAGCTGCGGGTAGCCGCAAATAAACCTGTTGGTGTAACGACAGTCCGTCACCGCCGGATCTTTATACAAAAGCCATAACGATGCCTGCATGAGAGACAAGCCACCACGTACATAGAGCCCCGATTCGAACGCAAGGGCGGCCGTAGCGGAATCTATTTATCTCGTGAAAGCTTCCTTGATATCTTTGCTATTCGCTTACGAAAGTCCCTCTTACCGTTAATCTAGTCAGTTCAGCATGGCGCGGGACGTTACAGAAACATGGCCGGTTCACGAGGTAGGCTCTGCGATCCAATGACCAGCCGGGAAAGTCTTAAATCGCATACTAATAGCACTATTAGATCGTCTACACCGCTATCGTGGGTGTCGTTATGCTAGCGGCCCTTCTCGAGTGGTTTCTATGGTTGTCTGCCTTTCTGTATTGCCTGGTCAAGGTCTTCCGGAAAGCAGAGCACTGGACGATTAAGGTGCTAGCAATTATCGTCGCGATCCTCTTCACCGGGCTTCGGTATGTGCTCGCAGACACCCGTGCGCTAATAATTGCTGACGGAACGACAGATTCATCTTCCTACCCATTATGATCGTCACCCTGCCTCTCCCTAGCGAAATCACCCAGTACTGGCCGCCCGATATGGTCGACATTCTCCAATGGTTTGCTTTTTGGAGTTTTGCCGGACTCCTGACTGTCCCGTGGCTTTTCTGCGTTTATCAGCTTGTTACTCATCAACTCGGGAGGACGAAACGTGTCAAGGAAGTATTGGATGAGGTTTCTGCACCCAAGGTCGTCATCGTCATGCCTTGCTACAAGGAAGAGCCCGAGGTCCTCGTCACTGCTATCAACTCGGTCGTCGACTGCGACTACCCCCCTTCGTGCATCCACGTATTCCTCTCATTCGATGGGGACCAGGAGGACGAACTATATCTCAACACGATCGAGAAGCTTGGCGTTCCACTTACACTAGAGTCGTATCCTAAGAGTATTGATGTCACGTACCGAGCGGCTCGAGTCACCGTATCCCGGTTCCCTCACGGAGGGAAGCGACATTGTCAGAAAGCAACCTTCAAGCTTATCGACAAAGTCTATAAGGAGTACCTCAAACGGAATGACAACCTCTTCATTCTCTTCATTGACTCCGATTGCATACTGGATAGGGTCTGTCTGCAGAATTTCGTCTACGATATGGAACTCAGCCCGGGGAACAGCAGGGACATGTTAGCTATGACGGGCGTTATTACCTCGACGACCAGGAAGCACAGCGTCATCACGCTACTTCAGGATATGGAGTACATCCACGGCCAGCTGTTCGAAAGGACCGTAGAGTCGGGCTGTGGCGCCGTTACTTGCCTGCCCGGGGCTCTGACTATGCTGCGTTTCTCTGCCTTCCGGAGAATGGCTAAATATTACTTTGCCGACAAAGCCGAACAATGCGAGGATCTGTTTGACTTCGCGAAGAGTCACCTGGGCGAAGACCGTTGGCTTACGCATCTCTTCATGATTGGCGCAAAGAAGCGGTACCAGATACAGATGTGCACCTCAGCGTTCTGCAAAACGGAAGCAGTGCAGACAGTCAAGTCGCTGATTAAGCAACGGCGGAGATGGTTTCTCGGATTCATCACGAACGAGGTCTGCATGTTAACCGACTGGCGTCTCTGGAAGCGATATCCCATCTTGCTTGTGGTACGATTCATGCAGAACACGATACGGACGACAGCTCTGCTTTTCTTCATCATGATGCTTTCGATAATGACGACGACTATGAGGGTCGATCAGCTTCCCGTCGGGTTCATCGCTATCTCCCTTGGCCTGAACTGGTTGATGATGATATACTTCGGTTTTAAGCTGAGGCGGTATAAAATCTGGCTATACCCAGTAATGTTCATCCTGAATCCCTTTTTCAACTGGTACTATATGGTTTACGGCATCTTCACTGCTGGTCAAAGAACATGGGGCGGTCCCCGCGCGGACGCTGCTACCGCCGATACGAATACGACACCGCAGCAGGCTATCGAACAGGCCGAGAAGACGGGGGACGATCTCAACGTCGTTCCGGAAACGTTCATCCCAGCAGCCGACGCCCAGCGACAGAAGAGCAAGGGTAAGGAGGCTGTTGGTATCCAAAGGAGCAAGAGCAACGTCCTACCACCAGAGAAGGTTGAAGGCAAATTCGCAGCCCCCGAGAAGAAGGCCAACGGATTCTACGCGTACCCAGAAGAGTCAAAATTCAGCTTCAACACCCCAGGGGCCGAGGCCTCGATATACGGTGCCTCCGCGTCGCATTTTGCTCTCCACAGTCGCGAATCGGTGGATAGCTTCTTGACTACCGGAAATAACTCGGTATATTTCCCCCGGAGGGTCGAAAGTATCATGGGAGAGGAAGACCGCAAAAAGTATGAGTTGGCGCAGGCCACTCAATACAACCAATTTGTCGAGAAATCAAAGAAGTACGCTATCCCCCCACGAGGCCAAGTATATGAATTTTCAGACCTTGAGCTTGCAAAAGGGGGTTGGGAAGCGAGCGATGTGAAAACGTCGGAAATGGGCCGAGTCGAGCGCAATTACAAGGACGACAGTAATGAGAGTAGCCCAGGCTCGCTATCTTCTCGTGCGCCCTCACCCGGTCCCCGGTCGTCTCTGCTAGGCCACCAGGATGCTTCAGGAGCTCCAAGGCAGGATCTCGGCGTACCCGGGAGCAACCGCCACCAGCGCAACAGAACGGGAAGGAGTCCGCTCGGACGTAATAGCCCGACGCCAGCGCCGACAGCTGAAGCTGGAGAGGTAGAAACAGATAGACCCAGTTCCGGGCGTAAACCGCCGCGGAGACCGAACACTCCCAGGTAAGGGGAATACAAAAACTATGAATTATAGCATTTGAAAGCATGTCTGGGTGGGCGGCCTGCATGATTATATCAGGTCTTGGAAGTTGCATGATAAAAGGCGTTCGATGGAAGAGGGAGGCAAATAATTTACGAAAGCTGTAACAAAACGAGGGGTATCAAGGCATGTTGTTAAGGATATATTCATATTCCTTAGTTATGTTGCATATATTATCATGGCTCACAGAACGACCTCGGTGTTATTCTCGTGTGCTGTTATGAGGCGAAATGAGATCGGATTTAGCATTGACTATTGAATGAAATAAAATAAAATAAAATCGAAGTTATAATGCTCTGGTTACGATTTCGCCGTCTAGTAACGACATTTAAGGGGTTAAGATAAAATGACGCAATGGGGTGCTATTGATCTACCTCTCTCCCTTTGAGTAATATAAAATAGATACCTACCTTATAAGTACCTAGCTAGCGCAAGCTGAGAACTAGGGATATTTACGAGCGTTAACATTTGTGAACATGGCATATTTCTAATAAGTGAAGAGATTGCTCAATCAGGTGTAAAACAGTTGATGGAAGGGGCTTGTTCCTGGATTGGCGGACGGATTGCTCTATATGGTAGGGGTGTACGTAACAAACTCACGTGTCAGTAAATAGCATATACGTAGAAAATAATGTAGATAGTGGAAGTAGCAGAGCACCTTAGGTTGTTAGCGTGACTACCACCAGCTGACTGGGGGAAGGGGGGGCACCGTTACCCCCCTGACAAAAGCCAGCAAAGCGGGCTGATTAGGCAGTCGACTAAGCCAAAGTTGAGGGTTGTGCTTTCGCAAGTCGAAACTCGCAACATTTTGAAACATCGCCGTCTTTCCCAATTCTTTCCCAATTCTTCCCGAACCCACGCCGTAAACCGATTCTGAATCCAAGCGAATTTATTATAACCGAGGCTTTGTCTTTGGGTTCCTTCGCGCCGTTAAAACCGCCATCATGGACAATTTCAAGGCTTTTGGCAATAGCTTGAGGTACGCTAGAGAGCATTTATCGCCGTCGAGGAAGTATCTGGACGGTCCAATATATGCAAGCTGATATCGATGCTGATGCTAATGCGAATACTACGATAGCTCTATTGGCTCGCAGATTACCCCCTTTGCCACCCGTACTTTCCAGTACACCAAGGAGCAGCTTGGCCAGGCCGAGGACAAGGTAGGCTTCTCTTCATTGTTCATATGTCTAGGCGTATGTGGGTATCTTGAAGAGGGGCGCTGACAATATGCTTTGCGTATATAGACTCAACTTCCCCCCGATTACATCGACCTCGAGAAGCGAGTCGATGCTCTGAAGCAGGTGCATCAGAAGATGCTTGCGGTGACGTGAGTGACCCCATTTATCCCAATGCGCCAATGCTTACCCTTCGAACATACGCTGACATATGTGGACTATCACAGCTCGCAATACTCGCACGAGGCCTACGACTACCCTGCCAACATCAAGGAGAGCTTCTCGGATCTCGGCCGCACCGTCAGCGAGAAGGTTCAGCTCCTCGCGGCTGCCAACACGCCGGCCGAAGCCCAAGCAGCGTTGACGGCGCCGCCGACGGCCAAGCCGCAGCCCAAGACGTTCTCGCACGCCATCGCCCGCGCCAGCTTAGCGAGCTCGCAGCTCCTGCACCAGCAGCACACGGGCGCGGGCGAGGACCCGCTGGCGACGGCGCTCGAGAAGTACGCGCTGGCCAGCGAGCGCCTCGGCGAGGCCCGCCTGGCCCAGGACGCCCAGATCCAGAGCCGATACCTGGCTGGGTGGAACACGACGCTCAACACCAACCTGATGTTCGCCACGCGCGCGCGCAAGAATGTCGAGAAGGCCCGCCTCACCCTCGACTCGGTCAAGTCCCGCGCTAAGGGCACCGCCTGGAAGATCGGCCAGACCTCCCCGCGCGACGACCACCACGCCGACGAGCTGAGCCCCGAAGCTCAGGAGGAGATTGAGAAGGCCGAGGACGAATTCGTCACCCAGACCGAGGAAGCTGTTGGTGTTATGAAGAACGTGAGTCGCTTGTATCCGAAGGTTGTTACTTTCGTCATTTGATTCTCGGCTAATCCCGATTTTTTAGGTTCTGGATACGCCTGAGCCCCTCCGCAACCTTGCCGAGCTCGTTGCCGCCCAGCTCGAGTACCACAAGAAGGCCGTCGAGATTCTGAGCGAGCTTGCCCCGGTCATCGAGGGTCTCCAGGTCGAGCAGGAGGTGAGTCAAAGCAGAACTTAATATATACGACTTGTCCGTCTTGGAGACTAACACGTTATTTCCCAGGCCAACTACCGCAAGAGCCGCGAGAGCGCCTCGTAGATGGATTGATACCCGCTGAAGCCACGAATGCGATGGAGCACTTCCGCCGTAGGATCCCGCGACCGGAACGGGACCACGGGCGCCTCTTGAGGGTCTACGAGAACGGTGGCAGATCTGTCAGGATTCTATTTTAGTTTTCCTTTCTTGCGCTGCTTGATCCGACACGTACTGTGTTTACAAGTCTGATATAGATGGAATGAAGTCCTCGAAGGCGTTTCCCTAGTGGATTTTTGCTCGATGCTTCATCTTCCACCTCCGTTTGGGAGGCAGATCAATTGAATGCTATTTTATGATCGCGAATTCGTACGTCTCATGTGTGAATGTTCTAAGGTGATGAACTAGACCGTATTCTGCCTTTCTCTCAGCCCCTCCCAATTTCTAGTTGGTATGATTCGTATCCATTAGCGACGTAGGGTATCTAGCAAAGATTATGGATCTAGAGTATTCGAAAGAACGAGGTTACACGCTGAACATAGGCCCTGAATATAGAGGCCTGTCGTAAAGCTGTATCGGCTACGAAATTACTATTCTAGGATCAAGGGGTTCAGGCCCCAGGATATGCCGATTGAATAGGCGTCTAGCTCTAGGTAGAATTGGTGCAGTTTAACCGTAAGGACCAGATAATCAATTAAAGCAGATCTACGAGTGAAGACGATTCTTGGGCAATACGTACGCGTAATATGATACGCGTCGTCGGCATATGTCGGATTAGGTGGTAGGCTGCAACACGCGGGAGACCATCATACCATCTTCCTCATGGCGATGCGATCAAGGCATCGGTCACGACGAAAACGAGGTGAAAAGCAAAAATTGCGCCCGCTACGATCCACGAGGGATAATAGAAGAGGGCGGACTCCGCGCTGTGCAATGCAGGTCTTCCCACTTAAGAATCCTCATCCGTGAGCGAGGATCCTTCGAACAAGGTAAGTATGAAGAAGGAAAGAAGAGAAGAGTCAAGACTGCGAGAGACGAGAGCGCAGTTTATGGCCCCCGGCGTGGGGCGGTGAGAGGGTTAGGTGGGGCAAAGGCGGCAGAATCTCCCTGAGGCAGCTACTATGGTACCTTGTTACCTTGGTACCTAATGGCGGGGTGATTGCACCGTGTAATTTTATAGATTAGTGTAACTACGGATAGCTTCATACTTAGCGCACAATAACGAGATACGCATCCCGATAAAAAGATATCACGTGCCTTACTACCTAGGTATACAGAGCTTCTGACGTTTTAGTATCCGAGCCTTAAACCCTCAACAAGAAGCTGTCCGACCAGCAAGCCGAACTGTCCACCTGCACTACCTAGCCAATTGGAACCGACCGACCTTCCCAATCCCACACACACACTCCTCTCCCTCATCGAACCGAAGCAAGGAGCCCTTCCCCCCAGTCAGCCAGTCAGCCAGCCAGCCAGCCAGCCAGCCACCTAGTCTACGAATCGCACCACAATGCGGCGGACACTCCGGCTCTTCGCCGCCGTCAAGCCGGCGCGGTACCTCGAAGCCGGCACGCCGACGGGCCTGACGGGGCTGCAGACGCACGCGACGCCGCGCGCGACGCTCATGTACCTGTACACGCGCACGCTCGAGAAGCTGGAGCGGCAGATCCCGGCGACGTCGCTGTACCGGCAGTCGGTGGAGGCGCTGACGCGGCAGCGGCTGTCCGTCGTGGAGGCGGCGGAGCCGCCGGGGTACGCGGCGTGGGCGGCGCGCGCGCGCGAGGTGGCGGCGGCGAGCCCGGACCGGTTCGAGGCGGTGTCGGCGGCGGGCCCGCGCGCCCGCGGCGCCGAGGTCGTCAAGCTGCGCGCCCGCGGCAGGCTGTTCCTGCACCGCACCGACCCCCCGCCCGTCGACGAGCGCGTCGACGAGTGGGACGGCGAGCGCGACGAGGGCCCCGGCTCCGAGGGGCTCAGGGGCGAGGAGGAGCGCAGGGAGCACGAGCTGCTGTTCACCAGGCGCCCCGTGGACGACCCCCAGGGGAAGGTGGATTGGGAGCCCGAGCCGCAGTTGACTGCTGATCAGTGAGTTGGTTTTTCTTTGGTTCTTCTTTGGATTACATTGATTCTGCTTAGAGTTGGGTTAGGTTTCGGATGTATGTGTGTTCTTGGAATACTAACAGTGGCGGTAATAGGATCGAGGAGATCGAGAACAAGATTGGAGGAGGCCTGATCGAGGAGGTGATTCAGCGGGCTGAGTACGAGCTCAAGCTTGTGGATATCATGCACGAGGCGAAGGTGTAAGTTGCTTGCTATCACTATTCTATGCCATAAGGGGAGCGTAGTATCATTAACCAAGTTTATAGATGGGAGGACCTAGAGGAGAAGCCGGCCGAGGGTCAATGGACCTACTTCGAACGCAACTCGCAATAGAGGAGATCACTTATATCTCCCGTCCCGTGAGATTATCACTAGGCAGCGTTGTAGAAGCATACAAACTGTAGAAAAAAAAAATTGTACATACAGACTACGGTTTGCGTTGGGGCCCTTGGACCTTGCCGTGCACTTCACAGATCGGTCCTAGCTACTATACCTGTCGTCCGGTTAAGTCACCTAGTCGTTCGTAAGACGGAGAAAGGGATTTGGCAGCTCTGGGGAAGACAGTCCGAACGCAGTTCGTCTCTAATGAAAATTCGTCTAATTCAATCCGGCTCTATTAAGGTGACCTTACGCACCCTTATATTCGAAATCGTCATTTAATACATAAGCGTTAGTTGAAGAAGACTACCACAGTCCAACTCTGCCGCCGGGTACGGCAATTCTTGCTTAATGGATAGTAAGATGAATATGTTGGCAATAGGCTAGGGTATTACGTTGGATCGATTTTTGTTAGATTCCGTGCTATGATCTCAATATCTCTACCGCCGAGCCGGCTTTCGTTTTAGAGCCGGTACCTCTATATGTATATGGCTGAGATTTGCCACAACGTACCTATTTCACCACTTGCCCATGGACCGCTGGGAGAGATAGTAAAATCCAAACAGTAAATGGCTCCACGCCTAGAACTTATGAATAAAAGCATATAATTTGAAATGAAACCGAGACTCAAAGCCCAGTGGTCTTGGCGGTATAGCTTACCTAGCGCCGTCGCGGTGCGGTTAATTCGATTGGGGTCAGCGCAGCTATGATTCGAAGGTCAAATCAGCGTAAAACCTCAAACTTGTTAAGTTAATCTACGTTTTGACACGAGTCCCATGAGAAAGTAATGAGACGACAACGATGGCAATAGCAGAAAGACAGAAGATAAGCGCTAATGCAAGGGACGGCTCGGCCCGCAAACTTCTTTTAGTGGCGAAAAGCTCCAGAACGCTGCGGTCGACCCGGAACTTAAACATTATTTTCTTCACCAGTTCAACAGCCCATTTTTTACCTTTTTACCGAGTTTCTTAATGATAGCCAATACTTAAAAACTCCAGCCTTAGGAACCGCCTCTAATGTGCACATCTACATTATATCAAGATAAAAACTATGGGCCCCTTCGCTCTCCCGCTGCCCGGGTACCGTCTTGGAATACATCCCCACGCGAATAAGCGCAGAAAAACAGGCAATAATCAAGAGGATGAAGAAAACATCTGGACCGAATCGGAATGGGACGCCCCGTCCTCACGCCTCCCATCGGAGTCCATCAACCCTCTTAGTCACACGCCAGATATACTTCGACAGTTCGCCGTCGCCGGGCTATCACCAACGGAGGAGGTGCCGTCCACCGCGCACCCTTTATTTCCGCATAAGCCGCTCCCACCCGAGGGCAGGAGACGCAGGGCACGAGGCACCAGCACGGCCAGCGGCGCCGAGAGCGGGGACGAGACAGACGCCACGAAGCAGAACGATAAAGAAGCGACGCCGAAACAGTACTCGGAACGCTTACGCCATCTAAGCACACTCACAGCCATAATGCACCGCTGCCTCGACGAGGGGGACATCGCGCGGGCAAAGCGGGCCTTCGGATTGCTCGTACAGACGCGGGACGTCGACGTCCGGCAAGGCGGGATGTGGGCGGTAGGCTCGGAGATACTAATGCGAGACGGGGAGGAGCCGCCTCAAGATCAACCACAACCCCAGCGAGGTCCGACAATAGGAGACAATGAACAACAAGAAGAAGCCGAGCTAGAACTAGGCGATGGGAGAAAGGCAGGGGACGAAAGAAGGGAACTAAAACGCTGGGGCTCCGCGGCCAACGTGGAGAAGGTAAAAGCGTACCTAGAAGCCCTGGTGCAGCAGCACCCGCACGACCCGCACCGGCCTCACCTCACCAGCGCGCTGGACTTCTGGCCCGCGCTCTTCGGGATCGAGATCTACAACGTGGACGCGGAGCTGCGGTCATCGTTGCACTCCCTACAGGTCGAGGAAGAAGCCCAAAGCCAGGATTACGGAGAAGGAGGGGAGGGGAGGGGAGGGGGGTTCGATACAGCTATGACCTACGCAGACGAAGACGAAGGCGAAGGCGAAGATGAAGATGAAGTGAAAAGGGAGCGCCGAGAAGCGGCGTGGGCGGCGCGCGACGAGGTGCGTCTGCGCGCGCTGGACGCCGCGGACCGCGTGGCGCGGCACATGGACCAGGTGATGGAGAACGCGCCGTACGCGACGCACCGCGGGCTGCTGCGGCTCCGGGGCCACGTGGCGCTGTTCGTCGGGGACCTGTGTCTGCCGGCGCGGCTCGTCGACGATGACTACCATTACTACCACGAGGTTGAGGATGGGCATGGGGATGAGGAACGTAGGAGGGAGCGGAGGAAGAGGAAGAAGAAGCAAAAAGAGAAGGAGAAGGGAAAGGGGCTGAAGATGGGGCAGACGGGCGAGGATGTATTGCGGGAGAGGGCCGAGACGCCCGAGGAGTATGCCGCGCTGACGAGGAGGAGGGCCGAGCAGGATACCGCACGCACGTTATTCCGGAAGTTGTTGGAGGCCGGCGGAGAAGTTGAGGGTTGGGTGCGGGAGTTTGTGAATGTGGACGAGGATGAGGATGAGGAAGAAGAGGGTTGAGGTGAATGGTAGTAGTATAACGAAACTCGTTTCCCTTAAGACTAGATACCCCAGGTATAAGATTTGCCTATAATCCCATCGTGATGTCGAAAAACCCCTAATGACCTTAGAGCAGGCCAAATCATTATCAATCACTCTGGAGTTTAAGCACGTTCTAGAATGCCAATACACATAACCGGCTAACGCAGCTTACTGTAAATGGCCATAGAAATACCACGATTCGGTTTGATCATACAACAAGGATACCTAGAGTACAAGCAAGCATGGCATTAGACGCGGAGAAAAAAAATATCATGAACAACTGTAACATGCCACACGCCGATCCATGCAAATCCGCATCGCATTCGGCTCCCTACCTGGCTGACCGACCGTTTTACTACCTACGCAACGTACCGTCCGTTACGATAAAGACCTAACTGATGAAACATAGACATCCCAACCCGAGGTAGAAGACGAAGAGTGGATATACGGCGATACCCACTCGGTTTTTGACCACGCCGCTTCCGCCCAATATGCTGACGCCCGCGGCCAGCGACCAGGCCACCAGCACGAGGTAGACGGGGATACGTGGGATCGTGGGTAGGCCGAGGGCGGACATCAGGGACGCGAGGACGAGGGGGAACAGCGTGTAGCCGATAATAGACACGCTCTGCGCGAACGAGCTATCGCGGAGAATCCTGTTAGCACACCGTATCGTCTGCTAACCCCTCCCGACACTCCGCTCAACCAACTACGAAGCGACAGTAAAAGAAACAAAGACGGACGGGAAGGGCAAAAGCAAAGAAGAAGCAACTCACATATTCCCACCCAACAGCTTGATCTGCAGCGTAACCACCGCCTCGCCGATCCACACGATAGCAAACACTCCGCTGAACACAATATCCTTCTGGCCCTCGGCCGAGCAGTAGCTCAGGAGCGTGGACAGCAACAGGCAAAAGATCAGGGGGCCCCAGAGGTCCCAGTCGCGGAGGCCGGGGCTCATGTTGTTCTGGTTGAGCAGGGACTCGGGGTCCATGACGCGGCCGGCCAGGCTGGTGAGCTCCTCGCGGGCGCCGGCGAGCCCGGCGCCGCGCAGGTTGGCGTAGGCGCCGCGCAGGCCGTCGGCGCTCTCGAACATGGTCCCGCCGAACAGGTAGCGCGGGTACAGCACCTCGCGCATCTTGCACCAGACCGCGAGCAGGTCCCGGCGCAGCGTCTCCCAGACCGACTCGTCGATCGTGTTCTGCGGCGCGCGCCGGTCCTCGCCCGGGATCCGCGAGGTCAGGTAGTTCTCGTTGAGGGGGCGGGAGGACGACGAGGAGGAGGCGCCGATGTTGCCTGTTAGCGGCTCGCGCTGCGACTGGGCGTGCGAGAGCGGGTCGTCGAAGTCGTTGAGGTCGGCTGCGGAGGGGCCGCTGTGTAAGCCAGCTGCCTAGGTATGTTACGGAAACGGAGGAGGGGAAAAGGGGAAAAGGGGAAATGGGGAAAGGAGCGGCGGCTCGTCTCGTCTCGTCTCGGCAGTGGGCTATTATTAACTCACCATCATCGGGATCAATCAGATCGTCGTCTTCTATCTGGGGACTGCTGTAGTGATGGCTCGAAGACATCTTGGGTTGCGTACCAGAACCGTTCGGCAAGGGCCTAGGTTCGCGTAGGAAGCACTTTCTCCGAATATGTCGATGGATGTCCTCGATTTCAGCGCTAGCCCTTCATCTATCGGACAATGAGAGGCGGTAGCATTGAGTCGTTACGTCGGGGTTGAACAAGTTGTTTGTCGAATTGATTCCGTCGACGGGCTTTCAGGTACCACGGTGTCAAGTCAAAAGTCGTAAGCTCCAAGAGTGGTCCAAGCTCCCTTTAGTTGCGTGGAGCTGCTTCGAACCCTCCTGATTCGCTAGCCCTAGCGAGTGCACATATGTACCCAGATACATACCTACCTTCCTAGGTACCCATATGTGTACTATACTTCACCTGCTACGCCATTTAGGTACAGCGTCTACATGTATAGTGTAGAGCTACGTAGGTAGCGGTTACACAATGTATAGTACGTGATGCAGAATGATTTCGTCAATTGGCAGCTCTGGCTCTGCTTGTTTCACTTAACGTGCCACCGCCGTCTTTCACAGGCACATAAAGTACCTCTGTGAGTAAGAAGCCGGCGTTAAAACCGAAGGAAGCGAGATGAGATGCGTTTGGAAGTTACTTACCTACATAGGTACCTACCTTACGTTCAACGAAACCCGAGCTCAACCATCAAATTCAAGAACATCACACTGGACCTACACGTATCTTACCTCCAGTCTTAGCTATACAACGGCTATACCACGGCCATAAACTCGTAATATCGTCAGATCAGGCAAGTCATACACGATCATCAAACACGGGAGTGCAAAGCAAACGAATATCAAATATCGCATCATTTTTTTTACCAACTATATGCGATGATATATCCATCCAGCGTGGGTATCTCGATTTTGGGGTTTTGAGCGCCTGTTATCCGCCTTTCAGAGCCTGGGTCTCCGTAATATGAATGCCATCCTATCCTTCCAGATCGGGCCTCACAATCATAATTAACCCTTATAATATCTCTCTCTCGAAATCGCCTTGTATAGACTGATCATCCTCAGGCTGTATGGTCCATATTATGCACAATGCAGCAACCCGCTATAAATGCGCCGCCGTTGGGGATGCTGTTCCATGATTTCCTCAAAACGCCTAGATCAGGCCAATGGTCACGCCCCTGCCACTTGTGACCATTTCATTAATACAGAAAATTCGAAATTAAGTGCCCGGGTTCTCGACCCTATTGCCACATATCTTTGTAATGCCGCGACCCGTCCCTAAACATATGTGCTTCCGTCGTAGGGATCATGTGATTGCTTGCGTGCTGCTGAACATACGAAGCCTCAGCCTCTGTCCACGCTTCTCTCGAGTGCTGGTTAAACCCAAACGAGGCCGGTTGGGGCCGCTGTTGCGCCTGCGGGTACGGACGCCACGAGTCGAACGCAGGCGCGTACGGCCTTGAGCGAGGCCATACCGGCTGGCTCGAGTAGTCAGGACCCCTGCTATCAAACCCCGTTGACATGAGACCGTAGCCACCTTGCGACGCTTCGGCAGCAGTGCCCGCTATGTAGCGTACATCCGAAGGTACACCTACTTCGGACGACTGGTCTTTTACCGAAGAAGGGCCAGCCCAACGTTGAGGATGCTGCGATTCAAAGCCGGAATGCGACTGCTTCGACGATTTGGGATCCAACATCAGTACCTTATTCTGGGGCTGTGAGCTCTCCCTAGGCACTCCGTGGCCGTACGCGGCAAGGCTACCGTTTATACCTACAAGCGCCCATGCAAATACGGCCACGTCTCGAATCGACTTCATAAGCTGGTCAATCGGTGGCCCTCCAGCAGTCTTGACGTGCTCTCGTAGTGGCATATATTGCGGTAGGAGAGGCGGTCGGAACGTATAGAAATGCTCTGGAGGGTAACTAGGTCGTATGGGCTGCTCACTCCAAGGCGCGGCAAAGAGCCCGTTTTCAAAATCGACGGGAAGTAGAGGCGGATGGAGAGAAGGAATCGGCGGTCGAGCTCTTCTCAATACAACAACTAACCCGTCCGAAGTACAAGACACCACAGCTTCGAGCTCAAACGTTGGTATGGGATTTCGATTCCTCCGTCGCCTGCCCGTCTGCGATACTGGTGTCCTAGCTTGGTGACAAGCGTCTTCCGACGTTCGATATGCCCTTGTCTCCGGTGACAACGGAAAGCCAGTCTGCGATGGCGATGGGAAAAGAGCTCTCTGAAAATTTCCGTGAGCCGGAATCGTAGATTTCGAGAGCTCTGGGCTGACGTCGGGTTCGGTCTTTATTTTTGAGTCGAAAGATTCGCCGAGGTCAATGTCCATGGGGGTTCCGGCATAAACGTGGCCGTCCAAATCTCTACATACGCCATCAGCTAATTGACCATCATTCTCCTGCTCTACTTCCTCGTCATCATCTTCCCCTTCACCGTCTTCGTCTTCGTCATCCTCATCGTCGTCATCATCTTCGAAATCCTCCTCCCTTCGAGGATCACGATACCAGAACCGGAGGTATGCGATGGAGTCATTTGCTTTGGCGCTTTCCAGGCACTTAATGGCATCTGCTAAGCAGTTTTCTGCAATGCATTCGTAGAAACTCTTCTCCTGGATCTGGTCTGGTCTCACTCCAAGGATTGAGGAAACCGCGTTGGTGGCGAACATTACCGATAAGGTCCTGGTAAACCTATTGAGGATAAGAGCGGCGCGAGGTTCCCTTTCCATTGGTTGCATTTTGAATTTCGGTGAGAGGTGCTCAAGCATATGATACCGAGGGTCTCTCGGCGAAGAGGAGAAAATCCGCCGGATCTGGGGTGCTTCTATGGCCCGTCCTACCCGACTGTTAGTAGCTAGGACGAGCTAAGCCACGTCGAGATAAGGCAGCTAGAACGCACTCTCACTCTTCTCGCCACGCCTGTAGATACTGGTGCAAGCCACCAAGACATCGTGAACCACCGTAAAGCAACACTCGCAGCTCACCCATTGGCCGCCTTTTGACATGACCCGAGCGTAGTGTAAAACCGCTGCCTTGTCGAGAAGGACGCCTCTGCTATGTACGGAGCGCGCGAATGGGACTTCCTCCGGGTGGAAGAAGTCGAAGCATGACTTGCCCATTACATCTTGCGGCTGGTACCCTAAGATGTCGACAACGGACTCGGAAACGAAGAGAATATTGGCGTCGGGCGACAGGTCTGTAGAATATCCATTAGCCGCAGCTCAACTAGGTAGTCGAGCATGGACGAAGCAAGTTGGAGCACTTCGCGTCGGATATACACAACAGCGCGTCCGTCATGCCCGGACGGCCCGGGATACTAACTATGGATAGTCATAAAAGTCTGCTCCATTTGTTTTGGATATCCAATCTCTTGGAAGATTGCTGCTGTTTTTCAACGAAAGGACGAACTTGGACCCATAAGCCAAGACTTTTTTTAAGAGTCAACCAGCACCAGCTAAATGCTTGTTTCGGAGGGCGCCAACAAAATCCGGGGTCGAGCAGGATGTGGTGTCCCAAGAGTACTCTAAAAGCGAGTCTAATGGGATGGCAAGTTCCGAAATTCGTGCTTCGCGAGACTGGATTAGGAGTCGGCTGTTCAGGACGGTTAGGGAAAAGCTTAGGTGGACGAGCCAACGAGGTGTCTCTGGATAACCGAGTATTGTATGACACAGATCCCGCCGTCACCGTCGGATGGGTGGACAAGTCATACAAGCCGGCCTCAGAACAGGTTTCGTGCGATGTCCAGGAAGAGAGGATGGCGAGATTGAGGTGACCGTCTCGCACGGGAGACGCTGGATGGGAAATCCGTCAGGCGTCTTTCTACACAAGTCGCAATAGCCAGCCAAGAGGGTCGTCGCTTTTGGTATCACAAGGGCTTCTAGTCCCTCGGGTCGGTGCAGCTGTGAACAAGGGCCGACATACGCAATGCAAGGGGGAAGAGGGACGGTGGCCGCTAAGTAATTATGCCGAATATAGAGGATGGGGCGGACAGCGGCAACTAGAGGAGACGTCCAGAGTGACCGGCCTGTCATGTACAGCACTACATATAGGGCTGGACTAAGAAGAAGCCAAGATCGGTCGAGGAAGAAAGAGGTTTGGGCGCCCGAGGTAGGTTTTTTTTTGGGGGGGAGTGGGTTAGCGGGGGGGGTTAATACATAAGTCCAGGTCTGGATCTAGTGATCGGTCCCGTTCTCCTCGGGCCTGCGAAGTGGAGGGCAGAATTGAGCGATGAAAGGTCAGTTCGCAGTGGCCCAAGGGATACACCACGTTGTGCCCTGCCCTCGGTGGTTCGTGCGGGCAGCCACGGGACGGGTGGTAAAGGTGGTGGGAGTACCTAGTGGGAGGAGTAGGAGCAGGAGTGGGAAAGTAGGAGAGTAGGAGAGTGGAAGAAGAAGAAACGAGCGAAAGGTTGGAAGAGGTCGGTTGAGGTCGGTTGGGAACGTCGGTGACGGCAACACATCAGGTTAAGATGAGAGGCCGTTGTGTTGTCTTTAAGGCTCTTGAGGCCCAGATGGAGCAGGAGACGATCCCATTTGCCAATGCCGCCGGCAAAGCAGGTAAGGTAGGTCTGGTCTTGGTAGGTAAGGTAGCTACGACTCGAGGGTTAGGAAAATATAGTTTCGCTAATGTACAATTTAGTACCTAACCACCCTAACGCACGCATGCATCTAAAGTGAAGTGCTCGGCAATGCAAGTAGCGTAACGGCATTCTCTAGCTGCGTTGAGGTCTGAGTCGCTGGGCGTTCCATTCCGCGGCCGATGCTAATCTACCTACCTGGGTACGTATCTACCTACCTACCTACCTATGTATCTAATACTTTACCTCTTAAACCTGCTCTTCCCCGTTCAAGCTACCAAGTTGATACATACATCCGCTTCCCACGAATACGCCAAAATAAAGGCGATAGCTACCTACCTACATGCATGTACGCGCATAGCATTGTACAAGGTACACGTATACCTAGTAAAAGCACGATGCCCAACTTCAAATTCCTCTCGTTTCGCACCCCATGTGTTCCCATCCAATTCCCTCAGCGCCCAGCTCACTCTGCAGGGATTCCCTGATGGGCGAACCCCTGGGGAACGGCTTACCGTCGTCTTCTTGCTAAAGTCTAGGCTCTGACGGGGGTCCACGACCTTACTACATAGTACATGATTCTACATACGTACCGCAAGTAGCTTATATTCGGATCATATTACCGTACATATACCTCCCCTACGAAGAGCATGTGCTGCGGGGGCGAGGATAACGAATTAACTATCTCGAGCAGGTGGGTAGGTACCTAGTAGCTACTATATATGTATCAACGGCCATGGATATTACATGTTTCTTGTTGAGAATTTCATCTATAGACCATGTATGCAAATCCAATACAGATACTTACAATAGACCCTGGGTACCTAACGTTACATAACGTCGACACGACCTGGTAGCTTAGGTCTAACGTACGGAGGTATTCCACGAAAAGCAGGATAGCGACCTGGGTAATAATACCTAGGTACCTAGGTACCTACCTACCTATATGTAATATGTAGCCCCAATGGAAAATACAACACGTCTATTGCGAGTGCCGTGCGTCTGCATTGATAGGGAGGTAGGGTGGGTGTACGTATGTACATTGTGTCGCATGGCGTTGGGGTCAATTCTGGGCCCTTTCGGGATCCGTTCCGCTCTGGTAGGAAGAAGCCAAATTTTGCGCCAAGTCATATAGTGGTTAGCGGAAGCAGGCAGTCATTTTCCTGGGTGCCTCATACTGATATAAATAAATATTATTTCTCACATTCTCTAGCGGGAATTTCTATAAAAGCTTCAAGTTCTAAAGCGTCCAGGGCTGCAGATGCTAAATGACATCTTCGCGTGAACCGACATAACAACTACATGATACCACCACCTAGGTGGTAATCTTGAATTCCGCGCGAGACCGAGGATTGATATCAAAATGAGCAGGGGTTGCTATACAATTTAGGTATCACTTGCGAGACGTTCGCCGCAAGGATTTGATATAGCGCAGTCTAGTTCAATGGCTGGTACCTCTTACCCAGGTACCTAGTAGATTTATATGCGTACTGCCTAGGTACCCAACTCCTATACTGGGACCTCTATGTACCTACGTATAGCCTGCAGGCAAGAGCTGTTTTGAAGCAAGTCCTGTGTGCATGGGCATACATGGTACGCACTACATACATGTACCAATGGTGTATGTAAACGCTTGGTACCTAAGTCCCCGGATACATAGGAGTTGAATAGACCTGGTACAACCATGGACATTGCAAAATCTAAAACATTCCCAGATGAGTAAACCAGGTTCTTGGGATCTGCTGCTAGGATCCTTCTTAATCCAGTCTTCCCCGTTTTCAGCCTTCCGCTCGGGAGCTATTCAATAACCAAATTCATACCGATGCCACTTATGTTTAGAATACACCTCCTTTCGAAGGGATTAGATAGGATATTACCAGCAAACCACTTTTAGTCGTCAACTCCTTCTCAAACGCCGTCGTTGTGGCGTTCAACCCATCTGAAGCTACCTAGGTAGTTAGAATCATGCGTAAGTCGGCTACGTACCTACATACCAGCGAATAAGCGCCGGGATCGTAATCGAGAGAGTGAAGTCAACAACAATGCATTTCCCGGTTTATCCTCTGCTTTCTGAGAAGCAACTTATTGCGCTTCGCTCCTTATTGGCCTTATGACCCGACCATCAGTAGGCTTTAGAATGTGAAAGAAGCGCTGGTTTTGATAATAGCCTAACGTAGTCTTATTGTGCAGGTATACTAGATGGCAAATATGCATGTGCTTATATCATAACCCTATCTACATGCACGTACGGTGGTTTGACATGGAGAAGCAGAATCGCTTACTACAGAAGACCCATATACTGTATTGTATTGTACATACCTATGTACGCCGTCAAACCCAGCAAGCGGGGAGTCTCCGGGTCTCAAACAGCGACAACTACAGGGTCACAGGATCCTCCTAGCTTAAGCGCTCACGCGGTTTGTCCTAATAGGTTTGTCCTAATAGGGTGATGTTTATGTACGCTTCATCCAGGAGAACAAAAAAAATGTGCAGAAAAGGA
The DNA here is from genome assembly GCA_902806595.1 of Pyrenopolyporus hunteri. Taxonomy (NCBI): domain Eukaryota; kingdom Fungi; phylum Ascomycota; class Sordariomycetes; order Xylariales; family Hypoxylaceae; genus Pyrenopolyporus; species Pyrenopolyporus hunteri. The sequence continues at coordinate 2,446,094 of CADCXC010000038.1, read as the reverse complement.
AAGCCAGGTACCGATGTATAGGCTCTTCTAATCAAGAAACTTTTGAGTTATCAATTTCATCTTATATTACTAGAACGAGGGGTCCGAAATGATTAAGCTCGGCGGGGTCAGTGGACTAAATCACAGCATCTATATATGTACCTACATAGGTACCTTCAGATACCTATAATATAAAAGTGAAAATTCTATAAGCGTGATCTCGAAGCCTCCCTGACGATCTCCCCCATCGGCGAGCAATGATTGGGTCGCAGAAACCCAGTTGCTCTTCTAAGAGGATAAGATACCTATCGTACTAAGTACCGATCGGTGATCCCTTCGCGTTATTATCATTAATATGGTCCGAACGCTCACGCGCTTGCACCTGAAAACATTACCTCCTATCTAGGTACGATTGCCGGAGAATACCTATCTATATAGAGCTGGTAGATACAGGAATAGTCAACCATGACAGCGCCAAGACGGAAAAATCCGGTGACGATATTAGGTATCATCATCAATAGGTACCTATCGGCCATCCATGCTTATGGGCAGCGCCTATACAAGCAGTATAGGTATCGTGGATAAAAAGAAGAATCCCGATGAAATCGTATCGTGCTACCGTTGCGTCTTCAATCATACCTATCAGTTCCTTGGAAGAGGTACTCTATTAAATAACGCCAATGCCAAAAGACCGGCACGGTGTCGTCATCGCCCGTAACAAAATAGGGTGATTACGCTGAACTATAAAGTGTCACTGTGAAGTGACACTAATATATACATGTAGCACATACGCCAGACGATTTAGGCGTTGGATGTGAACATAGATGACCCCCTTCAGAAGATGGGAAATGCGTTCATTGGGTCGACAGCGCCTCTGCCCATACTTTGCCCATACTCGGCTAGCACCGCATCGTCAGTCAGCATGACAGAACACTGAGTCGCGCATGCAGTATCGTACATATAGAAGACGCAGGATATTGCGCTCTTCGCTCCTTATTCACGGGTGTGACAATGAGTCTACTCGCCTTACCGGGGGTCCCTCCCATTACAACAGACAAGTTAGTTGGGCCAAGTCCAGGATTCTTGATCTAGTCTCTTAGGCGCCGTTTTAGAAGCCAGCGGCTGAAGGGTCTGGGGAGCTGCAACCGGGGTACGAGAGGTTGGAGAGAAATATGTACATCAGTCGCAAGTACCCGACCTTAGGTACCAAAGTCGAACGGCCGTAACGATGGGCTTCCCTCTATATACACTAGACGATTTCCAAAAAAGGGCTTCCAAGCAGCCCAAGTTATTCTAGCTCCCGCTACCATGTCACCCTTGACCCTTTGGGTAACGACCTAGGGTCCGTGTGGATGATTGGCAGGGAGACAGGCACTGTACAATGTACGGATACACAGGTACAATACGATAGAACTAGGTACAGTGCAGTACTTGCTCAAATCTCAACGCTGAAATTGCACATGTTAACCTGGATCCCGGAAGTTCTTACCGTGGCGCCGGCCCCCATAAACCTCTGCATAGAAGTACAAAATGTAGGCCAGTACCTATATGCGTACATTACTATATACCTATCTACCTACCTACCTATACAGACATATATATATATATATACAGACTTGATAGTCCCTAAAATTAAATCTGTTATATGGAGCTGTACCTACTATAATAGGTACTTAACATGCCTACCTACCTACCTACCACCTAGGTAGTACAGTACATAGGTACCTGCCTCAGGTACAAGGTATTTGGGTAGGTACAAATCCACCGGGAGGTTAGCGCAGGGGTAGCTTAAGACATATGTGGTAGGTAGCTCCAGCCACAACCTTGTTCAGTGTAGGTAACTGCCAGTTTGCGGCTTGGTTACAAACGCAAGGACCAATCCGCAGTCTCTCGACGCTGTGGAATTTTTGATTACTGAACATTGAACACCGACGGTCAATATCCGAGCAAGGGATCGTCGGTTCGAGCTTCAGAAGTTACCTGGGTGTCCAGGCTTGATTGACGCCAATCCGATCTCCGAACACTACGTAGTAACGTAGAAGGATATTGACGTTCGACGATCAAGCACAAGCATCTAGCGCACATCAATTCCAAGTTGAGAAAATCCAAGAGTCACAAACTCATGAGGCTCACAGACATACACGACGCCAACCTACCTCCATCCACCGAACAACCCCTTAATGGTTCAGCCGCGACTTTGCCCTGCTACTTTCAACTGACCATTCAGAAAACGCCTTGCCGCCGACTCCACTCCGCTCTTAAACCGATCTCGTCCGCTCAGAAAGGGAAATTATGCATGGAGCTCTCTCGACATGCCATCCGCGACCGGTAGTGATGAGTGGGACCTCCCGCGCGTGAAGGCCTCGATTGGCTTTGAGGTAAGCTGCCCCCGAGCAATACGCCTTCGATCGACCTGCCCTACGTATCAACTAATAGTCTCGTAGGATGATTTCCAATATTCGGCATCAGACGACCAAGACACAGGTGAGACATGGATTTTGCGCCTCACAACCGATCCTGACCTTCGCTGTCAGAATTCTTTGATGTGAAATTCTACCCTTATGCGGACGTCACACACGATCCAGTCTTTGCTGCTGTCAGCAAGAAACACGTCGTCATATATCGGCTCTCCACCAAAATCAGCCCTCCTTACGAATTAGTTCAGCTTTTTAGAGATGATGATGTGAGTTTTTATCCAGCCAGCGTCTCGGGTCCTTACAGCTTATAGCTATGTAGAAAGATGCTCTAAATTGCAGCTGTACCTGGACCAAGAATCCCGAAACCGAAGTGCCTTATCTATGCGTGGCCGGCAGGGATGCTAAAATCAAGATTTATGATGTTGTTCAGGGGAAGTTGGTAAAGGTTAGATATTCATACCCATTTACTGCGGTTCGGTGGCTGATACTTTGTACAGGTCCTTGTTGGACACGGAGGAGTGAGTTTAAAAGCAGGCTGGCTGAATACCAGACTGACAATATTTGGAGGAAATCAATGACCTCGCCACATGCCCAACAGATTTCCGACTAATCGCATCCGCGTCGGAAGATACTACCGTTCGGATATGGAGCCTCTATCCCGCGCACTCCAAGCAGCCATGTGTCTGCCTGCTCGCTGGAGAAGGCCATTCGTCAGGGCTGTTGACAGTCGTATGTATCCTTAGCCGCTCTGAACACACTATAGTTCTAACTCATCGTAGGCATTCCATAACAGCGGACGTTACGTTCTCTCCGCTGGCCACGATAACGTTATTTGTCTGGTATGAAACGGCCGCCTGATCGAGATAACGTATGAATGGTTTTCATTAACATATCACAGTGGACACTCCCTAAACTACCTCCTGAACCGACTGGTAAAAACCCGTCGCAACCTATCGTAATCCATTATCCTCATTTTTTCACCTCGGAGGTTCACAGCGGCATCGTCGATTGGTGAGTCTTCGCATAACGCTATAAGAATCCTTTCTGATGGGATGATAGCGTAGCTTTCTTCGGCGATTTAATTCTATCTCGAGCTTGTCATGAAGATATAATCGTATTATGGCGAATTGAGGGATTTTCGTCCCGTGACCCTCCCCCCGAAATGTCCGAGGCCCCAACTACGAGCGACACCGAGCGTCTAACTCGCTCCGCCTTTGCCCCGGCAACGGCATCGGCGTGTCCGCCTCAGTATACTCGCCTACTGGAGTTCTGGACACCGCATTGTGGCCACCAGTTCTATCTACGCTTCAGGCTCTTTCACGACAAGGATAAACATCCAGTCTTAGCCTTCGGCAATGCGAAAGCCATGATTTTCTTCTGGGACCTCGCACGCTTAGGGAGTTATCACGACTTTATCAGCGAAGTTCGGGATCCGGCTCGCGACAAGTCGCAGCCGATTCAGCGCCCCGGATGGCTAGTGCCTATTCAGCATAGGCATAGGGGTGATGCTGTCAGCAAACTTAAGGATGCCGCCAGCGATAGGGAGTCAGTCGCATCAGGGCGCACCGGTAGTGTGGATGTAGAAACCCACCTAGACCTCAACACAAACTATCCCCAGGAGACGATAGAAAACTGGGAACTGAAGTACGATATGACGCGCGTCGACGAGCCCATTAGGGCGCATTCACAGAGTAATATTACCGTCAAAGATTTCGTCGGACGCCAAGTTGCCTGGAGTGCCGGTGGCGATTGGTGCGTCGTTGTAGGTAGCAAGAACCTCGCCATCATCTTGCAGCGCTGGCATAAGAAGGAGCGAGCGGACGACAAGGAGAAGAAGCCAGGCCAAGACCGCCAAAATTGAAAGATGCCTGAGTAGTTATCGGCTCCATTGCCGAAATTTGCCGCATTCTAGTGAGGCATTACACGGTAGAGTTACGATAGCCTCTGGAGGATGTGTATAAAGCTTAGTGCTAAAAGCTTAGAGAACGGAGGCCGCCTACACCGAATACCAGTAGCTAGAGTCACCTACTCCGGCCCAGCCCCGGGTTGAAAGTCAGGATAATGACATTCACCTTGGCCATAAATCAGAATTCCACGATAAATATATTACCAATACTTATGTCTTAATTCATCTAACCATCTAAAGTTCCCCCTGGTTGTTATCGGGCCGCCCCCCTACCGCCCAAGATTAAATGCAGTATGGCAGATCGTTAATGGGCTTGCATTCGGTATCAGGCGGGCAGTCTCCACCGTCCTATAAGGAATAATTAGTGGTGATGAAGATAACGAGATTCAAATGTCACCCACAATATAGATACCATCTATATTACAGACGAGCCAGCCTGAAGAGTCGTCCTTGCAGGCGTAAGACGGAGCGGTGCAATCCGTGGTGTTGTACCCAGTACTATTGGACCCAGGGTCTATCCCGTACGGCTTAGCCAGGGCTGCCGTAACAAAAGCCATGATCGTCAGGAACTTCATCTTGGGGGTTGATGATAGGAGTTGAAGTGGTTGCTATTTAGTTGGTATTAATTCGATCGTGTTGCTACTTACGGGGAGGAGGGATCATTTCCTCATCTATCCCCTTTCTTATATTACAAGCCATTCGAAACGGCCAAGCTCTTTTGGTGATAGCTATGAGATGGCCGCATAGCACTGTCCGGGCCGCTGCCTTGGAGAGTTTCCTATAGCGGATACCGTCGTAATCGGATAGTGGAAATGAAACGTTTTTTAGTATGCATTTCGACCGAGTTAGCCTACTTCCGAAGCTCTCCTCTTAGAAATTTCAATTTGGATGTATAATTAGGCCTGATATCGCCCGAGCTTGTTGAATCATAGATAGCCAATCTCCCTAGCCCAGATGATAGATAACACTCAATCTAATGTGTGAGACGTCTCCGCGTAAGCTTGGCATAAACATCCGAAGTAGCAGATATATATTCGAATATATGTCTCCTTTACGCGTCTTGAACTTTAGCCCCTCGAGGACAAGCTATTCGACCGGAATATGTATAGACTTTCCTACCCCCCGTGAGATAGATCGTAGATTCCTTCCGGCTTCCAGCGATAGCGGGTTAAGATGGGAAAGCGGTAGTACAATATTTTACTCTCCGTAAACAGCTTACTATAGCCTCCAAGGACACGTCCTAGCGTTCTTAAGCTCGGATCCGTCTGCAATTTTCTGGCCTGGAATAAAAGAAAAGACGATGCTATCGGCCTCCGCCAACGGGCCATCTACGTCGTGGGCGTGTAGGTTGCCGTATAACCTTAATACACTCGGCCGGGGGCTGGACTGCCTCTAAGCTATAAGTTATAAGCCGGGCATATATTGGCTCCGAAGCTCGGCTAGCATTACGTCCCGCTCCGGACTCGACGCCTTGATGTTGACATAGACCCTCTCTCCCCTACGGAATTCCCGTGTGCCTCGCATGATGTCCTGTGTAGCTATCTCCATACCCCAGCCCCCGCTAAGGTTTGCGGCCCTTTTGCAGCGAGAATAGCCCATTTCCTATATGTACTATTATGAATACTAGCGAAAGAGTGTCCGAAACAACGAGCGCTAGAGTCGAGATGAGGCGAAGTACCATCGGAAAGCCGATGTGACGTATTACCGATACTCTCAACACTAATCCCTGCTATACTTATCAATGCCATAAGTCGATTTATACGGTTGTAGTAGATATACTTTTGAATATGTGACTTCACGTCACGTTACTCCGTTATCTTCCAAGGAAGCCTGCTGAGGTAGTTTAGCTTTCAGATCGTATCTTCGCGATTACATATTCCAAGGTATGAACTAACGATCGAATCGTACACGCTTATATCCCTCACTCACCTAAAAGAGTTCCGTTCGACAGTTACTTTGAAAAGAAAATAGGGGTTTGGTTCGGGGTCAGTGGTTGGGGTTAGTTACTACTAGGGATATACTGGTTTCTTCCTAAGAGCCAACGGCGACCGTACTATATCCTTTTCTGTGCGGGCGATCTGATGGGAATATCATCGCAGACAGCTCATATACTTTAATTGTATGTGAGGTAAATATTCTTCCTACGTTAACTGTAAGAAGCTGCGATAATGCTTCTTATATGAGGGTGTAGGAGATTTGGTGGTCCTTTGCAACGTAAAATCGCGCGGAAAGGCGCTTCAGCTAACATCCAGAACCAAACGCCGGGATTGATGTTGCCACTCTACTCAATTAAAAGTAGTAAAATCAATGAATGGCGTACATGAATGTATGTGTATTAAACGTGCGATAACGAAAATGATGCTATGTTTAGGTGTAGACCGTTGCTGCGATTAGGTCAATTGAGTGCAGCATTTTTGTCGTTGTGACGGCTACGGTGGATGGTAAAAGTGCCTATAGGTACCTCTAGGCGCTGAAGCTCAGGCGTATTAGTTAAGACTGCCTAGGATGCAGTTGGTCCAACGCTTTCCTGCTTGAAAAGAAATTACCCTCATATAGCTTACTATCTTCTAAACTTATCATACAAACCCCACAGGGGTCCACGGGCTTGTGGTTTAGTGGTATAATACTCCCTTAGCATGGGAGTGGTCCGGGGTTCGATTCCCCGCGAGTCCAATGTTGGAGGTTAAATTCCTCCTGTACCATTTCTTTTTCCTGGATCACGATCATATCGTGATCTTAAATTCTCTTTGATTGTTTAAAACTCGGTGGTCAATTTTTATTATATGTGCCCGCCTTTTACGCTCGTTACCCACGATGTAGATGCTCTCATGTCGATTGGAGCTTTGTTTAATTTGTCTGTTCTCTGGCTAGATCTTTTATTATAGTGCTTCGGTCTGGGACATAAGGAAAGGTCATATGTTATGTGTAATATTGCTTTTTAAATTCCTGATGAGGATACGCGTGCATTTCTTTTATATGCTACCCGAGCTGTTGTGATATCTATCTCGATATCATACCTTACCTATCGAAATCATTCCGTTAAAGTCGTGTACGAAGTCGTATAAGGTCGACTAAGTTATAATAGCACTCTACTCTGACGTGTGTAAAGCTAATCTCTGTTTGACACCAGTGTGACAAGATGAGCTGTACCGCATTATAATCTCGCTATAGCAGATATAATAGATTGCGTGATGAGATCGCAAGTAGTGAGTTTCCAGCTATGTGAATATGGTGATATAGCTACCTAACCAAGCATAACAGGGCGCACGCAAATGCAAGGCGTAACAAGCGAGTCACGGGATGCTTGTCAAATGAGTTCTCGGGGTGGCGGTTCGTTTACGTGACGATATTGTAACTTAGGGTATGATGGCGTTATTATGATAAAGCCGCGTTGGAGCGGGTAGCTTACGACCTCGAAGTCCGCCCATATCAATTCGTCTGAGAAACCGTCTTGCTTAGAGTATATGGTAGGCAAAATCTGCTGGGGAAGGACAGGCGTATTTGCCGAGCGCCTACGCTTTCATCGATAGCTCCCAATCAATGGATTGTTTAACATAATAGCAGTAACCGAATTATTACAATTCTTCGAGGTCCTTCGACTAACTCGACGCTGTATTACGAGCAATAAAAATAGCGTCGCGCCAATAAAATAAAGGCGGCTTTACCTGCTCTAGGTAGGTGAGTAAGCGACAGTGACGGTGAATGTAATCGCGCGCCAAAGTGAGGACAGAACCAGGAGAACCAGGAGAGTCAGGAGAATCAGGAGAATCAGGAAGCCCTATGTAAATGGCTTTTGTTTCATGTTTCGAATCCCCGCAGCCCATCCCATAAAAAGAAGCTTGCGTTGAATTGACAGCCAATCAGATGCTGCTATCATCTCATTACGTACCGGGTTTGGATCGCCAACATGGGGCCTGTCCCTGACTACCCCTGAATGTCCCTGAATATCCGGCCGCCGATTAGAGAGCTGCTGGGCCTATCGTGTGGCGTCCACTTCTTGGAGTTCGTCCCAGAAAACATCCAAGTTCTTCAACGCTACGGGCCGCTGCTGTTGTGCTACATGTCGTTATTAACGTCTCTTTTCTTTAGCCCATGGATGTGGAGTATCGTGGGCTCTACGCTTTAGCTTCATCCCCCATGTAATAGTCCATTTCTTGGAAAAGAGGCTGCCCAGGCTCCCCGAAAAAAACATGTTAGCCAACCAACCCGTCTCGCCAGATCGAAATGTGGTACCTGTGGCTTCTGATGATGACAGGGGCGGATACAAGTTTCCTATTGTGAAGGCCAATCAACATGATACGTTGCCACGAAGGTACATAGTAGTCGGACCGCTCTTCTGTGTGGCTGTGAATCACGATTCCTCCGAGATCTGAATAAAAAGCTTATTGTCCCCCCCAGCTGACGTATAACGATGAATTGTCCTGAATGGGTTTATCCAGGTCACAAGTCACCCTTTCTTTAGTCTCTGGTTTACCAGAGTTGATTGTTCTTTCTTTTCGATTTCCTTGATCGTTCCTTTCTTCGTACCTAAATATAAACAATCTTTTGAAGGAGCTAGCTATTGTTCGGCCTGGGCACGCGTAATTTGCAGGTGTTTTCGTTATCTTTTTTTTTTCCTCCCCGACCTAGCGGGCGAACTCATTAGCACTTCCTACGATTTACCCTAAAAACCTATTCGCTTCTTCCGACTCCTAAGATTACTCGCTCCTTTATTGCCGTGTTCCCTCATTTATGAGAATTGGATGTACAAGGGATTAGTCGAGAGCACAAGGGAAAACGTGCAATTTCCGAGTCTTTTATAAAAGTTGAGGTCGCTGTGCGATTCAGTTCTTTTCAGCAACCAGACTCAAGATGTTCATGAAATCCGTTCATACTGCTGCTGCGCTGGCAGCAGCGTTCGTAGCGCCGAAGGATCTCGATATCAATGATCCGAGTGAGTATTTACCGGGTTGGCGCACCATTGGTCTAGCATGTGCTAACAGGTGTATAGCATCAATACGCAGTGTGGCGAGCACGCTTGCCTATGGGCTCATGTCTTATTACTCTGGAAATGAGACGAACACCGAAAAGGTATAAGATACCGCATTCATCCGTCCTGTATAGGTTCGAGCTAACACTGTCTCTTAGACCGTTGCCGTCTTCCCGGAACCATATTGTATGACTTGCTGATTAACATCCTGTTTCTTGGGTAAAGTACTTTAGCTAACTAGAAACCGAACAGACTGGTGGGAAGCAGGCGCAGCTTGGGGGGCCATGTTGGACTATTCGCATTACACGGGCGATTCCAGCTACGATGAGGTTATTACGCAGGCCTTACTGTCGCAGGTCGGGCCCAAGTTTGATCTCATGGTGCCAACGCACTTCGGCTCCGAGGGCAACGATGACCAGGCCTTCTGGTCTTTCTCCATCCTCGAGGCTGCCGAGCGGAACTTCCCCCAGCCCGACGATAGTATCCCTCCCTGGCTTGACATAGTGGAAAACGCTTGGAATACGATGGTTGCGAGGTGGAACACGACCAACTGCGGAGGCGGGCTTATGTGGCAGATCTTCCCGGATAACCCGAACGGCATGAAGTACAAGAACAGCGTTTCCAACGGCGGCTTCTTCCAGATTTCGGCACGTCTCGCACGGGCTACCGGCAACGACACGTATCTCGAGTGGGCGAAAAAGGTGTGGGATTGGTCCGAGAAGATCGGTTTCATAGACCAAGCCTACAACGTTTACGACGGCGCCGGTATTGAGGACGACTGCGCTAAGACCAACAAGCTGTCTTTCTCGTATTCGCAGGGAATCTACATGTACGGCGCCGCGGTGCTTTACAACTACACCAACGGCGACAAGACGTGGGGAGACCGCACGTCCGGCCTCCTGAAGGCGGCGGACTCGTATTTTAGCCCCTTCCCGAACGCGACCAACATCATGTTCGAGCACGCCTGCGAACCTTATGAACTCTGTAACAACGACATGAAATCGTTCAAGGGCTACCTCTCACGCTTCATGTGGGCGACGACGCGGATGATGCCCTCGACGCTCCCTCGCGTCCAGACGTTGCTGAACGCCTCCGCCATCGCGGCCGGCAAGGCCTGCTCCGGAGGGGAGAACGGCACGGTATGCGGGCAGAAGTGGTACACCGGCGGTTTTGACGGCGTGGTCGGGCTAGGCCAGCAGATGACGGCGCTGGAGACCGTTCAGGGGCTCCTGTCGCAGCAGGCGATCGCTCCGTACAAGGCTGGTGAGATCAAGCACGTCAAGGGTGCCGATAAGGCGCCGCCAAAGCCGAAGTCCGACTAATTTGCGTCTACGCCTTTCACCCACGAAATGATCGATGTCGACCGGAAGGGCATCGGTTGTTCACTGGCGATAGACCCTGTTTTGCTTTGGTTTGTTCTTCGTCTTCTTTTTGGCATAGCATGATGGATCGATTTAGATATACAAGGCATAAAAGCATAGGAAATGGCGTTTGGACTCCGCTAATTCTTGCTGCTCCGTCGAAGGGGGCACTCATAGTAATTTAGACCTATGTATTAACACTTGTAAATAACTTCATTGGATGCGGAAACATACTTTATATTCCGGGAAAATGTATTATTGGAAACAGGTAGATCGTCCGGACGGGCACTCTAATATAGTGAATGTCCTGTCGATTGTTGTTTTCATTTACTTCGCTGTGGCGTTCACGTTTATGAGGAAAACGATTATATACGATATATATGGATAACTGCATATGCGTTTATATGCATATGAGACATACATACTATCCACTTAAATATGGGGCCCTGTAGTCCCCTCCGATCGGACCCTCGATTTACGATATGACGATGCTTCTAAACGATGCTCCTAAAAAAAACAAATTCCTTCCGATGAGATTGGATGGGTCGTGACTCAGTGGCTACTCGCAAATAAAAAGGAGCCAGTAAATCAACCTAAATACTTATACGATACGAGTAGTTGTCCGCCGTTAGAGGAAAGATTCAAGCAAATATTGCCGATCTCTAAAGAATTGCAACGCGGGCGTGGTGCTTTCTGTAGTCCGGGACAATCATGTCGCCCTTCAACCTCGAGACATGTGCGAGGCCCAACATCCTGGCCCTAGAGCCGTACCGCTGTGCGCGAGAGTAGGGCTCTACCAATCCCCGCCTCGTAGTGCGGTAAAGGAACGCTCACATGTGTAATAGCGACTATAAAGACGACGGTACAAACATTCTGCTGGACGCCAATGAAAACGCCTGTGGGCCGTCTCTGACGCCGACCGCTGTCTCGGCTGCGTCAACAGGCTCCGGCGTCGAGATAGACTTCTCGAAGCTTCACAGATACCCAGACCCCCACCAACGGGAACTGAAGCAGTTACTTTGCAACCTGCGCAATACTCACCACCACACAGATAAGAGCATCACGCCGGACAACCTGTTCGTCGGCGTCGGCAGTGACGAGGCAATCGATGCGCTGCTGCGATGTTTCTGCGTCCCTGGCCGGGATCGCATCCTGGTGTGCCCCCCAACGTACGGTATGTATTCCGTGTCGGCACAGGTCAACGACGTGGGCTTGGTCAAGGTGCCCCTTTTGCCGGCACCGGGGTTTGGGGTAGACGTGGCTAAAGTATTGGAGGCCCTGTCGACCGAGCAGAACATCAACCTAATCTATCTGTGCTCACCGGGGAATCCGACCGGCTCGTTACTGGCCAAGGAAGACATAAAACAGATTTTGGAGCATCCGTCGTGGAATGGAGTGGTGATCATTGACGAGGCGTACATTGACTTCGCGCCAGATGGAACATCGCTAGCGGAATGGGTCGCCGAGTGGCCTAACCTGGTCGTCATGCAGACGCTCTCGAAGGCCTTTGGTATGGCGGGCATCCGGCTCGGAGCCGCGTTCACCTCGCCGCCAATTGCGCGTCTGCTCAACAATTTCAAAGCACCGTACAACATCCCCAGCCCCACAAGCGCACTAGCATCATATGTTGTCACAGGCGAGGGTTTATCGGTGATGCGCGCGAATAGGGAGAAGATCGTGCAGCAGAGGGAGAGACTACTCAAGGAACTACCCAAGATCAAGGGCGTGGGGCGGCCGCGTGGCGGAACGAGCAGCAATTTCTTGCTCTTCGAGATGCTGAACGCGGAGGGTAAGCCGGACAATACGACGGCGTTAGCAGTATACGAGACACTAGCAGAAAATAGGGGCGTCGTTGTGCGGTTCAGGGGTAAAGAGCACGGGTGTTTGGGTTGCCTGCGGATCACCGTCGGCACGGAAGAGGAAGTCACCAGGTTCTTGAAGGCTATAGAGGAGACTCTAGCAGAGGTAAATGGGAATAAGGCGCCGGCGCCGGCTGATGAGGCACAGAGAGAGGCCGAGGCGAATAAGGTCGTGGCATAGATGGTAAAATGGTTAGACAAAAGGGGTTTTAGAATCCATATGCGCCGCATGATCCAGCTTCCGTGCTTCATATGCAGGAACAAAAAAATCTACTGGGAATAGATTCAAAGGGGTATTTCGATTCTTGGGAACATAGGTGCCTACCTAGGTATTTATTCAAGTTACCAAATCCGGGAGATCAAGACGTTTGTATCGTGGAATCAAGCAACTGTATTTCGTATGGTTTAGTTGCATACACGCAAAGCAAATATACAATTTTGGATGGACTTAGATCACGCTTGATAATTGCATATATATCGACGCAATTCTGCACCCGTGGAATTCTCAAGACATTATCATCTGAATGCCAAAATCTATGTGGGAACATTTGACAACGTCAGAGTGATTTTTAAGATAGAGATTTTATACTGTCAAAAGATAATATCAAGTGAAATCGTATTTTTTCCCGGGAGAAACCTAGGGCGCGGAGGCTAGCCATTTAAAATGCGCATTGAGGAAATCACAGACGAGGTCGCAGAGCGCCTCAAGCTCTCACAAGCCGAGAGTAGCAAATCCGAGTCGCAAGAAAAAGAAGAAACCACAGGATCGCCGTCGCAAAATGGCTCAGCAGCGGCGCCCGCCGCCGTATTCCCCGCGCCGGAACCGGAGCCCGAAGACAGGAAAACGATAGACGAGATCGTGGCGGACCTGAAGAAGACGCCGTTCTTCATGACGGAGCTGGAGGAGAACGACCAGACGGAAGCGCTCAAGGCGCTCGCGTACGAGGGCACCCCGCTCGAGGTCGCCTCCGACTTCAAGGAGCGCGGCAACGAGTGCTTCCGCGAGAAGCGCTGGGCCGACGCCAAGGAGTTCTACACCAAGGGCGTCCTCGTGCTCGCCGCCGAGGAGCGCAAGCGCGCCGCCGCCGGCGAGCAGACCAGCCCCGAGGTAACGGAGGACGAGATCAAGGAGCAGAGGCGCGTGCTGGAGTCCCTGTACGTCAACCGCGCCGCGTGCCACCTCGAGCTCCGCAACTACCGCAGCTGCTGGCTCGACGGCGCCGCCGCCCTGCGCCTCAACGACAGGAACGTCAAGGCGTACTACCGGTCCGCGCGGGCGTTCCTGGCCGTCGGCCGCGTGGCCGAGGCCGACGACGCGTGCGCGCGGGGCCTCGCGCTCGACGCGAACAACGGGCCCTTGCGAGCCGTGGCGCAGGACGTCGTCAAGCGGGCCGCGGAGGCCGCGGAGAAGCAGAGGAAGGAGGACGAGCGGGCGGCGCGCGAGAAGCGGCGGGAGACGCTCGTCCGGGCGGCGCTCAAGGCCCGCGGCATTAGGACGCGGACGACGGCGCGGCCGCCGGAGATGGAGGACGCGGGGGTGCGGCTGGTGCCGGACGCGGACGACCCGCGCAGCGCGCTGAGCTTCCCGACCGTGCTGCTGTACCCGGCGCACCTGGAGTCCGACTTCATCAAGGCGTTCGAGGAGACGGAGACCCTGGCCGATCACCTGAGCTACGTGTTCCCGCTGCCGTGGGACAAGGCGGGCGAATACACGCTGGCGGGCGTCGAGTGCTACATGGAGACGCTAGGTGGGGGGCTGGTCAAGGTGGGCAAGAAGGCCTCCTTGCTGAAGATGCTGTCGTCTGGGAACGTGGAGGTGGTGGATGAGGTGGTGCGGATTTTCGTGCTGCCGAAGGCCAAGGCGGCGGCTTGGGTCCAGGAGTTCAAGACGAAGAAGGCGGCGGAAAGGGGTGGTGGTTAGCTTAGGTAAATTAGCCTCGACATACACGTGTCTAAGAGGTAGAAGCACAAAACGAAATGAAAGCATCTGGCTGGTTAATATTTGAGACTACCCAGATTGAGGTAAATAGCTACATGCGAAATAGTGGAAGTCGATTCGAGTAAAACTCTCCCTTTTACAGTCAATGAGGCGAGGAGCAGGTCGGATGAAGCAACACGCCTATCTACCCCTTTAGGTATTTTGTAGAATGCCGCCCTACCCAATCTCGGTCGTGGAGGATTTAAACGCCAGTTTTCCTTACCGTGAACCGGTTATCCCCCCAGTTCTAGCCCAGCGGGCCAACCCATCTATCCGCAAGAAAACAAAAGGTGCTTAGCCGCCCGCCCGCCCGCCTACCTATTCGTCCCAGACATCGCTATGGAAAAAGCTAAACTTTACAGGTGATTTTTCCCCTTTCCATGCTAGTTCATCGTCGTCCTTACATCGAATTAGCCCTGATCCTCTTAATCCGGGGGAACGCCGCATCTCGCGGCGTGTTCGTCCCTGACGCTACATTGCTGCCCTTAATTCCCCGTGTGTCCCTAACGCTGAGGTTCATCAGAAGCAGCGCCGCATTTTTATCCGCCCCGAGCAGGGTGGTCGACGAGTCCCTAGGTGGCCTATCTTTGTTGTCTTCGTTGGGAGTTTCCGTCACTTCCGCCGTCTTGTTCGACCTTAGCAACCGGTTGCTCTCGCTATCCCCTCGCATCTCGCTGTGTCCGTAATCCGCCTCGACGTGCTCAGCAGACCGCTTGTTACCCCCCCGCCATGGCTGGGCGTGAGACGACCGCGGGGACCCTACGTATGGCCCTAGATGGGCCGCAGTGGTGAAGCGCGGGACGGCGCTTAGCCAGGGACTGGGTCCGGGCGCGTCGTAGTGGTGTGGGAGCATTACATTCGCCGGCGTCCAGCCGCTGCTGGTAGGCCGGAGGGGAGGAGCTGCTAGCGGCGGCGGTGGCGGCGGAGGGGGGATTGGGGAGTAGGGGAAGCGGTCGCGGTGGCCCATGGTTGCGCCGTGCTCTGGGACTATAGGGGATATATCACTGTCGGTATCCGTGGCGTACGGGCTGTTGCAGCTTGTAGGGGTTGTTAGTGTCTTTCGGATCGGATGACGGCGGTAATGATGATGGTGATGGTGAGGATGATGGTTTTGTCTGGGATCGTCATAGGGATTCCGGAAGATGGACCGCCTGTCCTGGGGCGGACTCGCTCTGCCGTTGCCACCGGCTGAGGAGGTGACTGAGTTGTTATAGAAGCGGCGGAAGTGCTCTGCTTCCCTTGTGGATTGAATCACTATCGTGGGGTCGATGATCATGCGGCTGTACTCTGGCGCTTCCGAGGGCGTGCATTGCGAGGGGAAGTCGGGCCCAAAAATGGGTATCAGAGCCCCTGCAATGTTATGGCAAAAGGTTGCGCACACAGCCTTGGCACAGTGATAGGGCATCCAGTAGCCTTTTGTTAAAAAAGATGATGTGTTAGTTTATACATGAGGGAAGCAGTTCATATATACCTAGCACGAACCTTGGGCCATGATCGAACCTCCGGTGATGCTGTGCGTAATCTCCTTGAGCCCAGGGTTTAGGTTCAGCATCTTGGCTGGAGTCGTCTACGACGCTCGGTCAGCTTCAAGCTCAAAATAGCTTCTCTTTTCCAGGACGTTGAAGATCGGACGGCCTAACCTTGGGGTATTTGCAGCACTTGAAGAAAGGGGTCATACGGACGAGGCCGACATTGTAGTCCCACATGACGGTATACTCGGTCTCGTCTCCGGGCACTTTGAAATCATACTGGAAGACTACGCTCGGGTCAATAAATCGACTATCGCATCTCGGGAGGGGTGGTGCTTTTTGTTCTGCTTTTCTCTTTTTTCTTTACCTTCGAAGCTTTCTCGACCAGTCTTCTCGAAGAAATCCTTCTTCCCGCTGTTGTAGGGGATGTGCCGGGAATGTTCCTGTATGTTCCCGAAGGGATGGACGCGAAATTTCCGAACTTGGCGGAGCGAGGCGTCGTCCAACCTCTCAAAAGGAGAGAAGTTGACGGCTCCCTTAGGCCTAGTCGTAGGGAGCAGAGCCGCGCTCTTCGGGATTTTCTGCTTGGCCATGACTGGCTCGTCTAGAAGACCCGGCTCATCTGGTAGGGAAGTCGTTGGAGATGACGAGGCTGGGCTTGGGGGGAATCGGTTGATTGGTGGCCCTGGAGGGGCGGGATTAAGAAGAGACGCCAGTGACAGCATGGCGGTGAGCGGTAGTGGGGGCAAGATGTCTCGAATACGGATGGAGCACTGATGCAAGCAAAGTTGCGGACGGCTGTCTACGAAGGGTACGGAGAAGAACTAGGGAGGGAGACTCAAGACAGGCAGTGCTTGCATTAGCAAGTCAGAAAGGAGAGAGGAAACCAAGTCCTTTTGAACTTGGCAAACAGACGAACTATTGAAGCACACCCTCGCGAGACGGCGAGCCCATACTGGTACAAGGGGACCGAGATTGCCTCCTTTCTTGACTGTGCCCAGTCATGCAGTCTATCTGCAGAGCACTTGGGCGGTGTCCCGTGCTGCCTTGGTGATCTTGGTATTCGGCGTAGCTTTCTTTGTTGAAGTTGTCTTGGAATCGACCTGTGAGAGCAGAGGAGACCGTTTGTGTATGCCCACCGCTCTTTGGGAGATCGAGTTCAAATTCACGAAAGTGAGAGATGACGGGGGGAAGGTGAAGTAAGGCAGAGGGAAGCGGCCGAATCGGCCCTAAGTTAGCCTCCTTGAATGTCAGAGGGCGGATCCCGGGACGATTAAGATGGAGGCGAAAGGGGACCGCAGGGCCGGGGAAGCAACGTCGTAACGGAGCAGCTTCGGAGGCAGGAAGGCTCAGGCCACCAGAGGCACGTTCGATTCCGGAGGCTTACCGACGAGATAGTCCTAAGCACTGCTAGATGTATCACGTCGATCCGTGGAGTATAGGACAGCATCGAGGTAAGGTCGGTTTCATTACATCTCACCAGCTCTGACTCTGGCCCGAAAGGGGCGATCACAGGCGACCGCATGACGCATCGGACCTGTAGCTAGACAACAAATGAGTTTGACACAGCAAATACTTCAGCACGGAGACCCCAAACAAGGACCAGGCTTGTTTGGAAATGGATAGGGGAGTTTTGACAGAAAGCAACCTCACGGAAAGCTGCAGATAGTGCCGTCTAAGTTACTAGGGCTAGGCGGTTTCCCAAGAGGGTAGAACAAAGAGAAGCCTGTGATAAGCATATTGAGCCCTAGACAGCGATTGCCAGACTCGACACACGTGTACCCAGTGCTTCCCATCTTGTAAGGGGGTAGGCCCAGGATGTCACTTCGGAACATCTCACCCACGCCATTCTCTGGCCTTCTTCCATTTAAAACAGGGAGCGAGGGAGAGTCTTGGGCTTGACCGCCGCAAAGGCGACTCACTTGGTGGAGAGCTCTGTGCCTATCCGGAGAATATGTAGGGGCTCTTTCACTCGGTTGAAAGAATTCTATGAGCATTTCGAGAAGCACTGGAAGCGCCACAAGGGGCTTCCCGTCGGCAGCGAGTGTCGTGGATGCGGAGATTGCAGCTGTCACCACATCTTACCCACGTTTCCTGTAAGAGTCAGGTCGTGTACGAGCAAATAATACGTCTGTTAGCAACACAGGAGCGGAGCCCGTATCCTACTCTGAAATATTGCTCATTAAGGTACGGATATAATGTGTTCGCGATAGTCCGCCTGCCTGACGGAGATCAACATCCTCGCCTTTGGCGGGTTTGCGGCGTAAGCATAGGTCATGTAACAAATTTTACAGAAGGATGGCTAGCTCGACAGGTGAGGTTGGGAGGCGGCCGTAGCGAATGCGGACGGCTCGAAGAGAGTCCCCATTGCCCTTCTTATTCTTATCTCCCCGACCACGGGCCGGGTAGGTAGACTGGCAATTGTCTTCTTACCTCATGATCACACCTGGAGCTTTAGGAGCAGCTGAGCCGTCGGAAGGCTACGTCCGTGGGACACCAAAGCCTCGAGTCATCGGTCCCCCTGGAAATGTCTCTCAACAAATTGTGGTTCTAACTACACTAGAATCTGCGGGCTGCCGTTATGCTACCGGGCTATACAGGACCAAGCAGATTGCATTATCGCAGATGCGTACCTAACAAACAGACGTAGTAAGCGGACACCTAACAGGGTCGAAAATTAGACAGGGCAATAAGTATCGAGCACGGACGAGACGGGCTGTAGATACCTACCTACCTACTAACTTACCTACCTACCGGGTACCTATCTGAGTCCCTGACCTAGTAGTAAGGCACTACTGATGCGAAGGGAAGAGACTCGAACCGCGGTATATTACACACTTCCACCCTCCTATCCAGTGGGAGGTCATGTCAGGGCTGGAGTGCGCCCCACCCGTTCTTGGTCGACGGGAATATGGAAAGGGTATCCTGGACGCCAATTTCAAAGTACCTGAACTTGAATAGACGCGGAAGATGGGACCCGGCGGCGGAGAAGAGGCAGATGGCATTAGATTAACGATCCGGCCTCGTCGGGCTCTTCGCCTGTTATATTTCCCAAAGAGGCCAAGCTCGGGGTTCGTCGAGGCTGCTTTGAGTAAGAGTAAGATGGAAAGTTTCAGAGGGTGATTGTTCTGCTCTCTGTAAAGTTGTACAGCATAGGGTGGCAGGAGACGAGCTCCGCGATTCTCATGCGCGCGCGGTGCAACTTTGCAGCTTTGTAACAAAAGCCACGGGGACGTACAGTCGACTTCGGGAAATTTATGTGTATTTGTACCTTGGGAAACATTGCTAAATGGCATCACACGACGCATGCGCGGCGGAGATTTACGCACCAATTGCTTGTCTTTTCCTTTCCTCCAGGGGGCACCTTTGGATAGGCCATGTGTTCTGGTAGGACGAGGAGTCGTAGCGATAGTAGTAGGTAGTAGCCAAGTAGAAGGGGGAGATCTTCCGGTCTAAAAACAGACGCCTCTGTTTGGTAGATCTCGGTGACTGAAGTTTACTGTGATTTAGCTATTATTAAAGGACGGCGATGTCCGGCCGAGGGGGAGATCACGGCCGACTAATAACGTTGAGATCCATATGGGGAGTAGCAGTGGTGGTTAAGATATTTCAGGTATTTTGGGTGAGTATACCATCATCAAGCAGATCATGTTGGCAGGAGAAAAGGTACGATGCGAATATCTGGGATAGTTGCTTAGCTACCTAGGTACTAGGTAGGTAGGCTTCATTACATAGACGCCTAGGTGTTGAAGTTGGTAAGTTGTAAGTTGTGAAGCTCCAAGTTCATGTATTGCAAGTGATAAGAGATGTCCGTCTGCATGTATTGTACCTGCCTGAGAAAAGGTACGCCGGTACTTACCTAGGCAGGTACCTAACATAATACACTTACGCGAGTTACATAGTAGGTACCTCCGCCATAGCTGTTTCCATAGGTATCCCGATCTGTTCCACAGATGTGGACACCACTACATGTAGGTACTTTCTGATGCCGATATTTTGCCGCAGCAACTAGCTATTGCTGATACGCGTCCAGGTACCTAGATAGAGTAGTAGGTACCGATACGGCTTATATACAATGTGTAATGTACAACGTGATAGGTAGCTTATCCACGATGTGCCCCACTTCTCTACAGGACGCGACTCCCTGTTAATGTAAATGAAGAAAATTAATTGTTTACATGCGTGCAACAACATAACAACAGGGCTGCTGACCTGTTGCTGCTTTTTCCCCCTGTGACACCTTCCCCCCTCCCTACGGAAAGAGGAAAATCAAAACATCAACCCCCCAAGCTTAAGCTTTGATACTAATCCACCAGTGGAGTTTCATTTTCCCTTTTTCTTTTCTTCTTCCCCCCATGAAAATTTTGTGCAGTTCTGGTCAATTGCGACTCTCGTTTTCCCGATCAACCACATTAGGTAAATCCCTGAACTTCACGTCGCGCGTGAACGTTCCTCACAACCACTCACCTTCACCATGGATTCCGACATCATGGACGACTCGGTCTTTGACGACATCGACAATGACTCTGATGGCTATTCGCCCGAGCCGGTATGGAAAACAATGTCCCCCTCTTCTCTCTTCCACATATACTCACTCCTCATACTCTTTCTATGTATAGTGCTAATCTTGCGCCCTCGCAGAAGCCCAAGGCCAAACCTGCTCCAAAGAAGGCTGCGTCAAAACCAGCAGCCAAGACTGCATCAAAGAAAATGGTTCAGACAACCCTAAAGGCTACCAAGACCGCTCCTAAGAAACGCTCAAAGCCTGATAGCGACGACGACGACGACGGCGACGATAACGATGTCTCGGGTTTCTCCAATACGCCCCCGAGCGCGAAGAAGCAGAAGAAGGCCCCCGCCACCAAGAAGTCTGCCGGCCAACCCCTAGGCGAGATCGAGAATGATAGTATGGTTCTCGATGACTCGGCGCCGTCTAAGAAGAAGACGGCCACGGAGATGTACCAGAAGTTGACGCAACTCGAGCATATCATCAAGCGTCCTGACACATACATCGGCTCTGTTGAGCGTACCGAACAGCAGATGTGGATCTTCAATAAGGAGACCAACCAGATGGAACTACGGCCTAAAGTTGCCTTCGTGCCCGGTCTATACAAAATCTTTGACGAAATCCTTGTCAACGCTGCCGACAATAAACAGCGAGACCCAAGTATGACGTACATGAAGGTCACGATAAATCGCGAGGAAGGTCAGATCATAGTTGAGAACAACGGCAAGGGTATTCCAGTGGAGATTCACGATAAGGAAAAGGTTTACATTCCGGAACTGGTTTTCGGGCACCTTCTTGCCGGTTCTAACTTCGATGATGACGAGAAGAAGACCGTTGGTGGTCGAAACGGTTATGGCGCCAAGCTTTGCAACGTCTTCAGTACTGAGTTCACCTTGGAATGTCAAGATTCCAAGAATGGGAAGCGGTACAAGCAGACATGGAGAGACAACATGAGCAAGATGGACAAGGCAAAGATAACAAGCAGCAAGACCAACGATTTCGTCCGTGTGAGCTTCAAGCCGGACTGGAAACGATTTGGCATGCCCGATGGCATCGACGATGATCTTGAGTCTTTGCTCTACCGTCGAGTCTACGATATGGCCGGTACGGTGCGTGGCATCAAAGTTTATCTCAATGACAACCACATCAAGCTGGATTTCAAGAAATACTGCGAGATGTATGCCAAGTCTATTGCTCGGGAGCGAGGTGCCGAGGATGGCACCGACGCAACCCCCACCGTCATTCTCGAAGACAACAAGGCTCATCAACGATGGGAGATCGCATTTGCGGTTTCTGATGGCTCCTTCCAGCAAGTGTCTTTCGTGAACTCCATTGCTACGACAAGCGGCGGTACGCACGTCAATTATATTGCCGATCAGATCTGCGAATCCCTTCTGAAAACGTTGAACAAGAAGAAGAAGGGCCATGCGTTGAAGGCCAACCATATCCGTAACCATATCTTCATCTTCGTCAACTGCTTGATCACCAATCCTGCATTCACTTCGCAAACCAAAGAGCAAATGACGACCAAGGTGAGCCAGTTTGGCAGCAAATGTGTCCTGACCGAGGGTTTCCTCAAGAAGATCGGCCAGACGGATGCCATCAACAATATTATCCAATTTGCGGAAGCGAAGGCCGATAAGATGCTCGCGAAGAGCGACGGCAACAAGCGATCAAGAATCAGCAATGCAAAGCTTGTCGACGCTAACTTGGCGGGCACTAAAGAGGGCTACAAATGCACTCTAATCCTGACCGAAGGTGATTCCGCCAAGAGTTTAGCCGTTGCTGGCCGTGCCATATTGGATCCAGACAAAATTGGTGTTTTCCCCCTTCGAGGCAAGATGCTCAACGTTCGCGATGCTTCGATTGACCAAATCATGAAGAACCAGGAAATCCAAAACATCAAACAATTCCTCGGGCTAAAGCACAAGACCGTTTACACCGATACCAAGTCTCTTCGGTACGGGCACTTGATGATTATGGCAGATCAGGATCACGATGGCAGTCATATCAAGGGTCTTCTTATCAATTTCCTCCAGGTCCAGTATCCTTCGCTTCTTAAGATCCCCGGCTTCTTCCAAGAATTCATCACGCCTATTGTGAAGGTCTGGCAGGGGCCAAACCCCAAGAAGCCCCTTAAGTTGAAGTCGTTCTTCACCCAGCCTCAGTACGAAGAATGGAAGGAGGCGCACAAGTCTGAGCTGAAACGATGGGAGTCAAAGTACTACAAGGGTCTGGGTACCAGCGACAATAATGATGCCCAAGTCTACTTCAAAGATCTCGATACCCATCTGAAGACGTTCGACGTCATGCGGCCTGAAGAAGCCGATTTAATCGAGCTCGCTTTCTCCAAGAAGAAGGCAGACGCCCGCAAGGAATGGCTCGGCAACTTCGTCCCAGGAACTTACCTCGATCACTCAATCAAGCAGGTGACATACGACGACTTTGTTAACAAGGAGTTAATATTGTTTAGTATGGCCGATAACTTGCGGTCTATTCCCTCCGTTATTGACGGTCTGAAGCCTGGTCAGCGGAAGGTTATCTACGCTTGCTTAAAACGAAATCTAGTAAAAGACAAGAAGGTCGTCGAGTTAGCCGGTTACGTGTCCGAGCAAACGTCCTACCATCACGGCGAAATGTCGCTACACCAGACTATCATCGGTCTAGCGCAGAACTTCGTCGGCTCAAACAACGTCAACTGCCTCGAACCCAGTGGAAACTTCGGTTCCCGACTTCAAGGCGGCTCGGATGCAGCTAGTCCTCGATATATCCACACCCGCCTCTCTCCATTTGCGCGCCGCGTGTTCTCGCCTCTAGATGAACCTAAACTAGAGTATCAAGTCGAAGACGGGAAACAAATCGAGCCCAAAGTCTATGTACCCGTTATCCCTATGGTCCTAGTGAATGGTGCAGATGGTATCGGTACCGGTTGGAGTACGTCGATTCCTAACTATCATCCGATAGAAATCATCAAAAACCTGAAGCGACGTATGGGACGTCTAGACGGCGATGACGAAAAGCCCTTCCAGACCATGACTCCTTGGTTCAGAGGCTGGAAGGGTACCCCACAAGTTGCCGAGGCCAATCGTTATCAATTCAACGGTGTTGCCACCGTAGACGAAAGAAGGCCTAACGAGGTGATTATCACCGAGCTACCCATTCGTATGTGGACGGATGATTTCAAGGCAAAACTAGAGGAGATAATTCGAGGCGAGAAAGTCACTTCGTTCATCAAGGATTACAAGGAATTCAACGACCACAACACTGTCCATTTTGAGATCCAGTTGGATGAGAAGCATATGGCGCAGGCCTTGCAGGAGGGCCTCCTTGAGAAATTCAAGTTGGTTAAGCAAGTTGCTACATCCAACTTGGTCGCATTCGACTCTCGCGGCATGATTCGCAAATATGAGAAAGTTGAGGATATCCTCGAGGAGTTCTACCAGTACAGACTGAACATGTACTCCGTACGCAAGGTATGTTAATAAGGACACGCTCACGTTTTAGGTACCATGCTAAAGTTGCCTAGGCGCATTGGCTCTCGGTTTACGATGCGGATTATCGCAAGTTGCAAAACCAGGCTAGATTCATACGAGAGATCATGGATGGAGATCTCGTGGTATCCCGTAAAAGGAAGCAAGTGATTGTAGCGGAGCTCCGTGAGCGAAAGTACGAATCTTTCCCGAAAGGACAAGACGCAAAGAAGACCAAATCGGAGGAGGAAGAAGAAGGCAGCGTAGAGGAAGGGAATGAGGAGAACACAGACTCCGATGCAAATGGCTACGACTACCTTCTTTCCGTAAGTTCTCATGAAGGTAGTAGTTAAAGGTTGGTGCTAACGGTCAATAGATGCCGATCTGGTCACTTACCCAGGAGCGACTCGACCGTCTCAAGGACCAGATAGTCAAGAAGAAAACTGAGTACGATAATCTTGAGGCGCTCAGCGAGAAGGATCTCTGGTGCAAGGATCTAGATGACTTTGAAGAGGTGTGGGAGAATCAAATGCTCCTTGAAAAGGACATCACCACCGGCATTCGTAGGATGGGCCGTCGTACGTCTAAGAAAATCGGCGTCGGCGCCGGTGCTGGCACTGGACGCGGTCGCAAGCCAAAGGGCGACGACGACTGGGCCCCGACCACCAAGTCGAAGCCAGGTCCCAAGGCAGCAGCCAAGGAGAAAGAGCAGCCCAAAGAGAAATCCGTCCAGCGTTTCGCTGCCATGTTCAACGGTGGCACGAAGAAGAAGGCGGGAGCTGCGAGCGGCGAAGCAGACCCAGACTCTGATTCATTCTCGGATGATGATTTCGCTAAGCTAAAGAATCCGGTCAAGAAAGAGGAGGTTGCCGCTGAGGACTCCGACGTGGAAGCCCAGCCAACGCCCCGAACCAAGCGCGCTGCGGCGGCAAAGGCTAAGAAGTGGATTGTGGATGACGATGAGTCGGAAAGCGACGACGACGACAAAATGCTTGGGGATGTCGGCGACTTAGTTAAGGGCATTGCGAATAGCAACGCTGGCACCTCCGAGAATAAGACTGGTCGACTTAGTCTGTTCTCCATGTCGCGACCGGAGAGCAGCAGTGGCAACAGCACTAGTTTGAAGGTTAAGAACAAGCCCTCGAAG